>CM070557.1:21321179-22521179 GCA_036346405.1 Phyllostachys edulis | reverse complement strand
CTTCAACCAGGTGGTCGTAACTTCTTTCGACAAGTACAGTCAAAATCTCCTTTCGACCAGTGCAGTCGAAATCTCCTTTCGACCAAGTGGTCGAATCTTCCTTCAACTAGGTAGTCGTAGCTCCTTCCAAGCACGCGAAGTCGAAATGATGAATAGTACTCAAAGATGAACAATACTCAAAGATGGACAGTACTCGGAGGTGAACAGTACTCTGAACGTGAACAGTATTTTCAGAATTCTTTCATATCTTGTAACATCAAGACTTTCGGATGTTCATTCTCTTTCATACGAACTCCGTTTTCGTCGATTCAAATTTCTAAATTCATATAAAATCATAATATAGCTATATAAACCAAAATTGTTTAATTTGGAGTTCATTTGAGTTTTATTTAAATTTGGCTTATTTTCACGTATAGATCTCGACGAGTCCGGAGAACCAGAATTATTGAACGACCAGACTTTTGAGTAAGGCAAGTTACATCCTTTGATCATATTTGATCCCATTATTTCAAATTGTTTAAATTCTGTTTTAAATTAGTATCGCATGCTTATTTATATTCAGTTATTTAAATTCCTATTTTTAAATTCATTGATATGCCTAAATCCTTTTGTATGGCCAATGTTGATATCGAATCAAACATATTGTTACCCTAGATAAAAACCTAGTTGATACAATAGTATAAACTAGGATGATTTGGAAAATGTTATGCAAAGACATGCTTAGATCAAACTGTTTAGTTTCGGGAATTTTAGCCAAAAATTCAAATGTATTTAAAATGAGTCTATAGCATTGGTTTGCCATGGAAGCTTTGCAAATGATTTTCAAAAGAAAAATTAAAAAATGGTTTAAACTTGGCCAAAATGGATGTTAGGTTGGTGTAAGTCAATGCACAGGATTGATTCATTTCAATGATCGAGTCCAGGGTTTTTGGAGTGTTGCCCAAGTTGGTTAAGGACTGGCCTGAGAGCAGCTTTTGCTAAACTCCACCGTACTACCACATGTCCTGAGTGGGCAGGACCTAGCTAAATAATTTGTATCCACGAATACAAGTTGCACCAATGGAGTGATCCATGAGTCGTGTCGCTGGTTTTAAACCGTTGTGGACACGGGTCGTGTCACTGGTTAATCCGCCATGTGGCACAAGAGGGGGCCTGGGTGTGGTGAACTTATCCACCCTCAAGTGAAAAGTTAGCGGGTGTAACTTACTCTGGAGGATGCATTGTAAAGGCCTTATGATAATCACTTCGTTGCATGCCTTCGGAAGCGTGCCTTGGCCGACAGTGAAAGTGGATTATCTCTTGTGGGTAAAGTTGTACAACCTCTGCAGAGTGTAAAACTATTCGAATAGTCGTGTCCACGGTCATAGACATGTTTAGCATTTGCCACTCAAAGTTAGACTTTGATTTTTGGTTTCAAAATGAGTTTGACACAAGCAATTCTAAATGGTTTATCAAATTGGGAAATTGGATGGTTAGCCATGAGATAGGAGGGTATCCTTCTCCATATTCTTGTATGGAGGTTATCCAACTAAAAGAACTGAGAATTTAGAAAAATGAATTTTATATATGAAATAACTGCTTTGGAACTTAGTAACAGTATTTGAAAGAAACACGGCTTTATGCAAAATCAACCCTATAAGCCTTCCTTTGTTATATCCTTGTATGCGTTATAATCTGTTATTGGGTGTAACTTGCGAGTTCGGAAGTTATGCTCACCTTTGCTTAAAACATTGTTGCTCAGAGGAGGAGTACGTCGTGGACGAGGAGGATTTGGACGGCTAGGCTGTGCTCCCAGACGATTGCATGTGGCGTATCGTTTGGCCTACTACTACCTTTTGCTTTCCGCTGTAATTTTCTTTAGGCCAAGTGCCCTTTTGTAATAAAAACTCTGATATTATGAATAAAATGCATGATGTGGACTTGTTACCATATTTGTTGAACTATGTACACTATCTGTTCCTGGACTAGTGTTATAAGCATAGAGAATCTGGGATCCTTCTACTCCCGGATTTAGCAGAAATAAAGACGGAAGTCCAAAAGATAAGATTTTATCAGAATCTGTCCCTAATAAATTGTTGGAAGTTAAAGCATAATCGTCTCTTTGAGAATTGTTTTCATAAATGAAGACGGTTAATGCTCCTCTTCTTATCTTTTCAGAAAAAGTAATTATGTTCTTGCAACTCAAGTGAAATTACCTTTTTGACTAAGTTTATTTCTGGTCAAATAGAGTATCAGTCGGAAAGGATTTACTTTCGATCCTAATTTTATGACCTCCCGCTCAAGTAAGTCATTTTCCACTTAAAGTTGAGGGGCTAGCTGACGAGAATTATTGACCAGTTAATAATACGAGTATATCTTTATTTGTTTATTGATAATTAAGTCAAATCCTCTGTTGGGCCCAAGTTAGCTTACTAGGCCTAAGATCAATCAAGCTGACAGAAGATGGGCCCAAGAGTCTTTGGACCATCCTCAAACCTCTTCTGGACATCCTAATGGACCTCCCCTTTAGGTTTCTTCGGATCACTGCAGGACCTCTCCCCCGTAGAGGAGGTCCTTGAAGGCGGTTACCCACGTGTTGTTAATGATAACCACGCGTGGAGAGAAGATATTGGTTGTCACATCCGGAGGTATAATGATCATCATGAAGGGGCACAACGATTGGCTTGGAGGGACGCGACCATTGGCGCGAAGAGGCACCACTGTAACAAACTGCCGATGTTTTGTAGACTATAAAAAAACCCGGTCTATGTACCTTTGTAATCCAGATCTCGATCCAAACCCTAATCCACGTTTATTCATAGTCATTCTCCCTATAATCAGAGCATACCATTTACAATACGCATCACCATTTTGAGTCTTTTGGCGAATAGATAGCAATCTTCATTTTTACTTTAAATTCTTATTTGTCCGTTCTATGATGAAAGTCTGAGACGTCGACACATTGCAAAGGTGGGAAAATAGAGTTTATTTGCCACTCTCACAAGAGTGGGTTTGACCATGACCAGTGACCATCCCACCCCTCTCAAAAATGTAAAAAAAAGAAAAGAAAAAGGAATGTGCTCTTGTGCCGTTGCTGCCACTTGCAGAAGGCAACCACAGACGTCGACACCCACTGCGCAGATCTATGGAAGAGGACAAGAGAGAGAAAAGAGAGGGGCGACCGGGGATAGGGGTGAAAACAGATTGGATACGGGTGGATAATGGCTCTGCCATATTTGTTTTCACATTTTTTTTCTCGGATCCGGATACGAATACAAATACCCCGGATACGAATAATATCGAATACGAATACGGAGCGAATATGAATCGAAACGAATACGGTCACGGATATTTTTTGGAACATAAAAACCCCTTAAATTGTATGCCAAAAATTAACGAAAACATATAACTAGTTATTTTGATGCAAACATTCATAAATTGTTCATATTTACAGTAACCACATATAATATTGGCACTAGTAAGCTGCATTAATTAGTTCATCACAAACATAACACTTAGTTTATCATATTCAGCTCATAAGTCATAACTCACAAAGTCACAAGTCATCACGCATTCACACTTCGCATACATAAAACTTAGTTCACACTAACATTGATCAGGCTGGATGGTTAATCTATATGCAAATGACTGAAATATCCCAAAGTATGTTAACAAAAATAAAATTAATAAAGTTATTATTTTATTGGATTTTTGAGATTTAAAAGAGTTTTCTTGGTTAAAAAGAAAAAATAATAAAATAAAGTCAATTATTTAATTTCCTAGTTTTAATGTCAAAAATAAAATTTATTGAGTTTTCTGGGATTTTATTGGATTTAAAGTGAAAAGGATATTTTAATTAATTTCTTGAATTTTCGGATTTTAAAAATGTTTTTCCTATTTTTAGAAATTAAAAATAATTTATGTGAAAAAATAAAACCAACTTTAAGTTGGAATTAATTTTATTAAGTTCAAAATAATTCAAGGAATTTTTGTGATTTTTTTTAATTATATTTGCTATTTTCTAAAAGACTATTTGATTTGTTGCATTTTCTGAAATTTGGAAATCGATAAAAATCTCCCTTTCTCTTTTGGGCCAAAATCCTCTTTTGGGCC
Organism: Phyllostachys edulis; assembly: GCA_036346405.1. Taxonomy (NCBI): domain Eukaryota; kingdom Viridiplantae; phylum Streptophyta; class Magnoliopsida; order Poales; family Poaceae; genus Phyllostachys; species Phyllostachys edulis. Next base: position 22,517,087 of record CM070557.1, on the reverse strand, counting down.
GAAATCCGGATTTTGTCTTATCCGGATAATCCGTATCCGCCGGATAGCATGCCTAGCGTATTCGTTTCCGTTTCCCACAAAAAAATCCGAATTCGTTTCCGATCCGAAAATTATCCGAGAAAAATCCGAATCCGTTTCCGTCAGGACCAGTCGAAAACTATCCGATCCGTTTTCACCCCTAACTGGAGAGGATTAGGGAAGAAAGGGTTTGGGGACATTTTGGAGAGAGAGAAAAAAAATCATTTCCCACCTTTGGATTGGCACTACGTCAATTAGCTTGGTCACAGCAGCAAATTTTAAATTGCACACATTTGTAATGAAAAATATGTGTCGGGGTTACGAGTTAAGAAGTCAACTTTTAGCAAGAATAAAATCTTGGTTAGGCCGATTGTTAATAGCAATTGAACCAGGTACAACACCTGCATTCCAAAGTCTATTGATACATACGTTTCAACGTCCTGGGTCAAATTGTATGGAACCTAAGAAAATGCTACACCTCCTACTTGCATCATCCAAGTTCATCTGAGGTATTTTTCTATTCCGTTTTCTATTTGCATCACCTAAACTAATCATACTATTTTGTTTTCAGTGAGATTATTTATCATCTTTTCTTGTAACAACAATATTTATCATTGAAGAATAGAAAATGGTGCGATAATACGATGTAGTAGGCTAATCGCACGGTTAGACTTGAAAGTTGAAATCGCACACCGAAGAGGAGAGAGGGCACACGTTGAGCGTCAGAGCTAGGGGTGAAAACAGGCATATTATTCCCATCCGATGCGATGTCATATTCAGAAAAAATCCGTTTGATGTACTATTTTTTAAGTCCCGATCGGCATTCAATATTATCCGTATCCGTATCCTGAAAATCTCATATAATATAGGTTAAGATATGGAATTAGCAATATCCATCCGTATCCGTATTTTATAGGATATCCGAAAGATATCTAATAAACATCAATATACTTTAATATCCTCTATGATTTTCTAGTCATGGGCTAATATATAATATGAATTTATATTTGATTATGTTTATGTTGTTAAATATGATAAATAATTCTCTAATAGGTAGTATAATTTGACACTTTCGTTAGTGAATTTATATCTTTTATTTATTAATACACTATCCGTCAAGTTATTCATAACTGATTTGAATCCAATCTACATCTGCCCCATATTCGTATCTCAAAAATCTATAATTATATTTATATCCGGAATATCCGTATCTAATCCAAGTTAAAAATATGGATTACGACCCATTTTCACCCCCTAATCAAGGCAACCAAGCCCGAAGTCCCAACACAGTGGAGAATAGAGATCCCAAAACCAGAGCAGGCCGAAATACGGTGAGCTCCTCACTTCCGGCCAAGTCAAAACCGAAGCGAACAGGGAGAGACACAAGAAAATGGCGGCGGCGGCGCTCCGTCCGGCGATCCTTCGCCACATCCGCCTCTCCCCCTCCCTGGCGGCGCCTCTCGCCGCGGCGGCTGCGGCGGCCCAGCCCCACGCCCTGGCGCGGTGGCTCGCGCGGCCTATGTCCTCCCACGACGCGCACCTCACCCGCGACGAGGTCGTCGACCGCGTCCTCGACGTCCTCAAGAGCCACCCCAAGGTCGACCCCTCCAAGGTAACAATAGCACCAACCCTAGCGCCCCCAAATCCGCATCGCGTCGCGCCGTCGCGGTGCCCTCCAAACCCTAACCCTTTCTTGGTGGTGGCAGGTGACCCCGGAGGCGCACTTTGAGAAGGATCTGGGGCTGGACAGCATGGACACAGTGGAGGTGGTGATGGCGATCGAGGAGGAGTTCAAGCTCGAGATCCCCGACGGGGAGGCCAACAAGATCGAGTCGCTCCCGCTCGCCATCGAGTACGTCGCCAACCACCCAATGGCCGCCTGAGTTGGGTGCATTCGAGGTGATGGTTTTCTTGTTTTTTTTTCGATCGGGGGATGAATAATTGGCTGGAATGGTTCAGGAAAACTGGTCCCTGGTGCTCCGCGTTGTGTCGCGGTGGACGTTGATCTTGAATGGAACATTAACATTTTGTTCTTGTGACGATACAATGTTAGATTCTTGCTCTTGCGTTTGTTATATGGTGTGTGATGTTGTTGATGGACTAGTTTTGCTGGTCACAAGCTTGCCCTTTGTTGCATTGTGCAAATTGGGTTCTCTAACACATGTCATTTTCTATTATGAATTTTCCTCCATCTGTTTATGAGAGCCAACCCAAAATTTGTGAACAAATGACGGTTCGTTGCTTTTGAAAATAGATGTAGGAGATTGCAATTTTCACAGTTTCATGACCGATGTAATGTTGCCCTTTTTACCCCTATTTGTAATATGGATGTTTTTAGTATGGTTTTGTGTAACAAAATTGTAGTTAGGTTGGTGAAGAGTAGGAAAAAGTCCATATTACACCCCTGAACTTTGCGCCGAATCCAAATTACCGTCTGAACTCCAAAACCGTCTAATTTGCACCCTCTAACTCCAAAAACCATGTCACCCGACCCCCTCGGGACGAAACCAGCTGGTTTTGATCCTAGCTGGCATCCACGTTGGCCGGTTTCGATGCGTTAGTGGCCACGTTGGCAAGATGTGGTGCGGCAGGTCGTCGAAGGCCGCCGACATGATCCGCCGGCCGTTGTTGTTCTTGAATGCTTTCCTCGCCGCCAATTGCGCTTATCACCGGTCCCACTCACGGGCTCCTTGGACCGCAGGACGCGGCGAGGACGACGATCGACAACGGCGAGCCGCGGTGATCCGGAAGATGTCTGGTAGTACCGACCAGACGGGGGAGGCGATCGCCCATGGCCAACACTCGCTACTGGAACACCTCGTCGTGTTCTCCGCACGCAGCAAGCGTTGCGGCCGCCCTCCACGATCTCATCGAGACGTGGACCGCCGTAGCTAGAAGCTAGCTTGCCTATGGTCGCGTCACGGATGCCATCGTAGCTTCCACCGCCGCGAGGCGATGGTTATATCTCCTCGCTTCCTTAAAATCGCCGCATGGTGTCCCCATCGACGACCCCATCGGCGCCAACTCCTCCCGGCTCAGGCCGCTCTTCGCCTCGCCACACATGCAAGCGAGGCCTCGAACATGTGGCCTCGGTTGGGCGGAGGCCATGTCGCCGAGCACGCAGCGGTGACGCCGACGAAGCTCCTCCGTGAGACCTTGAACGGAACTAGGGGTCCGCGGCGATGCGGGCCGCCCATCGCGCCGCGCACCGGCCTGAGGCGGCGCTGCTGGCAGAGGTTGGATGACCACCGCCCGATGCCATCGGCGCCGCCAAGGACGCGTTGTGGTGGATGCACTCCACATCGTCGGCTTTGAGGCGGTCAGCGGCATCCTCGCGTCGCCAGCGGCTCTGGTCAGGCTGCCCGGGAGGAGTGCTAACGCGAGTGGGGCGGCAGAATGCAAGAAGCGCACCAATGAGGAGAGGAGCGCCAACAAGAAGCTTTGAGCGCCGCGAGCAAGTCGAGGAGGACTTTTGAGGGCCTCGAGGTCTTGTTGTTAGCTAAATCTCTGTCACAGTGGTCGTGGCGCGAGAGAGACGGAATGGGGCGCCGTGGGCGCGGAGGGGCCGGGCGCTTGGTGGCAAAGTGGGAAGGGCGGGTGGGAGGAGGGGCTGAGGTGGGAGGGAGGTCGCGGTGGGGAGAGAGGAGACGGCGAGGTCGACCGGAGAGGGAGAAGATGCGCGGGCGCGGGTGGGGAGGAGGGGCCTGAGGTGGGAGGGGAGGTCGCAGCGGGGGAGGGACTGAGGGTGGAGACGGCGAGGTCGACCGGAGAGGGAGAAGATGCACGGGCGCGGGTGGGGAGGAGGGGCCTGAGGTGGGAGGGGAGGTCGCGGCGGGGGAGGGAGGAGACGGCGAGGTCGACCGGAGAGGGACAAGATGTGATGGGAGACGAGAGAGAGAGATCTAGTCCATTCTTATTTGCTGCTAATTCATATGCTAGGTAAGCAAAAAACCAGTGACGTGGCTGCCAACATGTCTAAAACCACCAATAAAACCCACGTAGGGTGTAACTTGATCTGGTATTGGCAGTTCGAGGGTGCAAATTAGACGGTTTTGGAGTTCAGGGGGTAATTTGGACTCGGCGCAAAGTTTAGGGGTGTAAAATGGACTTTTTCCTGAAGAGTATTGCAATTGTTGCATGGGAAGGGAAACAGAGTTTAATATTGCCTTTCAGTTAATCACATTGTCCTAAAATACATGAAGTTCATATATACAAGCTTACAATGTAAGTAATACAACAGAGGCTTCAGTCTGTGCTTTGCACATATCCAACCATTCAGTGCCTTAATCAGTGTTTTCAGAGCCATTGTGTTGTTTGGTTGCTAATCAAATATGATGACTATTTTTGTCATTTTGAATTCCACTATTATGGTCTACTATTGTGAGGAAAGTATATTAGTGGTTAGTCATTTGTGTGACAGCTACAACTAAGCAAACCAAGGTAGATTGGAGCATTGCTTGATATACTAGTACTTAACCAGTTTCCACTAGTTCACCAATATTACTTGCTGCTTAAGTGCTTATTGAGTAATTTTTGTAGTACTGTCATGAACAGAAAAGGCGAAAGCCCCATCCCCTCTTCCATTAAAGCTCACATAAATGCGCTCTTAAACCTTTTTGTTTTGTTTTTCGTGAACATTCAAAAACTATATTTTCATGCAACTTGCAAAACTAGTGAAGAAAACATCCAGTTTAGTATGAACTATGAATTATTAGTACTTGGGTTTGACTTGGTGTTGAATACATAAACTGGATGCCATATCCAGTGACCAGTGATAATTGAGAGGCCGCCGCTGAGAGATTATGTATCTCGGCTGAGATGTGGTGCCCCACGTACTAGTTTCTCTGTATCTAGTTGCTTTGTCACAAGATTTTTTTTCTCTTGTCATCTCCATCACCTGACTATGTATCTATTATTCGATGCTTCAGAAGCACTTAGCAAAGGATTAGTTACTACACATCATCTTTTTAATTTTATATATGATTGCCCACTGTTCAAGACTTCAAGGTGTGCTTTGGGAGGGCAATTTTTTGGCTAAAAAGCTAGTACGTTGCTGTGGTCATCTCCAAATATAAATTGGAAAATATCACCGTATTAGAGATGGACAAGTGGGCCCTCGGACCACATCCCGTGTGACACCTTATCTATGTTACCTGGCAAGAAAAAAAGGTATTCTTTTACTGAGCACCCCCTCCAAGCATAGACGTTGGAGGCGGTCTAACACAGCGTACAACTAAACTTACTCCATTCTTCCATTCTGGCGAGAATGCCATAGCACGAGAACATTTCAACACGAAGCTTCAGTCGGTGACTTTCCATCATTCCATGTGCCTACCAGCCACCACCAAATTTCTTGGACTAATGTAAGCCTTACAACCAGCAACGCCATTTAAATTGATCTCAGCCGTTTATCCGAGGTAACCAGGAAGCTTCCATCTCTCTCACCCCTAGGGTTGGCAGGGATGGCAATCAGGCGCGATAGGCTAGGTGGAGCTTCCCCATACCCATGCCCATCAGGAAATCTCTGCCTGCGACTGCACCTACCACCCGCGACGGGCAAATATCCTCTCCCATGCCTGTCGTCCGTAGGCATGCCCGTATGCCCGTCAATATTTGTTTCAAAGGAGATCACACATAGATAAAATAGACAAACAATTTAAACATAGCCATAGCCACTTAAAACTTGAACTAAACACAGCCACAAATGATGTAGTTCAACACTTAAAACTAGAAATAAATAGGACGTAGTTCAACAAGACATAGTTTAAATCCAACAATTCAAACAAATACGATGAAAACAATATTTACATTACTAGCTGCAAATCACATAGAAATAACACTCACCACAATTGCATATTTCCATACCTTTAAGATGGTTACAAAGCCAATCTTGGGAGTACATTAATGCTTCCAACATCTTTGGTGTGAGACGGCTGCGATGTTCACTTAGTACTCTCCCACTAATGCTAGAAGTTGATTCAGAAGCTAATGTGTTTATTGGAATAGCCAAGATATCACGAGCTATCATTCGCAATATTGGATAACGTATCCTAGCTACCATCCACCAACCAAGTATCAAAGTCCTCGTTATTCACAAGGGAGAGTTTCTTCATCTAAATAGCGATCCAGCTCATTTTTTGACCTTACTACACTAGAAACTTTCTTACTAGCAGCAAGTGTTTTAAATATTAACAACACTTCCTTAGCACCAATTGAAGAACTAGAAGTACCTGTTCATGTACCCACACCCTCTTCTTCCTTATTTGCTTGGTACCCATTCATCAATCTACATAGGAGGTATGACTCTTTCTAACACGATGCTCAAAGTTTTCTGGCCCAAAGAGAGCAATGTAACAAGCTTGCAATACTGTCATTTTCCCTCGTGGATCAAGAATAATAGCAACAAACATCAAACCATGAATTTCCTTCCAATATTTGTCAAAATTTTCTATCATGGCAATATACATATTACGTTTTCCCTCATAGATCAAGAATAATAGCAACAACCATCAAACCATGAATTTCCTTCCAATATTTGTCAAAATTTTCTATCATGGCAATATACATATTACAAATTATTGTATATCACATTCAAGCCATTTGTTCATATTCATTTTGATCTCACATATTTTTGGAAAGAAGATGTTAGATGTCACATATTGATTTCTAGAAAAGATTTAAGTGAGCTCATGGAATAATGCTAATCTATCACAAACAAATAAGGCAAACTTCTATTCATTAGCAGTTGGGCAACAAGTGTAGTTTTTATCAAGTTGTTCCAAAAGATCAAAACCCTTCTTGTATGGCAAAGCTACACTAAGCATAATATAGGTTGAATTCCATCTAGTTTCGCAATCAAGGGTCAACTTTTTAGTCAATTCAACCTTTTGTTGCTTAGCTGTTTTCTCAAATTTTTCATACCTCTTTGGTGTAGCAAGCCAATAAACAACGATGTCGCGGATTCGTCCAATGGCAGTTTGTATCACATCCAAGCCATCTTTGTCAATTAAGTTGAGAATATGTGCACAACATCGTATATGTAGCACCTCTCCTCCCAATAAAAGATGAGATTCATCGATCTTTTCGTTCATGTCATCGACCAAAGCATCATTTGTAGAGCAATTATCAAGAATCAGAGAGATAATTTGCAATCAAGATCCCAACTCTGGAGGCATTTATGTAGTGCTTCACACAAGACGTTGGATGTATGAGGGCAGGGCACATATAGAAACCTACGCTAATAAACATGACTTTAATATCTCATCAAAAGAAGTAAACAAATATAAACCTACACAAAGTGCCTAAATATAGGAAATCACCTGAAAACCTTCTAAGCTTCCAAGACTCAACAATGAAATGTACAGTGACTGCCATGTAACCTCTTTTTTGGTCATCAGCTGTCCAAAGGTCAATATTAACAGCAACATGACAGTTGGTATTTTGCATGTAATCAAGAGCTTTCTTTCTCTCTGTCTCATAATGATTCAAGATATCCTTTCTAATGGTGTTTCAAATTATTTTGAATAAGGGTTGCAATGCACTAACAAACTTACGAAATCCATGATGATCAACAATTGATAGTGGGTACTCATGCAGTATAATCATAGAATAAAGTGCTTTCCTAGCTACTTCTTGATCGAAAACGTAGTTCTCTACAAATACTTGCCCCTATTCACCAGTTCCATACCTCAAGCTAGTTTGTATTTCCCTCTCGGATCCCTCTTTTTATAAATGCAGATCTTCAAATGCTCATGCAAATGTTTAGTGCCATTTTTAATTTCACCTGAAAGATACTTTAGAGCACTAGATGCACTTAGCTTTACAAGCTCCCTTGACATTCACCCTTGTGAAATCATTCCAAACAAGTGAAGTAAGCTTCCTCTTCGAGCCACGAGAATCAGTTACAACATCATCTCCTTGCGCATCTTCAGTTCGTGCTTTGGTTGGAGGTATGATTTCAGATCCAGCTTGTTGTTGCTGTGGATGAGGGATGAAGGTCTGTTTCGCTTGACAGTTGCTTGCCAGAGTCTCCATCATAGATCTGTCGAGAAGCAAGAATTCAAAGGACTCGTCACAAATCACACACCATAGATCGGGATTTGAGAGGGCAAATAGATGGTCAACGAACCTGTGCTGCCGGCGGCGACTTGATCTGCTTCGCTTTGGTGGCCTCTGGCATGTGGTCTCCTGCGATGCGCCGCTGCAGCCAGCAGGCATGATGGGAGGATGGAGCAGGCAGGCGTGGCGCCAGGGCCACATGGGAGTTGGGAGATGGAAGGGGAAGGAAGGTGGATGGACTAGGAGAAGGCGGATGCGTTGCTGTACTACGGCCAGCGAGAGAGGAGCGTGGAGCGGGAGCCGTCGATGACGGCCGACAATGTTTCGTGCGTGAGAACTGGGGAGAGGACTAAGAGGTGGATAGGGAGGAGGGAGGAGAGGACCAAGAGGTGGGGGTGGCGGCGGTGTGGTGTGTGTGTGTGTGTGACACGGATCAAACCTAGATACGACATTAAATTATGTAGGTTGTCCGATCTTTTGCGATAGAACAATGGTAAAAGTGATGTAACACACCTACGATTGTGTAGTAACACGTTGTGTTTCATGCAATAACACTCCTATGGTAGTGTAGTAACACGATGCCTTTCGTGCGGTAACACTCTAGCGGTAGTGTAGTAACACTTTCGTCTTTCATGTAGTAACATGACTTTCGTAGCGTAGTAACAAGCTTGATAATGTGGTTGAATCGCACTAGATCAGTAAGAACCAAAGTAGAAGCAATTAGTCGTGGCTGCATCGGTGTGGGTGGGCGGTATCTAGAGTTTTCAGACATGGCCACCTGTCAGTCTCCATTGGCTGGTAATCAGGCAAAACAGGCACAGATGAAGCTCTCCCATGCCCGCATCCGTTTGCCCGTCGGGCAGACTATTTTGTCCACCAACATACCCACATACGCTAAAGAAAGGACATACCAACTTCTATTAGGATTTTTATCCATAGGGTCAAGGGTAATGGAGCAAGATTGCCGTCCCTACTCACCCCCCAACCATAGTACGAAAAATCGAATCGGACGGACACTTCGTCTTTTGTGTAGTAACATGACTTTCGTAGCGTAGTAACAAGCTTGATAATGTGGTTGAATCGCACTAGATCAGTAAGAACCGAAGTAGAAGCAATTAGTCGTGGCTGCATCGGTGTGGGTGGGAGGTATCTAGAGTTTTCAGACATGGCCACCTGTCAGTCTCCATTGGCTGGTAATCAGGCAAAACGGGCACAGATGAAGCTCTCCCATGCCCGCATCCATTTGCCCGTCGGGCAGACTATTTTGTCCACCAACATACCCACATACGCTAAAGAAAGAACATACCAACTTCTATTAGGATTTTTATCCATAGGGTCAAGGGTAATGGAGCAAGATTGCCGTCCCTACTCACCCCCCCCCCAACCATAGTACGAAAAATCGAACCAGACGGACAGTTTAACCGGGGAAACCGGAACTGGTGCTAGATTCGGTTTGGTTCACAAGATAGATCGATTGAGTATAAAACTGGTAAAAAAAAATTAAAAAAATATTTTAAACACCTAGCCACAGTAGAGATTGAACCCCCTACCTCCTTCTACACGAGATAGTGACTTACCAGCCCACCTAGGAAGTTTCAAGTGACTAACAAGCAAAGCGGACCATATATTAGTGCATTGCTACTAGAAATGGTATATACTCCACACATTTTTTGAACTTAAAATCAACAAAACATATTAAAATATACTATTTTTGAACCACCGGGTTCACCGAGCTTGAACCAGTGACTTAGCCCGGTGAATTTTTTTTATATTAATTAATCTTTTTTTGAATTTTATTTTAAAGCTAATCCCCGAAGCACTTTATTTCCAATTCTGACCTCTTTGATCACGCCACGGGTGGTGACGTGACAAAACAACACTGTCACACGCCAGAATAAGTCCTTAAAATAGCACTTTTTGTCACGCCACTGGTTGTGGCGTAACCAAATAACACTGTCACGTCACTTCCAGTGGCGTGACAAGAGTTTGACTAGAAATTAACTAACGTGACAGTGCTATTTTATCATGCCATGGGTGATGACATGACCAAAGAGGTCAGATTGAAAATAAAGTGCGCTGAGAGTTAACTTTAAAGTAAAATTCAAAAAAGGTTAATTAATAATAAAAATTCTAGCCCGGTTGACTGGCCAGTCCGTTTTTTTTTATACTACGACCACAACGCAAAGCGCGTCCTTAGCATTTCCACCTCCCCACTCCGTTCCCTCTGAAGCCGAAGCAACGCAAATCCCCAGATTTTCCTCCGGAATCGTCGCATCTCGAGCAGATCGGGTGAGCCCTATGCCCTCCCCCCTTCCCCGATCTAGGGTCTAGGGATCGGATCTCGCCTTTCCGCGCCCCGATTACTCGCGCGGTGGTATCACCGGATCTGCTCGTCCGCTCTTGGATCTCAGATGGTTTTCTCCCCTTGCGAATTTTAGCTTCTTCTGGGCTGATTCGTAGATCTCGACGAGTTCTGGTGCGGTCTGCTCGACGATTGGATTAGGTTAGGTTAGATTTTGCGGCGTCAGGGCATGGATTCGTCGCGATTCGCCATTGCTTAGGGTTCGTGAGCCTTTTGGTTTTCGGACATCTGAACAAGGAATGGCGTGTACGAATTGCAGGTGAGCGTTAACGGAGGGTACAGTGAAGATGGGGCTGGCGTTCGGGAAGCTCTTCAGCCGGCTCTTCGCCAAGAAGGAGATGCGGATCCTCATGGTCGGTCTCGATGCCGCCGGAAAGACCACCATCCTCTACAAGCTCAAGCTCGGCGAGATCGTCACCACCATCCCAACCATCGGTGAGATATACTTACTACTCGTTGCATTTGCATGCCATTGGTGAGATATACTTACTACTCATTGCATTTGCATGCCCTCTCCTAGAATTGTTCTGGCGGTTGCATGTTGTTTAAATTCAGTTTGTTAATTCAGATGGGCAGAGTTGTTGGAAGTTGGAACGATGTCCTAGGAAAATTATGCACCGTTAGTTTCTCTCTTTGGAAAAGAAACTGATATTTCTTAAATGATGAGGATCTGATGGAAACCTGATTGTTTCACAACCTAATAAAGATCTGTTGACTGCCTATGGGCTCCAACAGGTTTGCGAGTCCCTATAATTCTAGGCACTTTCAACACATGGCTCATACAGTTTAACTCCCAACATATCTGATATAAACAATACTTGTGTCTCATGTTGCACCCGATCTTCACATTTGCACACAAGCCTATTGGACTCGATGTTCTGAAAAATGGTACCAAGTACATGATCGGCCACCCTACCTTTGACATGGCCTAACTGGCCAATTTTTTGAACATATGACTGAAAGATATCATATTTCTCGCTAGTGAATATAGTTTGTTTATCCAGCCAAGGATTATTGAATGCCATGCCAATGCACATACTACAAAAAAGTACTTCCTGAGCTCTTGTTCTTAGATGATGTTGAACGCATGGAAATATAAAACCGAAGGTGCTAACCAATAGCTGCCAGCTTTTTAGTAGGGTAATGCTTTATTGAACTCCTATATAGTGAATAGCATTAGGATGTTCATCTTCCTGCTTGAACTATTGTTGTGCACCTCAGAATTGTGTCTTCTTAGAAGCTTAGAGCAGTTGATGAACATAGTGGCATGTTATTTTCTATATGTACTTAAAAACTGACCTTTGGTATATTAGACTGATGGAAGGTTCATTTAGACATTTTTGTGGTGTAGAAGGTCAAATCAACAAAAGCTGGTTTGAATAATATGATGGAAAATAAGTTATATAAAATGGGGCCTCAAGTTCACATTCCATGTGGCCTCTACTGTTATATAATTGACAGAGGGGCTCAATTAGATATTTACATAGGTTCAAATCAACAAAATTAGGATAAAAAGGCTTAGTTGAACTTAACATAAAATGCATATTGAGGGGCCTCTATTGTGATTTTCTTATGCTTGAGCTATGGCACAACCATGATGTTTTCTATTTCTATTTACCGATTTCCTTTGAAATACAGGGTTCAATGTTGAAACTGTCGAGTACAAGAACATTAGCTTCACTGTTTGGGATGTCGGGGGTCAGGACAAGGTATGAGCAACTGCAACGTTTGGTATTCCATTTATTCACTGATGTAATCCATATATTTCTTATGCTTGAGCTATGGCCTAACATCTTTTTTACCCCTAAATTATCTACAGATTGTTCCATTGTGTTTTGGCTGATTTTTTTTTTGTGCTTGTGAAAATAGATCAGACCTCTCTGGAGGCATTACTTCCAGAACACACAGGGTCTTATCTTTGTTGTGGATAGCAATGATAGGGACCGTGTTGTTGAAGCAAGAGATGAGCTCCACAGGATGCTGAATGAGGTAAATTTCTCCTGGGTTACTCTATAATGCTATCCATGTACTATAGCAAGAAATTGATGAACCATTTCATTGTGTAGAAATCCACATGATGCAACAATTGATTAACAAAGCAGTCCTTTAGTTTGACACCTGCATACTTCAACAAGTTATTGACAAATGAAGCAATTGCTTTGACATCCATATGACACAACACTTTTTTTACATTACCTTAATCTCCTTTAGTCTTTTTCTTTATTTCCTTTTTGAGAAAATTTCTCTATAGAATAAGTGAGAGAGGGCCTGTTTCAGGATAATACTGTTCCGTGGCTACTGGCTAGTAGTTATTATATGTTCATTTTCTTTAGGACGGAAAAGTGGTATTTTTGCTGTGAATGTTCTCTTGGAAAAACATCACAGAAACTTTTTCTTTGAAAATGTAATGATTTTGTGGAACTGTATTTTATGAAATTCACATGATATTGATGACAGGATGAGTTACGTGACGCTGTGTTGCTTGTCTTTGCCAACAAGCAAGATCTTCCTAATGCTATGAATGCTGCTGAGATTACTGATAAGCTTGGATTACATTCCCTTCGCCAGCGACACTGGTAAATAAGGACTACCTGTTGGCTCTTGCTTTACTTTTGTTGTAGATAATAGTTTTGAAATCCACCTATAAGCCACTCATGAGCTTTCCTTTTGAACTATAGGGATACTTGTATCCTGTGACTTGATAGTAACAGATCATCATCTGTAGCATTGATGATCTAACTTGCAGACTTGTGTTTTAGTGAACCCTTAGATCTCAATCTGGTCTTCGTTCTGACAGGTACATACAGAGCACCTGTGCTACAACCGGGGAGGGTCTGTACGAGGGCCTGGACTGGCTGTCCAGCAACATTGCTAGCAAGGTATGCATGATTTATTCTATGTTCAGTTTTAGAAAGAAGCTTTATGCCCTCCAGAATCAAAGCTTACAAGCATTCTTCTATTTTAATATTTCTAGGGATAATTCTACTGCATTTCTGTATTTCTGCCAATACTTTGCTTCCATGCTAGCAAAAAACTTGTCTGTTTAATATTCTATTGCACACTTGTTTTCCCTTCGACTGTCTTCATCCGTTTTCGGCCCTTGTAGGCTTGAGCCTTGAGGTTTGGAATTTCGACGGCGAGCTGACTAGGAGCTGTGGTTGATCATTGATACTTAGGACGATGCAACTGTTCCAATCTGTTACATGTCTTCGGCGAGCTCAATATTTTTGTAATGATGTCTCAGTTAAATGTTTCCTGTACGTTTGAATGTTCTTTGTACTTGTTCATTTTGCAGAAGGATTTCCAATATCATATTTCTGTGGCAAGTTATGATGAACTTGTCTTAGTACTGCCAGCTCAAATAGCAGAAATTTTTTTATTGAAGTTGATACGATGGAACGCCAATTTGTTGTATGGAACTTTCACATGAAACAGTTCATTTCCAGGGAACAATTCTTGTGCTTCAAATGGCCAACATACCAATCTGACCAGATGTTCACAGGGAAATAGATCGGAAACATAGTTAACCTGAAAGCATTCACAGGAAAATAGATCGGAAACATAATTAACCTAAAATCATTTACAGGAAAATAGATCAGAAACATAGTTAACCTGACCGGGCATTCACAGGAAAATAGATCGGAAATATAGTTAACCTGAAAGCATTCACAGGAAAATAGGTCAGAAACATAGTTAACAAGACCAGGCATTCACAGGGAAATAGATCCGAAACATAGTTATCATGTTGCATTTGCGTGCCATTGGTGAGATCCGTCCCCTTTCGATTTTGTTTGGACCGTTGATCGCACCTTGGCTATTGCTGATACAAAAACTCCCGTCCCGTATCACGACGCGCGTTCCCCACGCCTCGAATCGCTCCCCCTCCTTCCTCCTCTCCTCCCCGCTCGCTCATCGCATCGCATCGCTGCGCCGCATCGAAGCACCAACCGAAAAGCGAAAAGCGAAAAGCGAAGCGAAGCTTCTTTGCCGAATTCTTCTGATCAGGTAAGCGCGATCTCCACATCCAGTCTGTTCAAATCCGATCGCCTGTTCCAACCAATCGTCTCCCTTCCAAATCTTGCCGAATTTTAGGACGTGAATCCCTTTGTTTTTTCAGCAGATTCCGCGAGAATTTTGCTCGATCTGTTCGCCAGTCAGTAGATCTCCCTTCCAGCTTCGTCGCAGATCAGAACATTTTCTTCCCGCACTTCACATAGTTGTGTTAGGCATCACAGGGATTTCCCGTCGTGTTTCTTGGATCCGTAGGCCGCCGCGCGTTCGAACTGTGCTGTTAGGATTTGGATCCATCACCTGTCGTCCAATCTTTGAGCGGGATCTGATGGACGCGCGAACTGTTGTGTGTTGCAGGTGAGCGAAGATGGGGCTGGCGTTCGGGAAGCTCTTTAGCCGGCTCTTCGCCAAGAAGGAGATGCGTATCCTCATGGTTGGCCTCGACGCCGCCGGAAAGACCACCATCCTCTACAAGCTCAAGCTCGGCGAGATCGTCACCACCATCCCAACCATTGGTAATCAATGATCTCGTCCCCCACATCTCTTGGAAATATGTTCTTGTTGCATCTTGTTCAGTTTTCAGTTCTTGAATTGTGAATGGTGTGTATTGTTGTTGGTATGGTATTTAAAGGAAAAAGAAGATACTGATTGTATGCATGCCAACCCACCTACTGTCACTGTGAGAATCAGCGCTTGTAATATTGTTTGAGGCCACAAAAGACCGTGCTCTAGGTGTTCTTCAACTGCTTAGGTTATTATTGTTTGGTTTTCGGCTGGAGTTGGGGTGTGCCATTACAGCCTTAGGCTAGTGAAACACATGTCATAGGCAGACATGGTGGAATTTTTGCCCAAGTTGTGGGGGCCAAATTAGCCACCGAAGAAAGTGTCATGCCACACTCCTATGGAACCACACCATTCTTTGGCCTTTTGTGGCCAAAGACCATACAGCCCTTAGTGAACTGTTACTTGACAGTGTTCATTATATGAGTGCCTTGTCACAATTTTGATTCCCGTGGTCCTGTCTAATGTGCCAACTAAATGATATAGAGTGCTTAATGTTAGTGCATGCCTTTATTAGGTGAGCTTGTATGATAGGTGAATGATGTTATGGTGAACACACTGCGAAAGTAGTGGTGTGATGAATGGCATTTGAAGTTTAAGATTTCTTTATTTAAAGTGCCATTAAGTAGTTGATGGGATTTACCGTGCAGTTTGCATGTAGTCTTGATCTGCCACACGATCTGTTATCTGTGCATCCTATATGTTTTTTTTTCTTGTGTTGGAGACTTTGGAGAATATTGATTTTCTTCAAAAATACAGGGTTCAATGTTGAGACTGTGGAGTACAAGAACATTAGCTTCACTGTCTGGGATGTCGGGGGTCAGGACAAGGTACAATGATTATGATCAGATGCTTCTGAAGCCTTTTTGTATTGCGCACTTATCCACTGTTGTAATCAATCCATTATCTCCATTTTCTGGTCCTTTATGAGTTTTTTATATTATCTCCATCACTTTCATTTCTAAACTTGCATCTTTCTTTAACATTTTCTTTTCTGTTTTATTCCCTCATTTTGGTGAAGACAGATCAGACCTCTCTGGAGGCATTACTTCCAGAACACACAGGGCCTTATCTTTGTCGTGGACAGCAATGACAGGGACCGTGTGGTTGAAGCTAGAGATGAGCTCCATAGGATGCTAAATGAGGTAAAATATCCTCCTGGATGACCTCTTATCATTTCATCTATGTACTGGCAATTAATTTATGAATGAAGGCGTGAATTTGACACCTACATAGTGCCACAATTCGTTGTAAAAGTTTTAAGGGAGATCTAATTATTTGCCACTGTCAAAGATATGCAATTCAGGATTTGTCACTTATGTGTTTATGACATGTGGCTCCGGAATTCAGATGTCATTCACACATGGAGTGGCAAATTCTGAAATCCACATCTTTGCAGTGGCAAATAATTGATTATTCCAAGTTTTAATAGCTGGTTCCTCCTTTCAGGGTCATTGTTCAGTGGTTTGCACTTATTGTTTATTCTTTTAAGACTTTAGGATGTAAACGTGGTGATATGTTACTGCATTGCTAATATTTTCTCTGAGAAGCTCATAATTTTGAATAGACTATTCACAAAATTCACTTGAAATTTGTGGCAGGATGAATTGCGTGATGCTGTGTTGCTTGTCTTTGCTAACAAGCAAGATCTTCCAAATGCTATGAATGCTGCTGAGATTACTGATAAGCTTGGGTTACATTCCCTACGCCAGCGACACTGGTAATGGAGTTTCTAACTGGAGTACATAAATCAGTTCTTGCTTGTCCTTTTTCGATATACTTATTTAACTAGAGTACATAAACCACTGTTCCTGTAGAGTGTAGACATTCATAACCTTTCAATTTTTTGCCCTGAGCTAATGTACGAATTGTGTCAACTATCTAACGATTGCAATTTTATCATTTCACTTAATACCTCTCTCTCCAGTTCAAAAATACTTTGCCTTTCTTGGCTATGCACAGTCTGCAGTCGCAAGGTCCAAGTTTCACCATTAATTTTAAGTGTTTTACCACAATATGTTACTATTTTTAAAAGCTGTACTATTCTAATGTTACTTGAACTTTTTTTTATTAATTAACCCTTTTTTTAATTTTATTTTAAAGTTAACACCCGCGAACTTTATTTCCAATTATGATCCCTTTGGTCACGCCACTACCCGTGGTATGACAAAACAACATTATCACGCCGTAGGATAAATCCGCTAAATAGCACTTTTTATCACGTCACCACCTGACCAAACAACACTGTCACGCCACTAGTAGTACTGTTACACCACTGATACAGCTAGTAGCTTTCCTTTTAGTCCTTAGAATCTGGCCTTCCATGTGACAGGTACATACAGAGCACTTGCGCCACATCTGGCGAGGGTTTGTATGAGGGTCTGGATTGGCTGTCCAGCAACATTGCCAGCAAGGTCTACATTATCATTCTTCATTCTGTTTTTGCTAAATCTTTTAGTTCTGGAAGAGTGATCTTACATTTACTTAAATCCATTTTCTTCTATGGAACGTTTCTAAGAGATGCTGTATTTCAGGCTTGAGGCTTGGAATTCTTGAGGTCCTCGAATTAACTAGGAGCTGTGGATGGATGATCCTTAGGGTCGTTGCTATTTTCAGTCTCTTAGGTGTATTCCACAAGCTCAAGTATTTTTTTGAGCGTGTAATAACTAAATATTCAAATGTTCCCTGTACTTCCTAATGGTCGTGCACATGTTCACTTTTGCTCTAGGTTTTTGCAGTATCGTATCTGTTTGGCTATTCTTGAAGTCTAATCAACTTCTCTAAATGTTTTCTCAGGAACCAAACGACGTTGGTTGCATGAAACTTGCCCGTGTATTGTATGGCCGTTGCTTTCAGATAATGCATGCATGCTTTCAGACTGAGTGTTTTGGATTGCCTGTTTAGTTCTTAAAATGTCTGTACAAAAATAGGACTATCCGTGGTCTATTCTAGATGAAATGAGAACCAGCGGAGCGATTTGGTGTCATGATTTCATGCCAGAAGGTAGCTCATTTCTTCCACTTGTGGAATTCGTTGGTGGTTTCATCCGGGTTTAAATATCAGTGCGCGCAACACAAAACAGTGCTCAGTCCTCTCCTCTAGCGACGGGATGCTGAAATCGAGTTAGGGTTAGGTTTTAGGGTTCACCAAGCCTCGGGCCTTAGCTGCCCGCCCAACCTTGATGATAGGTACGGCAGAGCGATGAGGGTGACACAGGCTGTGGGCTTGCTAGTGGGAGTTGGGTGGGTGATGCGGACATTCCTAACATATATGTATCTTCTCCTATTCATGGTGAGACACAAACTAATAAGGACATCCCTACGACCAGTCTGGACATCCCTACGATCAGTTTGGACATCCCTACGACTAGTTTAGTACCAGCCGGTCCAATGACTAGAGCTCGAACCAAGCTTCTAAACCAACAGGTGCTTTTGTTTCTTAATGAATCTCTTATTAACTATGCTGAGAATTGGCTACTACCTCATGCAAATACTTTGTGCATTCTCAGATTTGAACATTGTGAAGACTTTGGATGCAAAGCAATGGAGGAGGACCTTGGAAGATCAACGGAAGTCACCTTATGCTGTCAACTCACCCCGAGGAGGTCTCTAGGACCACCCTTGTGCGAGGAGGTCTTCCAGGACCTCTTCGGGACCTCCCCAGGACTAGTCCTACGACCAGGTCTTCGACCAGTCCTACGACACTTGATACTCAACATGAATAGTACTGGTCGTAGATAAGTTATAGTATATATCTTTTAGTTGGAGTCAGTTGTAATATTTCCATAACTGTATTAGGAAAGAATCTTTGTACGATACGTGAGTTAGAGATAGAATCGGCATTAAGCAATGTGTGAGTCGGCCGCACCCTTAGGTGCCAATATAAGGCTAGGGCTTTGCCCATAAGGGCAGACCAGTTTATGCATAAGATTAAAACATAGCTATTGCTTGTTCTTTCAAACCATAGTTCATGCGAGGACTTTGAGAGAGAATTGGGCGATCCATTGGTTCATCCTGCACTTCAAGGTTAAGCTGTTGTTCCATTGGGAATTGGGGGCTTGGCGATCGTCGCTAGTGGTCTCGCGACGATCATTTATCTGGTGTGTTTTGGGCGATATCCAAAGAGTTGAGGGTTCGTGCATTTGCACGAGGGTTCAGCTAGCGACATCGACTATTTTACATCAACTATCTACGTTTCTCACTGAGAAGATCGGGCAACCCCCTTATCATGTGGTATTAGATTCTAGGTTGACTCAGTGAGAGCTATTTCCGTCAAGGAGCGCGTCGGTGAGTTCCTCGTATCACCCTCGAGCCCATGCTCCTCCTACTTTAGCCCTACTCCACCCGAACACCACCGCACCTCTTCACCTCCACGGCCGACCGCCGTGTTCCCTCGCCGCGCCGCCACAGTGCAACCCGAGCTATGCCGCCACCACCCCTAGCCTCCTTGTCCTCTGAGCATCCCATTTTTGCGGTCCCCTCCACCTCACCGCCGCTCCTTCGCCGGCGACAAGCCATGAAACGAGCCACGCCTGAGCTCTCCCCTGTTCTGTCCCCTTGCCTCTGATGTCTCTGTGTGCTTCATCTCTGTGACTGAAAATGGAACCCTTGTGTGAAGCCAACCAATTACTGCTGTCAAACAATAGGATTGTCAATTAAGTCAAGCAAATGAGAAATTAGATTTGAGGTTTAAGATTTGAAGGAAGATTAGTTCATAGCATTTTAGTTATGGAAAATCTTGCTTTTGTAGGTTGTTTGAATAGCAATCTGAAGTCAGTGTTGTCACTAGGCTAATGAAATGGTAAGTACAGAATTAGTCTTTGGACAATTAGCTTTCAGTAGTAATCAAAGCTGAAAATCATTAATGGATGTGAATTTTCAGAAAAACCAACAAAGAAGGCAATCTGAAGCTAATAAAAATTTGCAGTAGGCTTTGACTTTGCTAAGTCAAGTATTTGGTAATGTTTTTATTCTTTTAGCCTTTGAGCACTTATCCAACAGTAGTAACCTAGTCTGAAATTAAATATGGTTCTAAAAGTTCAGAAACCAGCAAAGAAACAACCAAATTCCTATTTATGCAATGTTGATTAGAGAAGGTATTCAGAGTCCAACTAGGAGCACACTAATCTGAAAAGCAGTCGAGTTAGTAAGCTAATATCTTAGTGGTTAGTAAATTGTATCAGATGTTTCACCTAGATGATTTAGAGACTAGCTAAAAACAACCTTGTTAACTGACAATGCTGCTGCTCAAGAAGGTGATTAGAAGAAAAGTTGTTTTGTCAGTGGGATCCTTTCTCAAAACCAACTGCCCATTGTTATCAACTTTTGTGATTGTCAAATAGGTTATTTAAGTGAATTCACAAATTTGAAAGTCGAATTTTGAAGGAAGTTAGCTAGCAGCACAACTTTTTAGAAGTTGTTTTGTTGTAGGTTGTTTGAACAGACAAGGGGAGCTGAATGCTTCTGAAAAATAGTAGTCAGTAAGTTTAATAGCTAATGGAGCATTCAAAATTCTCAACCACATGATGATAGCTAAAAATAGTAATTAAAGTTGTTTGAATGTGCTTGGTAGTCACTCACAACCAACTGAATACAAAAGAGCAATTAGGAGTTCATAACTTCGGTAGCAATATATAAACCAATTTAAGACACAAAGATCAGATTCAAGATGGGTTGCTCAGAGGACAAGGATCATATGATGGTATATATTCTTTATATGAATACTTAGCCATGCAAGTCAATAGATTCAGTAGTTTTGGTTGACGGGGTTACCTCGTCGATCATGGGAAACACTGAACATATTATGATTATGCTTTTGGTTCAAATCTTGAATCTGATCTTTGAGTCTTAAATTGGTTTATTTACAATTGATTCTGATCTGGACAAGCGGCTAGTAGTGTGGTTGTCGATCGGGTTCAGTGGAAAGACTTGTCCGGATCTCTAAGGACCGAACTTTAGGCTGTCAATCCAAGTACCATATGTACTTTCACACGCGGTGTATGGGCACCACTTGGCTAGGTAGGGGGAAGGTTTTATTGAGTTGGAAAACAGGTGGTGTGAGGACATATGTGTTTGATCATATGTTCGTAGGGATCTGATTGTAATTTAATATGTGCGGGTGAGCATAGCTTTAATTTTTGTTCATTGGGTCGGCATTCCCAACACAACTTGTGTGCCTCTTTTAACAGGTTCTATCAGTAGCTTGTACTAAACGGGATCTTGTCTCGCAAGGGTGATTCAACTTAATAAGATCTTCTTACTGAAAAATATCGAGTCTTGATTTCCCCGGCCAGCATACCAAAGGAAGTGTGTCATTATCCAGAGGCTTATGGGCTGATCAAGTCATGTGGGTAAAGATGTACTCCCCTACAGGGCTAAATCTATTCGAATAGCCGTGTCCATGGTTACAGATAACGCTTGGTTTAAATGACATCATTGTTAGTCTCTTAATTAAAATTGACATGGGCAACAACTTGGTATCGACATGAATGGTTGTTCATGCGTGTTAGTTTAACAGAGTGGTCAGCCACTTTGATATGATTTGATCTATGATTATATCAATGTTATTTGTTTTCTTTTGTCCAAATTTTGGTTACTAAATGGCCTTTGCAAATTAGAAATGTGTAGGAATAAAACTTGTCGCTTTTAAGCAAAACTTATGCCGGTACAACCTTCCTTTGGACAACCTCTAACATGTATATTCTTATATCCTTTGGATAGGCTCTATTATACACTTTCTTTTATTAGTTTGTGTAAGACTTGTGAGTACCTTTTATACTCAATCAGATTGTCCACTTGTTTCAGGTGAGAACGTCGCACAAATCAGTTTTAACTATCGCACCATTTCTGGGCGATAGTAGCAAGTGTAATGGCTTTAACTCTAGTTGGTTGCTTGTGGGTATGGGCATGCCACCTGGTAATTTACCTTTATTTCCATGTTTTATTCCGCTGCAATTTATTGTCTTATGATCAAATTTGGTCGGTCGGCCTTTATGCAAAAATCGGGCCATAAGGTCCTATTTGTTGAGATTGAAATAATAATGCTTCTAATATTTTTGCATTCTTGACTATGGATATGATCCATGTTATGTTCGATGTATGTATGTTAGCCATTGATCCTTAGGAACTTACATGAGACGCATATCCGAGGCTTGAAATCGTTTTCGTTTCCGATTAAGGATTGTGCCTTCCGTGCAAATACTGCTTGAAACGGATTCGATTTTGGGTCCCCACACAGCAGTAGCCATCAGTGGAGATCCGACGCGGCGGTGACCATAGAGCAGCTCGGCGGTTGCAACCAGCTCGAGAGCAGGGCAAACTCGATCCGCGTGGGGCGAAGCAAAGGCGGCGTCGGGAGAGGAAGTCCGAGGCAGGAGCTCAGGGCAGGAGTGGCGGCGGCCCATGGCAGGGATGGCGAGCAGCCACGAGACCGCCTCAGCCTCGTCGCTCCCGTCATCTTCCACATCATCTTGCGGTCCAGTCACGGCCTCCGCGGTGGCAGCGAAGGCTGGGGAGGGGAAGGGCTGGGGCGCGGCGGCAAGCACCAACGGCGCGGCCACCGGCTGCCGCTCCGCCTCTCGCCCGTCGGATTCCTCCTCGCTACTGTGTAGGTCGGCGTCGCCTGGGCACGTAATCGCTAGGAGTGCGAAGAGGAGCTCATCGCACTCGAGCCGCTCGACACGGGCCTGCAGCGCGGTGTCCTCCGCCTCGGCAAGTCGCGCACAGAGGGAGACAGCCTCGTCGCTAGCGGAAGCGGTGCGCGTGAGGAGGTGACACTCGGCCTCCATCCAGAAGGCACAGTGGGGGAGCAGGCGAGCTCGGGGGCAACAGCTCGAATGCGGCTACGGCCCGGGGTAAAGGAGCGACTTCGAGAGCCGAGATGAGCTTGTGGGAGGTGGGATCCGGTTGCGGCGTCTGGGAGCAGGGGCGGCGACCGGATCCAGGGAGGCAGGGGAATGACGACCCAAGGGGCAGCGGCCCGTGGCAGAGGATCCAGCGGCTACAGCGGCAGGGGAGCCCAAGGCGTCGCAGAGCACAGGACTCGGGGAGGCAACGGAAGCAGAGGAAGAGAGAGGAGGAGACGGCGGCGACCTATGGGCGGCGGAGTAGGTGGCTAGGGTTGGGAGAGAGAGCGTTACCATATTGAAATGAACTCTTGATCTATTCTAAAGAGCTAATGCCCAAATATATATGTTAAATGTGTAGATAAATATACAAAGTACACCCTATACAATAAGCATATCTAACATAGGCCATCACAAATTTTGGATATACTTTCATTCCATTAACGCGGTGATCCAGAAAAATTCGTTGGTCACACCAGCACCGGTTTTGACAGGAGTCTCCATAAGCAGTGCACCAGAATTGCGCCGCTTCTCAAGCAGCAGCAGCAGCTGCTTATCTTGTTCCTGCAGTACACCCACAAAATTTCTTCACATTGATGGATGACATAGGCCAAGCAAGTAGAGTCGTGCCGTATTGTCAGGAACACAAGCAATGCGTAAGGTGGAACAAATAACATTCCAGAACCTGCAAGACATAGCACCTTTTCCACTTGCTCTTGGCAACATGACCTATTACATTTACGGGTACAACCCATTTGAACAATAGCCAAAGGAACACTTTGATTTTAATTAAGGAGCAGTTTAACATGCATAGCAAATGAAACTCTAGGGATTTGAATTGAGCTACAGATTGAACTCTTCTCTAAGTTCCATGTAACTATGTCATTGTCATTTTATAATTCCAATGATATTTTTTTCTTGACAACAATTCCAGCCATTTTTAGAATAGCAACTCTTTCCAAGCAAAAGGACTGAAAAGAAGAAAAAACACTTGTGACTTGCCTGTTTCATGTAAGATTTGTATTTGGATAGATGTCATAGAACTGAGGCCTGTTTGCGAACTGAATAGGCATAAGATCGATTGCCATTTACAGCTGGAACAATGATTCATTATACAAAGATCCAACCTCGTCAGCACTCAATCAACACGTAGTCTATTTCCTGAAAAAAGCAAGTAATAGTGATACGGGAGTCACTTGGGAATTACAACCCAACAACTCTGGAATGAAATATTAGATACAAGGCAAAATGAACAGAAAGAAAGAATAAGAATCTTGTCAGGTTGGTTTCCCTTATTCAAAGCTTCCATGAGGAATGAGCATGCAAATGCATTGGGCTGAATAGCATTTCCTTCCATCCCATTGAACAAGCCCCATGCTCCTACATGGGCAGTTCAAACTCTTAAGTGTTTTCTTCCTAAGAGGGTCTTACCATCTTCTTTGTAAGCATTCAACCATTGTAGTTCGTGTCAGAAGACTCAGAATGTCCTC
Organism: Phyllostachys edulis; assembly: GCA_036346405.1. Lineage (NCBI taxonomy): Eukaryota > Viridiplantae > Streptophyta > Magnoliopsida > Poales > Poaceae > Phyllostachys > Phyllostachys edulis. The sequence continues at coordinate 22,492,744 of CM070557.1, read as the reverse complement.
GAAGCAGTCATCTTCGTTCATGATTTGCTTCAGATAGTTGGCCCTGAGAGAACCATAATTAGCGTAACAATTTTTTGCAGCAAAAGAACCAGACAGGAAAAACCAACACTTGAGAACAAATGAAATATTGTGAGAACCCGCACAATTAGACTGAGCTAATCAATACTAATTAGTAATTAGAGATAATTAAAATTCTTTAATTCAAACAAGGTTTAATCTCAAGTGGGACATCCAACTCCCAATTCACTCATCTGACAATATGAAGCATTGTAAGAACAGTATAACGTCATCTCATCTCATTACATTTCAAAATATATCCAAGTTACAACCTTGATTACATTTTAACAACTTAATTGTAAGTCGAAGCAAATATATTTACAAACCGAGAATAGATACAATATTAATTCTACAACCAATCTGCAGCACATTTACAACAGCGAATCAAACTACAATTCATTTCCTGCATTCATCTCTTCAAAGCCCTCATTGTCATCGCATCCAATCTTCTTCCACCATCTCAGCTCATGCAACCAAAATCAGGGAAATTAGTTAGCCAAATGACTCTGGACAGGGAACATAACAATGCACAGTGAGGGCAGCAGCAGAGCAAAAGATTAGGGTAGGATAATAATGAACAGTAGAGGGTAACTAGGGCACTGCACAGTTAAAAGATAACCCAGAGCACAGACTGCATGCACGGGAAGGAGATAGCACAGGAAGGAGATAACTCAGAGTGCACAGTAAAGGGATAGGCCAACCGCCACAGGGAAAGGATAAATCAGCCGAATGGCTCTCCCCAGCATGCTTATCTCCCCCACAACAGTCACTGCCCTTCACAAGGCTTCCCAGACCACCCAGTCACTTCCATTTCTCAAGCCCAACCGAAGGAAGCCAGCACTCATCTCTCTCTGCCAACCTCAAGCTCAGGCAACCAGAGCATCAAGGCAGCTAGGAGGAGGAGCTCAGCACCCACACCATCACAGTCTGCAAGCCCCAACCCCTAAAGGAGAAGAGGAGAGCACCAACTCGAAGCCAGCGCTACTATCCTCCTCCCCATCCCAGAATCCAATCCAAGGTAACCTCGGTATACTCCAGTAGGCATTACACATACACATCATGCACAAGTAGCATATCTCACAGCAAAACCCACATGTAACTCCCAAATCCTCACATCACAGAGCAAGGGGTTAGGGAGAAAAGGGAAGTACCTCAGGGAATCCAGATGAACCATCTCCCCACCTCGGTCTGCCACCAACAAGCATCACCAGAACCAGCCTCCAGTAGTTCAACCCAGTCACCATATCATGCATATTAATGAATAGCACACATCAGTAAGCAATACAACATCAATCAATCAAATGAATCAATCTTGGGAAGCAACCATATAAACCAACTTAATGAATCTACCCCAGTAGCAGAGCAAGCGTAGGGAAGGGAGGTCAGTAGGCAAAGGGCTAGGTTTAGGACCGAACCAAGGAACGGCTAGGAGGTAGAGGGAGCCAAGCCGGCGCTGGCCTCCCGGCCGCGCCGGGGAGGCCGGAGGCCAGAGAGAGCAGTGACGGGCCAGCAGCCAGGAGGAGGCGGCGGCGGCGAACTAGAAGAGGAGCACCGGGAGGAGGCCGGACCGGGAGCAGGCGCCGACGGGAGCAGGTGCCGACGGGACCGAGCGGCGTAAGCGGCGGTGTAGGCGGCGGCGGACCGGGCTGGCCGCAGCTGGGGCGCCCAGATCCAGAGGCCGGAGGGGAGCCGGAGTGCCGGGCGGCGGCGGCGCCAGGACGGGAGTGAGAGGGAGAGTGAGGTGAAGAATTAGGGATTTGAGAGATTTGTGAGATTGGGGGAAGAATGGGGAAAGGAGCTGGTTGGGTTGAGGATGTCGGCCGAATAGGGATAGAGTAGGAAAAAGATAGAAAATAGAGAAAAGAAAATAGGGGAGGAGAAGAAAAAAGAAAGAGGAAATTTGGTAAAAAATTGTGGTAAAATTTAAAATAGGTAGATGGATTGAATTAGCAGTATAAATGTGATTTTCATTTAAGTCATCGGTAAGATAGGATATTTAATCTACGTTAAAATATTGAGCAGTAAATCGAACGGTAGAAATTAGAGGCGAAAAATGCGTATAAATTAATCTGAGACCATAGATCCGAGTTAGTCATCAAAAGAACTCCCAAAATTAAGTAAATAGGTAATTTGAGGCGAAAGAGGTAATTAAATCAACTAAGTTCATTTATTTAGCACCGGCATAAAAATCAAGCTAATCACCTAATTCCTCGCATAAAATTTGATAAACTTAGTTTTGTGCGAATAAAAATTTATAGACTTAAATAGATGTGATCACGTATAATATTTTCTTCTCATACGATAAAACATGAGTATCGGCAATCCTAACCCTAGAACCATTATACGAGAACGCCCGTAGCGGGGAGTGCTAACCCAGCGAAGAACCCTAAAAATGGTTATTAACTAAAATCTGCCAACAAGAACCAAATGACTATTGTGCACTAATAGCACACATATACCACCAAGTATTTACACAATTATTTATTATTCGCCCGTCACAGATTTTAAAGTGAGTAAGTCGTCATGATCTCTGATGGTTGATCTGATTTAAATCGGTGACGATCTTTTCTCTGATTCGAAGGCAAGCTACTCTCTTGAACATGAATATAGTTATATTAAATGTAAACCGTATATCACTCTCTATTATATATGTATTTGCATCAAAACTATTTCTCAAAAATTAAATCGAATAAATTGAAATGAGGATGAAAGGGATAAGAAAGATGAGAAAGATGAAAAGAGTTGAGAAATGAGAAATGAAATGAAAGCACGGTTAATATTATGGCTGGTAAAGGGGGCCCGGGGCAAGGAAGAGAGAGGGCAAGAGGTGGGACCCTTTACATATGGTTAAAATATAAGGATCAACAAAACTCTTACTCGATCCGATCTCAGTATTTTAAGTGCCAACCATTTTCCGTTTCGACGCAAGGCAGGAAATGTTACCTATTACGTAATTATACCCTCCACATTGGGTAAGTACTACGGGGAGGAACCCAGAAAATGGGGGACCCAGGGCGATATACAACCGCGTGATGGAGTGCTCTGGGTTATCTTTTAACTGTGCAGTGCCCTAGTTACCCTCTACTGTTCTTTATTATCCTACCCTAATCTTTTGCTCTGCTTCTTGCCCTCATTGTGCATTGTTATGTTCCTGTCCGAGTCATTTGGCTAACTAATTTCTCGATTTTGGTTGCATGAGTGAGATGGTGGAAGAAGATTGTATGCGATGACAATGAGGGCTTTGAAGAGATGAATGCAGAAATGAATTGTAGTTTGATTATTTGTTGTAAATGTCTTTGCAGATTGGTTGTAGAATTAATATTGTATCTATTCTCGGTTTGTAAATATATTTGCTTGACTTACAATTAAGTTGTTAAAATGTAATCAAGGTTGTAACTTGGATATATTTTGAAATGTAATGAGATGAGATGACGTTATCTTGTTCTTACAATGCTTCATATTGTCGGATGTGTGAATTGGGAGTTGGATGTCCCACTTGAGATTAAACCTTGTTGAATTAAAGAATTTTAATTATCTCTAATTCTGATTAGTATTGATTAGTTCAGTCTAATTGTGCGGGTTCTCACATCCTTCCCCCCTTGGAAAAAAATTCGTCCCGAAATTTAAAATTCTCACTTGAACAGGTTGGGGTAGGCTTCGCGTAGTTCTTCTTCTTTCTCCCATGTAGCTTCTCATACAGAGTGGTTCCTCCATTGCACCTTGCAGAAACGGATTGCTCGGTTTCTTAGTTGACAGTCTTCTGTAGCCAGAATCTTCGCTAGACGCTCTTCGTAGGTAAGGTCATCTTGTAGTGGAATGTCCAGATTGGTTAAATGGTGAGATGTTTCTCTCAAGCATTTTGGAAGTTGGGAGACATGGAACACATCGTGTATTCGGGGTAATTGACTTGGCAATTCCAATTTGTATGCCAGGGTGCCTTTGTGCTCTAAAATACGGAATGGTCCAACATACCAGGGACTTAGTTTCCCTTTTAGTCCGAATCTACGCACCCCGCGCATAGGTGATACCTTTAGATATACATAGTCTCCAACTTCGAACTGGAGATCCCTCCTATGTTTATCTGCGTAACTCTTTTGCCTATCTTGGGCAATTTTGAGATGCTCTCTAATTAATTTAACTTTCTCATCAATTTCTCTTATTAGTTCAGGTCCCAATAAGGTTTTCACTCCCGCTTCATACCAACAAATGGGTGACCTACACTTTCTGCCATATAGGGCTTCGTATAGTGCCATCTGGATACTGGACTGGTAACTGTTATTGTAGGCAAATTCTACCAGTGCTAGATGTTTTTCCCAAGAATCCCCAATATTCAGGACACAGGCTCGTAGCATATCCTCTATGATCTGGTTTATCCTTTCGGTTTGGCCATCAGTCTGTGGATGATAAGCCGTACTGAAGTTAAGTGTGGTGCCCAATGCGTTTTGTAAACTTTTCCAAAATCTTTGAGGTGAATCTGGATCCTCTATCTGAGGTGATAGTCTTTGGTACTCCATGTAATGTGACTATCCTCTCTATATAAAGCTCTGCTAATTTATTGATTGAATACTTTTGATTAGTGGCAATAAAGTGAGCCAATTTGGTAAGACGATCCACAATGACCCAAATTACGTCCTTCTTTTTGACTGTCATGGGAAGGCCTGTTATGAAGTCCATGCAGATATCCTCCCATTTCCATTCAGGTATTTCCAGGGGTTTCAGCAGTCCTGCTGGGTGTTGGTGCTCTGCCTTAACTTTTTGACAAGTATCACATTGGCTCACGTATTTCGCTATGGTCCTTTTTATGTTTGGCCACCAGAAAATTTTCCCTTAAATCCCGGTACATCTTCGTGCTACCCGGGTGTATAGTGTATGGGGTGTCATGAGCTTCACGCAAAATAGTTTCCTTAATCTAAGGATGGTCAAGTACACAGATTCTGGATTGTCGCCATAGAATTCCGGAGTCATCTACCCGGAACTCAGAAGGTTGACCTGATTTAATTCTTTGTATTTCTTTGATGATGAATGGGTCTGAGAGTTGGTGTTCTTGAATTTGATCACGAAGGGTGGGATGGAATACCATGGCAGCAATGGTAGCATAGGTGGTGGTCTTCACTTCTATATTCATTCTGGCTAATGCTTGAATTAGTTCAGACGCATGATGTTCAACAGAAAGGTGATGGCACTGGGATTTCCTACTGAGGGCATCAACTACTACATTAGCTTTACCGGGGTGATAATTTATGGTTAGATCGTAATCCTTGATTAATTCTAACCATCTTCTTTGCCTCATATTTAACTCTTTTTGAGTAAAAATATATTTGAGTCTTTTGTGATCATTGTACAAGGTGCACTTCGATCCATAGAGATAATGTCTCCAGATCTTTAGGGCGAATACTACGGCTCCTAATTCGAGGTCAACTGCCTGGAAGCATAATAAATGACCTTGTCATCCTGCATTAGCACGCATCCTAACTCATACTTCGATGCGTCGCAGTATACCACATAATCAATCCCGTCCTTAGGCAATGTTAGGATGGGTGCTGTGGTTAAGCGTTGTTTCAATTCCTGGAAACTTTTCTCACAAGCTTCTGTCCATACGAATTTCACATCTTTCTTTAGAAGTTTTGTGAGAGGTGAGGTTATCTGTGAGAATCCTTTTATAAATCTCCGGTAATATCCCACGAATCCCAGGAAACTTCGAATTCCTGTGGTATTCGTTGGACGCTTCCTTGAGATGACTGTGTCGATTTTAGAAGGATCCACTTCTATACCTCTTCCAGATATGACATGTCCGAGGAATGTCACCTAGTCTAGCCAAAAGTCACACTTATTGAATTTGGCAAAAAGTTGGTTTCCCCTGAGGATTTTCAATGTAACAGTAAGGTGATGGACATGTTCTTCCTCACTCTTGGAATAGATTAGAATGTCGTCAATAAAGACGATAATGAATTTGTCCAAATGTTTTATGAATAACTTATTCATTAAATTCATGAATGCGGCAGGAGCATTGGTCAGTCTGAATGGAACTACAGTGTACTCATGGTGTCCATATTGAGAGACAAAGGCTGTCTTCTCAATGTCACTTGGATTGACTTTAATCTGATGGTATCCAGACCTTAAGTCAATTTTTGAGAATACCCGTGCTCCTTTCAGTTGATCAAATAGATCATCTATTCTGGGCAAAGGGTATTTGTTCTTTATGGTGACACTATTTAGCTCCTGGTAGTCAGTGCATAATCTCACTCCTCCGTCTTTCTTCTTTGCAAATAACACCGGGGCTCCCTAGGGTGACTTACTTTCTCTAATAAAACCTTTGGCTTCTAATTCGTCTAATTGCTTCTTTAATTCAATTGATTCCTTTGCATTCATTCTGTACGGCCTCTTGGAAATTGGTGATGTTCCCGGAATTAAGTTGATAGTAAATTCTATTTCTCTATCCGGTGGCATACCAGGTAATTCGTCGGGGAATACATCTGAGAAATCCCTTACGACTGGTATGTCTTTTGTTTCTTTTACTTGCAGGCTAGCTAAGCTAGGGTTAGCTGATTTTGGTCGGGTTCTAGTTCCGATATACTGTAGTCGTGTTCCGTCGGGCTTTCGGATTGAGGCTTGCTTTAATTCGTAATCTATATTCACCCATGGGCGGATAACCAATCCATACCGTGATTACTTCTAGTCCACTTAGATGTATTATATAGAGATCAGCTAAGAATTTGGTATTATGAATTATAATGGCCTGCACCCTCCAAATTGAGGTTACTTCTAATATTCCCGCCGGTGTACTCACTCCCATGGATGTTTTCAACGGTTCAATAGATAGATTGTTCTCCATTATGAAATTATGAGATATAAATGAGTGAGTAGCTCCAGGGTCGAATAAAACAGTACCCATGGAGGGTGGAAGTAATAGCGTACCCATCACCATGTTTGTGGCTTCTCCAATCTGTTCTGCGGTCACATGGGTCAGGCGTGCCAGTCCTCCTTTTCCATTTCCTCCGGTGACTGGTGTGTTTCCTCTGGGTGGGTTCACGCGGTTGGTCTAAGGTGGTGCTGGAGCAGGTGGTCTTGGTACATATGCGTGCTGTGATGGGGTTCCCGATGTCCTCTGGAGGTAAGGGCATTCGGCCTTGCGATGCCCAGACTTTCCACAATGAAAACATGCATTGGTGCCTCTCGCGCAATCTCTGGTCAAATGGTCTCTTCCACATTTGGCACATTTCAGTGTTAAGGCCGCTGGTTGTTGCTAGGCTATGGTTCTCTGAAAACCCGGGTTGAATGATCTTGGTCTAGGTGGGCCAAATCCTGGTGAGGGTTGTTTTGGCATATTTGTGCGAGGCTTATAAGTAGGTGGGGGTCGATGGCTGTTTTGGCCTTCTTTCTTCGTTCTTCGGTTAGGTTGGAGTGTTCATTTTCTAGTATAATGGCTCTATTGACCAAATTCTAGAATTCTGTGATTTTGTGGATGGATAGGAGCATTTTAAGGTATAGGTGCATTCCATTCAGGAATTTTTCTATCTTCTTTTCCTCGGTGTCAATATCAGCTGGGGCATAGCGGGAAAGGTCGTTGAACTGACTCAAATATTCTACCATCTTTTTCCATACTCGGTTAGAGCTCTAAACTCGCGTTTCTTGGTTCCATTCTTCCGTGGGTACATGGATTTCGATGAAACGCAGATTTGAACTCGCCCATGTGAGTGGTATTCTTTGCGCAGTTGCTATGTTATAGTTGAGCCACCGGTAGTCTTTGGTCCGGTCAACTGGTGTGACGCATACCGTACTTTCTCCGCATCTGAGCATCCTACTATGTCCAGCTTCTTCTCTACCTCAACCAGCCAGTCACTTGCATCTAGTGGGTCGATGGCTTTAGCAAAAGTAGGAGGCGAGTTTGGAGAAGTCACCCAAACTAACCTGCGTCTTGGTTGAGAGGTAGTAGGTGCCATTTTAGTCAACAGAGCTTCCATAAAACGGTTTTGATTCTCCTGGGCTTCTTTTCTGGAGTTCTCTAGGAATTTAAGTACATCAGCCATTATACCTAGGGGATCGGGTGCTCCGGTGGGTGGTAGTTGACGGGTTCCTGGCATGGTTGTAGCTTGGGGTGGAACATGTACTGACTCATTAGGGTTCACTGATGGATTCTCTGTGGACTGTTCTTGTGGCATGAGTCCCAATGTCAAACCCAATTCACGTGCTTCACTTCCTTCACCTTCCATCCTGTAGGGTGAGGTGTTAAGAAATAGTTGCATTAGTGATCGTGTTGGTAGCAATTTCATCTTGAGATACCATTTGATGAGTGGGATGAGTAGGCGACCGGTACTACAGGGCAGGCAAGGGAGGAGTGGTTCACTTTTGTAGCTGTAAATTACTTGTAATAAAGACCATAGTCTTGTGTGGCTACTACTGTAATAAAGATGTACAGTTTCTATCTTATTGTTCTGCTATACTAACTCTGGTAAAGACTTACTATTCGTTAGAGCAGTGTTCTACTGAGCAAACGAATAGTAATCTGTATGCCTAAGTGTGATTACCCTTGGGGTAATCACACAGGGCGCCGCAAATATGAGTAGACCTCTTTGGTTCAAGGAATTACGTTCTTCATCCCATCAAAAAAATCCAGAGATTCTGCACATTTCAACTTACAAGAGCAGCAATATATTATAATACAGCATCCGATTTCATATTGCACAGCTTCATCAATTTATTATATAACAACAGAGCACTCCATAACTTAAACAGAACTTAATCAATTCATTGATGTTTATTCACTGATCTGGCTGTCTGACATTTACAGATGGAACGTAATTCATTAGAAAAAGATTCTGCCCACACACCAACAGTCTAGACATGTCCTTTGAATGTGGGGAAGAAAAGAGTTCGGTGAATGGTTTTAGAGTTTCAGGGCTCTTTAAACATTTATAAATTAAATGCATAAATCTCTTCAGCTGAACAGTAGGCTCACTTCAGAGCATGAAATCACCATATTGTAAAAGAGCTCCATAAAAAGTGCATCATAATAACAATCTTAGTCTTTGCAGCAAGCAGGCTTATAAATTCATCCAAAACTATTAAAGATACTAGCCTTATGATCTTCAGAATTCCAGTGCACACAATGATCTTGATATGACTATCTGTTTTGATAAGTAATTTAGACCATTTTCTAAGCCATATAAATATAAGACAGGTTCTAAATTGAGCCTGAAAAGGTGTAGTGGTAGAAAACACCACTGCACTTAAATTTGCCTAAACCACCACAAGCACAAGTCACACGCCAACACTTAAGTACCGGGATCTCTTGGCAGTGTGATGTATAGATTCAAGTTTGGATTACGCGCTAGCTGTGTGCAAAGATCCTTGTTAAAATTCCTCGCAGAGGAAACAAAAAGTCCTAGTCGAAATGAAGTAGATGGGAAAAAGGTAAAAACGAAAAACAAAAAAAAATGTCAGAAGTGGGATTTGAACCCACGCCCTCGTTAGAGGACCAGAACTTGAGTCTGGCGCCTTGGACCACTCGGCCATCCTGACCTCGCTGCTTGAATTGGAAAACTAATTATATCGTACTGCAGGCCGTTTTCCAGTGATCTCAAGAAGAGCTTGTAAGTATCAGCTGCATTAAAACCATGAAATCTGCAATAATAACTGAGCAATCATTTTGGTTTGGCAAAAGATTTTGAGCAACATTGAATATCGAAAAAAGAAGAGATACTAGTCGATTATGTGCGAGAGAATGCACAACTGATATGTATCTGAAGTTTCGCTCACGCTTTCAGGACTACCGGGAAAAAATATCAGATCGGTTTTCTAATTTTCTCTGACTTCTCAGAAGATGAGATGAACGTAGAATTCTTTCTTGAGACAGCAAGAAACATGCCGTCGACTCTGTTCGTAGGGTAAAAAACTTAAAATGGTGCTCTTGGATTTCTTTATTGCGGGGACGAGAAACCACAAGGAAAATATTTCTGGGATTAACCTAACCCTCCTTGTCCCAGACTGTCCTCAACTTAGTTGACAGTATTTATGAGATATTTTTCAGAGTCAACTTACAAAAATCTTCAGAGTACTGTACTGCTTTACTATAACTGAGAGGGAGAAGGTGGTAGAAGTCAAACGCAAGGCGCCCAAATCCTAGCATATATCAACTCATTGACTCTAGCAACTGCTAGTCTCCATGTTACTGACAAGTGACAAATCACCAGCACAACCAAACAATTAGCACCCAATGGCAATCTGTTGACAAATCCACAAAAAATTAGAAATGCAATGGAAAATTAAAATACAATCAAAATAGCAAAGTTCGCCCATTTCACTTGCTAAATTAAGAAGGGCTGCATTGACCCTCAATTAACAATCTGAATTCTGACGGACAAAGCTAATTAAGAACATGAAAAACCAGAACAAAAGAATGTTGTCACTTCTTGTCACAGCTCTGATGATTATTTAGCACATTGGACTCCTATCCAATCCTTCATTAACCTCCAATCCTGATCCATACTGCTACACCACTACAACCAACTAGAATTTCTTCTTCTCATCTGAAAATCTGAATTCTGAACAAGTCTGAACTTATATACAGCTACACTGCACACACAGCCCCTGCTACCTTCTTCGTCCTCTGGGCTCAGAGTTTATAGAAGTCAGAAGAATGGGCTGCCGTCCTGCTCCGTCTTCGCGGCCGCCGGCGACACGAGCATGGAGGCGTAGAAGTCGTCCCCCGGCAGGTCGTCGAGGTTGATCCCCATGAGCCAGTCGCTGTCCAGCTCCTGCACCTCCTCCTTGGGCACCACCTGAGGCAGGCCCATGTGCTGGAACGCCGGCAGCGAGTCCAGCTCCGGGAACGGGTCGTTGTCGATCTCCGACTCCGGCGTCCGCGTCTCCCCACACGACTGCGACGCCTCCTTCTCCTTCTCCTGCTGCATCTTCTCCCACTCGTTCTTCTTGTTGTACAGCCGGCACAGCACCCAGTCATCCAGCTGCAATCATTAACCATCAAAACTTCATTAGCATTTCGATCTCGCAGGAAGAAAATTTCTTGAAAACAAGGAGAGATTTTGACGTGCTTACCCTGAGCGTGCCGGCCTTCTTGGCAGCGCCGCGGCCGCCGGCGTCGGCGAGGCGGTACTCGTGCATGATCCAGTCGGTCTTGACCCCTCTCGGCGGCTTGCCGTGGTAGAACACGAGCGCCTTCTTGATCCCGGCCGTCCTCCCGGCATGCGCCACGGGCTTGTCGGCGCCGGTGGCCTTCCAGTACCCCGTGCCCGCCGCCCGGTTGGGCCGCGACCCGTTGGGGTACTTGCGGTCCCTGGGCGTGAAGAAGTACCACTCCCGCGTGCCGAAGAGCGCCCTCCCAGGCAGCTCCCACGGGTCGAAGCGGTAGAGGTCGAGCTCGGCGATAATGGGGACGGGCGGCGCGCGCCCGGCGGCGCGCGCGCAGAGGTAGTGCGCCACCAGCTCCTCGTCCGTCGGGTGGAACCGGAACCCCGGCGGCAGGTTCAGCTCCGCCTCCGCGTCCCGCCGCCTCTGCACCATTCCCATTTCTTCCTCCTCGCGGTTCGGTGCTTGGGGTGGTGTTGGTTGCTGCGAATGTGATGATCGATGAGGGTGTGTGAAGACTGAAGAGGAGTGGTTCTTGGGAAATGGTGTGGGCGGGGAGGCGGCGAGGGCGTAAATAGGCGCAGAGGACGAAGCTTCGTGGGAAGGTGCGGGATTGGAAGGGGGGTCAAAGGGTCAAAAGGGCGGAGGTGAGGTGAGGTGAGGTGGATTTGGGGTCGGCGGCTACTCCTAGTCTCCTACTACGGGGAGAGAGACGAACAAGGAAGGGTCGCGATGGGTGGTCATGCTGTTTCTTTCTTGCGGCCGTTTATTTTGTTGCTCTCCGCGGAACGACCGGTGCCGTTGGATCCGGGAAATGGACGGTGTGGTTTACGCTTCGGTGTGAAATTGGCCGGCACACGATGGTGAGGCTGATTCTTCTTTAATTGATTTATCCGTCTCTTTTTTTAGTACTAGAGCTAAAATTATAGTACTCCGCTTGGTTTTTGGACTGTTGTACATGGTACTATGAAAACTTAAAAAGAAAATTCAGTAAAGTCAAGCTCACCATGCATTTTACCTCCAAAAATCAGTAAAGCAAAGACACAAAAACTAATATTCTATGGCAAATGCCACAAAATATAGATTTCATGTAGCTAATTTTGTCCGATGTAAATGATAAAGAAAAAACACAGGAAAAAAAAAGAGAAGAGAAGAGGCTTTTCGGTTTACTGGTTACCTAAGATAAAGACAATCTCTTAGTGTTATGGTCACATATGGCGCAACTAATTAACATATGTGATGTGATATGTACGGATTGCGTGGGTGATTGTCTGAACCTAGCCTGACGGTATAACGGGTGGAGAGATTTTTTTCCTCATTTAGTCTCCGTTAAAACGACAAAAATAACATTTCTACTGAGCTATTCTGTTATGGAACTGATATTTTTCTTTTCCAAATTACGGCTGACCATCTCTCACACATTCAGATCACAACAGGTGCGACAAGAATAAACACAGGCTATCTGTCACAAACTAAGAACATAATAGGTGGTATGTCACAGTCTAAATACGCCGCACGACGTCTACCATGATGTAGAAGAGATGAATACCGGTTCCACTACAAAATAGCGTTATTTTTTTTTCGTCTAGGTTGAACTAGTTGAGCTATTTTATTTAAAAAAACAAGCCAGGCAAACACTCCCGGATGAAAAGGTGAGGGCAGCTTTCGTGATGGATTAATAATGAGATGGGACTTTTTGCCAACACGATGATGTCACTGCCGACTTCATCCTCCCTCGCCCACTCGAAATGTGCTGCATCTTCTCTGGGGACTAGACGGAGGTGGTTCTTCTGCAGCCGTGGAAATGTGTGGTCCACGGTGTGTTGATGTCTGGCTGATGAGCGAGAATTTCGGCTTTTCTTGCTTGGGTTGGGTTGTTCCATGCGCTCGTGGCTAGTAGTTACTGCTTTTTTGTTATACGTTGGTCTTCGCTTAGTTGGACATTTTTTTATTTGAGAATAAGTGATAACCAAACGAAAAACACAACTGACCATTGACCAATAACCAAAGACTTGCTCGAGCTACGCGACCAGAGCCGACAGCAGGCGGCAGATGTCGACAGGCTTGCGATTGACGGGCCTTGTTGCATTCGTCCTGTTGAGCCGGCCGTTGTCATCGACCACGTCGTCACCACACGGAATACTTGCGCACGTATGCACGTCAGCCCCTGGCTCACCGGAGAGCAGACGATCCCGGCGCCCGCCGCACTGTCCTTTTCTTTATTTTAGTTTATCTTTGCGGCTGCGGTCTGGCCCTTGTCTGGCCTGGAAGGACGCCCAGCTGCAGCTAGCCGTGGAGTAGTTAATTCAGCCGCACCATGCACGCACGTGCCGAAGGCCATTAAAAAAAGAGGCCGACTAAGGTGCGGTCGACTGAAAATTTCACTTTCTTCGGTATCTGATTCACCGTCCAATGATTTCAGACTTAGTACTGTGAAACTAAAGTTGACTGGTTTTAAAAAAAAATTAGACGACCGTGAGCTAGCAAAAGCGTTAAAAAAAGAGCAGAGGATTGCTGAGCACGCATGAGCACATGGCCCCTTGGAAGAAAACGCGACCAGGAGGCATCGTGCTCGAGGCTCTTACCTCATCAGCCGCTCATTCGGTTGATCGAGGGGAATTATCGGCTGAGGGAAGGCTCCTACCTGACGTGCATATCGGTTCGGCCAGAAAAAGAATCGATGGCTCTGGATGCATCGGCTGCAACTTATACACGTGTTCAGTAGTACCTACCCTTACAAAAAGGAGCCACTGGTGTTCGGACTTACGATGGGAAGCTTTCTCGTTGTTAGATCTAACATGGATAGATTTTGGTCGTTCGATTTGGCGCAACAGAGAAGCTCGCCTCTACTCGATCTCCGGTCGTCGCTACCTCGCCGGACCTTGAACTTGCTGGAGGAGGAGGCTATGGTGGACGGCCTCCCTCGAGCACGAGCGGTGCGCGACCTTGGACCAATGGCTAGCGTTGGAGCTCGAAATGCCAGTGGCGGGGCTTATTTCACCAGTGGTTGTGGTATGCTTCAACAAAGGAGGCGCAGGGAAGGAGAGGTCAATCTCCAGCCGTCGCTGGCTCATTGGAGCAGGAGGGAGGGAGGAGGGATCCGGACGGTTGCAAAACATTTTACAAACAAACATAACATTGATCCGATGAAACATGCAACAAAATCCAACCCCCCGTTTGCAACAACCACAACCAAACACACAAAAAATGGCGTAACAAACTGCAACAAAAAATCTTTTGCAACAAATTCATAACCCAACTACAACAAAAAAAAAATCTTATGCATTAAAGCCATAACACAATTACAAAAAAAAAAAGAAAAAGAAATGGCAGCCGCAACAAAAACCTCCCACAACAAATTTTGAGAAGACATGTTGTAACAATATCATAAACTTCATGAAAAAATTTATAAAAAGTATTGCAATAATCTAGATAAATGTTTGCAACAAGCCTACTGGGACAGGGATGGCATGCGGGCGTCAACGACGATCCAGTGATGTGGAGGAAGCAACGGTGGCTAGCCCGGTGCTGCGTCTCCGCCGAACAACATTGCCTCGTTGCCAGCCTTGCTCATTATCCGTCTCCGCCACCTCCTCTGGCCTCGGCTTCGCTAGATCCAGCGAGCTCCTCCCAAGGGGAGACCTCCGCACGAGATCTGGTTGCAGTGGACGGCCTCGTCGAGCGCGAGTGGCATTGAGCTCAGGCTGGCGCCCAGTGGTAGAGCTTGGGATACCAGGGCCAAAGTAGGAGCGGAGCAGCTTATCAATGGTGGAAGTGGCTCGGCGAAACGGGTCCGATGCGTTGGTGGGGGGAGAGAGAGAGTGCAGTAGGGAGGTAGAGGAATGGATGGTTAGGGGCGAGAGAGGAATGGATGGCTGGGGGTGAGAAAGAGAGTGGAATGGATGGTTGGGGGCAAGATGCTCTCGTGCGGAAATGACGGATAAGGTTTGGGGGTGTGTGGTAATTGCAGTTGGGGAGTGAGTGACTAGTGGTAGCTCAGTCGGAGCTCGTTGGTGAGAAAGAGGGAAGGCACACAATTGCGGGATCTAGCTGCTGCTGAATACAATGGTTGATGTGTGGAGAGGAGAAGAATAGTGTGAGGGTGGAACAATAGAAGAGTATAAGAAATGAATGGTGGTGAGTACTTGTGACTTGGGAGAAGTGTAGATGACTAGAAGTGGGAGTGGGCGGGCTCGGACGCCCGGCCAAGAGCATAATCCTTACAAAAACCATACATCGATCCGTCCCATATCTTAACTCGGTCTTGTTTTTTTTTCCCTGCCGGTAATTCCGTCTTGTTTTTTGAAAGTTGCATGTTTTTTTTAAAAAATATTTCTAAGCCGATCCTCTGGCTTTTTTATTAGTTGTGAGATTGTGTGCACATGTATGATCCTGATCCTACTCCAGTGATTCAGAAATGTGACCTATACTTAAGAAAGCGTGAGCCACCTTATATATAAGCCATTCCATGTTTTTTTCCACCCATAACAAGCGGTCTTAACCTACAATTTCACGCATGATGAGAGTAACACATGCATGCACTACCATTCAACTGGCGGTTTTAGCAAATGTAGTCTAAACAAATGAGACTACTATTCACTCCTACCATTCTTCCAAAATTCTTACACGCCTCCAATTCCTATGTTCCCATTCCATAAACTTTCCGGTGTTTTTTAATCCTGAGTTTGGCAATTGCATCCATTTCTCGTTCCTTCCTGTATTTTTTCTATCCCTATGTTTTCTATTCGCAAGTTTCAAATTCAAAGAGACCCTTGCAATTGTAAACTTTACTGATCTCCGTTTGATCAGATTTCTTCACTTTTTGACAAAATCAGTGCATAAAGTTTCTGGCTAGCCACATGTTTTTCACTTTTGGCAAGTAGAGAACTTTTCACACGTAATAAACAACGTAGGATTTTTAGCCTTCGTGGGATTTTAGGCTTCCATCTCTGAAATATATAGGAGTGTCTGAATCACGAGAGGCGCTCTGAATTGGATCGGTACGTAGAGTATGGAGTCTTTGGTTCATTTAGCATGTGTTTAAAGTGAAGTAGTAAAAATAGTCCTTAGTAAATGAAATGACAAAATGACACCTCTACCTTATAAAAACACCGCGACAGACCACCTCCTACTGACCTAGAGCGCGACAGGACACACGGCAAGCTCCCAGTCGGTGGCAGGCGACCTGCCACTAACCCAGTCCGTGGCAGGTGACATGTGTAAGTGACCTACCGCGGTCTGGGTGCGTGGTAAGACTCCTGCCGCGGTGTTTCGCACGGTAGCGATGTTATTTTTGTCATTTTATTCATGAGGAGGGATGCTATTTTTGCTATTTCACTGCAAAAAAAAGGCTAAAGAGATAAAAACTCTAGAGCACGCCACTTCCGAATTGATATGAGATTTTACACATTTTTCTTACGTGCAGAGAATCCCTTGTCTCTCTCCAGTTGGAACTGACCTAGATATAGGGGTGAAAACGGATCAGATAGTTTCCGACCGATCCGGACGAAAACGGATTCGGATGGTCTCGGGTCGGATTTTTCTCGGATAATTTTTGGATCGGAAACAGATTCGGATTTTTTTCGGAAACGAATACGGTATGCATGCTATCCGACGGATACAAATACGAATACGGATTATCCGGATAAGACGAAGTCCGGATATCCGAAATTTCAGCCCGATAGAGGAACAGCCCAACCCACTACCCAGCCTGGCCCACCACAATCCATTCCGAGCGCAGGCATGGAGGCGGCCCAAGCATCGAGCCGGGCCAGGGTGCGAGTGGAGGCGGCCGAGGGAGGCGGTGGCTGGAGAGGAGAGCTGGCGGTAGGTGCGGCATAGGAGCCCAAAGGAGAGGTGGCGCCATGGGGGGAGAGGAGCCGGCAAGTGAGCTGTGGTGACTACAGAGGTGGCGTTGGGGCACAAGGAGCCGAAGGTGGCACTGGCTGGCGGGCGGCGATGGCCCAAGCCTGGTCGGAGCAGGCGCAGGAGCGAGAGACTACAAGCAGTGGCGACGGCAGTGTAGGAGCCTGAAGGAGAAGGTGGCACCGTGGAGAAACTCAGAGAGAGAGAGGGAGGGAGGGAGCGGCAGCCTGGCACGAGCGCGGGCATGGAGGTGGCCCAAGCACTGAGCCGGGCCAGGGTGCGGGTGGAGGCGACCAAGCCGACGGCCAAGGGAGGCGGTGACCGGAGAGGAGAGCTGGCGGCAGGTGCGGCAAGGAGCCCAGAGGAGAGGTAGCGCCATGGGGGGAGAGGAGCCAAGAACCAAGTGAGTCATGGTGAGTGTTGAGTTGAGCAGTGGCGTTGGGCACAAGGAGCCGAAGGTGGTGCCGGGCCGGGCCAGAGGGAGGTGCGCACCAGCCAAGAGAGGGGGGGAGAGCCATGGAGATTCGATTGAGGATGAAGAAAAGGGGGCGCCCTGGTGGTTCGGCCGAAATGAGGGGGTGAGGACTGAAGAGAGATGGATTAGGGGGTAGGATTAGGGCTAGGAAATTTAGATATAGAAAAAATTTAGGAAAACTGTTTAATTTATGGCATGCAATTTAAGGGGTTTTCATGTTCCGAAAAAATATCCATGACCGTATTCGTTTCGATTTGTATTTGCTCCATATTCGTATTCAATATTATTCACATCTGTATTCATATCCACATCTGGGAAAAAAATGAAAACAAATATGGCAGAGCCATTATCCGTCCGTATTCGTTCCGTTTTCACCCCTACCTAGATATGATGTTTAGAAATGTATGATGTTTTAGGAAGTATGTTGTACTCCTTTCGTTTAGAAATGTATGTTGTTTTAGAAAGCATGCTGTCAAACTTCTCTAACTTTGACTAATAATATACAAAAAAAAACTATTTACATTGGTCATGAGAGAATAGTATCATTAGATTTGTCATGATAAATATTTTCATAATATAATAATCTTGTAAATTTTTACTAACACAATCATGTGAAAAGTAATGGTCAAAGTTAGATATTGGTGTCTAAAACATCATATATTCTTGAAAAGAGGGAGTAAAGATAAGATGACATGAGAGATTTTGGGTTAGGGCACAATCACATCGATGGACCACGTATATTTATGCGGATATCATTGGGATATGCTCATGATCTTAGGATGATGTTACAATTGGCAATGGTATTTTCGGTTTGTCAAATCACGCGTTTTCGTCAAAAGGTTGAAAGGCTGTCAGGTCTAGTGTGGTTAGACCGGCGTTCAAGGCGCGGTCAGACCGGCTATTGAATGGCGGTCTGACCGATTTTGTGTTGTTCTTGGGCCATTTTAGAGCTTTGGCTTTGGGATAGGTCAAGTTCATGGGCTTAAGTGCATATGTGTTGCATGATGCATGTTTTCGCTAACGTGGGTCAAGTTGTGAAGAACTTGTTTCCGGAATCGATTTCTTTGTCTATTGTTGTGCAAGACGCTTGGAGGTCAATGACGGTCAACGGTGAGGATGATCGGAACTAATCTTGGAGAGCTGAGGTTCAAAACGATCAAGGATGCCGGGTGAGGTCAATGGATTCAAGCATGACACAAATTGGACAAAGGTGACCGAACGAGCAGTTCGGTACGACGGGTTGGATCAAGCGGCGTGGGGGTCGGTGCAAGTGCTATGGTGGTTTCGGCGGGAGCTGGACGGGAGAGACTTGTCGACATGATGAGAGCCGTTGGATCAACCTACATGTGGCGAAGCAGGCGTTTGCTTCATCAGGATTGGACTCGTCTTCGGAGAAGGATCAAGAAGGGGTATTTTTGTAATTTCACCAAATACTGTCTTGGTAACCTCTTGGCTAAACCACGATGCGAGACGACGCATGGAGAAGTGGTTTAGGTCAAGAGGAGTTGAAGACGACGCTTTAAAATGCGTGCGTGTGTAATCCATTTGTGTGTGGGCTTAACGGGAGCCCATTAGGGTTTACTCTTCTAGAAGCTAGGCCTCCACTATAAATAGGGGTGGCTGTTGTCCAACAACCTTAAGGACTTCATTTGAAAAACCCTAGTTTTGTTTTGAGGACTAAGAGAGGAAAGGAGAGGCTTAGGGATCTAGAGAGATGAGCTGAGTGTGTGCTCTTGGTTTGAGCTCTTGTCCTCCTGATGGAGTGGCTGTAAACCCTCTTCAATCTCAAATCAATCCATGCATGATTTCTCAAAGATGAGTCTCTTTGTGTTCTTCCTCATTCTTTTGTGATTTTGAGTCTCTATTTGATCCACGAGTTTTCTATTGGTTTCTTGCTATAATCTAGCTTGCTGTGACATGTGGGAACACATCTAAGATCATCTTGATCATCAATCACCCACGAGTAAGACGTTAGATCATATTTCGACTTTGACTCGGTTTTGGAGCACCCTTCGTTCAAACTGAAAAAGATAGGAACTTTGGCATGGATCTCTGCGATCTTTGATTGGAATATGTTCCTAATATCTTAGAGAAGGTGTGTCTCAAGTTTAGTGAAGTTTGATCGTGTAGATCAAAAGTTAGATCGATTTGAGTTTCGATTTTCGGGCTATCTGTTCTGTTCATCGTCAGGTCTGATTAGACCGCCCAACGGTCAAACCGCAAGTTTGCCGTCGGTCAGACCGACCACCGGTCTGACCACCCATTTGCCGCCAGTTTGACCGCCCGTAGCTTTTAAGCCTTCTGGTTTGATTTTTGCTTTGGGGTAGATTGGATTCAATATAAGTCTTACTATGTACTTGCTGATTGATTTCTATAGTTTCATAGCTATTGAAGTGAAAATCGTGTTGAATTCAAACTAGGTGAAAAATGATTCGTGCTCCTATTCACCCCTTCTAGTCGCCTATTCGGTCCTACAATTTAGCACATTTAGTTCTCTTGCTGACCGAAGACAGCAATCGCACTTAAGCACGCAAGCATAATTCATCGATCAATTAATTAAAGATGTGTTAAGATTTCTATTTAAGCTATTTTTATGCTTTTAAGTTTGCTCATACGGTTGGTGGTTGTTTGGTTGCAATCGTAAGGAATTCCGAATCAGTCGGAGGATGCATTAGTCGATCTAACCAAACCATGGTGGTGCGGGTGCTATCAGCGGAGAGGGCAGCGACCATGCAACGACGTCGATGGCCGGAGAAGAGGATGGAGATGGCTGGCAGGGCCGAGGATGGAGGTAACAAGCTTCCTAGGGTTCATGTCGGTGGTCGGAGACAGAGGGGTGGTGTCCGGGGTTGAGGATGTCACGATCGGTGCCAAGGGAGAGGCCGCCGGCGAGGGAGGGGGAGCAGAAGTTCGACGGCGTCATTGTTGACACGAATTCGTACGTAACGGTGGCCGGTGGAGCCCGTACAAAGTCAGAGGGAAAGAAGTGGCTCGCCAGCTCGCCGGAGACAGATGGATAGTCGCTCGGCTCATTGATGCACTGGGTACAACCGTACACGGTGAGGAAGAGAATTCGTCGTTGACGAACATGAGTCGCTAGAATATGAGAAGGCGGCGATGAGGGAGAGGGTAGTCTCGGAGAGCGATGCGCCAAATCCATGTGCTAATTCTCAGTCACATGAGTCATGGCCAGAATCTCGCAGGAAATGAGGAAGTGGGGTGAAGTTGAACCGAAAGGGGATGAATTCACCCAGCTCATGGTGTCTGAGCTTTGATTTTTCCCGCATCCAACTTTAGCTGTGCACCAAGTATGTGGAGGTCGACTACAATTCTAATTCAAACAACTACAGCCTACGAGTCCCAATTCCCCTCCCTTAATTTTCACATGACTAGCGGCCGATAAACCAAGGTTGTCATGATCAGGAATCCTATGCATGATCGTTCTGGTGCTAGTAGAATCACGGTAGGATTGTGTCTCGAAAATTGTTCTATAGATCGTAAGATCTGACCCACTATTTTATAATCATGCATGGTGTTTGCGTAGGATCAATATCGAAATGGTTCGACAAAATCTTAGGATTATAAGATAATATGACGGGTCGCGGTAGCGTCCATGAGCATGGGCTTTCCAGATAAGAATATTAGAATATCCCACTCCACCACGTTGCCCCTTAATTTGTGTACCTTTTCGGCTGCTGCTGTCCCCTGTCATGTTTCGGGGGACTTTTGTTCCCGGTTGACGTGGGAATTGAAATGATTCCTATGAAATTCCTGACTCTGTTCCAAGCAGGCCATGGAAAAGGAGATCAGGTATCTTCCTGTTGCAATGTTGAAATGGTTGCAGGAGCGGACCTCTCGCACGCTCTTCTTCACCGGGCACACTCTTCATCGCCGATAAATATCTTTCGGTCAAGTTAGTAAAGTGGTACAAACATCCAAATCATTATACGATCAATCGGTCAGACATGCTAATCAATCAGTTTTAGTTGCCAAGTGATGGATCTAATTTTATCACACGGTCTACATACAAATGGGGAACAAAAAAAAACTTCTTTCCAACATAAATAAAATGCTCAATCGCAACATGATTAATTTTACATGTCCATGTTTACCAGTTACCCCAGAGCAGAGTACCAGAAAACACAGGCGACAAACAAACTTTCCTGACAATGACAAGGCCACTTTATCCTACTTCTTCACCGGCGACGGCACGCCATATGGAAGCTGCAGCCTGCAGGTTCCTAGGCTCGGCATATTCCTTTCACCTTGACAAACCAGGGCCTAATGTTTCTGACTAGCTACAGGTCTTCACTTTTCACAGGTCCAGAACGTTTTACATGTAAAAAACAGTGCGGAATCTTCAGATTTTAGCCTCGTGGAATTTTAGGCATCTCTGGGATATCCGAATCTCAAAAGCCAAAAAGGCATATCTGAATTATTGTGGTATGCAGCACTGCCGACTTCTCTGAATTCTGAAACCTGGCACATTTATCTTACCTACGTACATAGCATCTTGTCTTCCAGTAGGGTTGGGAACTGAGATATGCAGAGTAGTCACCTAGGACAATATACGGAAGATAAGAGGATATGCGATTTTGGGTTAGGGCACAATCACATCACAAGACTAGCACATTTAGTTAAGAGTGGAAATAAACTTAAGCACGGCAGCATAGTCGATTAATTAATTAAAACATGATGTGAAGATTGTTCGCTAACTTCTCAGGAACCAAAATGCAGAGTTTACTGGTGAGAAAGATCTGATGAAGCTTTGATGGATACGGCGAATTTGAAATTATTCATCACACTTGCATACCATACCAGATAGTTCCCTACAAGGCTACAACAACTGACTTCTTTCACTGGTAAAATGGATCCGACCTTTCAACCACTGGCGCAGAACCGATCAACATATAGAAGTAGACCCACTAAAGCTACAACCGATGGTATGAAAGGACTAAGAACTCACGAACACAATGCACTTAAACCTTCAACCGATTCCGTAACATAACATGATCTTTGTATAATTGTACAGAAGAAAGCTACAAGAAAGTAGCACTGAAATGGCCTGTACTTTCCTGCCACCTGTACTTCAAAAAATGGCAGTCTCTCATATGCATTGCAATATGTGTATGCGGAGTTTAATTTGTCACCAAAGATCTGATTCATGTGAGTAATTTTGAAATTACATTGGTAAAATAAATTGTTAGGCTGTAAAGTATATATGATAATCTAGAAAGCTAAAATTCCACTTACTGTCTTGGGTTGAAATCGGCAGGCAGATTTTCAGATGTTTGTTCCTTTAATACATAGTACGCACATCTTAATAACACGGTAACCTTTAAGTCATAAATGAGTCAACTCATCAAAAGAACTGCAGTGTTAAGAGATAACACCAGCCACCAGGGCTCCTTAGAATTGGTCCGATCAAACATTGCTCTACACACTGCATGGCATAGCCTTGGCAGCAAGGAGCCACCAGGAACTGGTCAAATATTGGTTCACTGCGGCTTGAGGCTAAACTTGGGAAATCGACAAGTTCATACATCAGATTAACCCAGAATAGTAATCCATATAGCAGTTTATATTCAGAATCATGGTATGTGTCACTGCTAAACTTCAACTGGATGACAATTGACAAGGATGCACCGGCCAATTGATTACTATGTGCAACTTTTGGTTAAAAAGTAAACTTTTCAAGTGGCAGCCAAGAAACAGAGAAACACTTAATTTTTTAGCTACTCAGTTAATTACTAGGCACCAATCGTGATGGGGTTTTAGTTAATTACTAGGCACCAATCGTGATGGGTTTTAGCCCAAGACACTGAGAAGAAGTTAGTAAATCCAGATAATGTTTGCACAGCTACTCTACACTTCCATTTTTCATTATTCAACATGTCTCAAAACTTTCCACTACCCATGGAGAATTATAGAAAGAGAAACTTGAATGGGTAAATACTGATTATTCAAGCAACTGAGAAGAATGTCCTAGATAAAGAAGAAAACGTGAAATGGGGGAGAGGAAATGAAGCATGAACAACAAAAATCGGAAAATTCTATTCGCCTTAGTGCTTGTGATTTGGCAAATGAATAGTCTGACTAAAAAGACAAAATGCGCCTCTGATGTGCCTACTTTCTAGTGCCAGAAAGCTAGGACCACAGCAATACCGAAAAGTATCAAGAGAGCAGCATTTCCGCCAGGCAAAATATCTTCACTGCTTGAATCAGGTAATCTAAAGGATGAAGCAGCATAACCAAAATTAGGATCAATAGACACTTATATGATGATGATATGTTGAACCTCATAGGAAGTCTACAATTTAGAAACTCAAAGTATTCGTGTTAACCTACTTATAAAATATTTTTATATGATAAATTATATCATCCTTTACAAAATAAGATATTTCTTCTATTAGGAAAATGACCCCCTATCACACACATTACATCATTCTGCTAACACACGTAATGACAAAAGAGGACACCATTTGATCTGAAAGCAAGCGGCAAAAGATTTGTAGATTGACTAAGATGGATGACTACGAGTGCTTAATTGAAAGTGATAAAGCTAGGTTGTTGGTTAAACAAACTACACCTGTGGATAGCATCAGTCTAGAAGAATGACAGGTTAATATCCAGAAAGGAGGTACAGGACAGGGCTGGAAAAGCATGTGATTGCACTGTGCAAAAAAAACGAAATGTCCTGTTGGCAGGCTAATTTGAGTAGTAATAATTGTTTGTAGCAGATCTGAAAAGAAAGGAACATGCATGGTTTCAGATAAAAAGGTGCAGCGGTATTGACGTGCTGAGTTGGCTGGTCGAGCTGGAGGGTGTGGGCACAGACAAGTGCCCGGATCCTTGAAGATGACACATGATTCAATGTCTTCTCATGGTTTTCTAAGTAGGGATAATCTAGCTTTCGATGCATAATTCTCTCCAATTCTCTCTCCCTCTCTCTCTCTCTCTCTCGGTCCTTTTTTTTTTCAAAAACATGCAGAAGGCTTGCGCATCATTTCATTAAAGAAGAAGAACGAGAAGCAACACTAGTCAATAGCGTACAATGTGACAGCAACAGATCAAGGCTCCCATCACACCTTTCTCTCTCGGTCTTATACCCTTATTATCTCCATAAACTGATCTTAGTGAACTACTTAATACTAAATGCGTAACTCAGATAATATGGTTTCAAAAAGTTTCTATGTTACTCTAAAATATGATGGTTGCCTTTCAATTCAAAGAGTTGCAACCTAGTTACTTCAATTCAAAGATAAGAAAGGTAGGCATAAAAAGTATAGAAATCAGTCATTCTCCAAGTTTATACCAAAAGATAACTTACAAATTTGCAGAACTTTCTAATCAGATGCAAAATGCACACAGTTGTCAGAGGGATTTTTCTTTGGAAACTAGTTAGCACTACGTGGAAAGTCTCAAAATTTGGAGCATAAAAGGATAATAGACCAATAAACATTTTCTTACTGATAAGCAGTAGAACATTTGATTCTGTTAAACTGATTAATTGATCGGTTCAATATATGATAATTGTTGACCTAATTATATCTCTTTGTACTTCCTATATATATTGACCATTGGACCTCATAAATACATACACAATATTCATAATATGGTATCAGAGTTGTTGAAGTAGAGCCTGACAGAGCTACGGAACAAAGTCACCTCACTGAGAAAGTCCTGATCCTCCAGTCGAGGAAGGGCCCCCCTGCCCTTCCTTGGATCGTCCACCCCCACGCGTCTTGTTCCGCTTTTTCCGCACCGCACAATGCTGGTAGTCGTGCCCGAAGTTCTTGCAATAATTGCACTGAGTTAGTGTAAAAACAGCAACAGAAACAGACACCTGAGGAGGGACTGTAGTCGAAGCAAAAGCTGACGGTGTAGTCGCAGAAGAAGGGGTAGCAAGCACAGCCGGAACAAACTGTGTTGCTAACCCGCGGTGAAGCTCCTCAGCACGAAGCGTTGAAAGAGCCTCGATGACTATCGATCGTAGTGAGCGGCTCAGCAGTTGAGCCCTGACAAGCTCAAACTTTGGACGAAGACAGCAGACGAAGTCATAAAGGCAAGGCGGTCACGATCCGCTTTTTGCACCTTATGACACTCCTGGCAGAACGGACAAGCCAACTCGTCCAGCTAGCACCAAGGCTGGCCCGGGCTCGAAAGAAGTCGTCGACAGAGGAATCCTCCTGGCGATGTCTCCAACTTACGCTGAAGCTAAAAGAACTGAGCATCACTGCTCTGCTGGTATCGCTTACGTAAGTACTCCCAGATCTGACGAGTGGCACGCAGACCAAAGAATGTCCGGGCCGATGGAGTCGTGCTTGCCGCCACCAGATGGCTCGAACACGGCCTCATCAAGACACTAGCGCCAAAAGCGCCTATGCATACCGAAGGCCTCATCGCCAGCCGTCAAGAAGAATAACGACCTCTGCCTCCTTGGCAGCCTCATCTTCTCCAGGAGGTGCAGAAATAGGCTATCTAGGAGGCTGAACCGGCGACAGCGGACATGGTCAAGCACCATGTGTCCCCAGAGGGGGAGACTACCGAGCGTGATCTCCATGAGTGAAGATTAGAACCTATAGTTTGTCCCATAAAACTTTGTTCCCGAGAATAGGATCCTAGCTGATGGAACGGAAACCATCGGTAGGCGGTGCTGGACGGTGCGGCGACCAAGGTAACGAAGTCTAACAGCGACATAATCGACAGTAGCAATGCTTAGATTGACCTTTTTTAAAGGTCGAACCGATCGCTTTATAAGAAACCGTATCTATTGCGGCGGGCGACTAGGAGGTAGCCAAAGGCAACGGAGGTTTTGGCTTGCCGCTAGTCGGACGTACATGGGCGGCAGCAAAGATTCGGCGATGGACTTTTTTTTTTTGTGGTGAGGAGGCGTCGGCGTCGTCATGAGCTGACAAAGCTTCGTGTGGCGAAGGCATCGGCGTTGAGTTGCGGCCAGACGAAGCTTTGTGCAGCGACGACCTTGGTGCAGTGGCGGCCCGAACCGGGCGGCGGTGTCCTTCGTCATGAATATTGTGTACGTATTCATGAGGCCCAATGAGCTAGGACAGAGGAGTACCGTCGGCTGTCTGAACAAAGATAGGAAAAACAGAATGTCCTACTGAAGTGAGAGACGCATAGTCCGATGTTATGTGGAAAGAGACACCAGAATCTAGAACCTAAGAGGTACCTGGGAGAGATATCTGAGCTAGACTGGTAGAACCTGCTGAGTTGAGAGCTATGACAACAGTGACAGCAGAGGTTACTTGGTTGAGGTGGCTACTCAACGACTCTTTTGTCTGACAGTACAGGTGCTATCAGTATTGTCCGTGACCCAATGAAGCATGAGCTCACCAAGCACATTGGTGTAGATACTTCATACACTCGCTCACAGGTGTAGGAGAGAGTACTTTGTTTACAGTTTGTGCCCTCAGAGTTACAGATTGTTGACTTCTTCACGAATCCACAGACTAAGGTACAATATTTGTATTTTCTCTCCAAACTCGGTGTGTGTGATCCACCATGAGTTTGAGGCGGGGGGAGGGGGGTTGTGTTATAATAGGATGCCATTTGTTAACTGCCCTTACCTTGGGTATGACGTATTTGCCTTTAAAAAAAAAGACATCTTTGCCCTTCTTTGTAATTGTCATTGTCTTCTTCTCCAACTTCGATCCCCTCTCTTCCATCCACTATGGCTGATGTGAAGTGTTATCAAGGTAGTAAGAAGTTCACATAAGGGCATCCGTTGTTGCCGGGCATGCATATGCCGAGGGACTCACGCGTCCTTACCCTTCTTTGTCATTGTCTTCTTCCCAACTCCGATCCCCTTCTCTTCCATCCACCATGGTTGCTGTCCAAGTGCTCTCAAGGCAGCAAGAAGTTCACCTGCGGGCATCCGTTGGTGCCCGACGTGCATAGGCCGAGGGACCCATGCAAGAAATGGAGCTCAGAGGCATCGATCAGCAGGTCCGCGACAAATGGGAGTAGGCCATTGTGGTCGGAACAAGCCGCCGCCGCGACTAGCCTCGACGAGGGGCGGTTCTTGCACAGCGTCGTTGCGACTGCCGCTGCCGCACAGCCACTGCCATTCCCGCCTTGGCAATGGCAGTGGCCGTGGTGGGGGTTTCTTGGATGCTAGGATTGGGGCTCGAGGCGTTCGTGGCTCGAGGCGGCGGTTTCGATGTAGGGAGGGGAAGGTGATGGTGTTAGCGGCTGCAGAGCAACATGGGCACATGGTTCTAATTTGTGAGGTCAACAATAAGTTTTTGCAAGGTGATTTTGGAGTTTTTGAATTTTGACTAACTGACTGCTTTAGGTAGGCCTACAATAATCATCTAACCAAAATATCGAATGGACCATTTGAAATGTTCACTTTGCCACAAAACACCATATTGCACAAACTGAGGTATGACATTTGTTAACTGCTCTTACCTTGGGTCTGACGTATTTGCCTTTTTTTTAAAAAAAAGACGTCTTTGCCCTTCTTTGTCTTTGTCATTGTCATTGTCTTCTTCCCTAACTCCGATCCCCTCTCTTCCATCCACTATGGCTAGTGTCAAGTGCTATCAAGGCACTAAGAAGTTCACATAAGGGCATCCGTTGGTGCCATTGTCATTGTCTTCTTCCCCAACTTCGATCCCCTCTCTTCCATCCACTATGGCTGGTGTCAACTGCTATCAAGGCAGTAAGAAGTTCATAGAAGGGCATCCGTTGGTGCCAGGCGTGCATAGGCCGAGGGACCCACGCGCCTTTACCCTACTTTGTCATTGTCTTCTTCCCCGATCCCCTTCTCATCCATCCACCGTGGCCGCTGTCCAAGTGCTCTCAAGACAACAAGAAGCTCACATGTGGGGCATCTGTTGGTGCCTGACATGCATAGGCCGGGGGACCCATGCAGCAGTGGGAGCTCATAGGCATCGATCGGCGTGGTCCGCACAGTGGGGAGTAGGCCATTAGGGCTGGAACGAGCAGAGCCGAGCCGGCTCGAGCCTGGCTCGCTCAAGCTCGACTGAAACAGTGGCTTGGCTCGGCTTAGCTCGGCTTGTTTTGGGAACGAACCAGAAGCCTAGCTCGGCTTGGCTCGACATTAGGCTCGAACTGGCTCGCAAGCCCTCGTGAGCTTGAGCCAAGCAACTGCCCCTCTCGCCTCTACCACCTCTCCATGACTCCATTTGCGCACGACACATCCACTCGTAGCACGGGAGCTTGGTGTCAAGTGGGAACCTCTGGTGCTTGCTGGCGAGCTTGTTGGCGACGTGGATCTCGACATCGCAATACAAGACAACCGCTTCGCTTCAAGACAAAGACATCACCGCCGCCGCCGTGCCTCGCAAGCGCCGTGATTGATCTTCATGGCGCTCAACCTCCACGGATCCACACTGCACCACCACGCCGCCAAGACCTCCTCCCCTTCCGCATCAAAGAAAGAGAAGGCCACACGGTGCTCCTCCTCCTCCCTCGACGAAGCTCCTCCTCACTATCGCCATACCATCGCTTCCACATGCTCGCTCGCCACTCGACCTCCACCGTGATGGAGCTGCCCTTGTGACTGGGGGAAGCTTCCTCCCAACAACCTTGTATCCCATGCTGGGTGACAAGGAGGAGGAGGGTACGAAAGGAGCAAAGGAGGAGGCAGGCGATGGAGTACTGGTGGCGGAGGAGGATGGGGCGGCGACGCAGAGAATCTGTGAGGATTTGGGCAAAGAAAGGAAGGACCGGAGGAGGACAGTATGGCGTGGAGGATCGGAGAGTGGAGTACGGGTCAGCAGTGACGAGCGAGGTGGAATCGATCTGGAATGGACTCGGCTTTGGGGGATTTGGGGGCACAGTCGGGACTCGGGAGGAATCAGGCGACAGAGGGAGGCAAACGAGCCACTTGAGCGCGGCTCGAAAAAATTGCGAGCCAGGAGCTCGGCTTGAAAATTCACGAGCCCGAGCTGAGCCGGCTCGAGCTTGATTCAAGCCGAGCTGGCTCGTGAACCTCAAGCTATTTTTCCAGCCCTATAGGCCATGCTCAGCATGCATGGTTTGCATAGTGCTCGATTCTATGTTGTGCGTATGGTTTACTATTTTTTTCCATTCTCGTGCATGTGCATGGTTCAATCAGGAACCCATCTTCAAGTGATCTCTTCATTCTTGTTTGTATATATTCCAATGATTTTCTTTGAACAAGAACTATCTTCCTGATCAATAGCTGCTTTCATGCGGTTCTACAATTGAAATTTGAATGGGATTAGCTGCTGAGTCAAGTAGCACACTGCATGGAAGTGAGCCATTCGGCATATGGCTACATATGGTCTATGCGTTGAGTAGGATGCCGATGAGCGCAGGGAGTTACTCATGAAGTGCTGCGCCAGTGAGGACAGCCAAGCCATGGCAGATGGAGGAGAAGGGGATGGGAGTTGGGGAAGAAGACAACGAGGAAGACAGGCAAAGATGTCTTTTTCACATGCTAATTTCAGTGCAAAAATAATCGAAAAACACTAGAATACTAAAAGATTGGCAAATCCTGACTATTTCCATGAATTGAGTGGCAAATCCTAGAGGGCAATCTTTAGTGGCAATCTTTGGGTGGCAAATAATTGATTTTCCCATAACCAATTCACCACATATAGTGTATTGACCAAAAATATCAGATGCATTGTGTAACATTGGCAATCCCAGATTATGTATACATACATAATTATCCAAAGTTAGCTGAAATTGTGACAAGAAGCACAAGGAGCAATCCATTGCAACACCTGAATAGCAATAATGCATACCATCAAAATGAGCATAATTGGAAATGATCTGATCAAAGCTTTAGGTGCACAAGAGAGTATCTCAATAAGCTAACAGACAGAATTTCACCAACAAGCATGGTTTGTAAACCAGCATGCATCATGGCGTATGGCAGCCCTCATTGTAATTTAACAGATAACAAAAACTCCCTTTCAAGAAAAGCACCTGTTCATCTACTGGCGAGTGCAAGCATGGGTGATATCATCCCTTGAATCCCCTGCAATGTGTGCTGTATCTGAACCTCCTCTGCAACCATTCTTTTAAGATTCCTAATGTACCTCCTCAGTTTCTCATCTGACCGAACATCCTCTGCACGCATCCCCAGCACCTTGTTTGCCACCCCCATCAAGAACCTTGCATACGTTGGCAAAGTTGCATTCCGGTGCAGGAACTCCAGGAGAAGCCCGAGTTCCTCCACGTCCAAATTCCCAATGCATCTCACCAGCTTTCTCCTTGCAACTAGCTCCTCCATCACTGCCACAACGCTCCTCGGGTTGTTCTTAGTTAATGCTGAAACTAGAGCATCCTTGTGCCTAAACTTTCTCAGCAACTTGTCATGCTCGGCGTATTTCACCTTCTTAGGCTTCTCAATCACAAAGTCACCCTCCTTGGGCTTCTCATTCTGACCACGGAGGAAGTACCTATAGTACTTTGGTGTCAAGACCAGCTTCTCTGGCTTGGGTGATGCCCAATCGAACTCACCACCAACACTCTTCCCCCCTTTCTCCTCCTCTACCGCCTTCTTTTTCCTCCTGCCATAATAAATATCCCCCTTTGAAGACCCAGCAACAAGCACCGTCCCACAGGGAGACATTGCCACAGACAGCAGATCCTTAGGGTACCGCATCGAGTGTGTGATCTTAAGCTCCCCATAATCGAAGCTCTTCACATAACCATCAATCCCTGCACTAAGCAGCCGTGTTTCCCCAGTGTTGCCCACCTTCCCGAGAGCGAGCGCCATCACCGTCTTGACATGGCTCTCAACTGAGTGCACGAGCCGTCCACCGCCAATGACATCCCAAATCTTCACCACGTTCCCTCCCGCCGTGGCAAGCAGCCCGCCCGACGGCAGAAACAGCACGCTCTCCACCGAGTAGCCGTGAGAGAAGGATAAAGACGGGGTTTTTCCCGTACGGGCATCCCACAGTTTGACACTATGGTCGTAGGAGCCGGTGGCGAAGAGGTTGTGGTCGGCGGGGGAGGCTGCGCCGGCGCGGATGTAGTCTCGGTGGGCGGCGGGGACGGTGAAGACGGGCGACTCAGAGGGCACATCCCAGTAGGCAAGAAGCGCGTCGTCGCCGGCGGTGAGGAGGTGGATCTTGTCGCCGCCGGCGACCGGGTACCGGACCACGCGGGTCTCGGCGGAATGGGCGCGGAGGGTGCGGAGCGGCCCCGACGTCGGCTTGTCGGCGCGGAAGACGCGGACGAGGCCCTTCTTGTTGCCAGCGGCGAGGAGGGCGCCGTCGGAGCGGAAGGAAGGGCAGAGGACGATATCCTCGGAGACGGAGATCGAGGGGAGGGGCCCGAGGGGGTCGCCGGAGAAGAGGCGGATGGAGTAGGAGCAGGCGGCGGCGAGGATGGGGGTGGCGTGGGCGGGGGAGAAGGTGAGGTGGGTGACGGCGAATTTGGAGCCGGAGGCGAGCTCGGAGGAGCGGAAGGAGCGCCAGTAGGAGGCCTCCGGCTTGAGGCGGGCGTGGTTGCCGCGGGAGGGGATGAGAGCGGGGTGCGGCGCGGCGGGGAAGAAGGGCTTCGAGGTGTCGGCGGCCATGGCGGTCGGCGGCGGGATGGGAGAGAAACCCTAGCGGTGGTGAGGGGAGGGGAGGGTTTATGGGTTTTATTTAGTAATGGGCCGCGGGGGAACGGGGGAAATGGTTTTGTTTCGTTTCTTCGAGAATGTTGAGTGGTTAAAAAATACGAAGTTTCTTTACAAACGAAATTAATTGAATGTCGCTCAAAATTTGTTGTGTTCGTTTTTTTTTTACTTACCACTCGAGGTCTTCTTAAAAAAATACCACTCAAGAATATGTGACAAGTGGGTTCTAGTTGTAGATATTAAGGAGACATGAAGTGGTATTATACCGAGACATAATGTTTTGAGGAAAAAAAAATGCTTTTACCACTTGTTAATGTTAGACTACCTGTATACATGCCGCACCTTGTGCCGATACTGTTGTATTTTGTAATCCTCGATTGTAACACTACATTAATCAATGAAACAAATCACTGTGTGATTATCTACACGTTTTCATGGTATCAGATAGACAACGATCCTAAGCCCATCGCTCTCCTCTTCCGCACCTTCTTCTCCGGCGATCTGCCATGGCTGCCAATGCTCTCAATCCCTCCACTCTCGCCGCCATTAACGTGGTCAACGTTAAGGCCTTCATTCCCTTCTCTCTAGAGCTCCACCCACCCAACTACACGCGCTGGCGTGAATTGTTCCTCGTCCTTGTCAGCAAGTACGACGCTCAGCAGCACATCGACGGCACCGTGCTCCCTGCCAACGACCCCTACTGGGAAGCGAATGACTTCGCTGTCCTCTCTCTTCTCTACGCCTCCATCTCCGAGGAAATCTTGGGCATCGTCCTTGTTCCTGAGGCCTCCGCGCACACCATCTGGAAAAGCACCGAGGATCTCTTCCGCAGCAACAAACAAGCCTGCGCACTCCAGCTTGACCAGGATTTCCGCAAGTTAGCTCAAGGTGACATGTTAATCTTGACATACACTCAGAAGCTCAAGTCACTCGTCGATGCCTTCGGTGATCTCGATCAGAAAGTCTCCAATGACACTATCATTCTGACCCTCGGCCTCAACGACAATTTTCGTCATATAGCCGCCATCATCAAAACTAAAACTCCCTTCCCTACCTTCCTTGAGGCACGGTCTCTTCTTCTCCTTGAAGAGTCGGACATGAAAATCCTTAAACCCTCCCTCCCCACCACCCTCACAGCTTCCCCAACCGAGTCCTCTACGACCTCAGACTCTACACCCTCCTGGAAGCCCAAGAACAACGGGAAGAACCGATATAAGAAACGTGGCACCGGCAACAGCGACAACAACCGGGGCTCCCCATGGTTCAACCCGTGGAACGGGACGTTCCACATGTGGCCGGGTCAGCAAGCAAGACCTTTTCTGGCGGCTCCGGCCTACTCGGACCACGACCCAGTGTTCCATAGGCATTCTTCGCCGCGCCGTTCGCGCCCGGTGGCACGCCTCCTGCACATGGTGGCATGCCATACGCGCCATACGTGCCCTCTGTCACGTTCGGTAGCGCGACAAATGTTGGACCTCCGGGCGTGGCATACCCGAAGACCATATGTGTATGTTGTGCTAGTCCCAGGATTAGTGGTTAGCACACACATTCACAACATTTGGCAATCATATCCATACATTCACATGCTAAAGTAAGTAAAAGAGTACTCTACTTAAGCTATTACAAGATTATTACATCAACGGTCGACCAACCAAATAAAATCAGTCATCAGATTAAAATATATAGCAGCGGAAGACATATAGCAGTAGCAAAACTCTAGCGACATGCCCATCCGATCCTGCAGGCAACCGACAAGGAACAATGCCTACGTAGACCCATCACCGAACCCTTCGGTACCGGGAACAAAAAACGTGTCGTCTGGCATCTACTCATCTTTGATCTTCGAACAATAGTATTAGCAAGATTGACTACTTGTGCACTCAGCAAGACTTGTAGTGTATCGTAAAAATTATAATAAATGCAAGGCTATCAAAAGAATGAGGCTCTACTCTACAAGTTGTTTTGCTGAAAGCCACTTTCATTTGCAATATTCATAAGTAGTCATTTGCAACGGAATTTGAAAGAGTAGTTTAAATAAGTACAGGACAGTAAGTAAAAAAATGAACAAATTAATAACAACACCCGCAACCCTACTCAATTGCAAGCAAAAATATATTCATATTCAGCCATAGACATGACACTAACAAATTCATGTTCAGCCATAGAAATGGCAGTTCTGCTATAGACATATCAGTCCAACCATAGACATGGCAATTAACTCAACAAATGAAAAACCCCATGTCATTATCTGGTTCCCAATTAAATAGTTTCTGAGAAAAACAACACTACAGCCATACCAGCCGCACTAAGAATGCTCATAACCGTGAGCGCGGCTATTTAAATAGATTTTCACTCAGCAGAGGTGTACAACTTTACCCATAGTATGCGGTATTCCAGTTGCTTGGAATATCTCTATATCACTGCTCACTACCGAAGGTAAGCAGTTTAGAGTTCGCGACGTAGCCTTTACATCATCTAGCCCTAACTTTGCACTAGTCCAACGAATCATTATCCTCATTTACCCGGATAGAAACCCATCGCATGAGGAGCCACACTCGCCCGAATAGAAACCCGTCAAGTGAGTCTCTCACTTCACTCGAATAGAAATCCATTGAAGTGATGCATCAGCAGTTGTGATGGCATGCCTAATCGGCCATGCTCGCACTACTTCTGGCTACTAATCATGCAAGGCTAGTTTTCAACAACTTAGTTAGCTATGACCATCCCACAGTAAAACATATGATTGTACGATTAGGTCTTAGTTCTGGAGTTGCTGGCTTCGGTCCTTAACCGACTACGGGCAAGAATCTCTACCCTAGCTACTGGTGAGTCACAATCCTCACTTTTTTCAGAATACAATATAACTCGTCCGTGTCTAAAGGCTAAATTTTTCATTTCATTTTCATACAAAATAACAGAGGTACCTCCTTCAGACATTTTTCAAAATATCCCAAATTCTCAAATTATCATATTGCCATTTTATCAGTTTTTCGGAAAATCTATCGTTCCAGCTGCATTTGTGTGATAATCACACTTAAAAACTCCCAAATGACATTATATATTGTCTAACATATATTCTAATGGCTACAACAGTAAGGGATCAATATTACAAGGAGATATGTGTAGCAAATAGGATTACAACTATCAATTTCTCAATAATAGCATTTTTCATACACAACATACACGCATGCATAATAGATTTACAAAACAAAGTGCAATAAGTAAAATACTGGTATCAACATGATCAAAGGAGGTGCTTGCCTTGCTCTTGCTATTCTGGAAATATGGTGGATTGGTCGACGAAATAATTACCTGGACAATTGACGTCTAAATCAAAAAAGACGGAAACGAATTAAATAACACCAAATAAATTTAACAGTAACCAAAATTAAATATTTTTTTACATATTATGGTAGATTATGATTTTAGATGAATTTAGAGACAAGTTTCATTCAATTTGGAATTTCCTAGCAAAATTTATTAAGGTTTCATTCCTGTTCGGTTTAGAAATTCAAATAAAATTGAGAAATACGCTTTCCAATAGAGAAATTGTGATCCCGCGCATGTTCTAATGAGGTTTACGCTTTCCAGTAAGGTAAAACGTATTCTCCTCATAACTGAAAACGTACTTTCCATTTTTCATTTTATTTTCGTTAAAAACCGACAAGTCGGGTTCACTGTCAGTGACACGGTTCATAGCATAGTGCATAGACCAACGGTCTATACGCACAGTGCACGGTCCACGGGACCAGCACTAGGCACTTAAGTGGCGTGGGGCCCGCATGTCATAGAATCACTTAAGAAAACGTTTTGATTTAGATTCCTCATTAACTCTCGACTTGGTCCCACACGCCAAACGACTTAACTAATACTAATCTGACAGCTAATGATTGTTTTGGTCTTAATGACCATGGTTAACACGTTGATGACAAGCTACATTGCTAGCTCGGCAAAAACCGTGCGGTGGCGCTCACACCTGCGAATCTTGCTGGCACGTTGAGGCTTGGTGACGCTAGAGAGTTCCCAAAATGGAACCTCTGTGCTATTGTGCACCTAGGGGTACTGGTGGTGTGGCCGGAGATGGCTTGTAGCGGTGGCGCACCGATGTTAAGCGGCGAAGTAGCTATGACAATACATGATAATATGAAGGAGCAACGCTCACAACAATTGAGTGTGTGCATAAGCACCTACGTGCTACTAGGGTCATACCGGAACGAGAAGGGAGCTCAGAGATGGTCAGAGGTGAGATGTCGACGTTGAGCTGAGGCGGCAAGGTGGGCTGTGTGTGAAGAAGAGGTTCGACTGAAGGAGAGCTTTGATTGACGGTTGGGGAAACTTGATGGTGGTCAGGCGATGCTCTAGGAGAAAGGAATCGACTCATGGTGCCTTGTAGCTCCGGCGATGCTTGAGGCAGCGGTTTTGGCCGGAGGTGAGGAAGAAGGGTTAATTTGGGAGCTCTTGTGGATCATAAGCGAAATCAAGTGAGGGGGAAGACTTAGGTGTCTCTGGAATGTGATATGACGCGATAGGAGTGACACCAAACCCTTCACAGCATTGGGAATGAAGGTGGTGGTGCACGGGCGAAACTGAGCTTGCGTTCTCCGAGCTCTAGGGTTCGATTCTGTGGAGAAGAAGATGAGGGGAGGTGCGCACTGAGTTGGAAAAGAAGAAGCGAAGCTTGGGGGTTCATTGATATAGACGATGGGGCGGAGTTCAACGAGGAAGAGCTCGAGAAGGGCAGCTGAGCTCTCCGAGGTTCCCGGCGATGTACAGGCAGGAGCAAGGTGCGACCGCGGTAGGGATGGGCATGGCGTGATGGTGATGCGACTGGGTAGGTGTGGCTGGTGGCAAAACGGTGGGCGGCAAGGAAAACCATGGGCGGAGCAACGAGCTCATGCATGGGCATGCATTGGCACTTAGCGTCGCGAGGTGGACGAAGATCCCTGTGGCTGGGGCCCACAGGTTAGAGAGAGGTAAGAGAGAGATAGGGTTAGGGATTAGGATTTTTCAGCGGATTAATTGTACAATTTTATTTACTGCACAAATTAAGTTCAAATTTTATGAAAATTATTGTGTAGGCTTATGAACTAATGTAGTTTCTCCTATAAATTTTAAGATGTTTAAAACTTCTGTGAATTTCTCCAAAATTCAAACAAAATTCAGTTCTTATGAGTTTGTAATTATTTTTCTTAACAAGATTTTATATAAAAGTTTTGGTGAATTGTTCCTGGGATAAAATGCCCAAAATAATTCTCTCATTATATATTTTTTACTTTATTTTAACTATTTACTTTTTAGCACCTATTTGTTTGTAGTTCAAGTTTTGCCTTTTAGTTCGAAAACCAAATTCAACATGGTATATTTCATATGCAAATGATCAAAGTATTTTCTCTGATGCACTTATAATACATAATCCCATAATTAGGATTTTGGGATGTTACACAGCACACGCCATGCAAGATGCTCGTGGCTCTGACTAACACTGGCCCTAGGACCTGTGTCCTCATCCATGCCATGAACGACATGTTGCTGCGACCTCCTACCGCGTCGGAGTGGTACATGGACTCCGGCTCAACCGCTCACCACACTGCCAACCTTGGTAACCTTTCCACACCTCTACCTTCCTCCCTTACCACCCCTCGTCAAATTGTAGTCGGTGATGGTACATGCCTTCCCGTTCTCTCTTCTGGACAGACCTATCTTTCTTCCTACCATAAACCCCTCCACCTCAACAATGTTCTTGTTTCTCTACAAATAATAAAAAATCTTATTTTTGCCCGCCAATTCACTAGAGATAATCAATGTTCTGTTGAATTTGATCTTTTGGTCTCTCTGTGAAGGATCTCTACACATGGAACGTGATTCTTCGGTGCAATAGCTCCGGGGGTCTTTACTCACTTTGACCGGTGTCCACCCCTGCACACGTTTTTTCATCGTCCACATCCTCCTGCTCTGAAGCGCTGTGGCATCATCGCCTTGGACACCCAGGCGCACAAGTCCTCTCCTGGCTGCAATCCTCATCTAGTATTCTCTGTAATAAGAGCAAGACACATCCTTCTCTCTGTCCTGCATGTCAAATGGGTCGCCATGTACGACTTCCCTTTCAATCCACTTTATCCAAATCAAATAAAGCATTTGAACTTATCCATTGCGATCTGTGGACATCTCCAATTTCAAGTGTGTCGAGGTTCAAATATTATCCGTCTGTTTGGATGACTTCACGCATCACTTATGGACATTCCCTCTCAAACTCAAATCCGACACATTTTCCACTATAACAAACTTCTGTGCTTATGTCTCCACCCAGTTCGGCTCTACCGTTCAAAATTTCCAATGTGGTAATGGATGCGAGTTTAATAACAATGCCGCTTGTTCTTACTTTCTTTCACATGACATTCATCTTCGCGTGTCCTGCCCCCATACATCTCAACAAAATGGCAAAGCCGAACGAATTATCCACACTGCCAACGACATATTGCGCTCTCTTTTGTTTCAAGCTCATCTCCCTCCCCATTACTAGGTTTAAGATCTTCACACTACCACTTATCTCCTAAACCGTATTCCCACCAAAACTCTAAACTTCATCACTCCTCACCAAGCATTGTTTGGTTCGTCTCCAACCTACTCTCACCTTCGGGTTTTCGGGTGCCAGTGCTACCCAAATCTATCGTCCACCTCTCCTCATAAGTTGGCTACGCACTCCGCTGATTGCATCTTTCTTAGCTACCCATCAAATCATGAGGGCTACCATTGTCTCGACCTATCCTCAAACCGCATCATACTGTCTCGGCATGTTATTTTCAATTAGGATAATTTTCCCTATGCTACTCGAGACCCCACACCGGTTGCCTCTCATGATTTTCTCCATGACACTTCACCACTTTTGTATGAGATGTCAACTACATAGGCTGCCAGTACTGCCACTCCTGCCGTCTCTGACGCAGCAGAGATGTCTTCCTCTCCCACTACCACAGATGTCGTTGCACTGGTTGCCCTAGCCATAGAAACCACTAGGGTCTCGGCCAGCCCAAGCACAGCGTCAAACGCCGGGCCTTCCCACCTTGGTCCAGCCCCTTTGGCGATGAATAGTCACTGCATGGCGACTAGTGCCAAGCACGACATCCGTGTTCCCAAGCGAGTTTTTGATGTCCATGTTGCTGCTCCTGCCATCTCGCCTTTGCCCAAAACTTATCGTGGAGCCCTCAATGATAAGAATTGGCACGCTGCCATGCTTGATGAGTTCCAGGCTCTCCTCTCAAATCAAACCTGGGATCTCGTCCTCCCTCCACCGTGGGCTAACATCGTCAGCGGCAAGTGGATTTTTTGCCATAAAAACAAACCCGACGGCTCTCTTGATCGCTATAAGGCCCGTTGGGTCCTTCGCGGTTTCTCTTAGCAACCAGGTGTTGACTACGCAGAGATGTTTAGTCCCGTTGTCAAGCCTGCAACCATCCGAACTGTCCTCTCCCTTGCTCTTTGCATCAACTAGCCTGTTCATCAACTCGATGTCAAGAATGCCTTTCTTCATGGCAACCTTGCCGAGACCGTCTACTATCAACAACCACCCAGCTTTGTTGATCCCGACAAGCCTACTCATGTGTGCCACTTGTATAGATCACTCTATGGTCTCAACCAAGCGTCGCACGCTTGGTTCAGTCGCTTCACATCCTACCTCTTCTCCATCGGGTTTGTTGCTTCAAAATTCAATCCCTCTCTGTTCATCTACACAAATGGATCTGATATTTCCTATCTACTCCTATATGTAGATGACATCATTCTTACAGCATGCAACACCGGTCACCTTGAGCAGCTCATTGTTTCTCTCTGGCAGGAGTTCGCTATGACCGACCTCGGGAACTTACACTATTTTCTTGGCATCTCAGTCCGCCACAACAACGGCGGCATGTTCCTTTCCCAAGAACAGTACATAGCCGAAATTCTGGAGTGTGCCAACATGAAGTCTTGCAACCCATGCTCCACTCCTCTCGAAACACGATGCAAGTTTCCTGCCGCCACCGGTGACCCTGTTCTCGACCCCACTCTTTACCGCAGCTTGGCTAGGGCGCTTCAATACCTCACCTTCACTCGGCCCAACACCACTCGTGCTTTCCAGCAGGTATGCTTGCACATGCATGATACGCACATGCCGCACCTCAACCTCCTCAAATGTGTCCTCCAATACATCAAGGGCATGATCAGTTTCGGTCTCCACCTCACTCCCTCCTTTGCGAGTGACCTCGTCGCCTACTCCGACGCCAATTGGGCAGGTTGCCCCGATACAAGAAAGTCCACCTCTGGTTATTGTTTGTTCCTCGGCAACAACATCATCTCTTGGTCCTCCAAGCGGAAACACACCGTGTTCCGCTCCAGTGCAGAGGCCGAGTACAAGGCTGTTGCTAACGCGATTGCCGAGGCATGTTTGGCCAAGCTTTTTTCTCGAGCTGATCGCTTCTCCAGACGGCCACCACCAACGCTACTCACGACAACGCGCCATTGTCTACCTCTCCTCCACCCCGGTGCAACATCAGCGTACCAAACATGTGGAGATTGACCTTCATTTCGTTCACGAATGCGTGGCTCTCGGCAGCGTTCGTGTCCTGCACGTCCCATTGAACTCTCAGTATACGGATATCTTCACCAAGGGACTACCAACCTAGTTATTCTCGGAGTTCCGTACCAGTTTCAATGTACACGAAGCTCCTAGTTGACACTGCAGGAGATGTTAGACTTCCTGTATACAGCCACACCTTGTGCCGATACTGTTGCCTATCCGGCAATCAAGCAATAGTCTGTTTCTATAGATAGCTCCGACAATCAAGCAATAGTCTGTTTCTATAGATAGCGTTGGTTTCTATAGATAGAGTTTGTTTGTATTTTGTAATCCTCGATTGTAACACTACATATACCCCTTGTATCAATGAAACAAATCACTGCATGATTATCTACACGTTTTCTGTTTAGTTGTTCGACCTCTCATCTGTTTCCTGCTATCGAAAAATGGCTTTTCTCTCTTTTGCGACTACGCCATCTGCATTTTTTTAAACCCCTGTCGGGTCAACACTGTTTAACCGTTAAAAAAATACCAGGAAATCATAAAAGAAATAAGAAAAACCAACGAAAATACAATTCAAAACATTGCATGTATCCAAAAAAAGACAAATAGCATAACAATCAGAGAGAGAAAAATTAGTGATCACCTTAGCTTTTACGTGACATCCTCAAAAAATCCCAAGTGTAAAATTTTCATATAGAAATCATTTGATGCATAGAAACATTGCTATAGCGCTTATCTTGTGTTGCCAATCAAGCCAAATTCTCTCTCTCTTTGAACTTCTGTTTTGAATTGGTTTTTTTCTTCAGGTGTGCTGCACCCAACAAATCCTTTGATGCTTTGAGGAGTCACTTGGGCATCACATCTCTCATCAGAATTAGTTTTACATGACTTGTCTGGCTGTCTCCTCTCGTCTTCGTTCCTCAGCCTCCCCGTAGGTCTTCGTTGCTCGGCCTTCCCCTGTTGGAGGATATGGGCGCCTTGCCGCCTTCTATAGGCAGATACGCATGCCAAACATATACGTGTATACAACTCATGAGACGTAAGTACGTGTGCATAGCTTAAGATTGACATGCAAGATGCATACCTGCATCTACGTACATACGTGAGTACAGTGGCGGACTCAGAACTAAATGTTAGCTATAGCGGAATCATCTACGTGGACCAAAAGTATTACCCATAAGCAAAGTAATGATTGCGCTAATAACACTAATAAGGGTATATGGCATTAAATAGAATCAACAACTACAATCCGTAACTGTAACTGTAGTGGCCACAAGCCAAGCATACAAGGTTAGTTTGAACTCCCGTTCGGCAAGTTAAATGGACGGCTAAAATGTCAAACCCCTAAATTGCAGGCATCGAACTAATTTAGACATCATTTCACCGGGCAGAGTGTCAACAATGAAATGAAAAAGGGAAAGTATATTCGGCATTTTATTATGTGAAACTGAATGTAAACTATATGTAAACTGGAACACATCACATTGTTGCAACCATTTGTCTGAGAATTTGGACTATCTAACAGAAAAGTATACGTGCTATTATAAATCGCTAATAGTAGTAACATAGTGAAAATAAAACCTTGTATACACAAAACTGCTGCTGCCTATCTTTGTCCTAAATCGTTATGACTATCTTTTCTCTCACTTTCTCCACTACTGGTTCAGATGGCTCATCTAGAACTATATGTTCAGGTGGTTTCTTAGCCTCAAGGTCTTTCTTAGCGCTTCAACCAACTTTTCCAAAGATATCTTGAGTCGATCCAAACTAATTTTGCCAACTCTTGCTTTTTTAATCGCAGATGACATATGCGTAACTAGGATGATCGTAAGCCAATAACGTGTCTAGATACTGCTAATAAGAAACAACAAAACAAGCAAAGCACTGCCAAATCCATACTTGGCTAGTTGGCTGCCAAATCCATGTATCTCTCACAAATCATAATCTCAATTCTCACTTTCTTAGTTTCTCACGGTCTCACACTCTCACGGTCTCTCACCTCACCGCATCGGCATCCCGCCATCGGTCGATGGACCGCCTCGCCGGCCGCTTCCACCACGCTACCACGCCACACGTACCACGCCACACGGGCACGCCGGCAGGCCGCCGCCGCAGTTTTTCGCTTTGCGTCAGACACCATGCGCGTCGCTTTGCTGCCGCTTTTCCTCGCTGGCTCGCCATTGCCGCCGCCGCCCGCTTTCACTCATTGCGTCGCTGCCGCCCACGGTCACCTTTCGCCTTTACGTTGTTTCGCCTGCATCGCCTAGGTTAGAAATAGGGGGAAATCAAATGGGGATTGCCGGATTGGGGAATAGGGGAAGCGAACAGGAAGAGAAGAGCGGTCAAGCAAAGAAAGCTCAAGGCTCGCAATTAGCACGCCCTCACGTCCGACGCCCGGCGAAAGGGAAGGGCCGCCACGGGCGAGAGAGGCGGGGTGTCATCACGGCGGCTACCACGGGCGGCCGCCCAGCCTTGCCCGATTGCTAGGTCCGCCCCTGCGTGAGTAGACACTACTAGAAACCACTTAGTTCCCGAGTGTCTATATGTTTACCGAGTGTCTGGACAGAAACACTCGGGACCTGCCGTGCCCGAGTGTTTCATAGCACACTTGGAACAAGAAGTAAACACTAGGTAGAAATAACTTTCTCGAGTGTTTTCCATAATACTCGAGAGATCAAGACGGGAGGCAGATAAAAACAGGATGCCAGCATGATCTAAATATGATTAAATATAATCCCAAGGCCTTGTTTGGGAATCGGGATCCTGGCCGGGATCCCTGCCGAATCTCCGGGCTGTAGTCCCACAGGGAAAATTTTTCCGGGCAAGCTAGGAGAGCCGTTTGGAAGTCCTCAGGGACAGTTTCCCAGCTCGATCCACGCAAAATCCCCAGGGAAAAAATAATCCCCTCGCCACCTATGACATTTTCTCCCTCACAAGATCACATGAGGTCACGACCTCTGTCTCTTCACCGCCATGAGGTCGGACCTCTCTCCTTCGCCGGACGTGACCTCTCTCCTACCACTCCGGCGTCGCCTCTTCCTCAGTTAGTTCCATCTCTTCCTCCTCCTAGCCCCTCGTTCTCCTGATCTAGCGAGACTGCCTAATCCCTCACCTCGATGCTCCTACAACCCTTGTCCAGCATACTCCCCTTCGTGGCCTTCCAGCTCCTCGGTGCGTGCGTGCATCGCGGCCTTGCAGAACCTTTCGCATGCAGAGGCTCTCCTCGTTTCAGGCTCTGATGTTAGGTTTGCTTTTTATTTTTTCCGATGTGCGATATTCATCGAAGAACGAGCACAGTCGATGTGCACATCGGAGATTAGCACCGCTGACGAGCGTATCCACTTCGAGAAATCCGTGAGTGAATTCAGACCTTATGCGCCTTCCCTGTTCTAATTTTTTTGGGTATTTTTAGGGTTTTCTGTCGTTTGGTTCAGTACAGGTCCAAATGGAGAAATGCTTAACTAAGTTCAAAAATGTTACTTGTGAGTGGTTTGAAAGGGGACTAAACGCCAATTGGCTTCCACCTTGACTTACAACTGGATTAGTAAAGTGTAGCTAGAGTGGGCACATGATGTAACCGAGAAGG
The DNA here is from genome assembly GCA_036346405.1 of Phyllostachys edulis. Taxonomy (NCBI): domain Eukaryota; kingdom Viridiplantae; phylum Streptophyta; class Magnoliopsida; order Poales; family Poaceae; genus Phyllostachys; species Phyllostachys edulis. Next base: position 22,448,529 of record CM070557.1, on the reverse strand, counting down.
TCAGATTGTAGTTGTTTCCGGTGATCTGATCTTCAATTTGATATGTTGTATCACCACCACTTCTGTTAGATGATCCCTTCCTATTATTCTGAAGACTTGGACAGAAAATGAAATTTTCAGTGTTGATATAAGAAAAAAAAATTAAGAGGGCCTTAAATTAGGAACAGTATGCATTCAAAACTTTCGAAATGGAATAATTGGAATAATGGAGGAAATGAATGAGATTAGGTGTTAACCACATCACCTATTTGCTTTCATGTTTAAGATGACTAGGCAAGATAATAAGGTAGAATGTGTTTTGGCCTTAACAACAGCATCTATTCGCCTTCATGTTTAAGATGACTAGGCGAGGGAGAATCTGAAAGTGTGGCAGTCCGATCTCATAGATTAGCTGAAGGTTCAGTGCACTATTTGTCGAGGTTTCTAATTTTATCTATTGTCGCAACTCGCAACCATGTGGGTAGATATAATCGAATATATGTTCGTTTGTAGTTAGATTGTGCCAAATCAGCTGGCCATACCCTTATTCTTTTTTCAGGGGCATCACTCTTTGAAAATTGACCATACTCCCACAATTCTGTTTTCTTGAGGTTGGAGGAATCCCATGTTAAGCAACTTATATATCTTCTCGCTCGACATGATATCTGGGTTGGTGAGATTGAATATATGTTCAAGATCACCTTCATTGCATGACAACCATCGCTGTAAGGGCAATTGTTTTGGGAAGCATCTGTGTAGAGTCTGAAATGCTCTAGGCCCAGCCAGCGATGTTGGTAATGAAAAATAAACTTAGTGCTTTTCTCTAGCAGGAATGATGAGAAAAAGGAAACCTTGTTTAGTATGACTGCTACATTTGAATCATGTGGTTTGCACTGACATACCAAGTTACCCATTTTTCAGAGTAGCATCTCTTATTTAAAGTTGAATGCAGACCTAGATCATTCGTTATACCACTTCATCAAATAACTGATCATCCATTGTACCACTTCATCAAATAACTGACACCCTTTTTTTTAATGACAACCGGCAGGAGATTTGCCTGTTATATTAAAAAGGAAGGGTGGAACACGAGCCGCAGAGTTATAGATACAGGTTAAAGTTAAGAAAGCCTAATTAAAAGGATTGAAAAACTCCAGGCATTTGCCCCCCGCTAGGAACCAAGTTTTGCCCTCCTCCTTGATCTTCGCTATGAGATCCACCGGACTGATGGTTTTGTTGTTGAAGATTCTTGCGTTTAGTTCCTTCCATAATTCCCAAATAATGAGGATCAGGATCGTGGTCGTGGTTTACCTGCGGGAGCCTTTCGTTGCCGCGACGTTTGACCACCAGACAAGGAAGTTCGTGCTAGGGTCCAAAGCTAAGGTCAGAAGTCGTCGGTTTAGCTAATCTGCCATGTGCTTCCAGATTCTGACGGAGAAGCGACAGTGGGCGAAAAGGTGTATGGCCAATTCCAGAGTGTGTCTGCATAGGGGGCAAAAGCGCTGGTTAGGCCATCCCCTAGCTTCCAATATGTCTGAGGTCCAGAGCCTGTTTTGAATTGCCAACCATGTGAAGAATTTGCACTTTGGGGGGGGGGGCGTGGGTTTTCCAGATTAAAGTTTTGAAATTTGTCGCAATGGACCCCAGGAAGAATAAATTGTAGGCGGATTTTGACGAGTAGGATCATGTCAGGGTTGGCTTCCACGAAATGTCGTCCGGATTGGCTTGTGTCAGGTGTATTTGGTTGATTCTGGTCCAGAGTCCCACGAATTGTTGGATGTGGTGGATTGTCAAACCTTGCAGAAAGTCTAAATCCTGTATCCATCGTCCGTTCTGTAGCGTCGAGGCCACGTTTCGGTTTTTCCTTTTTGAAATTTCGAAGATTTTAGGGGCTAGATCTTTGGGAGCTTCGTCATCCAGCCAGGCCGAGGACCAAAAATTAGCTGTCTGGCCATCACCGAGGGTAATTCTAGTTGCCGCCGAAAAGATTCTTCATCTGCTTTCATCGCAAGGATTTCCATACCACCAAGGTTTGATTGAACCTTCGATTCGCCACAACCAACGAAGTCTAAGGGCCGACGAGAATTGTCAAGGTTGAGAATGCCTAGGCCGCCCAAATGGGTCGGCCGACACACTTTGGCCCGATTAATTTTACTCTTACCGCTTATGTCAAGTTGCATGTCCAAACCACAGAGTCGCCGCTGATTCGGTCCATGGCGTGGAGGACCGCTCTTGGGAACTTTGAAGACCATGAGGTAATAGATAGTGATCGAGGTGAGGACCGATTAACTAGGTGGCTCGCTCACCGGGACAGAGACGGACCGCCAACCCGCCAACCCCCCACTTTGTCCAAGTGGTCGGTAATCCACCTGCAAGTCTTTTGTAAGTGAGCGTAAACCGAGGTATTTAATCGAAAGGTCAACGGATTGTTGAAATCTTGTAGGACCATGTTCAGTCCGTGGTCGCAACTAATTGGGAGAACCGTGCTTTTTGGAAGTTGGTATGAAGACCGAGACCATCCCAAATTGGAGAGGATCCGGGAGGTTGTGTAAATTTCACCGCACTTGTTGATGAAAATGGCTGATCATCCGTGATAAAATGGAGGTTCCGAGTCCGCGAATCGGTCTTGCATGCGGCAAGGGTGCCCATGTCCGTGGCTACCTCTAGAAGGCGCTGGATGGGATCAATAGCCAAGATGAAGAGGAAGGGTGAGAGGGGTCACCTTGCCTCACTTCTTCCATGGGTGATCGCCTTCCGGGGATGCCGTTTAGAAGGACTCTAGACGAGGTCAGGCTTAAGAGGGCCGCTACCCGCTTTGTCCATCTCAGAGGGAAAACCTCTTTATGGAGGAGGTCAAGGAGGTAGTCCCAACAGATCGAGTAAAGCTTTGCAATGTCTAGTTTAAGGAAAAGCAAAGGGTTCGGATCGGTGAAGCCTTCTTATCAAAGTTGGACGTAAACGGTTGTCTTGAATGCTCCTAGTCTTGATAAAAGCGCTTTAATGGGCGAGATCACCGTTTAGGAACGGAGCCACACGCAAAGGTTAGAGTCTTTGCAATCCACTTACCTGTGGCGTGAATGAGGCTGATAGGTCGAAAGTCTTGCACTCTGTCTGCCCCCTCTTTTTTTGGGATGAGCACGATGTTGGCTGTGTTAAGAAGGTGAAGGTGAGACGTGCGGAGAGAGTGGAAGCTGTGAAGACTGCCATGATGTCAGCTTTTATGGTCGACCAACAAGATTTGTAGAAATTAGAAGAAAAACCTTCCGGCCCCGGAGCTTTGTCGCCCGGTAGGTGGTCTAGAGCGTTGAGAACTTCATTTTCTGAGAACACGTCTTGCAGGTTGTGCAAGTCTGTCGTAGGTGGGTTCAGCACGTCCCAATTAAGGGCAGTATTGCGTGGTGCAGGTGGGGCAAGCGAGTCTTCGAAGTGCTTTTGGATTATAGTCTTTTCTCTCAGGTGCGAGGTTGCCCACCAAGCCCGTAAAGGAGCCTTAGGATGTGATTTTTGTGTCTGCGACCGTTGGCTTTAAGATGAAAGAATTTTGTGTTGGCATCGCTTTCTCTGAGGTTGACAATACGTGAACTCTGGTGCTTCCTGGTACGCTCGATCACTGCCAGCCCCATGGCTCTTTTTTTTAAGTTTGCCCTCAGTGCAAATTCCTGAGATGTTAGGACCCTGGATTCCTGAGCCACATCGAGCCGTAGGATGAGCTCTAAGGCCATGTGGAGTTGGAGCTTTGGTCTAGGGAAGAGGTCTCTACTCCAGGATTTTAACGCAGATGTCGTTGTTGCTAGTTTGTGGTGTAACCTGCATCGGCTCGTAATGCGTGACAGGGGCGAGCCAGCTTCTGACGCACCAAGGAAGCTCGCATCTTGGTCCAGAAGCTTTCAAATCGGAAGATTTTTGGGCGACTAGGACCAGAGGTGTTGGAGAGCAGCAGGGGGCAATGATCAGAGATTGAAGAAGACAGAGCCTGAAGGACATGATTTTGAAAGAGGGTGTCCCAGCCTATGTTACAAAAGGCTCTATCCAATCTGACTAGGGTTGGGCGCCGACGTTCATTGCTCCAAGTGAACTTTCTGTTCTGAAGGTGAATTTCTTTTAATTCACAAGTGTTAAGAGTGTTTTGGAATTGTGCCATGCGTCTCGGATTGATGTTGGAGTTGTTTTTATCGGTAGCTCGGTGGGTGAGGTTAAAGTCGCCCAGGACCACCCAGTTGGTGCCTGAGAGAGGTTTTTAGGAAGCAACTTCCTGCAGGAAAGTCCGCTTGGTGCTGCTTTGGGAGGGGTCGTAAACGATGGTTAAGCGGAATGACGAGTCGCACTCTCTCAAAATGACGGTTGCCAACAGGTTGTAGGTCGACTGTTGCACATCTACTATGTCGAGGCACTCGTTGTTCCAAAAGAGGAGAATTCTGCCCCTCATGCCCTCTGTGGGTTTTTGGACAAAGCTTCGCAGGTTGAAACCCCCGAGGTAGCATGCTAGGCTTTGGTCAACAAAGCTTAGTTTGGTCTCCTGGAGGCAGACTAAATGGCATGTTGTCGAGGTTAAAGTCTCGTAGACAGTCGATCTTCTAGCTTGGTTGTTAAGTCCGCGCATGTTCCAGCTTAAGATATTGATTTTTGGGCCATTCATTTGTGATTGAGGTAGCAGCTTAAAATGTAATGGCCGAGGAGTTCGGGGTGGACTAAATTTAGTTGCACTTCGAGGTGTTATGAGAAACCGACTATGTGGGATACAACGAAAATGAAGCAACCGAACCAGCCTAGGCGAAGAGGACAACCGCAGCGCGAATAGAGGCGATTTGTTGAGCCTGCTGAGCAGAAACCAGGTGCTTCCAGCCCAGATAGCCACAAACCGAACCATCCCAAACAGCATAAACCGGGTTGGAAAATGTGACCAGGTGACACCAGACAACCGAACCAACCCAGACAAAGATAAGCAAACACCAAAGATTCGCCAGAATTCGCTCAAGAAACCTCCAACCAAAGAGCCATCTAACATGCAGCATCCATCATTAGACATACACAGGAAGCGTCAAAGGGGATGAGGTCTGGAAGCATCAGCATTAGTCATACAGTGAGCGTCCCACAGACAACAAGCATGCCAACAATGTATAATCAAGATGATAAATAAAGGGTAAAAGTCATACAAACAGCAACCCACAAACAACCAAGAGACCAGCGGGGAATCGGCCTGGAGAAACATCTGAGCCAGCAAACATCTAGCACCCAGGGATGAGAACTGGAGACATCTACAATATACCAACAGTCAGCATCCCCCAAACAGCAAGAAGGCCAACATCTGAAGCAAACAGAATCCCTCACATCCATCACACAGGGGTTCGGCCGAACTAAACAACCAATCCAACATCCAGCAAGTAACCAGCATCCAACACATAGGTCTAATAGGGGGGGGGGTGAGAACAGGTAGCATCTTCGAATGTCTTACAGTCAGCATCCGACTTACAACGAGAAGGCCAAAGCAACCGAACCATCCAGCTGAGGCCTCTTATGGGTGGAGAGCAGGAAACAACAACAACAGATAGACATCCGACAAAAGCACGGTACAGAGACAACGAAGAAACAGCAACCGGCCGATCCACAACTAGCCAGCAGAGAGAAGTGTAGAGAAGAAACGACGACGAATAAGCAAAAGTGACAGGAGCGTACATGGTACTCTTCATGTTCCTGGCGGTGTCGTCGACTACGGTGGGTTGAGCAACCGGCTCTAGGCCGCTGCCACGAGGGCATCCCGAGCTTCAGGTGGTGTCTGTGAAGGAAAGGCCATTGGAGTTTCCGCAGCCTCGGACTCTTGGCTGTCAGTCACACCGTGGCCTCCGAGCTCGGCAAGGCTTTCGTCACAAATAAGTGAGTCGCGACCATCTTGAAAAGTCAGGACAGAGCAACAATAGTGTCTTGCGGTAAAGGCACTTCAAACGAAGAGAGGTATTCTTTGAGCGCCTCCGCTAGAGGTCGGTCTTTAGGAGGGTGCCCAGCCGAGCAAGAGCTTTTGGGCGCAGGCATCATTGACACCGGCTGCTTACAAATGAGACGGTACTACGTCAGCAGTCGAACCACCCCGGAGTGTGGTCATTTGGTTTGGGGAGGAATCAAAGCAGAGCAAAGAAGGATCGGGGAGGCGGGTTGAGAACAACACTTTTTAGCTCCGCCACTTTCCGCCTCCTAGGAGCCGCCGCCATTGGAGGAAGTGTCACTCGTGGCGCCTGTGCTTTTTTTGGAGAGAGATGTACTTCTCTGTCCAAAGGTCGCCTGGCTCGGCTATCGAGCCGAGGGTGGTGTGGTCCTTGGAGGGAGGCGTGGTCCCATCTCAGAAGGTCACTGGGGTTGAGCAACATCACCTCCTCAGTTCTACCCTTGGGGACCAAGAAGTTGTCAGATAGGAGGGGCCGCTCCAATGAGTGCTTTTGGGTTGCTAACATTGATTCAACTGGAGCTGGCTCTGGAGAGACCATCTGAGCAGACAGTGGTGAGTCTGCCTCGAGCTATGTCGTGCGGGATCTCTTGGTTGGTGGTGGAGTCTTGAATCTGGGCATGCTTCAAGATGTTGAGCAACCAAGCTGGCTCACGCTCAAGGAAGGTAGACCAAGTTGGATTGGGCTGTGTAGCTGTGGAAGGACCCGAGGCGAGTCCGAGTTTGTCAGCGGCCGTGGAAGCAGCCCTGATGTAATCCTCAGCTTTACGCAACCACTCGCCTCGTGCCTCCTCTGAGTAGGGAGGAGTTTGCAGGGGGGGGGGGTGTTGAGGGGTGTTGTCGAAGACTTCATGTAGAGCTTCACGTAGGGAGTTGGCGTAGGAAGCGAAGAGCTCCTAGAGAGTACGGTTAGTGAAATCTTTAAGCTGTTATGGTGATCGCCAGGACCGGGCAGTTGCTCCAAATCAGAGCACCGGAGAGGGTGCCGGGTCCCCTAGCACCACATTTCAACGCCGACCATCCGGTTGTCGCCAGGAGTCCTCTCGACGGGGAACGCTTCTGCTCGGCCAAGACCATGTCCCACCGAAGCCGTGTCGAGCTCTGTGATACCTTTGGTTGGTGCGGTTGTGGCGGCCCTTGTCGTTGTCCTTGTCGTCGTCGTCCTTGCGCCTTCGCGTGAAGGTGGTAGGGTGGTCGTCGTAGACCACACGTCGAGGGGGGCGGCGTTGACCGCGGGAATCGCAGTAAGCTTCTACTTCATGGTTGACCTCCACTTCACCATCCTGCCTCGGTGGTTGAGGAGGCAAGTGGCTCGGCCCCCCTTTTGATTCTGGCGTGCCATCTACTGCCCCCAAGTTCCAAGGGAGATTGGTTGTGATCGGCTCATACGCAGCAGTGTCCGCCATCGAGATGAAATCATCAAGCGGTGCGGCAGTGTGGTCCTCGACATAGTCGAGGTGGATGATCACCCGGTGGGTGAGTTCTCTCCTCCACTTGTCCGGAAGGCGAGAACTCGCTGCTAGTCCGCTTGGGTCATAGCCTTGCGTTGTGAAGGTGATCCAGGCCACCTTAGGAATGGAGCTTGGTTTGGCTATCTAGGCCTAGAGGTTGAGGGTCCTCGTGTCCTCCCGGCTCGCCGAGACACCTTCAATGGACTGCAACGAGCATTTCCTGCCTACGACGCGCTCCGCGATGTCCGGTGTCCAAGCGAACACCGATAGCCCTTCCAGACAGAGCCGCACTCGAAAGAACATCGCCGCGCCGAAGGCATGACTCGTCGACCTCCAAGGTCGCACATGGATCTCCAAGGCATCATGTTGGAACTTCTTCGCGTGGCGCACTCTGTCCCTGGTAAGTTTGCTACCGAACTTGAGGAGGTAGGTCTCTGGGTGGTGGAGAGAGACATCTACTTCTTCCTGGCATAGGCCGGCGTGGCCGACCGCCTCACCATCGTTTCGTTGCCGGCCAAGGCCACCCTTCAAAGACCCACGCCACTAAAGCAAAGGGCCTCCCAGCCCCAATGTGCTCGGTCAAGCTGGGGGTAGCCGTTGACGACGCAGTAGTCCTCCTCCGGCCGGGTGTCAGGCGCGCCCAGGAACGTCATGGCTAGGGCCTGAGGCTCAGGGTAGCTCGCCGACGAAGTGCCTTCGGCGGGGCTTGCTGTCGCAGAGTGGTGGATTGGGGATGCTTATGCCTGCGCCTGCACTCCCTAGCTCGGTGGCCTGTGGTGAAGCAGAGGAGACACCGAAGGGGATCACGGCAGTTGAGGACTTTATGGTCGCGCGAGAGGTAGCGAAAACATCTTCCTTCGGCTTTAAGGAGCGAGGAGGTTGATGAGGTTGTGTCAGCCCGCGGAATGGCTTTCTAGCCGGCTGCACGCCACCAGTGAGGTCGTTTAACCTCCTGCCACCCCGCTGCATCGCCGGGCCGAACGGCTTTGAGGTTGCCTTCTTTGACGTGGGGATACGCGGCTCGCTTGAGGAAGCTTCGATGGGATGGGGCGCGTTGCGGTACTTCAATAGCTTTGAAGGAGCTCTGTGTCTTTGGAGTGGAGTTGGGTGGAGTGGCGTTTGGACAAGCAAGCGCAGTAAATGAGGCGCCGCTTGGAGGAACCTGACGCTGGAGGATTTGCGCAAAAGATGGAGTCTTCAATGCCGAAAGGGCGCAGACGACAATGGAGAAAGGAGCCTTTGGGGAGCCAGGCGTAGGGAGCCGAGGTCATGGATCGAGGCTAGGAGGGCTATCACGAGCTAGGAGGAGGAGGTGCTAGGGGATCCGAGGCCGGGCCAGTCGATCTGGATCTGCCTGGCAAAGGGCTTTGTGAGGAGGGGGGGGAGGACTTGATGGGGAGGGAAGGAGGATGGGGGCAAGGGTGGTGGCGAAGGGTGTCTGGAAGGGTGGGGAAAGGGGAAAGGCGGAGGCGGAGGCAGGTCTGGGAGGATATGGAGGGGTGGCTTGGAGGGGGGACGGGGGGAGGGGAGGAGGCCGCGGAGGGGAAGGGAGGACATGGCTGGTGGTGCGGGAGTAGGATGGGAGGCGAAAGGAGCTTGGCCGCCGGTGCCGGAGCGGCACCGGCGCGGGGAAGGGGGGGTCGCCGGTCGCTACGGAGTCGCTAGAGGTAAAGGGGTCGGCGCTGATGCCAGGAAGCAGACCTACCGTAATTGTATTCGACACCCTTTTGATTTACTAGGTGATATGCATCTAACTGTTCAGATAATACCACAACTTGAACACTTCTTGAGCTTGGGCATGGATTGTTCCTGGGTCAAGCTCAGGCTAGATTGGGCATGTGTTGGGCTTGTGTCAGTCTTGAGCTAGGCTGGGCCCAAGTTTGGCTGGGGCAGAGCCAAACAAATCAAGGTCAAAATTCTGTTGCATATCCTCCTCTATGACGAAACCTTAAGCTTGGTTAGGCAATCAATAGGGAAATAAAACTGACACCACTTGTTCTTACCAGAGCAAAGCAGGCCTAGTGGCAATCAATAAGGAAATAAAACTGACACCACTTGTTCTTTAACTTGTGATGTTGCAGTTTGCTGTAGCCTCTAGGAAATCAACTATCTGTTGAGAGATAAATATGACCTGCTAGGGCCAGTTCCTGACCTCCTGGCCACATAATAATATCTTCATATAAATCGTTAATGTTATGTTCTCATCGCCATCGCTGATCATACTTTTGAAACCAAAGTTGCATGATCTTCTTTAACACCAAGCAAATCTCAAGTGAAAAGTAGCAGTATATGTCAACTTCGTTGTCAGATTTCATGTTGTCTTAATGATGTTAATTCTATTGCAGTGTGGCTGCGTCACAACAAACTGAAAATGGAGCCATCACCACAGTTTGTTCTATGGAATTAGAGAAGGCGGCTTATGCATTTCTTCGGATTTATTGCAGTGTTGTTTCTAAAATCTTTAGTGCTGAACTGTCAGTTAGCACCATTGGATTTTAGTACTGTGATTTGTTTAATTGTGCTATTATTTCTGAATTTTACAATTTTTTTTAAAATTCATGGCTAGGATTTTTATCCACGTAGTTCCCAAACGGCAACAGAGATTTTGTTTCCAGATGGGAAGATTTTCCCTGGGATTGAGAGGGATTTCATGTGCCACCCTTAGAAATAGCAAAAGACAGAGGGGACAATTGCCCCCCCTCTAATTTGCCGATTTATTTGAAGTGAAACATGGGAGGGGGCAATTGTCCCCCTGTCGAAGAAACTCTCGTATTATATTAAAGCACTTGGGATCAATTCACTTAAATGGGCATCTCAAGGGATGCAATGGACGCAAATCAAAGCGACATCACACCACCGAGATTCATTTGGATGCTGAAATTCAACTGCAATTGTGGTATTATTCGAAAAAAAGTGCATCTGGTCGTCTCCGGTCCTGTTCTTACCAAATCAGAGGAGATAGCCAAATGATTTTAGAACTGACAGCAAGTGAATGTATGCCCACGGTATTCACAGAAGTTGCATGTGGATATTGTAAGATATTGGTAGACTGCTCAGAGAGATCAAAAGTGCAACCTTGGAATAACTATCAGATAGGGAAATCTGTTTCATTAAGAGTTAGGCCGCGCGAGGACGGCTTGCGAGAATGCACATCTTTTAAAAAAAGACCGTCACCTGCAAGTTAGCATACATTATATTGCAATCCTACGAAACAATATTAAATCAAAGAATTGGGGGTGAAAATGTCATGATGGGCCCTCTAATAAAAAAGAAAGAAAATGACATGATGGGACAATTAACCTTTACATTATATCGTATACAAGATGTTGGCCTTTCTCTCCAGCAGTACAACTTGATTACTAATTATTAACCTTTACATGTCTTGATCTGAATAATTTATATGAGTAGTAGTCGGAGGCACGCACCTTGTTGCAAACAATTACAAAAATTCATCCTGACATGCTATCCAAAATGGTTTGTTTCTGTTAGTAGTTCATTTACACAGTCAACTATATATGTATTATTATGCAGCAATACATCTGGATGTTTATAATCTATATTTTCTTGTCTTCTATTTTATTTTCTAGAAAATCAATTATAACAGTAGCCATGAACCATTCTTCAAACATACCACTGAAATTCTTGCCAATTCCAAGTATAATATCACGTCCAATGCGTTCTGTCATCTCTAAAATAGTTTACAGGAATTCTGCTCGTCCTTGATGCTCGTCATACGGTGAGAACTTGAACTTTAAATTAGGTCGAACATAATAAAGCACCTATTAAAATTATGAGAAAACACCGTAAAATAGTAAAGGTTGTCGTCCTGATTATAATCTACAGGCCTAAAAAATTTCTCCTTGTATATATATATATATATATATATATATATATTGCAAAGGGTGCGCGCAGTTAATTAATATCATCCATAAGGTTGCAGCAAAAACCCACCTAAGATATATATAGTTAGTGTGACTCAAACTTAGCCACAAGACACAAGTACCATATTTGCTTAAACTAGACGCTGGCTGGTGTTTGGTTATTAAATTTTGACTGGTTTAAGCTCGATATATATGGACACGGTCTGACCGACTCAACCCAAGCCGATGCTTTTCCAAAAAAATTTCCTCTGAGCTTGAATTTTTTTTGGAAAAGTTACGGAGATCAGGAATAAACCGAGACAAGTTCAACACTCTGAACCGTGCCACCGTTGTACAGTGGTAGGTAGGAGCAGCATATGGCCAATTGCATCAGATATCATAATTCATACATTTACTACTGTGCAGCAATAATAAGTGCAAGAGATAAGGATTACACCATTAACATAGCACATCGAAGTTGTCTCAGTTCTTCTTATTGATACAAGGGAAGGGACTGCGGAATTTGCACTTCTGCACTAGGGTAAAGAATGTAGCCTAGAGAGCAACAACGACCATATATGATACCTAGCAACTAGCATTTCTACATTCCGTTCTTATAGGAGAATTGTCCATGGCACAACGATGAAACCCTCAAGCTCACACTCAAAGCAAGCAGTTGTAACTAAAGCAAACCCACATTTGGTCTATAGACTGGAAGTATAGGATTGGGATGCATGCGGAAAACAAACCAAGCTGCTTTTTCGTAGTTGAGGTATGTGATCAACTACACTACACATTCGTAACTCCTACATCTTGTAACATGGACAAAAACACTGATCGTACAGGACATGCTCTTCTGCCTTTTCGGCAAGCTTTGGTCTGCAAAGAAACTGGCAATTTTAATCTCTCTGGATGTAGTCAGTTTGCAAGCGTGTAGCTGCATGTATCGTGCGCAAGGGATCCCACTGGCCATCACTACACTGTACCAGTTGATCGCCCAAGAACAGCTGTTGATGGATCCGTAGAATCAAAATACACGCTAATGAAAGAATTAATTAATTCATAACAGCGGCATTGTTTTCGTTGCTCCAATGCTTCGCAAGATTATTATAGACTAGAAGTTCACCCGCGCCATGGCACAGACACGTAAGTACGTGAGTGTTTGGATCTGATTTTTTTTGGTTTTTATTCCCTGTATTTTCGGGTTTCAAACTGGCTTGCAAATAATAAATTTTATGTTAGCATTATGCGCTGTAGTAGCGAAGTTTTGATTGAAGCAGAAGATGATATATAAGATCAGTGGTTGTTTAACTATTGACACACTTATCTAACACAAACAGAAGTTTTTTAGAACAACACAATTTGGCAGCTATCTGTACTATATACTACATGAAGTCTAAGGAAGACTTTAAAGCGTGCATACAAAATGAGGTGATACTGCCGATGACTATAGCTAAGTCGGTAACGGTTACAAAATAGGCCTCGAAAGCAGTAACAGGACAGATCAAAGGAGCAACAAACTGTACAGATTCTATACATAAGATCTGTTAAACGTTAACACAGAAGAAATATGATGCTCCTAGGGAAGACGTGTTCGCTGAGGCGGTTGGAGACAGTGGTTGAAAAAAACTGTACAGAGTAGCAGTAAGTTAGAAGAGATTGTAATTTTTTTTTCATTGGGAAGCGGTAGTGTATTATACCTAAGGTTTTGGTGTTGTGCAGAGTTATCCAATTACTCAGTCTTTATTTTGGTAGATGGACGTGTTTTCTTCGCAGGTGGATCAATCGTAGAGTAGGTAGGAGGTGACGTAGAGCTGTTTAAAAATAAGATTCAACGTTATGTGTAACGAAACAAAAGCATTAAATGTAAAGATTTTTTTTATATAGCGCATGTTCCAAGTGACAATGGTAACAAACCTCTTAGATGGAACATTCTGCGGAGCTTTATCAGGTAAGGAAACAACTTTTCTAGGGTGTGTTACCTGGATATGGGTTTATAAATAGGAGAGATATCATAGATATTTTCAAGGAGGGTAGAACCTAATGATATTTTTATGCCCGTAAGTAAATATACAAAAGGTTATAATGCTAACGAATGTAGAGTAAGTGTACATACAAGTGATAGTAGTTTATTTTTTGCTTGAGATCTCATTGATCTCGTGTCTGATGCATGAAATCAAGAAGGTGGTACCGCAGTGGTTAGATGCAAACAGTTCTACATAATGAGTAAATGTAACATAAAAGCGACATTGATGTCAGATACTAAAAGGATGTAGCAAATAAACATATACAGCAGCTGTTGTAAGCATACGATTTTGTAAGTTAAGAACAGCATGAATAACAGATGCTTTCTAGAAATGTGCAAATGGTGGCAATTTAGGTAAGTTGTATATTGAATAGCTACGTACGATTTGTAAATATACCTTTGTGTCTTTGGACTGGTCTGGAGTTGCAGAATTATCAAGTTTTTTTTTGGGAAGACTACAGAAAAAAAGGTCGCGATCTGATATAAATCTCTTAATTGCCTAATGATCTTTTTTCCATAACGGGGTACCCCGGGATTCCATTAGAAGCATAACGGAATTACACGTAGTTTAGCATAGTAGAAACAAAAACTCCATCCAAAACAAAGTAGAGACCGGCACACCAAGCACCCTCTGCTCTATTTCAGAGGGTCACAACAGTACTAGGCAGAAAGGAAAACAAAAAAAAAGACAGAGAGAGGTCACCACAACATCAAAATGTTCCTGATTTTTTCTTTATACCCCATTACTGCTACTTCAATCCAGCTAATCCTCATTAGGCTTCTGCGCATCAGAACCATCTCCGTCCCTTTGATCTCCCAACATCAATCTTGATTCAACTTTATCTCCATCTTTTTCGTCGCTTTGAATCTTGCAGAGCTTCAAGTCGGATGATTTCGCCTGACTACAATCTCCTCCTTGAGAACCTCTGGTAAAGACTCGCCTAATATTTCAAGAGAATGCACATATAGCATATGATCTTAGCAAGAGATCCCACAATTTTCTTCTCAAAAAAGCTTTATTTCTAAGCTTTGAAATTGACCAACAAACAGCAAAGAGGCCCATAATGTGCATAGCAGTACTGTAGGATCGTTAATGACAATCAGAGGGGGGGGGGGGTGAATGATTGTGGGAGATTTTTCGCACCCTTTGTCGCAAGCATCGATGCCTCGTTGCCTCGCGCTCAGAGCCTCCTGCTTGAGTGCTTCAATACTTAAACGAACCGCCAAAGCTTCAACTCATGTGCTTCTGCCGCTTGCATGTGCAATGCACAGTCCCGCTACTAGCAATTCGCCTCTGCCCCAAGCCGCCAGCACCTAATCCACGTGCACTGCCGATTCAAATAGCAGCCAAAAGATCTCACCTTGATCACCTTGGAGTTTTTCTCTAGAGATCACCCAATAGCAAAAAGCGTCTCACGCAGCTGCGTGCCTATCCTGCTTCGCCTCGCCAGCGTGTGCACAACAGAGTCACTAGATCGGTTCTCCTCAAGCACGAACACAAGCCACAATTGCCGAAGCCCTCATGGTACTTTTCTCACACACAAGCAAAAGCTCCGACAAAACAGCGTGCACTCAATCGGTTCTTTCTCACGTACTTGATGACGCCCAAAAGTGTTTCTCTAGTAAACACTGTTGATGACACCACAGCCACCATCAATCAAGCAATCTGTTTTTCTATTTTCTTGCATGCATGCAAAAACCATGGCTGCCAAACACACAGCCGCCGCCGGCCCTAATGCTCACGTCTATGTTCTGTTCGGCAACCAACATTTCGAACTCCTGATCTCTTTTATACGTCAACAGCCACTAACCCTAAAACCTTCTAGCGTTGGCACCTAATCACCCACGTACGGCCCACTAAAGTCCTACGGCCTAATACGTGGGCTTTTACACCAGATTATAAAACCAATTTTGGACACCTCAAAATTATCACATATCGTAGCCTCCGGACCGCACCTCTGTAGCTTCAACACGTATCATCCATCTTTGATCTCCACACGCCCCAACTCGAGCTCGACCGTCTCCTCCAGCATCCTCGACTCTCTGGACCATAACTTCGCACCAAGCCATCTCCCGGTCACCGCCGTTGACCACGATCGCCTCCGAGTTACTATGCACATGCAAAGACCAAAACACTGTTTTTTCCCGACCAAAGTTCTTTCCAACTTGACCGACATAAGTCCACACACACGCCACACATCTCAAATAACATAAGTAAATAACATTGTCAATTATTCATCAACTAAAATATACTAGACCTAGCCACATGGTCTAACAATCTCCCCCTTGATGAATACATTGACAACACTTCAAAATCGAGAGTTGAATTTTTGAAAGAAAAGAAATTTGCGAAAAGAAAGTTTCAAAGCTGCAAAGTAAACACTTTAAAACCACAGCTGAAAAACTCCCCCTCAACACAAGGAGCTGAAAAACTCCCCCTTAACACAAGGGAAGCAAATTTCTCCCATTTTTCTCCCCCTTTGGCAATGTAAACATCAAGAACTGTAGAGAAAGAATAATTCTAAAACAAGGGAGCAAGGAGAGTAAAAATCAAGAAGCTTTGTAGATTATCCAAGTCACTTCACATTGATTTAATAAAGTAACCAAGCCATCTTTTTTTAGTAGAGCTATCTGGATCATATAAAGTCATATACCACATAGCAATGTCAAAACAAGTCTGTAGAATGATTAAGAAATTTAAATTAATGACAGACATCTCAATAATGACCAAAACGATTATAAAGAGCACAATGAGATATCACAAAGAAAAGTTAAAGCCTAAAGGTGAAGCAAGTGTTAAATCTAGATGAGCTAGCAGTCTCATGTAACAACTATTGCTCCACACTCAATTCTTAAGCATATGGCATACTTGTAACATAGTTCTTTTCAATGTTGGCATGCTTGAAGCATACTTCTTTTCAATGGTGGCATGCTTGAAGCATACTTCTTTTCATTTGAAGCATATTTTGTGTGTGTGTGTGTGTGTGTGTGTGTGTGTGTGTGTATATGTATGTATGTATGTATGTATGTATGGCATGCTTGAAGCATACATCTTTTCAATTGTCTCTTTCTCATTTTTTTAATAACATGCCAAATTGAGTGAACATAAAAAGATTGCAATAAGAAACAACGAGTTTCATAGCCAAGATTTAAAATAAGACTCAAAATCAAGCTAATCCTTTTCGATGATCATCGCAAAGTACTAACTATAATCAATCTAGTCAGAGTGTACCGCCATGTCATGCTTTAGTTCAAATGTGGCAAAGTAATTATAACCAGTCATGATCAAAGCTACATAGCACATAAGTAAATATGATAACGAGAGCTCTACACCTCATTTGATTTCAATGGCTTGGACTTGATGAATTGTTTGATATGTATAATAAATAAAGCTTCTGAATTGTTAAACAACAAGCTCCCCCTCAGAATAGTCCCATTGGATGACACACCCCAACTCACTCCGCAAATAAGATCTAGGAATCCAGTACTGAGATACACGATATGGAGGAACAACAACAAAATTAGAACCAGAACCACGTGTGCGTGAGTGATCATAACGCGAATTATGTGAATTAAATCCCAAACCAGTACGTGAAGCAGATTTAAAGCCATCATGAAAGTCCTTTAAAAACCTAGCTTTCGCATTAGTTCTAGGGACAACAAAAGAGGTTGCATGTTTGTCTTAAGGCATTCAATCTTTCATTTTTCTCTTTCTTAACAAGCCTAAAGCAAAATTCATGCAAGTGCCCATCTCTACCACAATAGGTGCAATGGAATTTAACATAATTAGAATTCCTTTGAGATGATGGGCTAGCACCTACAACATTAGTAGAAGAGCTTTGCACAAAACCAGCAGATTTAAACACAGTTTTATGAGGCTCACCTTTTATTTCAATTAGCCCACTTCCAATGACATTAACTATATTAGGTGGACTATTCTTGGCATAATTAGCAGTATTAAATCCTAGACCAGTATTTTTGACACTCAGTTTTGACTTGTCTAGAATCATATCCAGATTTTTCTTACAAAAAAAAATCTCTCTAAGGTGTCCTTAAGGTACTCATTTTCTTTAGCTAAAGTGGGACAAGTTCTGCATTTAACCAGTTCATTCACAAGGTTCTTAGAAGCACTAGACTGAATCAATCTATCTTTTTCAGCAAAATCATTAAGTTATCTAGTCAGTGCTTCTATCTCTGCGCTAAGCTTAGGACAATTAGTGCAAGAACGTGTCTCATGATAAAGCATTTGTTTAATAGATTCCTGAGAAGAATTAAGTTTAGCTTCTAGCAATTCACAATTAGAGCAAGTTTTAGATTGAACATTTGAAATATTTGACTCTAAACATGTAGGAGAACTAAACTTGAGCTTTTCAATTTCATCATTTGCAAGTTTTAACTTTTTATCACAAGAATCATGTGCCAATCTTAGTTCATCAAGTTTAGCAGTTACATCTCTAAGTTAAACCAAGGTTGATGCATTAATTGTCCTAGCAGTCTCCAACTCAGAGTGTAAAACTTGACAAGACTCACAAGATTTATCATCAAGAATAGAAGATCTAAGTCTATCAATTTCAGAAGTTAAGCTTTCAACGAGACAATTATTTTCTTTCAGTTTCTTTTTTGTCTTGTTTTTAATTCAATAGCAAATTTAATCAAACCATCTTCAAGCTCATCATATGATGGTCTTACCTCATCGGGATCACTGTCATCGTCGTTGTTGTTGTCGTTTCTTACCATGAAGCTCATGCCCGTGAAGTCGTCATTGTTCTTCTTCTTACCTTTAGCATCATCATTATCGTGGTTGTCGTCGTCGCAACTCTCATATTCCACATCACTTAGATCAAGATGCTTGATAGTCGAAAGAAACTTTTTAACAAAATTCCAACAGAAATTGCCACCCTTGATGTTGTTGTTCTTGGATGGCCGACGATGGTAATTCTTATCTTATTTGATCACCTTTCCTTTGAGCTTGGGACACTCCAACTTAATGTGTCCTGGCTCGCCACACTCATAACACCTGAACGAACTTGACATGCCACCTCGCTTTCTCATCCTCATGTTGTTGAGTACCTTGTATGCCCATGAGGAGATCAACACCAAATCCTCTTCAGGGAGCTGTTTGAACTGTTCCTCTGAAAAAGAAGATAAAGCAGACACAAGAAAAGAACTCGATGAAGCAACCTGCATGAGGTTAGTCACAAGAGCTAAAGATGAAGGTTTATCAATCTTAGATGACAAAGCTTCCATCTCATAGGTCTTCAATCTAGAGAAAAGATCATCCATGGTTAAAATATCTAGATCGATAGTTTGATTGATAGTTGTGACAACCATCAACCACTTAGAACCTAAAGATCTCAAAATTTTGGTTGCATTATCTTTATCAGCAGGAATAACAATAACACTGCGCAAATTACTCAATATTTTTTCAAAACGAGCAAAAAGATCATCAATAGCTTCACCAGGCTTCATAGCAAAATCAAAATATTCTTTTTGATAAAGATTTTTACGCACTTTCTTAATTTTAGTGGTTCCTTCATGATAATCGCAAAGAATTTTCCATATTAAGTGTGCATAATTAATATGAGCTACACGATCAAATTCTTTGCGAGAAATCCCTTGAAACAGCAAGTTACAAGCT
This sequence comes from Phyllostachys edulis, assembly GCA_036346405.1. Taxonomy (NCBI): domain Eukaryota; kingdom Viridiplantae; phylum Streptophyta; class Magnoliopsida; order Poales; family Poaceae; genus Phyllostachys; species Phyllostachys edulis. The sequence continues at coordinate 22,429,640 of CM070557.1, read as the reverse complement.
TGAGCATTTAAATCAACATCTATTTTATTTAGATTAGTAACAGTAACAATAACCTTATAAGGTCTAGAAACCTTATTCCAAATATCATTACCTTGAGCCTCAATATAAACTTGCATACGACTCTTTCAAAAAGCAAAATTAGTACCATCTAGCATGGGGGAACAATTCCCATACCTCTCTGATGCCATAGCAACCCGCTCTGATACCACTTGTAGGATCGTTAATGATAATCAGAGGGGGGGGGTGAATGATTGTGAGAGACTTTTCGCACCCTTTGTCGCTGCTACTGATGCCTCGTTGCCTCGCGTTCAGGAGCCTCCTGTGCTTGAGTGCTTCAGCGCCTAAACGAACCTCCAAAGCTTCAACTCCTGTGCTTCTGCCACCTGCATGTGCAATGCACAGTCCCGCTACTAGCAAATCGCCTCTTCCCCAAGCCGCCAGCACCTAATCCACGTGCACTGCCGATTCAAACAGCAGCCAAAAGATCTCACCTTGATCACCTTGGAGTTTTTCTCTGGAGATCACCCATTAGCAAAAAGCGTCTCACACAGCTGCGTGGGTATCCTGCTTCGCCTCGGCCAGCGTGCGCACAACAGAGTAACTAGATCGATTCTCCTCAAGCACGAACACAAGCCACGGTCGTCGAAGCCCTCATGGCACTTTTCTCACGCACAAGCAAAAGCTCTGACAAAACATCATGCACTCAATCGGTTCTTTCTCATGTACTTGATGACGCCCAAAAGTGTTTCTCTAGTACACACTGTGATGACACCATAGCCATCATCAATCAAGCAATCCATTTTTTCTATTCTCTTGCATGCATGCAAAAACCATGGCTGCCAAACACACAGCCGCCGCCGGCCCTAATCCTCACGTCTATGTTCTGTTCAGCAGCCAGCACGTCCAAACTCCTGGTCCCTTTCATATGTCAACAGCCACCAACCCTAAAACCTTATAGAGTTGGCACCTAATCACCCACGTACGACCCACTAAAGTCCTATGGCCCAATACGTGGGCTTTTACATCAGATTACAAAACCAATTTTGGACACCCCAAAATTGTCACATATCGTAGCCTTCGGACCGCACCTCCAACACGCATCATCCTTCTTTGATCTCCACGTGCCCCAACTCGAGCTCGACCGTCTCCTCCAGCATCCTCGACCCTTTAGACCATAACTTTGCATCAAGCCATCTCCCGGTCACCGCCGTAGACCATGATCGCCTCCGAGTTACCCTGCACATGCAAAAGACCAAAACACCATCTTTTCTCGACACAAGTTCTTTCCAACTTGACCGACATAAGTCCACATACACACGCCACACATATCAAATAACATCAGTAAATAACATTATCAATTATTCATCAACTAAAATATACTAGGCCTAGCCACATGGTCTAACAAGTACCCGAAGGTAAATATATGTTAATCCACCCCATATACTGGTCAAAAGACACAGGCCGACAATTAGCCCCAATTAACCTCCCAATCAAGCTCCAAATATACTTTGCAACCATAGAACAAAAAAACTGGTGATTAATGGTTTTAAGTTTAGAGCAAAACCAGAACAAACATCTCCTTGCCAATTTCTTTTAATAAGGTTGTCTTTAGTTAGAATTGCACTTCTCCAAATCATCCACACGAAAAATTTAAATTTCATAGGAATCCTAGTTTTCCAAAGATACCTATGAGGAAGGTCAGGTAGATTCTTATGAAGTTGCTTATAAACAGACCTTAAAGAGAACATCCCTGTTTTCTCCCACCTTGTAACAGCCCAAAAATTTTGTAGGAAATGTAGAGATAAAAATGTGGGATTTAAAAAAAACCTTTTTGTGTGTTATCTATCATCGTGTTATTTACCGGATTTTTGTGTGATGTTTTAACTGTAGTTCCCATCCGAGGGCATTTTTGCAAGAGTAAATACCCGGGTATCAGTAAACTAAAGGAATTACATTCAAAAATATTTCGTAAGGCTCAAACCTGAAATCTAGAGACCTAAGTTTAAACTCAACCTTTGGAATATTTGAAACCGGATAAGAGATTGTTTAGCGAAAACAAGAACGTAGCTAAAACCCAAGATATTGCCCATCTCTTTAGTGTTCCTGTTTTCCCGACCGAGCCCGGCCTTGAGCATGACCCACTCTCCAGTTTGCCCTTTACCACAGCCCAACCTCGGCCCATTACTCCCTCACCCACACCACCCACGCAGCCACCTTTCTCCCTCCTCCCTGTTCTTCCATGCGCTGGTAGCACCGTGTAGTAGCACTGGCGCCATACCCTGCCGCTGTTCTCTGCGTCACCCACGTCGCCACAGCGCTACGACGGGTTGGTGGCCAACTCTTGTCACGCACACCATGCGTAGGTCATGTCTGCGCCACTGCTCTCCTCTAGCGTCGCCACTGCGCTGCCAAATCGCGTCGCATCCCGGTTGCTGCTCCCACGCTGGGCCAGCGCCCAGCCGTCCCATCGCCCACGCCTGCAACCTGCTCCCTGCCCCCTCTCACCTATAAATGGCCACCCGGAGCCCCCTTTGCCTTCCCCTCCTCGCCATTCTCTTCCTCTCCCTCTCTTCCACCAAGCGGAATCGAAGGGAGCGTGAACCACTGCTTCGGTCGCCGTGCCGCTGTCACACCACTGCCGCTTCGGTGAGCTGCCTACCTCGACACCCGTATCACCGTGCGTTCCGGAGCACGATGATCGTTTTCCCCCATTTGATTTCCTCTTTTACCCGCAGAAACCCGCCGAAGCCATCTTCTTCTCTGTCCCCGACCAAGACTGCCATTCTCACCGCCGCTCCTCGCTCGGTGAGCCCCTCTCCGATTGCCCTCATCTCAAGCACCGCATCGCCTCTCTGGAGTTTCTCCGGTAGCTCGCGGCTCCCCTCTCATCACAGGTCGCTGCCGCCGACAGGTCCATAACCATAAGTGGCCTTGTACCATGTTTGGTTTATAAAACTACGTGCTACTACATGATTGTCTACATGTTTCCGAGGAAGCTACGCACCTACATAATATATGCATTATATGACGGTAGTAGCTGTAGCATGTCTAACCACCCGTTCACCTTACATCTTCCTGTTTGTTGTGAGCCATCGTCGCTAATCAGACAAGACAAACAACGATCTGACCATCTGAGTATGCTTCCTCCAATTTGGCGTGCAAGACTGGCCTGCCTGCCTCCCTGGTAGGCAACGAGGAAATCGAGTTCCAACAAATCTTCAAGTGAACACACGCTCTGCACGGAGAAGCAAACTGAGCTGACTGCAAATGATGACACCAAACTGCAGCCGAAATTCTGACAAACGGGCGACCCGAACGGCGAAACGGACCAAAAGGTCCAAACATTGCGGTTGAAAGATGGGCCGAATCTGCTCGTCGAAGAGCCGTGCCACGAATGATTCCGAAACCGATCATTCCGGGTTGGGCGGGCGGCTAGAGTGGTAGGCGACGTCAAAAGGCCCAAAGGATAAGGAAATCTCTAATAATTACAGACAACCTTCTCTTTTATATATGCTACACTATCTTTAGAGACAATATCTTCAATAGATAGTCTCTAACACACTCTTTAATATTTATATTTTATAATTTTTCTTTGAAATGGACCTACATGTCAACTAGAGTAGATTAATGTATCATGTCTTGTTTCGCGTGCACGATAGTCTCTTCCAGGGATGGAAATCTCGGCCGGTAACCGGCGGTTACCGGCCGGATACCGGGCCCCGGGCGGGACGGAAAAAACCGACCGAAATAGATTTGAATTTGGATTTTGGTTTTTTGCTTTGATTTGGCCGAAATCAGGTTCCCTCCACCCCTGCCCCCTCTTGCTGCATTGGAAGCATTGGATGCTTTGCATGTGACCTTTTGCTAGCTTTGGACAAACTTTAGACTTTAGACAGCATGTGACATGTGCATGTGACTTGTCTCCAGACTCCAGAGAGCATGTGAGCACTTGTCCCCCTCCTTCTTCCTCTTGTGAGTGCAAAGCAGCCATAAGTTTCCTCGTGTTCACTTGCCTCCCTCCTTTCCTCCCTCCACTGCAAAGCAAGGCAGCAGCAGCAAGCACACAGCAGGAGCAATAGCATAGGTATGGTATGCCTGTGTATGTTTTGTAATATATGCAAAAGAAATGATCAGGGTTTCTGTGGTCAGTGAGAAATAAGAATGGTTGCCTATTAACAAAAATCACTTAAATACAATAGTTCCTTTTTCTGTTATGCTGGCTCACCTCATGCACCTCATCTTGGCAATTGGCACTCAACCATATCACAAAATCTTAAGCATAGAGAGATACTGGAATAAACCGATGCCGTCATATGACAGTTTTTTTTCTCTTTGGTGCATAATACTTTACTTTGTCGATACTTCTCTCAATATTTTTCTTCATGAGTGGCGGTCTGAGGTATTACAAGGGCATCATGCAAGCATGTAATTAAAAGAGAAAATCTAGTGTGAATGTGTGATTACATATCAATATCCACCTACCATAAATTAATGTATGCCAATCAATAATTGGTCTTGAGCAATTTAATATATTTGCAAGTTGATATACCTTTTTACTAATAATAGCAATAATTGACGAGAAGTTGGATCAATGAACCATTTTACACATTCTTTTCATCTAGTAAGAGTTGCGAGATTTCTATCACATCTTACTAATATTATTATTTATCGGAAATGAGTGAATTTTGTTGAACAAGTATCGCCTCTGTTTCACAATACCCAATGGTATCTCCCTTTAGATTTGTAGCTTCAAACTCTAAAACTCTAGCATATTCACAAATGCATATTCACTATGGTAGTCAATGTTTGTTGTTTCTTTTGTACTACTACACTATGGTAGATATTTATCCGGTTTACAAATGCATATTCACTATGGTAGATATTTATCCAAAGGCTTGTATACCATCAAATTCCCAGATTAGTGCATTGTACTCCTATATTGCTTTTGAATTGACCCATTTTTCATTCTCAGATGGATTAATGTAGGTGATGGCTCCTAATTCTATCAATGTTTGGGACCATGGAGAGAGACTAGAAGGTTGGTTGGAAGTGTAGATATTGTAATGTAACTAAATCAAAGTGAGGTGTCACCCGCCTAAAAGAACATCTTCTTTGGGAGACATGGAGATGTTATTGCTTGCGATGGGGTTCCATGAAGTCCGAAGGCTCATGTTGGCAAGTCTTCAAGAAGCGAAGGCAAGAAAGAAAGCTATTAAAGATCAACGACTACGAATGGAGCAAGTTGCAGGAGAGCCTATAGCTCGTGGGCCATCATCTCAAGATGTCTTCGATGATGACGAGGAAATGCAGATGGAATGGGCTCGCCGAGAGTCGTTGGAGGTACACTGCTCCAACAAAGGGCAGCAGACTGAGGGTGGAACGCTTGAACATGGTGGTGGCAGTGGAAGTGGTAGGGGAAGTGGAAGTGGAAGTGGAAGTGGCAGGAGAAGTGGAAGTGGCAGGGGAAGTGGTGGCATTTCTAGGTCACAGTCCATGAGAGTTGATTCAGATATTTTGGCAGCTGAGGCATCCCGCCAAACCCGCATTGATACAACACTACGTGGAGGCTCAAGGTCAAAACTTGGGAAACTTTGGTCTAAGTGGTTCCATAGTAATGACATTCCTGGAGTAAAGGCAGAGTGTCCTTATTTTCGTGCTGCCATCAAAGAGACACAAAAACTTGGTGAAGGCGTGGCGTCACCAAGAGGCCATGAAATCGATGGGCTATATCTTGATGAAAACGAACAAGAAATAAAGCAGTATGTAGCACAGTTCCAAGATGACTGGGATATATATAAAGTCTCTGTCATGTGTGATTCATGGACAGGACCTACACACATGAGTATAATTAACTTCATGTTGTACTGCAATGAAAGAATGTTTTTCCATAAGTCAGTGAATGCAACTGGTGAGATACAAAATGCTGACTTTTTGTATCGTGAGATACGTAAAGTTGTGAACGAAGTTGGACATCGACATATTATGCAGATTGTGATTGACAACGGCGCAAACTACAAGAGAGCATGTGAACTGGTAATTGAAGAGTATCCAACTTTAGTCTGGCAGCCGTGTGCGGCACATACCGTCAACCTCATGTTGAAGGATGTCAGCCAGTTCACAGAGGTTGCTGCAGTTGTCAAGTCGGCCAAGAGGATTTGTCGGTTCCTATACAACCATGGTCGCCTCCATAATGAAATGCGGGAACATATTGGAGGAGAGATAGTACGTCCAAACGCCACAAGGTTTGGAATGACATTTGTTTTCTTGAAAAGTTTTTGGGATAGAAAAGACAAATTTATGAAGTGGATGGTGTCAGATGTGTGGACCTCCAACCATTTGTGCACGACCGAAGAAGGAGAATACATGTATTCCTGTCTCACATGTAGACAATGGTGGACCTCTATGCATTGGGTCATTAAACTGGTAGAACCAATTTATCGACTACTAAGATTTGCAGACCAACAGAGACCCGCAATCGTGGCGGGGTGATTGAAAAACATATGAACTCAAGCATGAACTTGAAGACACATTGACAAACGATCGGGCTACCTATGATCGTGTTATGCGATAGTGAATAAAAGAGTTTCAATGCTCAAGAACCGCACCTATGTGATTGCAGCAAGTAGATAGTTTCCTAAATCCTAACACATAAATGATATTTGTTGTATTTTTCTAACATTGTAAGTGTGTTTGGACAGCGGGGTGCTAAACCCGCAGAACCACAACCAATATGGTTTGGCGAAGAATGCAGCCCTCGCCGCTTCGCGTGACAATGGCAATTCAAAGAATAGCCGATACACCCGAGGAGGTCGTGGGTGCTCTAGGTGAGCTAGAATTTATCGAATCCATTTGAGGCCTATTTGCTTCACATGAGGCTCACATTAGTGCATCTCGTCATACTGCAGGTATGTTTTTATCAATTTATATATACATAGAAAATCAACTGTCATTATGAGTTTAATGTAATTTTCATGTTACTTGTAGCTACATGGTGGATGACTTATGGAGCGGAGACACCAAAACTACAAAAATATGCCTTGCGGATTATCTCACAATGTGTTTTCTCCAGTGGATGTGAACGTAATTGGAGCACATTCGCTTTGGTGCATACACAATTGAGGAACCGTCTTGGGTACAAGAAACTACATAATCTCGTATATGTCCACGACAATCTAAGGCTGCGATTGCAAGAGCATGAGACTAGAAATGAGGATAGAGATGTGGATCCTTTAGGCGATGTAATTAATGCCAATATGTACGACAAGAATAACCCAATCCATGAGTGGCTTGATAGCTCCGTGATAGAATCAGAGCCCATACTAGACGAGGAAGGTGAGCCCCCCATTCCATCCAAGATTGTAGTTGATGCCATCCCTGAGGAGGAACTGGAAGAAGCACTAGATGATCAACCGTTGAAGGAATGGACAAAGACAACTATTGGGAAGAGTCATATTGGGAAAAGGAAATATTGTAGCAAATCGACTGCAAAATTGGCTGCAGACTTTGCCTCTCTTACACAAAACAAGAAATGAGTGGCTCATAGGAAGAAGAATGATAAGAAGAAGAAAAAGAACATTGAGGAGGACATTGTGGGAAGTGACGAAGAAACAGAAAGTCCGCCATCTGATGAAGTGCAGTACCAAGAGTCTGCTGACAGTAGCTCTCCGTCGTCCGATGATGGTGTTGATGGTGGTGATGATGGTGGTGCTGATGGTGGTGCTGATGGTGGGACAACTCAAGATGCAGCACAAGACCCATCATTGGAATTTACCTGCGAGCAAAATTTCACGCATGCTACCCAAGATGAAGACCATGGTTGTCATGCTTCAAGACCAATTCGTAATATCTATGAGAGGGGTAAGAGTCGCAAAAAAGATCAATCTCAGCCACATGACTCTTCTTCCTATGAATCCCATGCTAGCTCAAGGACTTATGGACGTCGAGATGCCAACCTATTACCTTCTGGTGATGATTCTCATTCATCAGACACTTCTTATCCTACTCACCATTACGGTCTTGTACCATTCAACAACAATTCAAGAATGATTTATCAGTGGGTGGATCCAGAGTATTACCAACAAATTTATAATCATTGGCTACGACATATCCATGAAACATACACTTGGGATCAATACAAAGCCTACCTTGCTCAATATGAAGGTCTAGTACTCTTTGATAATAATGAGTATATTGCACAACCTTCGCGTTTCTCGACAATGTATTGGTATGAATTGTCACCATTATTGTTTAGAGTATGTTAGTCAAGTTAATTTTCATTACCATTAACTCATGTTTTTATTATTTTAGATGCTGCTCAGGGGGAGAGGGCCGCGCCAGAGAGTGAAGCTAGCAAGGTTTTCTCTATTTTTTGCAATTGCTACTTCATTAAACTCTTGGAGGATTGCTACTTCATTAGACTCTTGGAGGATTGCTTGGTTGAAAGGAATTTAACTTGGATTTACTCAATTAACGCTTGAAGTTGCATACTATATACCTTCTTGAATCAGGCTTAACTAGTTAGCATTGTTATTTACTGATTATCGAATTCCCTGCAATTTCCGGTTTTGCCGGTTTTTACCGGTTACCGGCCGGTAACCGGTCCGGTTACCGGTCGGCCCGTTTTCGAATCCAAATCTCCTTTGTCGAATTTCATCCGGTTTTTTGCCGGTTTGGCCGGTAACCGGCCGGTTACCGTCACCGGCCCCCTAGCGGGAAATAACCCGGTAACGGGTTTTCAACCCTTGGTCTCTTTAGGAAGAGACGATCTGTGCTCTCTCTCCTCCCCTTCTCTCTACGTAGAATTTTGTTGACGTGACATAGTTAAGAAACGACAATAAATACACTATTGGAGATGCCCTAAGTGCGGTGCGTGGCCCGCTTCTCCCGCGAGTCAACGAGTCAACATATGACCGAACAAATAAACCCTTTCCCCTACTAATAAGACATCAAAATAGAGCAGGTTGTTATGTTTTTATTGCAGTGGATACATGGCACCAGAATACGCCATGCGTGGTCAGTATTCAATCAAGTCGGACGTGTTTAGCTTCGGGGTTTTGGTTTTAGAGATTGTCACAGGAAGAAGAAACAGTGGCTCATATAATAGCGAGCAAGATGTCGATCTGTTGAATCTCGAGTACTTGAAGACTGTTCATAAACTCTGCACGCAGCCAACTTCTCGCAGCAATATCTGAAAATCTACCAATTTGGTGCCGGTATGGGAGAACTGGACCAGGGGAAATGTCATCGAGTTGATCGATCCATCCTTGAGCAACCATCCTCCCATCGAGCCGATGTTGAAGTGCATCCACATAGCCCTCTTGTGTGTGCAGAAAAAACCTGCGAATAGGCCGACGATGTCGTCGGCAAATATCATGTTTAGCAGTCACACTGTCCGTCTCCCTTCTCTGTCCAGGCCAGTCTACTGCATCCAGGAGGTTAGTGCCAGTGACAGCTCAAATGTGCATTTAGAACCGTATCCAAGAGCTTCCGGGTGCACAGATAATTCCACAGTAATGTCGTCGAACGAAGTGTCCATCGCAGAGCTTTCGCCAAGATGAGTCTTGACTTTGAGGCAGTTTGCTGAACCAGTTGTGTACTGTATTTCTAGAAACAAGCTTGATGATGTAGGGAGATCAGGCCCTACTGCATCAGTAATATTGAATCTTGCATTGTGGCTGTGAGTAGAATTAGTAACCTGGCATGCTCAGCGATTTCAACTAGCGCACGCTGGTGGCGCCCACCAGCCGGATATGTGCGGTGCGCCGTGCGCCACGTGCTTCTCCTGCGAGTCAACACACGACCAAGCAAATCAACCCTTTTCCCGCCGCACGGCACTACTACAGGTTGCGCTTGCAGGCAGCCACCCCTCTGCTCGTCTCGCTCACCACCTCTTCTTAGTAATCCCTCCGACTCCGAGTTAGCTTGCCTGTTTCACCTCCGTGGCGCCATGCAGCACGGCCGCTTCGTTCATGCGCTCCTACTCCTCGCCGCGCCTGCGCTCCCGCTGGCCACGGCGCTGTGGCAGCTGTGCGGCAGCAGCGGCAACTACTCTGCGAACAGCACCTACCAAGCCAACCTCAACCAGCTCGCCGCCGCGCTCCCCAGGAACGCTTCCTCCTCCGGCGCCCTCTTCGCCTCCGGCGCCGTCGGCACCATCCCGGAAACCGCCTACGCCCTCACGCTCTGCCGCGGCGACACCAACGCCTCCGCCTGCGCCACCTGCGTGACCACCATCTTCCAGGCCGCGCAGCAGATGTGCTCATACAACAAGGAGGTGTCCATCACCAACGACTTCTGCTACCTCCGCTTCTCCAACCTCAACTTCCTCACCTCCACCGACAACTCCGGCGTGATAGACCTCTACAACACTGAGAATTTCAGCGGCGACGTCGGCCGCTACGACCGGTCGGTCACCGGCCTCCTCAACGCCACCGCGTACGGCGCGGCGTACGCGGCAGGCGACTCGACCAGTCGGTTCGCGACGGGGGAGATGGTGGGGTTCGACGAGCTGTCCCCCAATATCTACTCGACCAGGCGGTTCGCGACAGGGGAGATGGCGGGGTTCACCGGCCTCCTCAACGCCACCGCGCCGTACGCGGGGGGCAACTCGACCAGGCCGTTCGTGACGGGGGAGAAGGTGGGGTTCAACGCGCTGTCCCCCAAGGTCTACTCCATGGCGCAGTGCACGCCGGACCTGTCGCAGGCGCAGTGCCGGCGGTGCCTCGACGACCTGGTGGGGCGGTGGTGGCAGACCTTCGAGCCGAACACGCAGGGCGCCAGGAGCGTCGGCACGCGGTGCAACATGAGGTTCGAGATGTACTCGTTCTACACCGCCCCCCCGATGCTGCACGTCGAGCCAGCCGCTGTGCTGGGCACCACAGGAGGTGAGTGATCCACCGTCCACGCGATTAATTGGCTTGACTAATTTGCCAGTTTCAAAGAAGAAAATGGAATAATTGGTCCACGCGATAGGTAGTGAGACTCGCGGACGTATGATCGGTAAACACTTTTCCGTCTAATACAAAGACAGATTCAACGATTTAGAACTATCAGACAAGTCAATTGCATGATTTAAGCAAGAACCTCAGAGTTTTCAGACCAGTTACTGTCGTGCTAGTTACTTAGCGTACGGAGTATATCATACAATTTTCCAAGTCTACTTTTGCCAACCGACGTGTTTCTTGGGGAATTTTTTTATGAATAAATATGGAAATCGATCATCCTACAGGCCAAATTAACGCGAAATCATACTAGTAGTTCATGCTTGCTTGCTTTCTTTATTGTGTCAGAACTCAGACGCAAAACTTTCAGTTGTACTTGTTTTGCCTTCCAATTGCCAGTTGATCGCAAGGAACGTGGACAAGCTTCACCTTGCGCTGAGCATTTACACTGACCTTCCTGTGATAGAACCTTGTATCCTGCTTATATATTTTTTAAAGGGTCAGTCTATACAGAATTTGCATGTTTTCTCATTAAAAAACTGCCATATTCTGAAAGTCCATTTACAACTCTATTATACATAAATTATAGTAAATTATTTATGTAATTTTGGTTCTTGGTTACTGTAATTATTCTTAAAAGTCTTAATAGCTCATATTTCCATCACATGATTCAAAATCTCACATATACTTTGAGAGGTTGAGCAAAAACAAAGACAAAAAAAAATTACAACTCCATTATACATAAATTATAGTAAATTATTTATATAATTTTGGTTATTGGTCACTGTAATTATTCTTGAAAGTCTTAATAACTCATATTTCCATCACATGGTTCAAAATCTCACATGTACTTTGAGAGGTTGAGCAAAAACAAAGACAAAAAAAATTATATACCAACAAAATATAGCAATATGATGAACCCGTTATGTTCTTCACATGTACTTTGAGAGGTTGAGCAAAAACAAAGACAAAAAAATAAAATTATATACCAACAAAATACGGTAATATGGTGAACCCGTTATGTTCCGCGATGAGGGAGCCCGACGCAAACCACTCGCGGCCAATGTCTCATGTATACGTCAAGGGAAGTAAGTATGCATGCATGCGTACGTGGCTCGATTTCCGACCTCATCAAATGAACAGAATGGCGAGACCGGGCGCACGCAGCAGGGATTTTTCAGCGCACAAGTGATCTCGATCGACCGGCCGGCCACCTATCCAACATTCCAACTCCACTGTAGCTGCATCATTCACATTGACTCACACACAGTGTAGGATCTCACGCATGAAGAAAAGTGACAGTTTTTTTTATCAAAAAACTGTCACATGTTAAGTAGCAATTCCCTTTCTTAAATAGATTTTTTGTTTTTTGGTGAACAGCAGAGTCTATCGTCTGCCCACTTTTCTTGTTTCAATTACAGTGGTACGTGTGCAAAGAAAATCTAACCAATCCTTCGAGTTGTCTAATTTTCATCCAAATTCAAATTTTAATTCAAAATTTAGATAAATTTTGTCTTACATCTGAAAAATTCAAATTTTAATTAAAAAATTTCGTTTGAAATATCCGGTTCTATCGGCGGGATCTGAAAAAAATAATCCGAAACATTAAAGTTTTCCTTGGGCTGAATATCTAATGCACAAACCTGTGCTGCTACGCATGCTCTATACTTTTTACAGGTAAAAAGAGTAAAAAGACTAGTACAATTCTTGCAATCGTGTTGTATTTGCAGCCATACTGGCAGCCACTATAATCGGCTTTTATTTCTGGAGAAGACCGGCAAAAACACCTCCACTAGCACCAATACCATGTAAGTCCCCTGAAAATCGGAAATCAAGTAGTAACGATGAGACAATCCATTTTTCTGTATGTTTTACTTCCTAAGTGATCTCCTACAGCTGCATCTCGTTCGGAGGACATCGAAAGTATCGACTCACTAATTGTCGATCTATCAACACTTCGAATTGCAACAGAAAACTTTGCTGAAAAGAATAAACTTGGCGAAGGAGGATTTGGTGTTGTTTACAAGGTATTTATACGCATTAAATATTTTAACTGTCAACAAAGGCAAAGCCTTTGCAACTATACATATCTTTCAACAAGTACTATTTATCAACATCTCCATTTGTGTAGGGATCCTTACCCGATGGTCGAGATATAGCAGTAAAGAGGCTCTCACAGAGCTCTAGGCAAGGGATAGGGGAGCTGAAAAATGAGCTGGTTTTGGTGGCCAAGCTTCAGACAAGAATCTTGTCCCGCTTTGGTTTGTTTGCTCGGAGGAGGATGAGAAGATTCTTATCTATGAATACATGCCCAATAGAAGTCTAGATACCATCCTTTTTGGTGCATTTTCTAATAATTTAGCACTACTACACCTATTGCAATTTGCAAATGCAATTCATGCCTCTCATGCTTCTCATTTGAATGACAGATCCTGAAAAAGCAGTTTGCTAGATCGGGAAGGAGGTCAAGATAATAAACGGAATTGCTCGAGGATTGCAAGATTTCCATGAAGAATCTCAAATGAAGATTGTACACCGACCTCAAGGCAAGCAACGCTCTACTAGACTCGATCATAACCCCAAGATTTCAGACTTGGTTTAGCGAGACTCTTTGGAGGCGATCAATCGCAGGATGTCACGAACCGTGTTGTCGGAACATAGTAAGCACATTCTAGTTATCCACCAAGGCACCAACACCATGACAGGATATCGAAGAGTATCACGTTGTAGTGACGTTGATGGCATGTTCTTATTTGCAGTGGATACATGGCGCCAGAATACGCCATGCGTGGGCACTACTCCATCAAGTCGACGTGTTTAGCTTCGGCGCCCCGATCCTAGAGATCGCCACGGGAGAAGAAACAATGGCTCCTACGACACGCGAGCAATCACCGATCTCTTGCGCCGTGAGCGTCGTGAGCACCAATCGCTTATCCATTTAAATCGTCATGTCCAATTAAGTATCTCGTCACTTGTAATGATAGTTAATCCGACGCAGATATGGCGGATCGACCATGGGAACCATCGCGAGATGGTGGACCGGTCCTCGAGCGAAGCAAGCGCCGAAGCCGATCGCCAATCGCTTCCACGGGGTCGCCAGGCGGCAGGAGAACCAACAGACAAAGCCGCCATGTCGGCCGTGAACGTGATGCTCAAGAAGAACACGGTGTCGCCGCAAGCCCCACCAGTGCGTTCTACATCCGTAAGAGCGGGCCGAGGCATACTCGGAGTCGTTCGTGGGGAACTTGCCGTCCACGAGGAGGTCTGTGCCCATGTCGCCCAACGAGATGTCCATCACGGAACTTGAGGCCAGATAAAGGCCCAAATAAAGAAGGAAGTTTAAAGGGAAAACTGAAGTATAGATAGGTGACATTAAAGAATTGAAGTATTGCCGAGTATGTGATTGTATTGTAAGAGTATTGCATACTGGAGAATATTGTTGACAGCTTCCTAAGTGTCGGACCCGAATCCGAGTCCTCTGTGAAAACACTGTGTTATTCCTTAGATCAGTAGATAGCACTCGTAGACACTTCACTGAATTAATTCATATAAGTCGTAAGACCAAACCATTCATTAATACAACACATCAGAGTGACATAGACCACCTCGGGCCAGGTTTTACAATAAGGCCGAACAGGCCAAACCGAATACATTACACAAAATACAGCGGAATCTACAGTAGAAGCAAAAGAGGGAGGTGGAGCACATCTCTCCATAGGCAAGCAACTGGGGTAGCTCGTGTACGACTGGTATTAACCAAGGACTTGGACAATACCGGTTGTACGCAAGTGCCAACGAGCCAGCTAGACTGAGGCGAGACCCAAACTACTAGAGACTACGACCACTGGAGGCTACGACCACCGGAGACTACGACCACTGGAGACTGCGACCACCAGAGACTACGACCACTGGAGGCTACGACTGGTCGTCATCATCTTCTTGTCCATCAACGTCTTGGTCCTCGTAGTATGCATAATCTCCAAGATCCGCAGGGTCTGGAGGGTTGGGGAAAAGAGCGAGAATGAACACAACTTCTGTGTTCACGAGCCAACACACAAGATGCAACAATATATATGCAAGGCTTAGCAAGGGTGGCTCATGTTCTTTTATTTGCTAAAACAATGTTTTCCAATATCCTAATTAGAAATTCCAATCACTTCGCATTTTAACCAAACTGCATTTTATTAAAGAGAGTAATTGTGCAATAGTAAATAATAGCAGAGGCTACCTCCACCTATGCTTATTTTGAAATGTGGCTACGACCACTATTCACAACACTAGGCTCGACCACCCGGGAACAACATCGGGTACGACCACCCAGGATCAACACAAGGTTTGAGTTACAACAGCCCGACCAGCTTTTATCCCATCCACAAAGGTTTTTGAAATAGAACTAACTCTAGTAAAGTTCTCATGTCCGCCTTTGACCGTAGGCATGGCTGTTCGAACAGTTTATACGCTACAGAGGTTGTACATTGTACCCATAAGAGACAATCAACTCGTAGCCCTACACGATTCCTTGGTCATGTGGTCGAGAGACCGTCACAGTAACTTTTCAAATCATCTCGCCCCTTCCGTCATCTCACCCATATGGGGTTGCGCCCATAAGTTGTGCGGAATGTTCACCACAACGTCTAGCGCAGCTGGCCCTGGCCACAACGTCTAGCGCAGCTGGCAACTTCACCTTCCCACGGTGTCCCATTCAAGCCAGAACGCGTCCAGTCGCTTGTACTACCTCGATCCTCTCTAGCAAGATGACTTCCAGGGTTCAATAACTCTACTAAGCCAAGTTGCACTTTGCAGACTTGCGGTTGCACATTTTTTACAAGGGAGGTCATCACCAGATTAAGTCCTTAGGGTCATCTAGGCGGTTCATTCCACATATCACCATTCTCGCACTACGTCCACGCCTACCATCATACCATCCGCCCAGATGTGGTGATAGAAGTTGGGGGTTTTGAGGAGGAAAACCAATTTATCTCACAATACTTCAGTCGTGTACCTCCCATGACTGCCCCAAAATAATTTCATGATTTTAAGGGATGATGATTGGGGCATTGACTGCCCCAGTACATAAGCAAGACTGGCATGTCGCTCAAGTACAACCTATAACTAGTAAATTACCACATAGATACTAGGGTGACATGGAATAATGGACTCAGTTGTCAAAGGATGGGATAATAAGTAATTAATCGTCAAATGGGTATTTAACTACCTTAAGATTTAACATACATTTGCTTAAAGAATTAAAACATGCAAATTTGATATTTTAAAGGAATATAAATTGGATAAAATATAGGCTCAACATGATCAAAGTATTGACTTACCTTGATTAATGGCAGGAGGGTCTTGGAGGTCTTGTGGTAGGTCGAAGTGGAGATCTACCTAGACAACGTACCGAAAAAGATCAAACAAGCAAAGAGAGCAAAACAAATACACAATAAATAATAAATGAACTCCAAATTAAATAAGACCAGAGTCAAAAGCAAGATCTTGAATTTAGACGAATTTAGAAACAAAAATCACTTCGATTGGAGTTATAACGGAGGAGAACAGAGTCCTTGAAGTTTGGTTTTCGACTACTGATCATCGACTTCAACTGCTTAGAAGGAGGGTTTCGACCAACTGGTTAGAAAGATATGACCATCAAGTCGGAAGGAGGTTTAACCATCTCAACAGTGGTAGAAAGAGAAGAACGATTCAACTACTCAACAATGGTCGAAAGAGAAGAAGGATTCGACTAGTCCACAGTGGTCGAGAGAGAGGAGGGATTCGACTACTAAACAGTGGTCAAAAGAAAGGAAGGGTGCGATTACTAAACAATGGTCAAAAGAAAGAGGGATTCAACTACTAAATAGTGGTCGAAAGAAAGAGGGATTCGACTACTAAATAGTGGTTGAAAGTGAAGAAGGGTTCGACTACTCAACAGCGGTCGAAAGAGAAGAAGGATTCGACTACTCAACAGTGGTCGAAAACAAATAAGGATTTGATTGATCAACAGTGGTTGAAAGAAGGAAGGGTTTGACTATTCAACGTGGTCGAAAGAAGCAAAGATTCGACTACTCAACGTAGTCGAAAGGGAAGAAGGATTCGACTGCTCAACGCAGTCAAAAGGGAAGAAGGCTTCGACTGCTCGACGCGGTCAAAAGAACAAAGAAAGACTCGGCTGCTCGACGCAATTGGAAGGACAAAGAAAGATTCGATTGCTCGGTGTGGTCGAAAGAATAGAAGGATTCAACTACTCGATGCAGTCGAAAGAATAGAAGGATTAGACTGCTTGACGCGGTTGAAAGAACAAAGAAAGACTCGGCTGCTCGACGCAGTCAGAAGAACAAAGAAAGATTCGACTGCTCGACGTGGTCGAAAGAACAGAAGGATTCGACTGCTTGACGCAGTCAGAAGAACAAAGAAAGATTCGATTGCTCGACGCGGTCAAAAGAACAAAAGGATTCGACTACTCAAAGCGGTCGAAAGAACAAAGAAAGACTCGACTGCTCGACGCAGTCGAAAGAACAAAGAATGACTCGACTACTCGACGCAGTCGAAAGAACAAAGAAAGATTCGACTGCTTGACGTGGTCGAAAGAACAGAAGGATTCGACTGCTCGTTGCGGTCGAAAGAACAAAGAAAGAGAATAGGGCACGGGAACTCACCAGGATAGAGAGAGAGAGAGAGAGAGAGAGAGAGAGAGAGAGAGAGAGAGGCCGAAGGAGGAGGAGGCTGCACTGGTGTGGCGAGGACTGAGAGGAGGGGCGCGGCAGCTTGAACTCGTAGCTCGGAGCTTCGGGCAAACCGCAACAACAAAAGTGAGAGACGAAGAGTTGAGTAGGGGAAAGAGATGAAGGGGGGGGGGCTGCACTGGTTCTTTATAGCCTGGAGGAGATGAGGAGAGTCGCTGAGAGACTCAGAGGCACGCGGTGGTCAAGGGCGAATGCGCATGGCGCGCGTGTGGGCGCGACGACACGACGATAGAACAGGGCGGACGCGGATGGACGCTAGAGTCAAGGGGAGTGGCTCGATGATGGATGATGGGATAGAGCAGGCAAGGGAGCAGGTAGGCGCACGGGGGTGTGGCAGAGTGGGCACGATCGTGCTAGGGTGGCTCGGCGCTAAGCTGGGAGGGAAAAAGGGGCAAGGGGAGGCACTGGGCCAGGTGGGCTGGGGAAAGAGGGAGGCAAGGCCGGCTTAGGCCGGGCCAGAAGGAGGGAGAACAATTGGGAAACAGAATTCAAATGCAAGATTTGAATCCGAAAAATTGAAATGAGGTTTGAAATTTTGAGGGATTTTTCTGAAATCACCACTTAATTTGAAAATAATTTTTGAAACTCAGAACTCTTAGCAAAAACAAATCATCCCCAAAAATGGGATGTTACAGTAAGATTAATACACACACGCAACGCACTTAAGCACAAGATGCGTTAAGTTATAGTAGAACACCGGAGCATTGCTGGCCTTAAAGAATTCTTTAATCCTTTTCGGGTGATCAGGCATTCAGGACGTTCCCTCTTCTCTTAGGGCTTGTTTGGAAGCAAAGGGTGCGAATCCCTAGGAGCAAAATCCCAGAGAGGGATTTTAAGGGCACATAGAATCCCCCTCAACCTGAGGGGAAATCTTCCCTCTTGGGAACAAAATCCCTGTTGCCGTTTGGGAACAACAGGGATAAAAATCCCGGCCATTAATTTTTTTTAAAAGGTAAAATTCAGAAACTGACGCACTAAAGATATCAGAAACAATTCATTTTGCTCTTAATCCAAAGCAATCAAATGAAATTTCTCTATTCAGCGGCTGAAATCCTCGCAGTACTAAAATCCAATTGTGCTAACTGATAAAAATTTCACATTTGAAGAGTCGTAGCGACAGCTCATCATGCTCTAGGCAATGGAACCTCCCAGTCGAGAGAAACCGGATGAAATGCAGACCAACACGAAGCGTCCCACATCCAATTTCAACACTGAAAATGAATAACACCACGAATTAGCATATGTCTGAGAATAGTGGAAGAGAATAGTCGTAAAATTTGTTGGCCGTGGATATATGTTCAATATGTATTTGTCTTTGTCCATTTCAATACTACAATAAAAACATTTATGCATCGGATAAGAATGTTTACCAAAGAAAGAACATCTCCGATCAAGCAGTCTTCTTAGGGATCCAATCTGAACGAACTCTTCCAATAAACTCAATTGCTCTTCAACTTCACCTACAGATGTAGTAATTCAACATCGAATCACATTGCAGATTGCGCTTGAAGCAACAAAGAAAGAAAGCACAGCCCACACTTACCTCTGCCCACAATCTTTGGATTACTTGCAATTATCTTGTGAATGAGCTCTGCTTTGTCATTACACAAAGATTGCTAGGCGAGAGATGCAATCACCGCCTTTTAACTTGATCAAGAAAGCCCGCTTCCTTCTCCTCCAAAGCTCTCTTTTCCTTCTCCTTTACGCAAGGAACAAATATGTTATCCTCTGCTCATAGAGCAAACCGAGAAAATCATTGTCACCATCAAGAAGAACTTACCAATAGCAAGAGGGACTTGGAAGAAAATCGAGTAACTCATCATCGCCATCGATTGTAGACGTACTCATGCTTTGGTTCTCTTCATCCATACTAGCATTCCGCACTTGAATACAACATCCTTGCCACATTTATCTTGCACTTGGGCTTTATCATCTATACTAAGACTACCGAATCGGAGAATCGGCGGCTTGCTTCTCGCTCAATGGAGATGGAGCTGTGGACTCAACCTTTGCTAGTGGATTGGTTCTCTTTGGCGGTTGCAGGCAAGTCAAGATCTCTGAAGAACCTTCTCTTGAAGGAATGTGACAAGTGCGACATCGCAACAGTCATTGCTCGATTGAGACTCGATAATGGTATCGCAGACGCAGCTTCAGACAGCTCGTGGTGTGATCTCGAGCCACACTTGATTTTGTTTGATTAAATGGATGTGGCGGCTCATGCTCGAATGTCATCTCCTCGAAAGATAAATAACAGAGGCACCATGAATTCTTAATTCAAACTATGAATACCCCCAAATAGCATATTATCTTAGCAAGAACTAGCACCTAATCATATAGTAACTAGTCTATTTTCATTCGACTCATAAAATGGCACAAGTACTTATGTTGAAGTAATAATAAAGAATGAAAATGAAAGATTATCATACCTCAGGATGGTCCCTGAAGAAATCCACAAGCCTCTGCCTAAAGATCCTTCTCAAGGGCGCGGGGGAGGCAGTGGTAGTGGTTGTGGTGACGGTGTTGGTGTTGGTGTGTGGGTGGTGGTGGGGGGTGAGCAGGCGCAGAGGTGGGCCGCGGAGGAGAAGGGGGAGGGAGGGGAGGGGAGGAGAGGGTGGTGGTGGGGGATAAGCAGGCAGAAGTCACGGCATGGTGAGCAACAAGGGGGGGAGAGGGGGGGGCGGTAGAAGCGCAGAGGTGCGCCAGCACGGTGAGCAGCCGCGCCGTGGATGCGCTCGATGGGAGCGCCATCTCCGCGGTGCAGTGGAGGAGGTCGCTGCCTCGCACGATGCGGCGGGGAGAACAATCCCGGATGGTTGAAGCCGATGCGGAGGGAGCGAAGCCCATGGCGGCGCCGATGCGGAGGGAGAGGCGGTCCGGGAGGAGGTCGGGTTGGGTGAGACGGCGGCGACGAGGGCAAAATCCCGACCAGCAACGCCCTGGATATCTTCCCCGTGGAAACGCCAGGGAATGGGCCGGGGAATCCGCATCGCTTCGTCGTCCAAACGGGCGCTGATTCATGGGAAAATTTCCGGCCTTTCAATCCTAGGATTCAATGATCCCTACCGATAGAGATTCCCAAACAAGCCCTTTAAGGAGGGAAAGGAGGTTTACGACATGGTATCACCAAGCGACGAACTGGTGAACAGGTTACCAGGTGGGCTCAGTGATCAGTCCACCTGTTCGGCATTACGATCAAGGTACAGCGAGCGAGATGGCCCTGTAAAAGTATTGATGATGTTCCGCACATCACAAATGATGCCAGCCCCTGAATTTATATTCAACAGAAGTTCAGACTTCACAGGGAGAGTCCTTATCAGACGATGAACAGTGCCGATACGACAACGACTCTTATATAGTCGAATACGGCATGGAGTCTAGATCCATATAGCTCAGTTCAATGGCGCACAAAGTTAAGTCCTTAATTGGCTAAGGCAAGACTTCCAATTTCTAACTAAGATCACACAATTTATCATTCCCAATCACACAGCTCCACCAATGCACACAGTTTCACTTGCCTCTGTCCAAATCTTTTCCCACCCTGTTGGTTAAGTGTAACATATGCCATTAACGAGTAATAGCACACAGTACACACAGTTTTATCACTTAGTTCCATAATCACTTAGACAAGTATATAATTGCAACTCACATGAGATGATGACTCGTAGCATGACTAAGTAGACTAATCGTATCTAACCAACCCATGTTGGTGCTACGATAATACCAACTAAATAAACCAATCTAGGGTGACAAAAGATTATGACATAACAATAGACAAGGTGGATATAACAAATTGGATTAATAACTAAACCCAAAAGCATTTAAATAAATACTTAAAGTAAATGCAATAATTTGAATCAAAGTATTTTGAAAACTAGGTTCAATATGATCAAAACTATAAATTGTCTTGGAATAGGTCTAGGTACTGATCTTGCTCTTGATGCACTCCTTCTTCTTCAAATCTTCCCAAAGTATCGACGTCTACTCGCAAACGAAGCAAACAAACAAAATAGATAAATAACAGAGCCAAAACAAACACCAAAAATTAAATAAAATTTTCTAAATAAATAGATCTCGAATTTATATTAATTTAGAAATTTGAATGGGCTCAATCGGAGTTCGGATGAAGAAGATATTGCACTCGAAAGATCAAAATAAAGGAAAAATACTCAAAAAGGAGTTTCAAGTACTGTTTATCGAGCACTGTACAGTGAGTACTGTTCAACATTTTCGACCACGCGTACCCGAAAGAAGATTTCGACCATGCGTACTCAGAAGAAGATTTCGACCACGCGTACTCGGAAGAAGATTTCGACCACCTGGTTGTAAGAGGTTACGACAACACGTGGTCATAGAGGGCTACGACTACCGGTCGTAGGAAGATTACGACTACTGGTCGTAGCAAACTTACGACTACTGGTCGTAGCAGGTGCTGACGCGATCGACCGAGTAGACACGCGGGCAGTGCGAGTTGATGTGGCAGGACACGTGTGTCCACGAGCAGATGTGGCCGATGAGGTGGCACGACACGTCAGCAAGACGGCGGCGAGGCTCGGGTTCGTCCGGCAACGACGAACGACGGCACTTCGTTAGCGGTGGATGTGTGCACTGGGTAAAACAAGCTATTGCGCACGTACCGGTACTGGTATTAGCACAAGAGATCGTCGGAGTTGGCCAAAATTGGTGACGAAGCGGCGGAGTAGATGCGGCTGTTGTCGGCGACGAACACCAGTGATGTCTCGTTGTCGCGAAGGGTTGCTAGAGGTAGCTCTGGTGACGGTGAGGACAGCAGCGCATACCACGACGGCTAGGCGACGTCAACGGCGGTGCAATTCGAAGAAAACGAACTCCCACCGATAACCCTAGAACTTGGATTATGGCGGCGCTTGAGCTCTTGGGCATGATGGTTTAGGGTTTTGAGGTGTGGGGGCAAGGGCGAACCCTAGGGAACTATTTATAGGGGCTCAGGTGGCATGGGATAAGGAATCCCCAAATTGAGTCCGAGATGAACACGAAACACAAATTCGGAAATCCTGGAGATAGGATACGATTTCAATCGAAATGGGTGCGGGGAGGATAGAGATAAGATTTGGCACGTTTCTAGAAGGAGTTTAGTTGGAGATATCACATTGTCGGACGGAGCTTTGAGGATGTCCATGGCGGACACAGCTGTTGTCGACGATCGAATCGCCGATCTTACGAAAATATAGAGGAAAATGACAAAAAATCTCCTGGTAGGGAATGGGACTGCTTTTTATTGATATGAACTAGATTTACAGGGGTGCTTATGACCCGTTTGGAGACTAATCCTAATTACACTGGGTATGATGCTTCCTGTATTACTTAATCAGACTTAAAGCACGAATCTAAGGCTGATTACGCTGCTTTAATCTGACGCTTGATAATCTCTTGATGCTTCAGTTCCGATTGCCCCTTTTGTCTTCTACGCTTCACCCTTAAATAACTTCTGAAGAGGTGGTAGGTACTCCTGGAGAAGACGTCCCTTGTGAAGCGTCGCGACTGGTCGGAGCAAGGCGACCGTTGATAATGTATCAACTGCTTTGCGGTTGAGTGTCTGTGAGACACTCAACCGTATGGTGGTTGTTTGTTAGTGTCTTAGGATTATGTAACGTCGCATGGTATGGAATATACAGTACGTGTTCCATTCATCACATGGTAAAGAATATACCTGAAGTTATATCCAGATACCAGTTCATAACTTTTTCAAGCAGCTACCTGGTCGGAGACTAGGCACATGACCTTGTTCGACCAGGGTACCCATTATGTAACCTCTGGAATCCTCACGACCAGTGAGGTCGTTAGCTTTAGGGGTTACGACTATGAAGACGTATGATCTTTTATTATGTATTAAAGTAACACATAGAGGTTTTAATCCTCGTCAGCTAGCCCCCGAACTTTAAATGAACAGGTCGTGTGAACACCTTCTTCCAATGAAGTCATATCGGGCAGACCCTCATTTAATGTCATGACATACGAGGTGGTCTGTGTTCACTTTAAAGTTGAGAACTCGCCTTGGGAATCGAAGAGTTTTTTTTGTCCGTTGGACAAAAAGATTTTGTCCGTTGATCATTGGGTAATTCCCGATTACAATTAAAGACCTGAAGCTATAAAATCCCCATTGCCGAGCTTTATAGCTTTTACACTTTCAGATCTTCCTTTAATCCTCTTCAGTTCCTTGCCAAGAAACCCTTCTGACCTCTCGTTGTTCTTTCGACCTCAAAGCCTCCTCTGACCACTACTCATCACTTTGAGAATTTTCACCATGTCGGAACGAATCACAAAGTGGGTGGCTTTGGATCTAAATGAGAAGAAGCTTGAGGCACTGGAGAAGATCGGAATGCTCCCGGACAGGAATCTGATCAAGTGGAGGTCAGCGGCTGGAGGGCATTTTCCGAGCCGTGAAGATGGGAAAATCCCAGTTTCCTTGCCTACATCGAGTGCAGGCTGAGGGTGCCCGTGCACAAATTCTTCCCCCGCGTCCTGGAGTACTACGGGGTGGAGTTGGTGAATTTGGCTCCTAATTCCATCACCAATATTAGTATCTTCGCCTACCTGTGTGAGGCGTACTTGGGAGTGCGTCCAAACTTGAAACTCTTCAGGTATTTCTACCGGATGGTGATGTCTGGAAGATCCACGGTAGCTCCTGGAGAATGCATGCTGTGCCTTCACGACGGGAAGGCCGATAAGTACATCCAAATGTACTCAAAGTTCTCGTGGTCGTCATGGAAAAATAATTGGTTTTACATGACGGTTACAAGGGACGATGGTCTCTACTTTGTCAGGATTAGGGTGAACGAGAATCCCAAGTGGAGGGGGATCATGGAGAAGACAGGGATGGTCGGGAGATGCGTGGATGCCATTCGAGATCTAAGGATCAAAGGCTTGACTTCCTGGCATGTGGTGACGGATTTCACTAAACGCCGAATTAGTCCTCTGAAACTCTGAACTCAATCCCTACTCTGGTTCATTGGTCGAGATGAAGCAATCATGGACTCACGAGATGGTAAGTCTTTGAAGAAGCTCCGACCAGTATGACTTATTAATTGATTAACGTAAAACCTTAAAATCTCTTCTGCCCCTTTTTTTTGAAGCCCTTTCTTCTGACAAATTCAAGGAGCGGATCAAGATGATCTACGCTGGGGAGCCTGGCGAAAAGGCTGTATTTCTTGACATATTGGCGATAGTCTCTGCTGAAGAGAAACTGGCGAGACTCAAGGTAGATAATCAGTTGTCCTTTATCTTATATATATATATATATATATATTCTCCGACCAGTTTATTGATCTTGCTCTAATTTTGTAGGTGGTCGGATTGAAAGTCATACAACCCGGTGAGGATCATGATCCTACCGTGGTTCCGACCGATTCCTGCTTGGAGGCATTGGAAGAAGATGATTCTCCCGAGGTAAAAGAGCATTTGAAAGGATACACACACACACACATACTTGGATAGAAAATTTTCATCACCTAACCAAACTTGTTTTTTTTATTTAGGTGGGAAAGACCGAAGCCCCGTAGAACAGGACTGCGGAAGTTGCAGACCCCAGAGTGGTCGTTCACAACCTAACAGTTATTACTAAAACAACTGATCTGGAGGTTGACGAAACCACGCCCTCTGACCCGATGGTCAGGGATGCTATTCTTGACCAGCTGGTCGAGAATATTGCTTCCGATATCATGTTGGAGGATGTGAGGGGTTTAACCAACCCTACTGGCTCAGAATCGGCGAAATTGGTTGAGAAGAAGAGGAAGGCTAGCGGTACAGAATTTACTCCACCGCATTTCAAGATCAAAACCAAAAAATCAACTAGGTATGTACAAACGAAAGAGCCATATGAGTGCATACCTTTAATAGTTTGTGATGATTTGGAGTTCTGAGCTTCCTTTCTTCACTTTGTACAGATCTTCTGGCGTTCCGGTTGTCACCAACCAGAACATTCCTGACAATCGCACATCCGAGGATGTTTCCGCCCCAAATACTTCTCAGGACAAAGTTCCAGAGGAAAGGGTGATCGAGGAAGCCCCCGAGCGCTCATCGGTGGCGGAACCTGCTCAGGATCCTTTGGTAATTCTAACTCCGTCAGTGGAGGTAGACGCTCCTAAAGATCCTACACCAATTCCGACCAGTACCGGTAACTCTTCTCAAAATAACAAGTTTCCTTTTTCCCCTCGATTTATCGAGGATAAGGAGCTTGATGATGTTTGGGGACAGATATCAGACCATCAAGCCACGACGGGTCCGGATGCAATTTTTGCCGAATATAATGACGTGGCAATTCGGGTAAGTGTCTACGACCAGTTTCTTAGCTTCTCTTGAAAAAATTTCCAGGAAACTTAAAGAAGAATGCTATTTGTGTAGCACATGGTCGAGAATTTTGTTGTGGTCTTAGGGCTGACCCAGCGAATAAAGGACTTGGAGAAAAAACATTCTGAATTGAGAAGTATGGACTTTCTTCTTAACTTGTCTTCTTCTTTAATACTTTGTTCTTCTTCTATTTAACTATTCTCCCTTATCATATTCAATAGATTTGGAGAAAATAAAAGAAGAGGTCGTGGCTGGTAAAGCCAGAATAACCCAGCTTGAAGAAGAATGTGAAGCTAAGGATCGGTTGATCGCTGATGCGACGACCAGACATGAGACTCTTAAAAAGAGGATCGAAGGTAATCGGTCGTAGACTTGACTTATTAACCTCCTCTAATCATATTTTCTTACTACTTGTTTTACTCATGTAGAGCAAACTCAAGCAGTGAATAGAGCAAAGAAGGCTCTTGAATTTGAGTAGGATAAGGAAGTAGCTCTTGTGCGAAGTATTGATGAAAAGATCCATGCACTCAACAAGATGATCTTTGATATGGGATCATGATCAAATTTGCCTGACTTAAGAGATCCAACAGAGAAAATAAACTATTTAGGCCAACTTCTGGAAGATCTCAATGGTCTGCACAAGACTACTCAAGAGAATTATGCCCAGGTAATGAAAGAAGCCGTGGCTAGCGGAGTTAGTTTTGCTTTGGCAAAACTGAAGGCTTCCGACCCCTCTACCAATCTCCAAGCTATTGAAGAAGACTTCAACTGCTTGCTTGAAGATGCAACCAAGTTTCTCAAGGAATTAAGGCCTCTTGGAGACAAGGTTGTAGAGGAAATGGAGATCGGATCTCTATCAAGCAGCAACTGATCTGGGGATATTCAGGAGTAGGAACAAAATGTAACATAAGAATTATGAAATGTTAAAAACTTACCATTTTATCATTAACAATTCTTTTGTTTATCTTGTTGACTTATGAATCTCTCGTATATTCCCTAGTCCCCGACTGCTTTTTAGTAGAAGAACGTTACTAAATAAGCAGTAAGCCAAGATAGAGAATTTAAGTCGAAACCATTGTTTGAAGGCATATACTGATTATAGGACAAAACTGATCGTAGTAATACTAGGAAATCAATATGGTCGGAACCAGTGTATGCTTTCGACTAGTTATAGATCTGTTTTGGAATAATCGGAATACCCAACAAAGCAATATATGGTCGGAAGAAAAAGACTTGCTGTGATGACAAAAGAAATTATGCAAGAATGTATGCAATGTATGATAAGTAATCCTATTTATATATATAGTATCCAAAACTGGTCGGAAGAACTGCTAAGAACTGAAGACATGAAAGACATTTCAGAAAACGTGTTCAGGCTCAAGTCTAATTAGCAGCGAGGATCGTAAGAAAAGAACCGTCGCTAGGAAGCTCCTTCCAATGGGCAGGACCACGTACGAAAAAGGAGAGACTTTGACTAGGAGGCTTTTCGTGTCCCGACCAGTAGCCAAACAAGAGTAGAACAGAATTTTGAAATGAGAAAAATATAGTCTTCAAAATCTCAAGCATATGAATTACTACATGAAGTTATTATTAGTATGCTCTGGTTACTCGTATGTTTTCTGTGAGAAAAGAGTGTGGTTGAGCGTGGGAATCATTCATGGAATGATCACGACTAGGACCTATACAGTGTGTGACTTAGAAGTCTTTGCCAAAGAGTAACAGAGATCCTTGTAAAGGATGTCCGAGAGAAGATTGTCTTCTTCGGCCAGTGTAAATAGCAACGGTAGATGACCAAAGTATAGGTACAGATATATAAACAGTATCACTTGTCAACATAAATAAAGTAAATTTATAATCTTTATTTCAATGAAAAAGAATTGAAAGAATGTAAAAAATTAATTAAACATAGAACTTACGCAATTGATCAATGTTCCAAGAATTTGACAAAACTTGCCCATCCGACATGGCTAGTCGTATAGAACCTGGTCGGTTGACTTCGACAACAGTGTAAGGACCCTCCCACTTATGAGAAAGCTTGTTGCGATTTGCTTGGTTCTGAATTTTTCTGAGAACCAAATCACCTACAGCGAGGCTGCGAGATTGCACCTTACGACTATGGTACCTTCGCATGGCTTGTTGATAGACCGCTGATCGTACTAGGGCTTGGTTTCGTCGTTCTTCAAGGAAATTGATGTCGTCAAGTCGTCGTTCATTCAGATCATTTTCATTGAAACAATCAGTTCGAGCAGAGCCAAGCTTTAGTTCTAGAGGAAGCATGGCTTCAGCACCATAAACCAAGAAAAATGACGTTTCACCGGTCGCACGATTGGTCATAGTTCAAATGGCCCATAACACAGAAGAAAGTTCGTGAACCCAAGGTTCTGACCGTTTGACTAACTGGTCGAACACTCGGCATTTGATTTCCTGCATTAGGATACCATTGGCTCGCTCGACTGCTCCGTTGCTCTACGGATGAGCGACGGAAGTAAAATGAACCTTGATACCAAGTTCTTCGTAGAATTCTTGGAATTGACCGCTTAAAAATTGGATACCGTTATCTGTGATTATACGACTGGGTACACCAAATCATGTGATCATATTTTTTTTGTGAGAAACCTCTTAGCAGCCGCAGTTGTTGTTTTAACAACAGGCTTGGCTTCGATCCATTTGGTGAACATGTCAATCATGACGAAAAGGAATTTGAAGCCCCCGGGTGCTCTTGGGAACGGTCCCAGAATATCCAGTCCCCAAGTTGCAAAAGGCTAAGAAAGAGGAATGGTCTGCAAAGCTTGTGCCGGCTGATGTACTTGTCGGCTATGAAACTGACATTGTATGCACTTCGTCACGAGCTCTTTAGCATCATGAAGGGCAGTTGGCCAGTAGTATCCTTGCTGGAAGGCTTTACCGATCAGTGTTCTGTAGGAATGATGTGCTCCACAGACTCCTTCATGGATTTCGGTTAGCAATTTAATGCCATCCATTTAAGATATGCATCTCATCAACACTCGTTGAGATCCTTGTTTATACAAGGTACTTTCGATCAGAGTGTATGATTTGGCTTTTCGTGCTATACGATTAGCCTTTACATCATCTTCTGGAATTATGTCATGCTAAAGATAATTGTAGATCGATGTCATCCAATCTCTACTTTGATTGTGACAACGCCAACCGTCAACGACCTGTGGAGCATCCATGTTCTCACGATCGGTTTGTACGACCTGTAAGGAATCATGTATGTTCTCGGAAGGCTCGACCACCGAGGGCAAATCGAGTTGCTCGAGAAAAACTCCGGGCAGGACGGTCGACCTTGTGGAGGCCATCCGTGCCAACTGGTCTGCTAGAAAGTTTCCCTTTCTAGGAATATGTTGGATCAGGAAACCAAAGAAGTGCTTTTCGAGTTTCCGTACTTCCGCCAGATAAGATGGCATCTTGGTACTCGAGCATTGATACTCTTTCCCTACTTGATTCGCTACTAGTTGAGAATCACCTTTCACTAGTAATCTGCGAATCCCGAGCGAACGAGCTGCTCGGAGTCCTGGCAGTAAACCTTCATATTCTGCTACATTATTTGTGGCAGAAAAATTTAATTGGATGGCGTACTTTAGGTGTTCGCTAGTAGGGGATATCAAGACAACTCCAGCCCCTGAACCCTTGAGCATCAAGGAACCATCAAAGTACATTGTCCACTCGTCGTGGTGTTCGTACTCGGGTCCTTGGGTGGGTTCAGGGTTTGTCCATTCGGCAATGAATTCTGCTATTGCCTGGGACTTGATTGCTGTTCGTGAGATGAAATGGAGGTCGAACGTCCCTAGTTCAACTGCCCATTTTGCTATTCATCCTGATGATTCCCTGTTTCCAAGGACTTGACCTAGGGAATACTCTGTTGGTACGACCACTTTATGGGCCTAAAAGTAATGCCTTAGTTTCCTTAAAGCCATAAGGAGACCATAGAGCAACTTTTGTACCTGTGGGTATCTTTCCTTTGGTCCATGTAAGACTTCGCTTACGTAATATACTGGTCATTGGACGTTATCACGTTCTACAACTAGTACACCGCTAACTGTGTGTGGCGTTGCAGCCACATAAATTAGCAACGTTTCTCCTGATCTTGGAGAGACTAAGGGTCTGTTTGGTTTGAGTCTTGGAGAGGACATGCTTGGCCGGGAGCCATTCTTGGAGAGCACTTGGGGATTGTTTGGTTGGCACCCTGGGAGCCAGGCCGGGACGCCAAGCCCCGGTGCTCAAAATGAACGCCTGGGAGGCCAGGTGAGCGAGCGCCGTCGCGACCGAGCTGGATCCCTCCGCCGCGACCTTGGACCCGCTGCCGAGCATGGATTCCCCGTCACCACCGAGCTGGATCCCGCCGCCGCGACCTCGGATCCCGCCGCTGAGCATGGATCCCCTGCCGCCATCTCCTCGCTCGGCAACACCGCCTCCTTCTCGCTCCGCCGCCGCTTCCTTCTTGCTCCCCCGTCGCCATTGAGCTGGATCCCGCCACCGCCATCTCCTCGCTCGGTAATGCCGCTTCCTTCTCGCTCCACCACCACTTCCTCCTCGCTTCACCATTGCTTCCTTCTCGCTCTCGCCGCTGCTCTCCTGGCTCCCGTCGCCACCACTCTCCTGGCTCGCTAGAGGCTCGGAGAAGGGGAGGAGGTGGCGGCACGAGGGCTTGGGCCGCCGAAGGACTTCACGGCGGCGATGCGGGAGATGTGCACGAGCGAGGGACGAGGAAGGAAGGATTTGGGTAAGAGGATTCGTTGCTCAGGCTAGGTCTTAAACCAAACGGCACTTCCCTAGCCTGCCTAGCCAGTAAAAAAACATCAGAAATCTAGGCTACCTTCAGGCACCAGTTTTTCCAGGCATAGAGCCCAGGTCTCAATCCAAACAAGCCCTAAGATTGGGGGACTCATAAGGTACTCTTTAAGCTTTTCAAAGGCGTCGTTTGCCTCCTTAGTCCACTCGAAACTTCCATGCTTTCGGAGAAGTTTAAAGAAAGTCAATCCTTTTTCACCTAACCGTGCTATGAAATGACTTAGCGCTGCCATACAACCGGTTAGTTTCTGGACTTTTTTCTTCGTGGTCGGAGAGCGCATCTAGTCGAAAGCCGATATTTTTACTGGATTTGCTTCGATACCTCTAGCCGAAACTAGGAAACCGAGCAGTTTTCCAGCGGAAACTCCGAACACACACTTTTCCGTTTTTAACTTGAGGTTATGCCTTCTTAAGTTATTGAAAGTCTCTTATAGGTCGGGAATGTGATCGCCAACGTTGATGCTCTTTATGACCAGATCATCAACGTAGGCTTCTAGATTTTGACCTATCTATGGATGAAAGGTTTTCTGCATCAATCTTTGAAAAGTTGCACCAGCGTTTTTGAGACCAAATGGCATCTTAACATAACAGTAAGTGCCATATGGGGTAATGAAGGATGTTTTCTCTTCATCTTCTGTACACATATTAATCTGGTGGTACCCTGAATATGCATCTGAAAAACTTAGTAACTCACACCCAGAGGTAGAGTCTACAGGTTGGTCAATGCGTAGAAGGGGAAAATCATCCTTCAGACAAGCTTTATTAAGATCTGTAAAGTCATGATTTTTTCTAACCATTACAGGGTTGGCTAACCATTGAGGTTGGTTGACTTCACGAATAAATCTAGCCTTGAGAAGCTTGTCAATCTCTGACTGGATTGCCTCCTTCCGATCAGGTGTAAAACGCATTAGCCTTTGCTTGATCGGTTTCTTGTCAGGCTAGAGAGCTAGCCTGTGCTCGATCACCTCCCTGGGGACTCCGGGCATGTCGGACGCCTGCCAGGCGAATACGTCTTGGTTTGCTCAGAGGAAGGAGACGAGCGACTCTTCTTATTTGGGGTTGAGTCTTGCCCTGACCGGTATCTTTCGGGTGGACGAGTCAGTGTTTCCTGACCCAGGTGGCGACTTGGCGCTGTTCGGAGAAGCGCCCTTGTCGAGCAGTACCTCCTTTGTCTGGTCAGAAGGCTTTGGTGTTATCTTTGGCCTTGAGTGTTTGACCTGCACGGTAGATGGATTAGCCTTTTTGGTCGGAAGTTCATCGACCAGCTCTAAGGATTTCTGATCACATGCGTAAGCCATTTTTTGATCACCTCGAACCGTGATGACTCCTTTTGGTCACGGCATGTTTAAACTTTGATAACCGTAATGCGTGGCTATCAAGAATTTTGCTAGAGCTGGACGACCAGGGATCCCATTGTATGCGGATTCGAAATCCACCACATCAAATGGAACTCTTTCTGTTCGAAAGTTGTTGGGTCTTCCGAACTTAACCGGTAGGGAAATCTGTCCTATGGTTTGGCGGTAGAACCAAGAACTATGCCATGAAAGACATATTTCACAGGCTTCACCTTTGATTTGGGAACTTGCATTTCTTCTAAAGCCCCCGCAAATAAAATATTCAAAGAACTACCTCCATCTATTAAGACTCGATTAACCCTAAAGTTATTAATAGTAGGCTCAACGACAATTGGGAACCTACCTGATCGAGTCAAAGGGATGGGGAAGTCTTCTTTGCTGAAGGAGATTACAGTGTCCGACCACCTTGATGGCTTGATGATGGTCGGAGGCTCGACAAGGTTGACCTCCCGCTTCGTGGCCTTCAGATGGCACCTTGACTCATACGAAGAGGACCCACCAAAGATCATGTTGACCGTATGTTGAGGCTCCTGGTACTCCATCTCTTCATCACCATCTTTGTCCTTCTTGGAGCTCGTTTCTCCGAGTTCCTGTACCAAGGGGAGTGGACCTTTACCTACATAGTAATCTTCTAGCCTTTTTTGCCAGACTCGATAGGTGCGCAAGTCATGCCCTGCCTGCTAGTGAAGTGGACACTACTTCTTGTTTTTCGTGTATCCTTCGGTCGGAGCTTTTGCTTTGCCTCGACTGGTATAATCTTTTTTACACTTGGAGTACTTCTCAGGTACCGCCAGGACTTCCTTATCGTTGGACCTGTGGTTCTTCTTTTTCTTTAGAGCCTTCTTATTCTTCTTCTCTGGTTTGTCCAAGCCAAGATGGGGAATTTTGTCCTTCTAATCGATGGCCTCACATCATTTAACCGCTTCGCTAGCGGTTGCATATTTGTTGGCCGTGTCGAAAAGTTCAACAGTTGTCTTCGGAGGGTGCATTGCTATGTCCTCCGTAAACCACCGATTCCTTAGATTTGCTTTGAAAGCTTGGATGATAGATGATTCTGCAACCTCTAGTATTGAATTCCGAACTTGGCTAAATCTTTTGATGTATTGATGGAGAGTCTCATCAGAGCCTTGCCGGATTCAATGAAGGTCATCCTCCTTTCTAGGGCGGTCGTACGTGCCTTGGAAATTTGCAATCAGGAGGTCGCAGAGTTGCTCCTAAGTGTAGATAGATCCGACCGGTAGGTTAAGTAACCACGACCGGGCAGAACCTTCGAGTACTGTGGGCAGATAGTTTGCCATCATATTTTCATCACCACCAGCAGCTCTGGTGGTAGTGGTATATATCTGGAGAAATTTCAATGGGTTCTCAGTCCCATTGAACTTGTCCAGGTTGGCCGGTCGGAACCTATTTGGCCAATGTACAGCTTGGAGCCCTGCAGAGAAGGCTCGACAACCTATAATCGATTCATGACGTCTTCTTTGGAAAGGTGCCAGATTGTAGTCGGTCGGAGACTGGTTCCTAAGATTGGAACGTTGGTGCTCCGGTGTACTGATCCGATCGTAGACATTGGTATGTTGTCTTCGACCGCCTGCTTGATTTAGACGATGTCGGAGATCGTTTGGTCTAAGCGGTTGCTCTTCTCGACGAGGTGAGGGAGTGGCTGCTTGAAATAGCCTTCTCCCCTCATGACTCCTTGGTTGGAATCGTCGAGGAGGCCTTGGCATCATAGGTTCTCCAGTCCAACCATGCTACCCTCTGCTGAGGGAGGAACGTTGGGATGAAGTCATGGTTTGACCCCCTGAATTCCTTTGTTCCCAGTATGCTTCCATTCGTTGCATGGTCTGCTGAAGGATCTCAGATACTTGGCCTACAAGCTGTACAAAACTTAGAGCTCTGCTAGGGCAGGGTTAGAATTATTCAAAATATCTTGAACACATCGTAGGTTTTGTACAGTTACCGAAGGTCTCGGAGGATTCATGCTGGTTGTAGGTGTTAGAAGATCTAAACCCTCCCCTAACCTTCTGGTTGGTTCTGTCCGACCCATTATTCTGGGTGGGGCAAAACCAGGTGAATTAACTGATGGACGTCTATCAGTTCCGTTACCTCCAGCATTTGGTGCTTGATGGCCCGCATGATCTCCATCATCACGTGATGGCGTGGCAGAGTGTGTAGCACCGAACATGACATCCTGATTTGTATCTCCGATCGCATTAACCTCGTGTTTCCAGCAGTGATCTTCCGACGAGCTTCCATCGTAACTAATGGAGAGCCCTCCAAAGGCTTTGTTAGGAGTTTCCACGATGGAGAGTGGTCGAAAATGAGCACCTCCTGAGGTTTTTGTGGTTGTCTCAACCTAATCTGGTGAATAGCCGATCGTATGTTGAGCCTTATCATTCCCACTTGGCCTACGACCAATGGGAGTTTCGTCGACACCATTACCAGATGTCGGCTGGCCCTTGGAATCGCCAGAAGCCGTTGGTGAGAACCTTTCAGCCATGATTTCATCGAGAGTATACTGATGTTTAAGTTGCGATGCTGAATTTTTGTCACCTTTTTTGCCAGTCGGAAGGATCGGGCTTGGAGAGGTCTTTGGACATTCCGAACTGGTCGGAATGGTCTGTTCCTCTGAAACCGCCACTTGTCGTAGCGGTGTTTCCTCATCCTTCTGTTCGATTTTGCTAAGGTCTGTGATATGCGAGTCGGTGGAGGAGGAGGATGATGACATGCTGTTTTCCTGCATGGCACGGATGCATCCTTCCATATCGAGGTTGGAGTAGTCCACCAGGTCGAACCAGTTCTCCTCGTCCCAAACTCCTACTGTTGGAAGAATAGTTCATCCCACCTGGATCTAGGGCCCACTTTGTAGCAGACACACGTACAATTTCAAGGAATGCTGTTATACTCATGAAAGACTGCAATACCCCTCGCTTGTACTCTTAGAGTAGCTAACCCCCAAGGGGTATTTTGGTCATTTGTACAGGCTTGGGAGCCTATAAATACCCCGTGTATCCCTCATTTCAGGGGGAGCTCTCTTGAGCAATAAAGAAATATGTTCAAACTGGTGAGCCCTCGGGGACTCCCTCTCCGGAGGTAACCCCCTGTTGGCTCACCGACAGGAGTAGGGCGGTCCTCTCGGACCCCCGAACCTGTATAAATCCTCGTGTCATTTTTTACCCTCGTGGACGACGGCCCATCAGACGGCCGACGTCCACCCCCTCACTTGTGTTTGGTTTTTACACCTACAACACCTACCATAGCCGTATGAGCGATTATGAGGAACGGGCGAAGATTTGGTGAGCAAAGAATTTCTTCAGGAAACTTGCGTCTTCTTCCCCACGGATGGCGCCAGCTGTCGATGATCGAATCGTCGATCTTACGAAAATATAGAGGAAAATGACACAAAATCTCCTGGTAGGGAATAAGACTGCTCTTTATTGATATGAACTGGATTTACAGGGGGTGCTTACGACCCGTCTGGAGACTAATCCTAATTACACTGGATATGATGCTTACTATATTACTTAATCAGACTTAAAGCACGAATCTAAGTCTGATTACACTGCTTTAATCTGACGCTTGATAATCTCTCGATGCTTCAGTTTCGATTGCCCCTTTTGTCTTCTGTGCTTCACCCTTAAATAACTTTCGAAGAGGTGACAGTTACTCCTAGAGAAGACGTCCCTTGTGAAGCGTCGCAACTAGTCGGAGTGAGGTGACCGTTGATAATATATCAACTGCTTTGCGGTTGAGTGTCTGTGAGACACTCAACCGTATGGTGGTCGTTTGTTAGTGTCTTAGGATTATGTAACGTCGCATGGTATGGAATATATAGCACGCGTTCCATTCATCACACAGTAAAGAATATACCTAAAGTTATATCCAGATACTAGTTCATAACTTTTCCGAGCAGCTACCTGGTCGGAGACTAGGCACAGGACCTTGTTCGACCAGGGTACCCATTATGTAACCTCTAGAATCCTCATGACCAGTGAGGTTGTTAGCTTTAGGGGTTACGACCATGAAGACGTATGGTCTTTTATTATGTATTAAAGTAATACATAGAGGTTTTAATCCTCGTCAGCTGCGTACCCGTGGGGAAGAAACCGAGTCAGAGACGACGAAGGAGTGGGACCCTCCTGACAGCGAGACCGAGCGGCGCGGGCAAACGGGCTGCTCGAAACGGTTCGAACGACCACTCGGGCCCACGCGTCAGCAGGAAAGAAGACTGGGCGGAAGAGATTCGTCCCAGAACTGTTTCTGAGATTTAATTAGTTTTTGTTTTTAGAAAATACCAGAAAATCCAAATGGCAATTAGAAAATAACAAATGAACTTAGAAAAATTCTAGAAAATTCTAGAAAATATATCCAAGCACATAGAACCCAAATAAAATAGTTTTGACAATAGTTGATGTTGACTTTAATCATATTAAATTGTTTTGATATCCAAAGTCCATATTTAAGATTTTGAATTAACTTCAATTAAATCCAAATGGTGAATTTTCTCCCTAGTAACTATTCAAAAGATTTTTAAAGCTCCGAAAATTGGGATGTTTCAACCACCCAATTGAATATTCCAACGAACGAAACTTTCACGATCACAAATTTCAATGCAACCCAAATATCAATTATTCATCATCATAATATTCACAACCTATCCGCATGGTCTAACAATCTCCCCCTTATTGAATACATTGAGAAAACTCCAAAATCGTGAGTTGAATTTTGAAAGAAAAGTAAAATTTGCGAAAAGAAAGTTTCAAAGCTGCAAAGCAAAGAATTTTGACAAAACACGGCAGTAATCGAAATACTCACCCTCAACATAAAACCACAGCAAAAAAGAAAAACTCCCCCTCAACCCAAGGGAAGCAAATTTCTCCATTTTTTTTTCAATTTCTCCCATTTTTCTCCCCCTTTGGCAATGTAATCATCAAGAACTTCAAAGAAAGAATAGTTCTAAAACAAAGGAGCAAGGAGAGTAAAAATCAAGAAGCTTTGTAGATTATCCAAGTCACTTGGAATGATTTAATAAAGTAACCAAGCCATCTTTTTGAATAGAGCTATCTGGATCATATAAAGTCATATACCATATAGCAATGTCAAAACAAGTCTTTAGAATGATTAAGCAAGTTAAATTAATGACATGCATCTCAACAATGACCAAACCGATTAGAAAGAGAACAATGATATATCACATTGAAAAGTTAAAGCCTAAAAGTGAAGCAAACTTTAAATCTAGACGATCTAGCAGTATCATCTAACAACCTATTGCTCCACACTCAATTCTTAAGCTTATGGCATGCTTGTAGCATACTTATTTTTAATGGTGGCATCCTTGAAGTATACTTCTTTTCATTTGTATCTTTCTCATTTATTTGTTTTTATTTTATATATATGTATGGCAACCTTGAAGCATACATAAAAAGATTGCAATAAGAAACATACGAGCCTCGTAGCCAAGATTTAAAATAAGACTCACAATCAAGCTAATCCTTTTCGATGAACATCGCAAAGTAATAACTATAATCAATCTAGTCAAAGTATTCCGCTATGTCATGCTTTAGTTCAAATATGGCAAAGTAATTATAACTAGTCATGATCAAAGCTACACATCACATTAGTAAATGTGATAACGAGAGCTCTACACCACATTTGATTTCAATGGCTTGGACTTGATGAATTGTTTGACAAGTACAATAAAAAAAGCTTCCAAAATTTTAAATAACAAGCTCCCCATCAGAATAATCCCATAGGATGCAACACACCCAACTCACTTTGCAAAAGAGCAAACCGTATAGTCAAGCAGTTTTGTGAGAATATCAGCAACTTGAGAATATGTATCAATAAAGTGCAAAACAACATCTCCCTTTTCTATATGGTCTCTAAGAAAATGATACCGAATATCAATGTGTTTGGTTCTTGAATGTTGCACAAGATTTTTAGCAATACTAATAGCACTAGTGTTATCACAGAAAAGTGGTACACTATCCAATTCTAAGATAAAATCCTTAAGCGTAGCTGTCATCCAAAGCAATTGTGAGCAACAAGAAGCGGCAGCTACATATTTAGCCACAATAGTGGAAAGTGCAATAGACAACTGTTTCCTAGAAGCCCATGAAACAAGAGATGTGCCTAAAAAGTGACATGTGCCAGAAGTACTATTCCTATCAATTCTACAACCCCTAAAATCCGCATTTGAATAAGCTCTAAGGGTAAGGCATGATGAAGAAGAATACCATAAACTAAATTCTAAAGTTGACTGAAGATACCTGAAAATTCGCTTAACTGCCTGACGATGTGAAGCACGTGGGGAAGCTTGAAAATGAGCACACAGACATACAACAAAGTGAATGTCTGGCCTTGAAGCAGGGAGATACAGAAGTGAACCAATCATGCTTCTGTATTCTTTTTTATCAATAGGCTCTCCATCATCGTCAGGGTCTAACACTGTGGTGGATCCCATTGGTGTGGAGACGGGTTTGCTTTTCCCCATGTCGAAGCGATGAAGGAGATCCTTGATGTACTTAGTTTGATGAACAAAAATACCCAGCTTTGATAGCTTGATCTGAAAGCCTAGGAAGAACGTGAGTTCTCCCATCATGCTCATCTCAAATTCTCTGCTCATAGTATCTGAAAACTTGAAAACAAGAGCATGAGAGGAACCACCAAAGATGATATCGTCCACATAAATCTGAATGAGTAAAAGATCATTGCCATGCTTGAGAGTAAACAATGTTTTATCTACCTTGCCCATTTGAAAGTTATTTTTAAGCAAATATGATTTAAGCCTATCATAACATGCTCTAGGTGCTTGTTTTAAACCATATAAAGCTTTGGACAGTTTGTAGACATGATCAGGAAATTTAGAATTTTCAAAACCAGGTAGTTGTCTTACATAAACTTCTTCCTCAATAAATCCATTAAGAAAAGTGCTCTTAACATCCTTTTGATACAACCTGAAACCCTTAGATGCAGCAAATGCTAAAATGATTCTAATGGCTTCAAATCGAGCAACAAGTGCAAAAGTTTCACCAAAATCAAAACCTTCTACCTAGGTAAATCCCTGAGCTGCAAGTCTAACCTTATTTCGAACAACAACACCATCCTCACTTTGTTTATTCTTAAAGAACCATTTAGTTCCAATAACATTATGACCATCGGGACGTGAAACTAAGGTCCAGACTTTATTACACTCAAAATTTTCTAATTCCTCATGCATGGCATTAATCCAAGACTCACCAGATAAAGTGTGACTTACATCTTGGGATTCAAAAGAGGAAACAAAAGCAACATGAGCATATGAGGCATCAGAGTTATACCTGTTGCGAAGAACTCTCTTATCTAACTCACCAATCATTTATTCAAGAGGATGATGTCATTGAATATCCGAAGGAGCCTGTAGAGTCGTTGGTGACATAGGTGTAGCAGTAGTGGCCTCTATCTCATTGGAGGTAGGAGCAGAGCCACTAGTTGTAGACTCCATCGGTGTAGATACGTGTGTCGAAGTGTGAATCGGGGTTACCCTTTCATTGTCGTCAGAGTCATAGAAGATGTTGTCGGACTCGGGAGTAGCCCCCCAAATCCTCTGTGTATTTCTGAACTAGTCCCATGATCAGTAGCTAGTTCACATAGTAAACAGATATGGTAACATCTATAAATTGCACAACTTTATTAATAAATAACAACAATGTTTATTACATGAAAGACTTACAAGCCAAAAATAAACAAACACAGCGGAAGATGAAGAAGATGTAGTGGAGTCTAGCTGATCTGCCACAGGCAATCGACTGGGGTAGCGGCCTAGTCGTCAAGATCAACACCAATAGCGAAGTCCTTCTCCTCTGAAATTTATTTGCATCAAGCAAGGATGAGCACAACTTCCATGCTCGCAAGTTACACCCAAATAACAGATTATGATGCATACAAAGATATATCAATGGAAGGCTTATTAGATGAATTTGCAAAAAGCAATGTTTTCTTTAAATACTTATACTAAGTTCCAAAGCAATTATTCTATAACTAAAATCCATTTTACAAATTCTCAGTTTTAGTCAGATAACATTCACACAAGAATGGTGAAGGATACTGTGGATATCATGGGGATATGCCTGAGATCTTAGGATGATGTTACAATTGGCAATGTCGTTGACGGTTTGTCGAATCACGTGTTTTCGGCAAAGCTCCAAGTCTGCCAGGCCTCTGGCGATCTGACCGGCCATTTTGGCGGTCAGACCAGCCATGCCTATTGGTTTTTCTGGAATGGTCGCTGGCGGTCAGACCGGCCAGGTGGTGGTCGAGCCGGTCGATGGAGCGGTCTCGACGGCTTTACTCGAGCGGTCGACCGCCATTGCAATGTCTTTGGATTTTGGAGCTGGGCCAAAAATAGAA
Source organism: Phyllostachys edulis (assembly GCA_036346405.1). Taxonomy (NCBI): domain Eukaryota; kingdom Viridiplantae; phylum Streptophyta; class Magnoliopsida; order Poales; family Poaceae; genus Phyllostachys; species Phyllostachys edulis. The sequence continues at coordinate 22,389,086 of CM070557.1, read as the reverse complement.
GGTGTAGGCAAGTGAGAGGGTTCTTCTGCACTTGGTCTCATAATTTTTGGAGCTTCCAGGCAAAAGTTCTATTGGTTTGAAAATTCCAGTAGGTTTTGGTTTTCCAGGATGGATTTTTGGTTAAGTCATGGATGGCGGTCGACCGCCTTTGGTGGATCGGCCGGCGAGAGCGGTCGACCGACCAAGGTGGCGGTCGACCAGTTAATGCTTATTTGCCGCGTCTTCGTGGCGGCGATGTTTGGAAGTTAGGTCAAGTTCATGGGTTTCATGGCATATGTGTTGCATGATGCATGTTTTGACTAACGTGGGTCAAGTTGTGAAGAACTTGTTCCCGGATTCGATTTCTTTGTCTATTGATGTGCAGGATGCTTGGAGGTCAATGACGGTCAACGGCGAGGATGATCGGGACTAAGCTTGGAGAGCTGAGGTCCAGAACGATCGGGGATGCCGGGTGAGGTCAATGGAGTCAAGCATTGCGCAAAAGGGACAAGGTGACCGAACGGGCAGTTCGGTGCGACGGGTTAGATCAAGCGGCGCGGGGGTCGGTGCAAGTGCCATGGTGGTTTCGGTGGGAGTCGGATGGGAGAGACTTGCCGACATGATGAGAGCCGCTGGATCAACCTACACGTGGCGAAGCATGGGAGGTGCTTCACGAAGATGGGACTCGGTCTTTGCAAAAAGATCGAGAAGAGGTATTTTGGTAATTTTACCAAATACCGCCTTGGTGACCTTTTGCCAAACCACGGCGCAAGATGGCGCAAGGTGAAGTGGATTAGGTCAAGAGATGAAGACGGCGCTTTAAAATGCGTACGTGTGTGACCCGTTTGTTTTGGGCCTTAACGGGAGCCCATTAGGGTTACTCTTCTAGAAGGTCTAAGCCTCCACTATAAATAGAGGAGGGAGGTGGCTGCACCCCCTTCAACCCTTTCATTGTGTTTGAAACCCTAGTTTGCTTAGGGAGAGGATTAGTGGAGGTTAGGGTTCTAGAGAGTTGGATTTGATTTCGTGCTCATGTATTGAGTCTTTGTCCTCCATTGATAGAGTGGCTGTAAACCAATACCATATCAAATCAATCCAAAGAAAGTTCTCTCAAAGATGAGTTCATTTGCTTTCTTTTTCTCTATTTGATGATTTTGAGTCTTTCTTTGATCCGCGAGTTTTTGGTTGGTTTCTTGCCGTGATCTATCTTGCTGTGACATGTGGGAACCCATCTAGGATCATCTTGATCATCAATCACCCACAAGCAAGTCTCTAGATCATATTACGTTTTTGGCTCGGTTTTTGAACCACCTTCGCTCAAACTGAAAAAGATAGGAACTTTGGCATGGATCTCTGAAATCTTTGATTGTAATAGGTTCCTAATATCTTTAGGAAGGTGTGGTTCAAATTTCGTGAAGTTTGGCCTTATGGATCAAAAGTTAGGCCATTTTTAGTTTCGGTTGTCGGGCTGATTTTGCTGATTTTCCTATTCACCATCAGGAGCGGTCAGACCGCCCATTCTAGAGGTCAGACCGCTAGGCAAAATATTTGACTCGCCAATATTAGAGGTCAGACCGCCCAACACTTTGAGATTTGAGTTTTTGGTTATTTTTGGGTGTTTTGCTTTGGGGTTTGGATTGGATTCAATACTAGTCTTCCGCTGTACTGGTATATTGATCTTCATAGCTTCCATAGCTATTGGAGTGACATTTGTGTTGAATCCATCTTTTGTGAAAAAGTGAGCGTGCTCCTATTCACCCCCCCTCTAGTCGCCTTTTCGGTCCAACAAGTGGTATCAGAGCTCGGTTAGTTCAATCTTGATCTTAACCGGTCACCGAACTTGGCGATGGATAAGTACTTGACCAAGCCGCATGTCTTCGATGGGCTCGACTATGCCTATTGGAAGAATCGCATGCGAGTCTTCCTTGAGAGCGAAGGACAAGCTATATGGGAGGTTGTTCGATCCCCGCTCGTTTTGCCCGAAGTTGCTACGCCGGCTTCAGCAGCTCTCTTGGCTAACAACAACAAGGCAAAGAACCTTCTATATGCTGGGCTTGGTAGGCAAGAGTACGATAGGATTTGCAACCTTGCAACCGCACATGAGATTTGGCACACCCTCGAAACTTACCATGAGGGATCGTCCCAGATCAAGCAAGTGCGTCAGAATGTCTACAAGCGAGAGTACAACAAATTCGAGATGCGTCCTGGCGAGAGCATCGATGACGTCTTTACTCATTTTAACAAGGTGATCAATCAGATGAGAGCTGTTGACATTGAGTACTCTCAATCTGAGAATGCCACCCACCTCTTGGCTGCAATCAACACCAAGGAGTGGGAGATGAAGGCAACTGCCATAGAGGAGAATGTCGATCTCTCTAATCTCACTTTGGAGCTGCTTTATAGCAAGCTAAAAACTCATGAGATCAAGAGAGGCGATAATCCTAAGAAGGATAACATGGCTTTGGTGGCTGATCCTCTCAAAGGGACCCCTGATGGTTCTTCTGAGTCTTCTTCTGGTTTTTCTCTTGCGTGTTTATCTGCTATTCAAGAAGAAGAGTTTGAGAGTCTTCTTGAGGCTGATTTAGCTCTTTTAGCCAAGAAAGTCACACGGGCATATAACAATGTCAAAAATAGAAAGAGAGGTGGCCCTGTGACATGCTATGAGTGTGGAGAGCTATATCACATCCGGGCCAACTGCCCCAAGCTGAAAGGTAAGGGCAACCACAAGAATGAGAAGCTTGCCTAGAAGAAGCCTAAAGGGGGCAAGCCCAAGTATGATGCTGCCAAGCTCATGAAGGCTGCTCACCGAGTCCTTACCGCTTTTGGAGATCAATCCATGAGCGATGTAGACTCCGGAAGCGAGGAGGACAAGGAGGAGGAGATTCCTCAAGACAAGAAGGGGAAGGCCAAGGACTTCACCGGCATGTGCTTCATGGCCGACTCCATCGACGCCGATGACAACGATGAGATACTTCCATCCTATGATGTCCTTTCTGCTAGATGTGATAACATGTATAAGCAATTGCTTAGTCAAGATAAGGCTTTAGAGTTCACCATGGCTAGGAACAAGGATCTAGAGTCACAAGTCGAGAATTTGACATTAGAGCTTGTGAATGCTAAGAGTTTAGATGTTGATGAATGTTCATCCTGCCATGCTTTGCACTCCGAATTGTCTAAACTACAATCTGCTCATGATATTGCTTTGCATCAACTTGAAAATGCTAGAACTGAGCTAATTGATGTTAAATCTGCTCCATGTGAAAAATGCTTAGAGTCTGGCAAGTTGGATGCTTCTGGCAATGTGAAATCTAGCTTTTGCTCTTTCTGCTTAGAACGTGAACATGAAGTTAAGGATATTCTAGAAGCAGTTAGAGCAAAGTATGCCAAGCTTAAGGACACAATTGAGTCTACACCTTGTGCCTCTTGTGCCGCCTATAAACTTGAAGTTGCTCATCTTAAGGAGAAACATGCTAGAGCCATTAAAGGCAAGACTTGTGAATCATGTGCTAATATTGGAAAAGAGAATGCATATCTCAAGGATACTTTAGAAAGATTCTCTAATGGTGAAAAACAGTTAAACATGATTCTAGATAAATCTAAAACTCCTTTTAAGAAGCAAGGTTTATGATACAACTCTGTCTCAGACATGTCCAAGCCTAATGTCATTCAGTGTCTTGGAAAAAGGCTTATTGAATTCAAAACCCAACCTCGCAAAAAGCGTCTTTAAATCAGAGGTTTGTCCAATCTTCTTCGAGGCAAAAGGTGCTTCTCCCGGTGGTACAAAATACCATTGCACCTATTGCAAGAAGAGTGGACATTTGGTTGAGTTCTGTTGGCGTAGGTTGAAGAACGCTAAGAAAAATATTGCTAGAATGTCATCTAATTTTCCATTTGGATAAACCAGTTGATAAAGTCTTTTAAAAACCAAAAACAAAGTCTAACTTTGAGTGGCTTTGCCAAGCATGTCCATGATCGTGGACACGGCTATTCGAATAGTTTTACACTCTACAGAGGTAATCAACTTGTACTGTCCGCTCACACATTTTCGAAGGTGTGCGACTAAGAGATTATCACAAGGCCTTTACAATGCGCCATCCCAACGTAGTCTCGTCTCGCTAAGGTTTCGCTTCCATTGGATAGAAACCCGCCGGGTTGAAGCCCCCTCTTGTGCCAGGTGGGAATACATAAAAGTAGGTCATAAGAGACACTCACGAAACCGGATGGTACGACTACGATGGAATGTTGCAAATTAGTTAACCAAGTCCCGCCCAGTAACATCCCAAAGTTCTGTTACCAAAATAAAAATTATTAAAGTTATTATTTTATTGGATTTTTTTGAAATTTAAAAGAGTTTGATTGCTTTATTTGAATTTCGAAGTTTTAAAAGTCAAAAATAAAATTTATTGAAGTTTTATTTGAGTTAAAGTTGAAAAATAAAATTTTAATTAATTTCTATAATTTTTGAATTTTAAAAGTTTTTCCCTAATTATTTTAAAACCAAAATAAATTATGTGCAAAAACTATTACCAATTATAAGTTGGAATTATTTTTATTAAGTTCAAAATAATTCTAGGAATGTTTGAGAATTTTTGGACTCTATTTGCTTTGTTCTAAAAAGCTATTTGAATCAATGCTTAAATCTGTATTAATTTCGAATTTTACAAAAAATAATAAAAATAATAAAAAAATACCGCGCGGGCGCCCCATTCCCAACGGTCACCCACCCCGAATTCTACCCCCGTGACTTGCTCACTTAACGATATGCATGCACTACCAACAATCCATTTGTCTTTCAATTGCTCATAGCCTCCTTCAATTCTTTTTCTTTCTTTCTTTCTTTCTCTCCCATCTTCTCCAAACCGTTTCCGTTCCCGTGGGCTTTGTCCAGAGCGTTCAAAAATGGCCGACCGCCATTAGAGGCTTCGGAAGCTTTTGAAAACCCGAATTTTTCGCCCCCATTCTCCGCGCGAACGTGCGCATTCAAACCTGCGGTCGCCGCCTCCCCCATTTCCGGTCCTCTCCTCTCCATCACGCACGAAACCGCCGGGATTTCGCGTAACAGCCGTCACGATCCCCCGCACACGATCTCCCCCCTCACCCCTTTCCAGCTCCTATAAAAGGGAGCACCGGGTGCGCATTCTTCCCCACAACCCAACGCCGCCACCCATTCCCCCCCTCTCCTCGTGAGCTCGCTGGAATTCGAGTTGTTGGTCGCCGCCGGCCGCAAGCGCCCTGCCGCCTCTAGCGTCTCCGTCGAAGGAGCTCCTCCACCCTCGTAGCCTCCTCCAGATTCGCACGGCCACGCTCTACCTCGGGCTCACCTTCTCCCCACCGGAATCACGCTGGAGCTCCATAGCCGCCACCACCAATGCACTGTCGACGCTGCCACCACCACCACCGACTGCCTCTCGCCGCGCCGCCGCCTCCTACGGCTTCACCTCGGGGTAATCCATCCATTTTTCCTATCCCCAGTCACACCTTCCTTTCCCTTCTTAGGCGCCACCATTTCTTTTCTTTGCTTGCTGGAGATAGAAGACAGTGAACAGTAATTTATTTAGTGCATGCTTGCTCCTTTATGCATAGAAATTTTATTCCTTCCAAAATTCGTTCTCTCACATGCAAGTTCCAAATCCATTGATTCTTCCTCCTAAATTCATCTACTATTTTTAGTATTTATTTTGTAATTTTTAGATTTTATTTAATTTCTGTTAATTATTCGATCTTTTGTGCGCGTAGTTGCCGCCACCGGCCGACCGTGTGCGTTCCACCCCAACCAAGGAGAACATTGTGTTCCTCGTGGTTCCCTTTTCGTTTCGTCACAAACCTCATCCGCTAACTCCTCTCCGTTTGCCCGGAATACCGACGTCCGCCCGCCACCCGCCGAAGGTCTTCTCTGTCGGACTGTGCCGCCATCGAAGGTCATCTGGCCGAGCCATCTACACCGTTGAGTTTGCCTTAACGCGTTCAAAGTTGTACTTGCTCGCCTTGGTCCTAATACTCTTTCCTTGTTCCCAATCAATCCGAAACCAAAATTTCCACATGAATAGTGAATTTTTCGGAATTCTATTATTTCATGTGATTTTCATTCTTTCGGAAATTCGTTCTCCCTCATACGAACTCCGATTCCTTTGATTTAACTTCCTAAATTCATATAAAGTCGATACCTTCCTAGTAGTATTTATTTTATAATTTTATAATTTTATTTGGATTTTATTTGAATGTTATTTGAATTCGGATCATTTACGCGTATAGATTACGACGACTTCGGACGACCGGATTTCGACACCATTTGAGAACATCAACTAATCAAGCAAGGCAAGTTACTTATTTGATCATATTTGCACCCATTATTTCAAATTATTTAAATTTTGTTTCAAATTATTATTGCATGCTTATTTATATTCAGTAATTTAAATTCCTGTTTTAAATTTGTAGATATGCCTAAATCCTTTGTATGGCCAATGTTGATATTTGAATATGTGGATATCATGGGGATATGTGCATGATCGTAGAATGATGATACAATTGGCAATGGCATTTGCGGTTTGTCAAATCTCGCGTTTTCGGCAGAGTTTCAGTTCTGTCATGTCATTAGCGGTCAGACCGGCCAGATAGGCGGTCAGACCGGCCAGATAGGTGGTCAGACCAGCCATGTCTCGAGGGATTTTCTGGTTATGTCCTAGGGGCGGTCAGACCGGCCAGAATAGCGGTCTGACCGATTTTGACTTGATTCGTCGAGTTGTTTGGCGATGCTTGTTGGGTTAGCTTAAGGGCATGGGCTTCAGTGCATATGTGTTGCATGTTGCATGTTTTCACTAACGTGGGTCAAGTTGTGAAGAACTTGTTCCCGGATTCGATTTGCTTGTCTATTGGTGTGCAGGTTGCTTGGAGGTCAACGATGGTCAACGGCGAGGAGGATCGGGACTAAGCTTGGAGAGCTGAGGTCCAGAACGATCAAGGATGCCGGGTGAGGTCAATGGACTCAAGCGTGGTGCAGAATGGACAAGGATGACAGAATGGGTAGTTCGGTGCGACTGGTTGATCAAGCGGTGCGGGGGTCGGTGCAAGTGCCATGGTGGTCCGGTGGGAGTCGGATGGGAGAGACTTGCCGACACAATGAGAGCCGCTGGATCAACCTACACGTGGTGAAGCATGGATGTGTTTCGCGCAGTTCGGACTCGGTCTTCGAAAGAGATCGAGAAGGGGTATTTTGGTAATTTCACCAAATACCGCCTCTGTGACCTTGGGCTAAACCACGACGCAAGACGGTGCGTGGAGAAGAGGTTTAGGTCAAGAAGAAGTTGAAGATGACTCTTTAAAATGCGTGTGTATGTGACCCGTTTGTGTTGGGCCTTAACGGGAGCCCATTAGGGTTAACTCTCTAGAAGCTAGACCTCCATATAAGTAGGGGTGGCTGTTGTCAAACAGCCCTCAAGCACTTCATTTTGTAAACCCTAGTTTGGTGTTAGGGCATTAGAGAAAAAGAAGAGGCTTAAGGTTTTAGAGAGTTGAGTTGAGTTGTGTGCTCATGGATTGAGCTTTGTCCTTTATGGATGGAGTGGTTGTAAACCCTCTCAACCTCAGATCAATCTATGGATGATTTCCCAAAGATGAGTCTCTTTTGTGTTCTTGCTCTATATTTGAGATTTTGAAGGGTTCTTTGATCTATTGTTTTTTGTTGGTTTCGTGCCCTTTTCTACCATGCTGTGAAATGTGGGAACATATCTAAGATCACCTAGATCATCAATCTCCCACGAGCAAGGTTTTGATCAAGTTTTCGTTTTTGCCCGATTTTGAACCTTCCTTTGGTAGAATGGAAAAGGGTCGAAACTTTGATGTGGATCTACTCAATCTCTGCTTGGAATAGGTTCTTAATATCCTTAGGAAGGTGTGTTCCAAATTTGGTCAAGTTTGGCCGTGTGGATCAAAAGTTAGACCGACTTTCGTTTTGGTTTTGGGCTGTCCGCACTGTTTCTGGTCAGGAGCGGTCGGACCGATCCTATAACGCCGGTCAAACTACCAGTCGGTCTGACCGAATTTTTGCCAGCGGTCTGACTGATTTCCATATTAGGGTTTGGTCTTTTTGTTCCTTACTTTGGGGATTTTGGTTTGGATTCAACACAAGTCTTCTGCTGTTCTTGAGAGTGTTGAATCTAAACGAGGTGAAAAATTAGGCGAGCTCCTATTCACCCCCCCTCTAGTCGCCTTTCTGGTCCTATAGAATCAAATATATTGTCACCCTAGATAAAACCTAGTTGATACAATAGTATGAACTAGGATCTTTTGGAAAAATTATGCTTAGCGATGCTTAGACCAAAAAAATTTGATTTGGGGAATTTCTGCCAAAAATCAAATATTGTTTAAATTGTATCCATAGCATTGGTGTGTTATGGAATTTTATAAATGACTTTGCAAAAATGAAATAAAGTGATGGTTTGTACTTGGGCAAAATGGTCGTTTGGATGGTGCATGTTGATGCACGGGCTCAATCTGGTTAGGGTTGAAGCCCATGGGTTTTATGGAAAGTCTCCCAAGTCAGTTAAGGACCGGTCTTCGAGCCGCATCTTGCTAAGCCACATCGTACCACCACATGTCCTGAGTGGGCGTGTCGGACCCGGGATTGACACCCGAAATTCTCTGTGCATTTCTGAACTAGTCCCATGATCAGTGGCTAGTTCACACAGTAAACCCATGGGCCTTGATCATAGAAATGACTCGATCCCGTGCATCAACATGCACCATCCAAACAACCATTCTGCCCAAGTACAAACCATCATTTTATTTCATTTTTCAAAGCCATTTCTAGACTTCCATAACACACCAATGCCATGGATATAATTTAAACAACATTTAATTTTTGGCTGACATTCCCCAAATCAAACATTTTTGGTCTAAGCAAGTCTTTGCATCATATTTTCAAATGATCCTAGTTCACACTATCGTATCAACTAGGTTTTATCTAGGGTGACAATATATTCGATTCAAATATCAACATTGGCCATACAAAGGATTTAGGCATATCTATAAATTTAAAACAGGAATTTAAATTATTGAATATAACTAAGCATGCAGTAATAATTTAAAACAAAATTTAAATAATTTGAAATAATAGGTTCAAATATGATCAAAGATGTAACTTGCCTTGCTTGATTAGTTGCTCTCAAACGGCGTCGAAATCTGACTCTCTGAAGTCGTCGAAATCTATATGCGAAAATAAGCCAAATTCAAACAAAATTCAAATGAACTCCAAATTAAATAATTTTAGTTTAGTTAGCTAGATATTGAATTTATATGAATTTAGATATTTGAATCGACGAAAACGGAGTTCGTATGAAGAAATATGAGCTCCTAGAAGTTTACAATTCACATGAAATGATGAATTTAGGAATTTCTCATAATTATTGGATTTATTTTTAAAAGGAAAAAGCTTTCTTTCGCTGACATGTGGGCCCCCTTGGTCAATAGACCAGGTCAACGGTCCACCATGGACTCGGTTCACCGGACAGTGCGAAGAGGGTGTGAGGTGGCACAATGTGCCACGTGGGCATGACACGCGGGTGCCACATAGGCGAGGGTGCTGACGTGGCTTACGGGTGGCGCTGAGGTGGGCGAGCCACGTCGACATAGGGCCAGCGGTGCTCTGACCCGCGGCTCACCGGCGTACGGCAGCACGGCGGCGGCCAGCGAGGGTACCAAACGAAAGAGGGGGGCATGGGGGTCACGATGCTCACCGCAGTGGCGCAAGGGTGCGAAGGACTCGCCGGTGGCGAGGAGATATGCGGCGGCGGTGTTGGGCTTGTGGTGGCGGGGTGGTGCGGGTGGCGTTCTGGCGAGGGCGAGGCACACACCGGGTCGGTGGAGCTACGGCGATGCTGTTGGTGTGGTTGGAGTCAACGATGAGCCTTCGCCGACGCTGGAAATGAAGGTTTTTCGAGCTTTGGCGGCGCGAAGAAGAACTCAAACCCTCGGTGATTGGGAGGGAGAGGAGGTAGGAGGCTTGGGGCCTTCAGTTGTGTGGGGAAGTGCGCACCCGGTGCTCCCTTTTATAGGGGCCGGGGAGGTTGAGGGGAGGAGATCGAGCGCGCGGCGATCTCGATGGCCGTTTCAAAATTCCGGCGAAACCGTGCGCGAGGAAGGGGGAAAGTGGGCGGAATGGGTGCGGTGAGAATCACAGGCTTAAATGTGCCCGGTCGTGTGAGGAGAGGGCGTGGAAATCCCGTGGGCGCTAATGGCGTGCAGGGCTGGCAATTGGAGGAGGAAGAAACGGGGAAGGAGAAAGGCACAGGCGGGCCCACACGTCGGTGACGCAGTGCGGCTGATGAGTGGGACCGGGGAGGTGAGAGAGGGGGTGCGATGGGAGCGGGCTAGCTTGGGACACGCAGAAGAAAAGGATTGGGCCGAGATTTTGGATTTTGGCCCAAAAACGAATTGCAAATTTTGAATTGATTTAACAATTAAAATAATTCAGTTAATTCGAAAAGGCTTTAGAAAATAGCAAATAAAATCCAAAAATTCTAGAAAAATTCACAGAAATTCCTAGAGTTATTTTGGACTTAAATAAAATATTTCCAACTTAAAATTTGTAATAGTTTTGCACATATTTTTTTTGGCTTTATATAATTAGGGAAAAGCTTTTAAAATTCCGAAAATTCTAGAAATTAATTAAAATTTTATTTTTCAATTTAAATCAAATACAACTTCAAAAACTTCAATAAATTTTATTTTTGACTTTTAAAACTTCAGAAATTCAAATAAAGCAATAAAACTCTTTCAAATTTCAGAAAATCCAATAAAATAATAACTTTATTTATTTTTATTTTGGTAATAGAACTTTGGGATGTTACAGATGTCTTCGGGTGCATCATTTACCTGTATACCTGTATTGTTGGGTCTAGTACCAGGACTAGCCTCATCAAAAGTGACCTCGCGGGTCTCAGCAATTTTGTTAATTTCTAAGTTGAATACATGATAACCTCGAGTGTGAGCTGCATATCTAAGAAAAATACCATATGAGGATCTAGATTCAAATTTATCAAGATTGCCATGTTTAAGAATAAAACATCGACCTCCAAACACCCTGAAGTGAGAAATCTTAGGAGAATGACCAAAACGAAGTTCATAGGAAGTCTTATGCAATTTAGCTCACAAAACTACTCTATTAGAAATATAGCAAGCAGTAGAAATAGCTTCGACCCAATACTTCCTAGGTGTAGCATATTCATTTAACATCATTCTAGCCATCTCAACCAAGATTCTATTTTAACATTCTACAACACCATTATGTTGTGGCACACGAGTTGAAGAGAATTGATGATCTAAATCTTTTTCAGTACAAAAAGAAGTAAATAATGTGTTCTTGAATTCAGTTCCATTATCACTTCTAATTGCTCTAAGTGCCCCTAGGAGTTCAGTGGCAAGTCTAAGAGCAAGCTCTCTAAAGTGACCAAAAACTTCGGCCTTAGATGCCATGAGAAAGACCCAAGAGTATCTAAAGTAATCATTAACAATAACAAGAACATACCATTTACCTCCAGCTGACTGAACTCTAGCAGGACCTACAGTGTCCATGTGCAACAATTGGCCAGGTGCATCAGTCATAACAAGTGAGAGTGGAGGATGTGATGCCAAAATCATCTTATCGTGACGACAGGGTGAACAAACAAAATCCATTGATTTTTCAATTTTAAGATTAGGTATTCCTCTAACAAGATTCATATTACTGATACGAGCAAGATGATCAAAACCAATATGACCTAATCTACGGTGCTAGTGAAATAAATCCTTAACATCAGATGAAACAAGACACCTAAGATCAGAGGATGATGAATATGAAAAGTCACCCTTGATGAATCTAAAATGCAGCATGAATGCTTTTTAAAGCTCACCTCAAGATTATTGTCTGTCAACTGTGAAACTGAAAGCAAATTATAGCTCAACTTACTGACAAGAGCAATGTCTTTTAAAATGAATTTTTCATTGATGCGCACAGTACCTCTTGCAAGAACTTGTCCTAGAGCATTGTCCCCAAAAGTAATCATCTGGTCAATTTCACATGCATTGTTAGCTGTAACCAAAACATGTTCTTCCTCAATATCGCTAGCTGAAGTGTACACACCATTGTCCTTGATAATTAAAGCTCGTTGACTTGGACAATCGCGCATCAAGTGCCCAAATCCTTTGCAACGGTGACATTGTACATCTCTGGATCTCCCTATAGAAGCAACGAAAGAAGCACTTTTTGTGGGAACTTCTACCTTGGTTGATTTGCTTGCATTAGGGACATGTGCAGGAGTGGAAGGAGCAGCAAGAGGTACTCGGCTTGAGGAGGGTGCATCACGGCCAGAAGTGGAGGAAGGTACCATGTGTTGTTGCTGAATTGGCTGACCTGCAAAAGATCCTCCAAAATTGCCTCTAGAGCGAGATTGTCGACCCTGCACTTCTCTTTCAGCTTTGCAAGCAAGATTGAACAAATGGGTAATAGAATTATACTCTTTATAATCTAAAATATCCTAAATGTCATGGTTTAAACCTTCCAAAAATCTAGTCATCTTAACATCTTCAGTTTCTTCTAAACCACAACGCAACAAACCAGTTTTCAATTCTTCATAATAATCCTCTACAGAACTACAACCTTATCTTAAGCGTTGCAATTTATTAAGCAAATCACGAGAAAAATATGAAGGTACAAAACTATGTCCCATTGCTCTCTTCAAAGCATTCCATGTCCTAGGTATGTTATGATTAGTACGACAATATTCACTCCACCAAATAGATGCAAAATCAGAAAACTCACTAGTAGCAGCCCTAACTTTCTTATCTTCAGGGAATTCATAACAAGAATTTTTTTGTTCTACGGTTAACTCCCATGTGAGATAAGCATCAGGATCATATTTTCCAGCAAAAGAAGGTATAGTGAATTTAATTTTGGAAAGTGGGTCATCACGATCACGTACCTCTCGCTGATTTCTTCCCATACATTGACGATTGTGACGAAGCCAATGATGGTTACGATCATTTTGAACATTGAATCCACCTATTTCTGTATCAGTAGTGTAGTTGTTCACGTCTTCTTCTTCCACCCCATCTGCCCAAGAGCGAGCAGCAAGTGGTGTGCGGCGAGCAGGAGGGTCCTCCATCCTTGGCTCATGATCATGGGTTGTGGATGCGGCAAGTGGCCGATGTACGAGGTGCTCAAAGCGTATGCGAAGCACCGTGAAGTTGTCATTGATCCGATCCAAGGCATTGTGAATGCTCTCACCGAGCAAGTGCTCAAAGTGTCGCACGATCCCTTTCGTGCGAGGTGTGAGAGGACCTTCACTCTCAAGCTCCAAAGAGTGGTCGTTGTTGTTCCCACCATGTGTAGATCCACGTGACCCTGCCATTGTTAGTAGAAAATCAAGAACAAATCACAGTGTATATGCCCCTATCAACTACTAGGTGCTGGAGGTTCAAAAGTCGCTCACACTCAAGCTCATACCGAGTTCTTACCAAGCAACACAGGTGGTGACCGGCAATGAGTGTAGGTCTCAAACGCTCTCCAAATATTGACAAAGTGATTACAAGCAATTGGTACATGTGCAATGGTAGAAGGTGGAGCTAGGATAGGCCTCAATATGGTAGCAAGGATTAGCAACAATCAAATCAGTTAATGCAAGTTGAAAAATTGTTTAAAGTACTAGTCAATGTTGCTGATCCTAGCCTAGAAAAAAGCTAGCTAATCAAAGCCTATGAAGCAACGTGTAAAAAGGATCCCTCCTAAGAGAAGTGTATGAAAGCACACGCAAAGATCAATGTGACTTGATATAAGCAAAGAAAATTTTCACACAAAGTTCTAGGAGAGACGCTAGCCAACTACTCAAACTTCTGTGTAGGGGCACAAGATTGCTGACACGATGTAGAGCATAAAGACGAAATAACGTGCAATGTAAGCAGCCCACTAGTTTAAACAGTAAATAACAGCTAGTCTCAAAAGATAAAAAAGCAAAGTTTTGTATGTCTCATATATACTCAATCGAAAGGTTTTGACGAGATCTACAACTTTGCAGTTGAGGCGAACCCTAAATTCCAAAGAGAAGACCAAAAGAAACGGCAAAAACAGCGACTGAAAACTTGCGATGTGAATTTGGGCCAAAGATGGCTGATTTTGGGGCCCCTGGAGGGTTACTAGCACAAGATGGTCAGATGTTTTGGATTGGGCTCGTCGTTAGGTTTCCAACGAGTCTGAGAACGTAAAAAACGGACACGTTATGCAAAAGTTATGCCCATTTTACTGAAAGTGTCTCGGAAACGGAATCCTACTCGGACTCGAATTCGTCTCAAGTTCAAATTAAAACTGCTATATCTTTCAATCCCTTGGGCCAAACTTACTGATTTTTTTTGTGTGGAAGCTTGTGTCTATATGTAGAATGTTTCCACCAATTTTCACTGATTTTGGTGAAAGTTTGACACACTTTTTCAATTTTCGGGAAGGTGGACACTTTCCTTTTTTTTTCTTCTATTTTTCCTCTCTTTTTTTGTCCTTCTCTTGAAAACCTGAAACCAACTAGGGCTTCCCTTCTATTCTTGCTCAAGTTGCAGCGGCGGGTATTGAAATATGCTGCGGCAGCGAAATAGAGCGGTGGCAGGGCAAATTGGGTTTGTTGCGACAGCGAGATACAGCGGTGATAGAGCACTAGGGTTGTCGCGGCAGCGAGATGCAGCGTTGGCAGGCACATTTGGTGGCTGTGGCAGCGAGAGGCAGCGGCGACCGAAAGCGTGTGGTTGCCACGGCAGCAAGATGGCAGTGGCGGTAGGGCCTTCGATTGCCATGGCAGCGAAGGGCCAGCGGCGGCAGGAGGCTGCGATTGCCATGGCAGCGAATGGCAGCGGCGGCAGGAGGCTCTGGTTGCCACAGCAATGAAAGGCAGCGCGAGGCAAGGAGATGTAGTTGCCGCGGCAGCGATCTGTGGAAGGATGATGACCTACGGTAGTGATCAAGATGTAAACTAGACAAAGACCAACTAGACTCCAACTAGAACTAGAAATCAGCAACTTGACATGATGATGCAACCAAGAATTCAACAATGCAAAATACTGAAAAGAAAATTGCAGGGCATAGATTGGTTTGGACAAGATGAACTAACCCTTTTTTGTGATTTTCGTGGACTGTAGGTACAAACGAATCTACTACTAGAAAACTGGAAACTCTCACCAATCAACTGTAGCTCTGATACCACCTGATGCGACAAAGGGTATCCCGATCTGTAACTTCCCAAAAATTTCAAAATGCAAAAATATGATATTTTTAAAACTTTTTGTGTGATTAGCTGTTGATGTTCTATTTGCCAGCATTTTTGAGAATTGTTTGAATGACATTTTCTCTCTTACCAACATAAGAGGTCTAAAACAAAAATCCTAGAAATAAAAGCCCTAAAAACGGAAACCCTAATATCAGAAATTGCTAAAGCAAAATAAACTTAGAGTATTGCCCTTCTAAATATTATATGTGTTGGGTAAACCATAAAGACCGAAAGCATAAAATTCAAAACCTAATACTCTAAATATTCAAAAGACCAAATAGAAATATTTAGCAAATATCAGGTTTTATCAAGTATCACATGGGAAATTTCTTAGCAAAAATCAGACCTTAGCAATCACCGTATTTTTTTTCATTGCCTTTTTCCCTAGTCTTTTCTCCTTCCTTCATATTGTTCCTATGGCCAAGAGCTACTTGAACCAGGTCGATGCAGCCAAACCTATTCGGTCAAAACTGGCTCAAGGACCTTTCTTCCTCCCTTGGCCCACATGCAAAGACACGACTCCACGTGAAGCCGAGCCTTGTTGCCCGTCGACGCTGCGTCGTCGGATCTCCTCGGTGCTTCTCTGACTTCGCCGACCCCTCCAACACTCTCCAGGTACCCGGCCAGTGCTCGTGCTCCTTCCATTCCCCCCCTAACCCTCTCCGGTGCGCCGCCCTCTTTTCACCTCCACGCCTGGCCACCGCTCATCACCTCCCAGCCGCCGCCGACCAGCTCCGGTCAAGCCACCACCACCCTTCGGTTCACCCCACGTCCCCGGTTCCATTTAAGCCGTCACAGCCACCTCACCGTCGCTCCTTCGCTGGCGATGAACCAAGCCCGAGCCACCATGTTCAGCTCCCTTCTGCTCTCTGTTGCCTTTCCTCCTGTGGCTGACAGTGGAACCCACCCCTTTTAAACCGAACCAAATTACTGCTAACCAACCTTTTGAATGTCAATTAGTCCACTCAAATGCATTAGCAAAAACTGAGGCTAAGTTTTGAAGAAGTTGTCTGTAGAACTTCAGTTTAGAAAATGGTCTGTTATGATACATATGAGCAGGGAAGTAATTTGTCCGTAAAACTCTTTTGTCAAACCAACCAATGTTAACAAATCTTGTAAATGTTGTTAGGTCACCTAAATGATCTAGCAAAAATTGGAAGGTTAAATTAGTATGAAGTTAGATGGTAGTTGTTCAATTCAGAAAAGTGTCCTATTGTAGGATGCATGAACTGATAATATAAACTTCCCGTAAGATGCCTAATACTTTTAGCTAACTGTTGTGCTTAACTATTTGATCACTGAAAATTCGATTAACAAATAGATAATTGAATTAACTAAGTGATCATTTAACAACACTTCACTTAGACCAGCTCTTAATAAAATCTATGAACCGAAGAGGGAATGAATGAGGTAGTGAGTTAATACCATCTCAAATAGGGAAAATTAGCTCAGTGACATCGTGTTAGAGCGTAATCGGAGGAATGACACTCTGTTCGTGATGCACTAAAAAAATGACATCGCGAACACCAAAAAATTAGACAAATGACATCACCGCCAGTTACTTCCGTTTCTAGACATTTTTAAATATAGAAACTGTGCTAAAAAAATTATTAATTTGTTTGTGGAGCCTCCCGACACAGTTTAATTGCTTGTGTATTTTTTTTCAAAACTTTATACGTTCTGATTTTATGTCTAAAATTCATTTAAATATACTGTTTGTAGGAATTTTCTAATATATAAAATGAGTTCCAAACATTATGAATTTTTTTCAGGCTCCTTACAAAGTGGGCTTGATTGTGTAACTTTTCTAGAATTTTTACAAAATTAATTAATGCAATTTCATAATGTCCTTATATTATGAAATATTATACTCCTCACACAGTGGACATTATGAAATTGCATTACTTAATTTTGTAAAATTTTGAAAAAAATACACAATCAAGTCCACTATGTAAGGAGTCTGGAAAAAAATTCATAATGTTTGGACTTCATTTTTGATATTAGAAAATTCCTATAAACAATGTAATTAAATGAATTTTACTGACAAAATTATAGCGTATAAAGTTTTTAAAAAAATACAAGCAATTAAACTATGTAGATAGGCTGCACAAAAAATTGATAATTTTTTTTAGCTCAGTTTCTATACTTAAAAAATTATGGAAACGGAAGTAACTGACGGCGATGTCATTTGTCTAATTTTTTAGTGTTCGCGATGTCATTTTCCAGTGCGTCATGAACGGATCAGTGTCATTCCTCCGATTACGCTCTAACGCGATGTCACTGAGCCAACTAGTAGCACATCAATCCAAAGTTTCTCCTCTGTAAAGATATATGAATAAAGAGGATTATATGAGGGTAACCCAATGACAATAGGCTAATGCCTCTTCTAATACCAGTACTTAGGAAGTTTATTAAATTCAGCTAACCATTGGACCTTAATCTCTGCAAACTAATTTAAAACGTAAGCATTTATATGATAATCCAAAACAAACAGTGAACCTCCACTTAAAATCATCAGGAGTGCATGAGCTCAATAACTTGAACCATCAAGTGCCAAATTGACTCAGGAAAATACTTTATTTAGGTAAATGTTTAATAAAATGGAAGAACAATAGTAACAATTTGGATGATGGTTAGCTAAACAACAGTGATCTTACGCCATGATGTGATAACAACAATATTAGCACTAAGTCAATGAGATGACTAATAAAGATTAGTAAAGCAATTAGAGATTAAAAATCGTTAATATGTATTTCTAGTTAAAGATTAACCTAATATACTAGATGTACCTTAGTATAAACTTAATCATAATAATGACTATGTATAGAACACACTTAAATCATGGAATTTCCTTGGTAAATAGGAAGTAATAACTAAAAAAATCATGAGAGCATATAAGAGGATTGATTTTGACTGTATGATCATTGTGGATGTGTACAAAGAATACCTGGAGAGAGTACTTGTGAGTACTAGGTAGCCTGTTAAGGAAAACAACATCACCTAGGCTCAAGGTATTGTTCGTCGTCATCCGTTCCCAGTAGCAATACAATTCCTGATCTGAAAGCAGATATGAGAGTATTACCTAACCATGGTAATCTCCCATATCAGTAACATGTGAGGAATGTTCCTACGAACATTCTCTCTCTCTCTCTCTCTCTTAGAATTATCTACTTTGGTTTGAAGAATTTCCTTCATCAATGGATATATTTTGTCTGTAGCATTTCCTTCATCAACTTCCTCGGTTATACTTCATCTGAAGTATTTCCTTCATCCACTCCATTAGGTTTGATTAGTTTCATCAGGAATACTTCGTCCTTCCAAGTTGTCGTTAGAAATGTTTGATTTTATTCGAAGTATTTTATTTGGTTCGAATGTCTTTGGATTTATTGGATTTCATTTGGTTATTTTCAAACGATCTTGGATTTAATCGTATTCTGCGTAGTTAGACTCTGAAGCTGTAATGGGACAACAATCCTAACAAGATCGAGGCTGGAATCAAGATTATCTGAGCGTTGAACAGGATGCTTATCAACACGTTGAGCAAGATGATTATCAGAACCTTGAGTCAGAACAGGATCGAGGTTATCATAATTCTGAGCAAGGCGAGTCAATACTTTGATCATATTGCACCTAATTTTTGCAATTATATTGTTTTAAATTATGAAATTGCATTGCTATGTTTTATACAACTCTATTGGTCTAGCTCATAGTTAAATTCCTTAACAATAATTGTGTATAAACTTCCAATCCTTGAACTTGAACACTATCCTTTGTCACCTTAGAATTAATGGTTTACATACTAGTTAATAAGTATGTATCTAAGTGTCATGCTTAGCCTTGCTTAGATACATTGTCATTCGGGCACTAAATTGCCCAACATCATATTCAAACATTTGAAAATGAATTTGGGCAGTCGAGGCTGGAGCCTGGCTGGTATTTTGAAAAGGAAAAGGAATTTCAAACGGGACAACCTGGAAATTGTTGTAGACTTGGGTATGTGAAAGGAATGATGAATGTGTATGGGATTACGCCAATATGGGATGAAAAGCCGGGTTGGAACCCGAGGATTTGAGTTGTCTTGGTCGAGTACCAGTGGAAAGTATTGGGTTCATATAGGTGCAGGATTTGCAAGGTGGATGCGGCTCGGGATTAGCGGACGGGTACAACTTGGGAATTGGCGGGGGAATGTGCCCTGGGGATCAAGGGTGGTGCAATCTCGGGATTCAAGGGTGGTCTCACCTGCGGGGCAGGGAGATTGTGACCTAAGTTTTGCCGGGTGGTGCAGCCGGAGAGTCGTCAGAGGCATTCGGCCCGAAATTTCAGGTGTAGGCCGATCGGAATTGCCGGGTGGTTGCAGCCTTGGAATTGCCAGATGGATGTAGCCCGGGAAAGTGATATAGATTGGGCTGGAGCCTCATGATTGGAAATATTGGTTTGGAACCAAGTGATTGAAAATATTGGGTGGAACCCAGAAAGTTGAGATGGTCTGGATGGAGAACTAGTGGTAAATATGGGATTGGATCATCGGGGTTGAAAATCTATGATTGGAGCCTGAGTGATTGGAAATATTGGGATGGTATAGGAGATGGGATCTCCACTAGTACTTTACAACAAAAACTCAGTTTATAAAACTTGTGTTGGTTAAAATACTAAGTCTCAGGATTTGCTATTACTTAATATATTTCAATAAATTGCTTTGCGCAAAATAAAATAACCATGAGCCTTCCCTTTGATTAGCCTTGCATGTATAATAATTGCATTGTGTATTGGCTCGCGAGTACGGTTGTGTACTCATGCTCGCTATTTGCATTCCTTTAGTCAGTAAGCATAAAAGAAGGCTACATGGATAGTTGTGAGTGTTGATCAAGACTGAAGATCAAGAAGGCGAAGAACTAGGTCGCGAGCCCACAGTCGATTGCCAGTGGGCATATCGTGAGGGTTCCACGCGTTATTCTGTGATTCTATTTGCCACTGCTGATCTCTGAAAGATATTTGGCCTGTTCAGCCATTGTACAAGTCAAAAACCATAAGGTATATTTACGCTTTGTTTAATATTATGCAATAGATTTACATTTTCGTGATATGTGTTTGAACCAACAATGTAACTATGTGTGCTATCTTACTGATCCAAGGAATGGCACAAATATACACAATAGATCCCAAGTTCCAAATTTGGGGTTTGACAGAGATGGTATCAGAGCATATCGACTCTAGGTCGTGACTTTAGTTAGCATGGCCGTTAGTTTAATTAGAGGAATTTTTTTCAAAATCTATTTGCACCTACAAAAGCTTTACGAAAAACATAAGTATTACTGCTCATTCTTATCCCTCCTAAAGATTTCACTCTTACCTATGTCAGATCTTCATTTGATTTCGAAAGGTGATTGGTTTCCTCTTGCCTTACCCTAGCTTCAAAAACTTAAGCTCAGGAACATGATGGCTTATTAAGGATAGGGCAATCTCATTTTGAGTAACCCTTGTGCGTAGAATTGTGCACCCCCATGTGTGATGCTGCGAGTAGATGATGTACTGTCGTAAGATTTCATTTGGAACCTGTGCACTGCCTATTTTGCCCATGGGCGTCATATTTCGTAGTTACGGGAAAAGTTTGTTTTAAAATATTTGTGTCATTATTTGAGCTCCCGACTTTTCGTATGTTAAAAACCAAAATTTTAAAAGGATAAAAATGGGTTTAGTTACTTTATTCCCGCGATCTTCTCTCTATCTCATGCTATTTCCTTTCATCCCTTGCTGAAAGCACCACTAACATCAAGACCAACCTAAAACATATGCAAGGTCAAGATGACGAAGCTCCTTGTGAAGTTGCCCACTCAGACCCAAACCGTCCATACAAGACCCTTAGGTATCATCGCACTTCGGATAGGGTACGACCATTCAGCTTAGCAAAGACTCGCCAGGACAAATCGAAGAAATGTTACGTTAAGGTGAAGTTCGAAGATCGTAAGATAGAGTCAACCATTAACTCTTATTCAAAGGAGGACCGAATCCCCATAATAGGTTTGAAGCCACTGCCCCTTGGGACTCATCGACCCATCACATGTTTCGGGTATGGTAAGGTAGACCACTTTGTGTCTCATTGTCCCAAGAGGCAATCAAATCTAGGCTTTTGCTCTAAATATGGTGAAATGGGGCACTTTGCTAGGAATTACGATTTAAGGAAGTCAAACAAGGCAATCGTGAAAGTCAAGACATGTCGACGCTGTGACAAGGAAGGACACTACATCGACCAAAGCATCACCAACTATCTCAACTGCGATGAAGAACAAAGATCTGGAGATTGCCCAACAAACTACTTAGGAGACCAACCCCTCTATCTACTACTCTATTTCCCAGTGCCTTCAACACCCCTTCGCGCTTGCCCTCTCTCTCATCTTTTCTAAAGAAGATACTGTTGCCGCCATGCTAAGGAAGCGACCACGCGTCAAGCCAGACACCTTCAGCTGCTAGAAGACTCACAACGAGCCGACAATGCAACTAGGATTGTGTAACCATCCTCCACAATGTCTCTCTTCCACCTTGTCCTATCTTATTCTTTCTGTCTACCGGAATCACAAGGTCGAGATTCTTTTTAAGGGGGGTAGGTTTGTAACATCCCAAAAATTTCAAAATACAAAAATATGAGATTTTTAAAACTTTTTGTGTGATTAGCTATTGATGTTCTATTTGCTAGCATTTTTTAGAATTGCTTGAATGACATTTTCTCTCTTGCCGACATAAGAGGTCTAAAACAAAAATCCTAGAAATAAAAGCCCTAAAAATGGAAACCCTAATATCAGAAATTGCTAAAGCAAAATAAACTTAGAGTATTGCCCTTCAAAATATTATATGTGTTGGGTAAACCGTAAAGACCAAAAGCATAAAATTCAAAACCTAATACTCTAAATATTCAAAAGACCAAATAGAAATATTTAGCAAATATCAGGTT
Organism: Phyllostachys edulis; assembly: GCA_036346405.1. Taxonomy (NCBI): domain Eukaryota; kingdom Viridiplantae; phylum Streptophyta; class Magnoliopsida; order Poales; family Poaceae; genus Phyllostachys; species Phyllostachys edulis. The sequence goes on along the minus strand of CM070557.1, from coordinate 22,366,883 downwards.
TTATCAATTATCTCATGGGAAATTTCTTAGCAAAATCAGACCTTAGTAATCGCCGTATTTTTATCATTGCCTTTTTCACTAGTCTTTTCTCTTTCCTTCATACTATTCCTATGGCTAAGAGCTATGTAACACCCCAGCCCGACAAGAGCCTGGGTACTACTAAAAATAATAAAGTAACAATTTAAAACTTAAGGTATTATACTAAATTTCGGTAGAACCTCCTTTGTATAGTTAACTATACCGGAGGTTCTAACAGATATCAATAAGAATAATCAATAATTCAAACATACAATTTAAAATGTCATCGTAAGAACATCCATAAGACGCTAATCAACTCTATTACAAAGCATCAGATGCATAAGACATAACCAATAGAAATTCTCTAAGCAGTTTGCTCAATTATTAATTCATAATCCAAAATTAATCATTCATGAATGGTTCGTGGAAGTGTGCAACAGTTCTTATTTCTATCCCATCCCATGCATGACGTCCGCGTAGGAAGTACCTAAAAACATAAGCAAATAGCAAGTGTGACTCCAAGACTCAGCAAAGTACAATTAATACAACAATTCAATTTACAACTTTACCACTATCATCCAATCACTCTTTATAATAGACCAGATCATATGCTCACGCAATGCAAATGCCATAGATGCACTCTTTTCTTTTCTCTTTGCATTTACCAGTAATGCGGAGTATGCATCTGTCAATGCATACCCATGCATGTGCCTTCCAGCACAGGGACCATAAGCCCACACTCCACAAGTGTGGGGACCTCAAGCCCATCTAATACATGACGGGGACCTCAAAATCAATACTTGGTCACCACATGACCAAGTCTCAAGGATGATAGCATGATGCACATGAGTCAATCCACTTATCCAACATAAACAAGTAATAACCAACAGCGACATACATGAGTAAGGAACATACACATAATACTAGCATTCATGAGTAAAGAACATACACATGATACTAGCATTCATGAGTGAAGAACATACATATAATACTAGCATTAAAAAACAATCACTCTTAATTATTCTACCACAATTTGTACTTGCCTCAACCGTGCGAAGCTTGATGACGCGAAGAGGGCGTTGCCCCCGGAATCAAACCCCCACCGGAATAATTTTAACAAACACTCTAAGATAAAAAATTCTGGACAAGACGTTGCTAGAAACAAATATACGACTAACTACGCTCCCTAGCGCAACTCAAAACACCAACTCCCATGAGCATCGATCTGTCCCAAAATAGAATAGTCTTCTTCTAAAATTCATAAATTTTCATCTATTTATCCGAAAATGGTGTTCTTTGGCTTCCTAGAAAGCTTATTACACTACCCACATAAAACTAGTTGGTGAGCTTCCCAGCTTCTGTCATCCTCTATCCCTACCAATCAGATTTCTAAAACTTCTAAATCCCGTCAGAGGTTCTGGACAGCGAGACTAAAACTTACGTAAATTTCGGTACAAATATCCACAAATTACTTTATCTAGCTTTGTAGAAACCTTACAAAATATCCTACAACTTTCATGTTGGTGAGATCTTCTAAATAAATCGTTAGATAATTCTTATTAACCAATTAATACTCGCTGCCAAAATTCTGACAGAACCATAGAACAGCGACGTTGCAAAAACCATATCTCATGATCCGCTCATCCAAACGACCTGATCCAAGATCCTACAAAAAGCTAATGACGCTGCCTACAACTCTCTAGGAGATGGCTAGACTGGATTTCGTAGTTAACAACCATAAATCAATCGAACACTACAGACTGCCAGAAAACCAATCTAATACCGACATTGCCTAAATTCATCAATACATGACTAATCGGACAAGATCAGGGGTTACCCTTAGAGAATTCGCTGAAGAACACGAGGACCACCCCGTGATCCCTCTCCTTCCTTTCTCCCTCCTTCCTCTTCCTCTTCTTGGCCGGCCAACACCAGGGTGACCTTCCTTCTTCCTTCACTTGGCCGGCAGCAACAAGGACCTTCTTCACCGGCAACAGGGGCTTCACCAGAGGAGGAGGCACCGCTGGAAGGAGGCACAGGAGGTGGCGGCCAAGGGAGGTGTGGGGGGTGGCGGCCAAGAGGGTGTTGCGCCCTAAGGTTGGCCACCTCCTTAAGGTCGGCTGCCCTCCCCTCCACCTATGGGCCGAATTAAAGTGGGCCAGAAGCCCTGGCCCAGGTTGTCTAAACTTTACAGAAACCCCGTTCTATTCTTCTATTAATTCTATTTTCTAATTGGTTCTTCTTCCTAAATTAATTTTTCTCTCTCGAATACATTTGGGGTATTACATTCTACCCCCCTTAAACGGAATTCGACCTCGAATTCTAATCACGCTCAACACCAAAGAACAATCACAGCTAAAAATTTACCAACATCATCAAGTACCTGCTGTGAATAATTCTAGATATTGCTCGCGCATGCGAGACTCCAATTCCCAAGTGGTCTCTCTCCCAGTCTGATGCGACCATAGCACCTTGACATACTTCAATGTTTTATTCCTTAAGACTCTTTCTGACTTCTCTAGAATTTGTACCGGCTTGGATTCAAAAGATAGATCTTGCTCAATGGTTAAAGGTTCTAGCGGAATCACACGCTCCAGGTCCCTCAAGTACTTCCTCAACATGGAGACACAAAATACATTGTGCACACCGCGCATGGACTCTGGAAGGTCCAAACGATATGCTTCCCTTTGGTACCGAATCGCACAACACCTTTAGTGGGAGACACTTTCAAGAGCACCTGATCTCCCACTTCAAATTCTAACTCTCGTCTCCTCACATCAGCATAGCTTTTTCTGCCTGCTTTGAGCTGCTAGCAGATTCTGCCTTACCAAGGCTACACGCTCAACGGTCTTCTGTACCCAATCCGGGCCCGTACTGCCTTTGTAACACCCTGGCTATGCAGAAGCCAAGATATTACCTAAAAGACTAACATCCAACACAGTACAGAATAATTTCAACAATCTTTCGACTAATGACATAAAAAGAACAACATCTAATAGAATGAATATAGGAATTGACTTAGAATTCAACAACGTGTCAAACTCTATCATCCAATCATATTGAATCAATTAGGATATACTATCAAAAGATTATACGAAGATCATAGGCAATTACTAACATCAACCATCAACCTCCATTTATTACAATCCAAATATTATCAAATGAAAAGGTAATAACAAGTTCATCTAATTGACAAGTAGATAATGAGAAGTGAATGAATGGTTCATGACTATTCCCTCTCAAGCATGTCGTCTTCAATGTTTACCTAAAACAAGTAAACATGGCAAGAATGAGTCCACGACTCAGCAAGTACAACAACACAAAAAGAACCATACAGAATAGGAACATATTAGAATGAATGAGTAAGGACATATCATCACATAATAGAATTCAAATGTAGAAGGAACGAACAAGAACATATCATCACATAATAGATTTCGAATGTAGAAGGAACGAACAAGGACATATCATCACATAATAGAATTCGAATGTAGAATGAACGAAAAAGAACATGACAGTCACATTTTAGAATATGAATTTAGAATATCAGAAATCATATGAATGAATGAAATACATGAACTCCACTTCTGCTTATACCGGTATAGCCAATGACACACCTGTCGGTGTTCACTTAGGCCCGCATTTAACAAAATGCAGGGATCCAAGGCCCGTATGAAGAACATTTCATACGGGGATCCAAATCTGCCCACATTGGAATGGTGGGTCTTACGTGCCCATATTGGAATTGATGGGTCTTTACATCCCACTCCCATGGGTGAATCATGAACCATGAATGAATGAATGAATATGAATTTGTAAGAAGAAAACTCAAGAAGCATGATTCATATACATGAAACGAAGTAGAAGTCAACGAAACCTACTCACATACCATAGTACACAGTCATGGCATGAACTTAAAACATTATGAACAATCAACAGTAGTACATTACACAATGTACTTGCCCATATTGGAATAATGAGACTTCACTACCCACTCCCGTGGGTGAACAGGAATGAAGGAACGAATGAATGTAATGAATGTAGTATTATTATTGAAGAATCATGGTATATCAACTATGAAGGGAAACAAGGAATACTGAAATTACCCATTTCATATTCATCAATCAAGTGGAAGAAACAACAAACAAGATAAATCAATTATACTTGCCTTTCGAACTGCGATGCGATAGGAGGCAAGGTTGAAGCCACTAATCTCGAATTCCCTCCTCCTACACAATTTAATTGCTTGAATAAGAACAACATGAATAAGACGCTACTCGCAATGCCTAATCCCATAATCCTAAACACAAGATTCACATAATTGATCTATCCAATTAAATCGACAGTCTAGTGGAATGATAAACTGGACAGCGGTACTAAAGACATCATATTTTTTTCTCTAAGACCCAAAAACGGAGTGAACTCAGATCCTATGGAAAGGTAACAATATCCTCTACAAAAGTCTAGTTTGCGGAATCTCCCAATTCTGCCAAAAACCTAAGTTAATAATCCTATGAAAGTCGAACATCCAATCTGTCTAACAGAACCACATAACAGTAGAGAAATAATCATATATTTTGTTCTACAAATCCGAATTGGGTGTTCTTTATCAATCTAGAAAGGTTATAAAAAAATGCTACAACAACCTAGTTGGGTGGAAACCCTAAATCTGCACTTAACTTAATCATAATTTAATAGACAAATTGATAGCTAATTCACATCAGATTTTCAGGACAGTAGGAAAGAATCTATCATAACTATTAAACCGTAACTCGGAATTGAGTGATATTTGAGGCTACGGAAAGCTAAGAACGAATGCCACATAACTCTAGGAGGTGGGATCCTCTAATTTGGATCCTAAACACATGAAAACCGACGCACAAACAACAGGACAGAATCTGTTCTAATCGCAGTATGGATTCGATCCACTAAACGTAACCAATTATGCATCTAACATGAATCAAACAGTGAGGAAAACCGCTTGTTACCCTTGAAGAACCACAGGACGTCGCCGATCAATCCCCCACGAAGAACTCTCCTCTTCTCCTCCTTTCTCCCTTCCCCTCCTTCTTCTTCTTCCTTGGCCAAAAGCACACAAGAACAAGATGGTAGCAAGGGCTAAGGGTGGGAGGTTACTGTAGCAGCGACGGGTACTGTAGCAGAGGCATGCTACAGTACATGTTAGGGTTCCCCCTTCTTTTGTTGGTAGCCGTTTCCCCCATGGGCCATGGGCCAAAAGGGCTGATTTTCCCCCTCGCTTGACTTTGGGTTTGCAATCCATTCCCCTCTAAATTCTGAATTTCTTCCTCTTTTTCTTCCCTTAATTCCTTCTCTAATCTTATTGCACTCACTAATGATAATCAGGATATTACAGCCTTCTCACCCACTGCTTCCCAACAAAGTGGTGACCTGCACTTACACCCATACAGAACTTCGAATGGTGCGGCTTTAATACTAGAATGGTAACTATTGTTATAAGCAAACTCTGCCAATAGCAACTGATCCTCCCATCTACCTTTGCAAGACAAAACACAGGACCGCAACATGTCCTCTAAAGTCTGAATGGTACATTCTGACTGTTCATCTGTCTGTAGGTGAAATGCTGTACTAAGACGAAGTTGGGTGCCCAATGCATTCTGCAAACTCCCAAGACTTGGAGACAAACTTAGCGTCTCTGTCAGAAATAATGGTCTTTAGTACACCATGCAACCTCATGATCTCACGCACGTAAATAGGAGCCAAATCACTCGCTGAGTTGGTCGTGCGGATAGGAATAAAGTGTGCAGATTTGCTGAAACGATCCACTATTATCCAAACCGCATCCTTCCCTCGCAGCGATCGAGGTAACGCAACCACGAAGTCTATAGAAATATCATCCCAAGGCCATTGAGGAACCTCCAAAGGCTGCAACAACCCTGTAGGATGCTTATGCTCTACCTTCACTTGTTGACAAACACCACACGAAGCCACATAATTAGTGATATCCACCTTCATCCTTTCCACAAGAAATTTTGTTTCAGATCACGGTACATTTTTGTCTCACCCGGATGAACAGTATACGTGGTGCGATGTGCCTCCCTCAAGATATCTTCTTTGACCTCCGCCTTTTGTGGTACACAAAGGTGACCCTTAAACCGCAAAGCACCAGAACCATCCAAATTGAAATCTCCTTTCTTTCTCATATCCAGACGTTTTCTGACACTCTGCAATAACCGGTCATTCTGCTGTGCTTCCCGCATACAGTCTGGAATGGCTGACTCAAGGATCAACTGTGTCTCAACATGTGCCATGCCTGCATAGCAATAAGATATCCCCATACGGTCAAAATTAGCAACGAGGCAATCAAGGGTAGCGGTAGTCGCCTTGCGACTAAGAGCATCAGCAGCCACATTTGCCTTGCCGAGATAGTACTGAATTGAGAGATCATAATCCTTAATCAGCTCCAGCCACCTGCGCTACCTTAAATTCAGATCCTTTTGCATGAATATGTACTTGAGACTTTTGTGATCTGTGAAAACATCACAAGTCTCACCATACAAATAATGCCTCTAGAGTTTCAAGGAAAACACCACTACGGCCAACTCCAAGTCATTGGTTGGGTAATTCTGCTCATGCTTCTTCAGTTGTCTCGATGCATAAGCTATTAATTTACCCTCTTGCATGAGAACACAACCCAATCCAACACGAGAAGCATCGAAGTATACTATGAAACGCTTCAAAGACTCAGTAAGAGTAAGAACAGGAGTAGTCACTAGCTTTTCCTTCAAGGTATGGAAACTGCGTTCACAATCATCATCCCATCGAAACTTCACATCCTTCTGTGTGAGCTAGGACAAAGGCTTAGCAATAATAGAGAAATCCTGCACAAACCGCCGATAATATCCGGCCATTCCAAGGAAACTCCTCACTTCTTTGACGCTAGTCGGTCTCCCCCATCCTACCACTGTGGAAATCTTTCCCGGGTCAACTGATATTCCCTTATCATTTATAATGTGCCCCAAGAATCCCACTTCTGACATCCAAAACTCACACTTTTTCAGTTTAGCATAAAACTTATTCTCTCTTAGTGTCTCCAATACGAGCCTCAGATGACGCCAATGATCTGCTTTGGTCTTTGAATAGATCAAAATGTCATCAATAAAAACCACTACAAAATCATCCAGATACTCATGCAACATCCTGTTCATTGTCTCCATAAAAGCGGTATGGGCATTCGTTAGTCCAAAAGACATAACCTTGAATTCAAAATGCCCATACCTTGTGGAGAACACCGTCTTTTTAATATCATCTTTCGGACAGGAATCTGATTGTATCCAGACTGGAGGTCAATCTTTGAAAATATCTTAGCTCCTCTCAACTGATCAAATAAATCTTCAATGCGAGGCAGAGGATACTTATTCTTAATGGTTAACTGATTGAGGGCACGGTAGTCAATGCACATACGCCAACTACCATCTTTCTTCTTGGTAAAAAGAACCGGAGCTCCACAAGGGGACACACTGGGATGAATGAGATCTTTGGCTTTTAGATCATCCAACTGCTTCTTTAATTCCTCCTGGAAAGGATGAGCCAAACAGTATGGAGTCATGGAAACCGATCGAGCACCCGGTACCAGATCAATACTGAACTCTACTAGGCGAGGTGGAGGCATCCTAGGCAACTCCGCTGGAAAGACATCCAGAAATTCCTGAACCACCGGAATATTTTCTGCAGTCAAGGATGAACTCGGTTTTTTCCATTAAAGACAAAAGAAACTCATTCTTTGCTACGTGACTACCAGGAAACAAACTAGCTAGCAAAAAAGTGAGTGGGATGGAGCGCTTCCCTAAAAGACTATCTCCTGCCCAGAAGGGGCTTGCAAGGTTACTGTCTTCCAAAAACAAGAGATGACAGCACGGTAATGATGTAACCAGTCCATACCCAAAATAACATCAAACAGTTCCATCTTCATAACCATCAGGTTAGCAACAAATTCCTCCCCATCTAAAGAAATCACACAACCAGGACAGACTATGGAACTGGAAAGATTTCCCCCAGGAGAGTTAACTAAAACTAACTAAGCTATTTGTTGCATACTCAAATTTGCCCGGTTAGCGAATTCTAATGACGCAAAAGAGAATGTAGCTCCTGAATCAACAAGAACAAAAGCTTCCACTGAATCCACTAGAAGTGTACCTATCACCACATCGGGACGACCTACCAACTTAGCAGTAAGCATGGCATAGGACACTGATGTTGGGGTGGCGGAAGCCCCAACACCCTGGAGTGGTGGTGCAGCAGCTGCTGAAGATGCCGCAACAGGAAACGGAGCTACGGGGGTGGGCGGCCAAAAGTACCCGGGTTGTGGAATCCCTCCAGGAGCAGGTAGGTAAGGCTGTGGTGGCGCCCAAGTCAGAGTAGGGGTGGCTGCTAGCATCTACACCGATCCTCAAGAAGAAGCAGCTGGCGATGGCGCTTCAAGTACTGGCTCCCACATAATGATACTAGCGGGATTCCGCCGACAAACCAATGCCTTGTGGCCCTCCTGACCACAGTGGTGACATGGGACAGACCAGGAACATTCTGAAGTGTGATGCCCATTGCCACACTTGAAGCATATCATGCCTTGCCCTGGAACCGGACGAAGCATGGGTGCACCCGCTGACGGTCAAGATGTCACTGAAGACTGCGGTTTCAAGAACTTGGGCTTGAATGAATTCTGAGGGCCCTTGAACTTCTTGGAAACGGGCCTCTAAAAGGACCCACCTCCTCCACCAAAACTCCACTTTTGACTGCCACCAGCACCATCAGGAACTACAGTACCTCCAGCGCCTTGCAACTCCTTACTGAGCTGCATCTCTATCTCCATGCCCCTGGCCTATTCTACCAGGGAGCTAAAATCACGCAACTCCATTGCCCCCCAACACATGACGGTGCTCCGGTCTGAGCCCCCTGCGAAACCTCTTCGCCTTCTCCACATCATTAGCGGCCACAACTGGAACGAAGCAAATTAGGTTATTAAAACCCGCTTCATATTCTGACATTGACATCTTGCCCTGCTTATAATTGTTCAAAGAAACCTCCATCCTCTCCACAAAAGAATCTGGATATAACTTTTTCCTGAACTGCTCAACAAACAACTCCCAAGTAGCTGGTCCATGGGTAGCGGTCCTAGCTAATAGGACTCCTTCCCACCAGATATCAGTCTGCCCCTTCAGTTGGAAGGCCACAAACTGAGCCCTCAACTCTAAAGTCATCCCCAGTGCTCCAAAGTGCCTCTCCATATAATGCAACCAGTTAGCAGCATCAACTGGTGTGCCCATTCCATCAAAGGTATCCAATCTCAGAGCGTTCCACTAATGGAGCCCCATAGCAACAACAGCAGGAACCATAGTAGGAGCAGCAGTAGGTACAGCCGTAGGAAAATGCTAGGGTTGAGCCTGGTTCCCCCTGAGCCTCCCCATGTTGAACCGCTGAAGCAACTTCTTTTGACCCCGCATGATTACCTTCCCCAGCTACAGATTCTTGAACCTCAGGCGGTGGTGTCGCTTTGCCCCGACCGGCACCCTGTCGACCACGACCACGGCCACTACCCCTTGCCATTGCTAAACCCACAAACAAGAACAACCATACGTTAAGCACAATGATCAACAATCAACTTAATCACCAAAAACAAATATAATACTCAACGAAAGTGTATCTGCAATGCAATGACCCAAATCCCACCTATTGTGCATAGTGTGTCAAGTTTAACAATTCAAGTACCACGGACCTACAGCCCGCTCTGATAACACCCCAGCTCGACAAGAGCCTAGATGCTACTAAAAATAATAAAGTAACAATTTAAAACCTAAGGCATTATACTAAATTTCGGCGGAACCTCCTTTGTATAGTTAACCATACCAGAGGTTCTAACAGATATCAATAAAAATAATCAATAATTCAAACATCCAATTTAAAACGTCATCATAAGAACATCCATAAGACGCTAATCAACTCTATTACAAAGCATCCGATGCATAAGACGTAACCAATAGAAATCCTCTAAGCAGTTTGCTCAATTATTAATTCATAATCCAAAATTAATCATTCATGAATGGTTCGTGGAAGCGTGCAACAGTTCTTATTTCTATCCCTTCCCATGCATGATGCCTGCATAGGAAGTACCTAAAAACATAAGTAAACAGCAAGTGTGAGTCCAAGATTCAGCAAAGTACAATTAATACAACAATTCAATATACAACTTTACCACTATCATCCAATCACAACTATTTATAATAGACCAGATCATATGCTGATGCAATGCAAATGCCATAGATTCACTCTTTTCTTTTCTCTTTGCATTTACCGGTAATGCAGAGTATGCATCCGTCGATGCATACCCATGCATGTGCCTTCTAGCACAGGGACCATAAGCCCACACTCCACAAGTGTGGGGACCTCAAGCCCATCTAATACATGACGGGGACCTCAAAATCAATACTTGGTCATCACGTGACTAAGTCTCAAGGATGATAGCATGATGCACATGAGTCAATACACTTATCCAACATAAACATGTAATAACCAACAGCGACATACATGAGTAAGGAACATACACATAATACTAGCATTCATAAGTAAAGAACATACACATGATACTAGCATTCATGAGTAAAGAACATACATATAATACTAGCATTCAAAAACAATCACTCTTAATTATTCTACCACAATTTGTACTTGTCTCAACCGTGCGAAGCTTGATGACACGAAGAGGGCGCTGCCCCTGGAATCAAACCCCCACTTGAATAATTTTAACAAACACTCTAAAATAACAATTCTGGACAAGACGTTGCTAGAAACAAATATACGACTAACTACGCTCCCTAGCGCAACCCAAAACACCAACTCCCATGAGCATCGATCTGTCCCAAAACAAAATAGTCTTTTTCTAAAATTCATACCTTTTCATCTATTTATCCAAAAATAGTGTTCTCTGGCTTCCTGGAAAGCTTATTACACTGCCTACATAAAACTAGTTGGTGAGCTTCCTTCTTCCTCCACTTGGCCGGCAGCAACAAGGACCTTCTTCACCGGCAGCAGGGGGCTTCACCAGAGGAGGAGGCGCTGCTGGAAGGAGGCATAGGAGGTGGCGGCCAAGGGAGGTGTGGGGGTGGCGGCCAAGGGGGTGTGGCGCCCTAGGGTTGGCCACCTCCTTAAGGCTGGTTGCCCTCCCCTCCACCTATGGGCCGAATTAAAGTGGGCTAGAAGCCCAGCCTCAAGTTGTCTAAACTTTACAGAAATCTCCATCTATTCTTCTATTAATTCTATTTTCTAATTGGTTCTTCTTCCTAAATTAATTATTCTCTCTCAAATACATTTAGTGTATTACAAGCTACTTGAACCAGGTCGATGCAGCCAAACCTATTCGGTCAAAACCGGCTCACAGAATGTTTCTTCCTCCCCTCTCCCACACGAAGCACTCCTCCTCCACATAGCAGGCCATGGCGCCATGCGTGTTGCCACGCCGCTCACCAGCCTGAGTGCGCCCATGCCGACCATCTCGTTGCCTCCGCTGCCCACCTACAAAAGGCAGGGCCGCAGCCTTTGTCTCCTTCTCTTGGCCAGTCCTCCCCACTTCATCTTCTTCTCCAAAGCGCAAATCCGAGAGAGCCAAAACCGGCTCTACTTCAAGCCGCGCCAAGACGCCGGTGCCACGTTCACCGTTCCGGCCATCTGGCGAGCTCCGTCGCCGGCTGACATCGTCACGCCGCGTACCTCATAGCCACCATCAAAATCCTCAATTGATTTTGGGTCTTAACCACCGGAGTGCCGCGAGCCTGCCTCCTTCTCCAAGTCCGGCCGCAAACGCCTCCACCATTGTCGCCGTTGATTCGAAGAGCCCGAGCTCAATTCCTTCCAATATGAGTATCTCATGGACTCCCTCTACCATCCCCGACCACTCATTGGTGCTCTCTTCCTACGCAATGTCGCCTCCACACTGACCCGGCCTTGCCGCCATCGGCACGCGTCGTCGGATCTCCTCGGTGCTTCTCCGACTTCGCTGACCCCTCCGACAAGCTCCAGGTACCCGGCCAGTGCTCGTGCTCCTTCCATCCCCCCCTAACCCTCACCGGCGCGCTGCCCTCTTTTCACCTCCACGCCCGGCCGCCGCTCATCACCTCCCGGCCGCCGCCGACCAGCTCCGGTCAAGCCACCACCGCCCTTCGGTTCACCCCACGTCCCCGGTTCCATTTCAGCCATCACCGCTGCCTCGCCACCGCTCCCTCGCCAGCGATGAACCAGGCTCGAGCCACCCTGTTCAGCTCCCTTCTGCTCTCTATTGCCTTTCCTCCTGTGGCTGGCAGTGGAACCCACCCCTTTTAAACCGAACCAAATTACTGCTAACCTACCTTTTTAATGTCAATTAGTCCACTCAAATGCATTAGCAAAAACTAAAGCTAAGTTTTGAAGAAGTTGTCTATAGAACTTCAGTTTAGAAAATGGTCTGTTATGATACATATGAGCAGGGAAGTAATTTGTCCATAAAACTCTTTTGTCAAACCAACCAATGTTAACAAATCTTGTAAATGTCATTTGGTCACCTAAATGATCTAGCAAAAATTGGAAGGTCAAATTAGTATGAAGTTAGATAGTAGCTGTTCAATTCAGAAAAGTGTCCTATTGTAGGATGCATGAACTGACAATAGAAACTTCCCGTAAGATGACTAATACTTTTAGCTAAGTGTTGTTCTTAACTATTTGATCACTGAAAATTCGATTAACAAATAGATAATTGAATTAGCTAAGAGATCATTTAACAACACTTCAAATATAGCAAGATCTTTCGATAAAATGAATAAGCAGAGAAAGTGTTTAGAGGGAACTTTGAAATGACGGTAGGCTTTTAAACCTATTAGATGACTAATTGAATCACTCAAATGTACTAACAAACTTGGAAAATGGTATTTAGAGGAAAGTTAACCAATAGCACTTCAGTACAAGAGGTTTGCTTTTGTAGGTTGAATGAACAGTAAGTAGAATTAGCAACTAATGGAAGCTTAATATTTGCAAATCCCATTATGTTAGCTTAGTAGAAGTGTCAACAGTAAAGAAGCATTAACAGTACTTAGTAGCCACTAAAAAACAATTGAACAGAAAAGCAAACAAAATTAAGGGTTTCATGATCTCAATAACAGGGGACTTCCAACCAACCTTAATTAAAAAAAAAGATGGTTAGTGAATGAGTCCGTCAAGAGAACACTTCACTTAGACCAGCTCTTAATAAAATCTATGAACCGAAGAGGGAATGAATGAGGCAGTGAGTTAATACCATATCAAATACTAGCAACTAGTAGCACTTCAATCCAAAGTTTCTCCTCTGTAAAAATATATGAACAGAGAGGATTATATGAGGGTAATCCATTGACAATAGGCTAATGCCTCTTCTAATACTAGTACTTAGGAAGTTTATTAAATTCAGCTAACCATTGGACCTTAATCTCTGCAAACTAATTTAAAAAGCAAGCATTTATATGATAATCCAAAACAAACAGTGAACCTCCACTTAAAATCATCAGGAGTGCAAGAGCTCAATAACTTGAACCATCAAGTGCCAAATTGACTCAGAAAAGTACTTTATTCAGGTAAATGCTTAATAAAATGGAAGAACAATATTAACAATTTGGATGATGGTTAGCTAAACAACAGTGATCTTACGCCATGATGTGATAACAACAATATTAGCACTAAGTTAATGAGATGACTAATAAAGATTAGTAAAGCAATCAGAGATTAAAAATCGTTAATATGTATTTCTAGTTAAAGATTAACCTAATATACTAGATGTACCGTAGTATAAACTTAATCATAATAATGACTATGTATAGAACACACTTAAATCATGAAATTTCCTTGGTAAATAGGAAGTAATAACTAAAAAAATTATGAGAGCACATAAGAGGATTGATTTTGACTATATGATCATTGTGGATGTATACAAAGAATACCTAGAGAGAGTACTTGTGAATACTAGGTAGCCTGCTAAGGAAAACAACATCACCTAGGCTCAAGGTATTGTCCGTTGTCATCCGTTCCCAGTAGCAATACAATTCCTGATCTGAAAGTTGATATGAGAGTATTACCTAACCAAGGTAATCTCCCATATTAGTAACCAGTGAGGAATGTTCCTGCGAACATTCTCTCTCTCTTAGAATTATCTACTTTGGTCTGAAGAATTTTCTTCATCAGTGGATGTATTTTATCTGTAGTATTTCCATCATCAACTTCATCGGTTATACTTTGTCTGAAGTATTTCCTTCATCCACTCCATTAGGTGTGATTAGTTTAATCAGGAATACTTTGTCCTTCCAAGTTGTCGTTAGAAATGTTTGCTTTTATTCGAATTATTTTCTTTGGTTTGAATGTCTTTGGATTTATTGGATTTCATTTGGTTATTTTCAGGCGATCTTGGATTTAATCGTATTCTACATAGTTAGACTCTGAAGCTGTAAAGGCACAACAATCCCAACAAGATCGAGGCTGGAATCAAGATTATCTGAGCATTGAACAGGATGATTATCAACACGTTGAGCAAGATAATTATCAGAACCTTGAGCCAGAACAGGATTGAGGTTATCAGAATATTGAGCAAGGCAACTTAATACTTTTATCATATTGCATATAATTTTTGCAATTATATTGTTTTAAATTATGAAATTGCATTGCTATGTTTTATCCAACTATATTGATCTAGCTCATAGTTAAATGCCTTAACAATAATTGTGTATAAACTACCAATCCTTGAACTTGAACACTATCCTTTGTCACCCTAGAATTAATAGTTTACATACTAGTTAATAAGTCTGTATCTAAGTGTGATGCTTAGCCTTGCTTAGATACATTGTCATTCGGGCAATAAATTGCCCGACATCATATTCAAACATTTGAAAATGAATTTGGGCAGTCGAGGCTAGAGCCTGGCTGGTATTTTGAAAAGGAAAAGGAATTTCAAACGGGAGAACCTGGAAATTGTTGTAGACTTGGGTATGTGAAAGGAATGATGAATGTGTATGGGATTATGCCAATATGGGATGAAAAGCCGGGTTAGAACCCGAGGATTTGCAAGGTGGATGCGGCTCGGGATTAGCGGACGGGAATGGCCTGGGAATTGGTGGGGGAATACGCCCTGGGGCTCAAGGGTGGTGCAATCTCGGGATTCGAGGGTGGTCTCACCTGCGGGGTAGGGAGATTGCGACCTAAGTTTCACTGGGTGATGCAGCCGGAGAGTCGCCAGAGGCATTCGGCCTGAAAATTCAGGTGTAGGTTGGCCAGAATTGCCGGGTGGTTGCAGCCTTGGAATCGCCGGATAGGTGTAGCCCGGGAAAGTGATATAGATTGGGCTAGAGCCCCGTGATTGGAGATATTGGTTTGGAACCAAGTGATTGAAAATATTGGGTGGAACCCAAAAAGTTGAGATGGTCTGGATGGAGAACTAGTGGTAAACATGGGATTGGATCCTAGGGGTTGAAAGTCTGTGATTGGAGCCGAGTGATTGAAAATATTGGGATGGTATAGAAGATGGGATCTCCACTAGTACTTTTCAACAAAAACTCAGTTTATAAAACCTGTGTTGGTTAAAATACTAAGTCTCATGACTTGCTATTACTTAATCTATTTCAATATATGGCTTTGCGCAAAATAAAATAACCATAAGCCTTCCCTTTGATTATCCTGGCATGTATAATAATTGCATTGTGTATTGGCTCGTGAGTACGGTTGTGTACTCATGCTCGCTATTTGCATTCTTTTAGTCAGTAAGCATAAAAGAAGGATACATGGATAGTTATGAGTGTTGTTGGTGTTTTAGAACTAAACTTACGTAAAGATTGTTTGATTCGGGGGTTCCTCTTGGCTCAAATCACACAGAGAGGGAGACACATGGATTTTTATACAGGTTCGGGCCTTCTCAGAGGAGAATAACAACCCTACTCCTATGTGTATGTATTGAGTATGCTGGATTACAATATCAAGAGAAAGACTAGAGTGCTGCACCTTGTGCTCCTGATTGTGTTTCTAATTGCCTCCCCTTTGTCCTGATGATTCTGTCTTTTATATAGTACTCGAAGTGCATCGTTGTGTCTCTAGTACAAAAGGCACCTTAATGTTCCAGATCGTGGAGCTGTTACTGGAGTTTATTATAGGAGTAGTAACGTTTCCACGTTGCCAGGCAGTTATCACCATAACAAAGAGTTTAAATCATGCCATTATTCCAGAGAATAACAGCGTAGTTTACTGCCCATATCTTCAAATATGGTGCGGAAGATTCCCTGATCGATTAGGCCCACATGTCTGTAAGCCCTATCGACTAGGGACTGGTCGTAAAAGAGCTTACGACCAGGTGATGGTTGTAGGAGATCTTACGACCACAGACTGATCGTAGTAGAACTTACGATCACAGGATAGTTGTAGAAGGACTTACGACTATGGGGTAGTCGTAGGAGGACTTACGACTATGTGGTGGTCGTAGAAGAACTTACGACCTCCAGCTTCTTCCTTATGAATATCAAGGGGTATACTCAAGGACCATATGATGTCATTATTATCCATAATATGAATTACAGATAAATAATTAAATGAGGATTATTAGATCCTCGTTAAGTGTTGATCAAGACTGAAGATCAAGAAGGCTAAGAACTAGGTCGCAAGCCCACATCGTGAGGGTTCCACGCGTTATTTTGCACTTCTGTTTGCCGTTGTTGATCTTTGAAAGATATTTGGCCTGTTTGGCCATTCTACAAGTCAAAAACTGTAAAGTATATTTACGCTTTGTTTAATATTATGCAATAGCTTTACATTTTCATGATATGTGTTTGAACCAACAATGTAACTGTGTGTGCTATCTTACTGATCCAGGGAATGGCACAAATATACACAATAGATCCCAAGTTCCAAATTTGGGGTCTAACATGATCTTTCGATGAGAAGGATAACTCGATTTGGTGGAGACGACTCTCACGATTCGGCTACCAGTCATACACGACCAATATGCCCAGTAATCACTAAACCAACTCTGTGATTGTTATCAACCTTGCTAGAAGCACAATCGACCTGACCACGATGGTCTATTCCTACATGCAATCGAAGAACAAGCAAGAACAAGACAATAAGCAATCTGAAATTACGAATAGGAAATAGTTTCGTATTGATAAGTGGGGTTCCAAAGAACATTGTCATTGTTGTACTCGTCGAATCAAGAGGACAATGTATAAAGTAGCAAAGGCTAAACTTTAATCTAACAAAATCCGAGGAGACTAGAGGGGTGGTGGCTCCTATATGAGGAGGTGCGGCCAAGGTGCGCGCCCTAGGGGGGTGGCAGCCAAGGAGGTGGCGCCCTAGGTACATAGTTGTATAAATCATAGCAATGCAATTTCATAATTTAAATCAATAAAATTGCATTTCAAAAGTAGGTTCAACATGATCAAAGTGTTGACTCGCCTTTCTCAATGTTCTGATATCCTTGGTCTTCTTCTTGTTCTTGCTCTTGTTTGAACTGTTGCTCCGTCATGGCTTCTGGTTCTAATTACACAAAGTACGATTAAACCCAAGAATATCTGATAGCAACCAAATGAAATCCAATAAATCCAAAGGCAAGTAAACAAAGGAAACACTTCAAATGAAAGTCAATCAACCCAAGAGTGTTTGAAGCGGGAAGCACTTCAAATGAAACTAAATATACCTAAGGGTACCTTGAAAGAAGGAAGTACTCTAGATGAAACTCATCATACTCACGTGGAGTTGATGAAGGAAATACTTCAAATGAAGTATATCCAAAGGTAGGTGATGAATGAAAGACTTCAGATGGAATGAAGTACAACTAGGGATATTTCGAATGAAGGAAATACTTCAAACCAAAGTAGATACACCTAAGCCTTACTCGTTGGGCCCAAGGGTGGGGGTTTGGAGTTCTTAGATGGACCTAGCACTAGGAACTATTTGATCCAGAGTTAGGACGAGAGGGATCAGGCTCTCGGAAAGTCCGTTGGTAAAGAAAATTACAAATCCTACGGAAGAGGGAGAATGTTCCCATGGACATTTCACATCAGTTACCTAGATGAGAGAGATCACCTTATTAGGAAGAATTTTCTTATCCACCTTCAGGTCACGAATTGTCCTTCTACTGGGAACAGATAGCGATGGATGATAGTTGGAGTCTATACGATATTGATTCATGGTTGAACTACTATCATCCACTTGGGAACATCTCATCGCTACACTCATGCGGCACCTAGCTGATCTAATGTTTTCTTCTATTATTTTATGTTTATCAAGGAAATTCCATGAGCATTAGCTGGAACCTCCATGCATTGGCTAGACATCAGTGTTACCTCCTCAGTGGTGTCTATGGGTTTGAGTTCCCTCTTTGAGGTGATCTTTTACTTATTCTTATTGCTTGCGTGGCTTGGCATATACTAAAGCAAACCTATTACCCTAGGTTGATCCTTAGCCAAAGCACCTACTAATTGCCACTTCTCACTACCAGAAAGCGTCAATTTCCCGAGTACCCGAAACACTTGGGAAAATATCAAAAAACACTCGGGATACTCATTCCCGAAGGTTGGCCATTGGGAAAAAACACTCGGGATCGTTTAGTCGGGTAAAAACTGGTTTCCCCGAGAGTTACACTCGGGAGAAATAACTTTTCCGAGTGTTCAGATTTACACTCAGGAAACATCTAACACTCGGGAGAATAAGTGCCACAACGGGTTTAGCCACCGTAACGGAATACTTTTACCGAGTGTTGGCACTTAGGAAACTAGGGAAAGTGTCCCGAGTGTATGTCAACTACACTCGGGAAAGTAGGAAAATTGTCCTGAGTGTATATCAAGTACACTCGGGTAATCTAACCACGTGGCGATCCAGCACACATGCAGATTCATAATTTTCCCAAGTGTATGTCAACTAAGGACACTCGGGAATTACGTGAACAACATATGCACCAATTTTGTACGTACAATGCATTTCATTTTAAACTAGACTCAGGCTGACAAGAAACTCGACAATCAAACAGACCATACATTCCACAGCAAGAAAAATACCACCAATTAGTCACAAATTATTACATATATAGATTCGACAACATTAACATAATGTTCGAGTTCACAATACAACATTCACATATATAAATCGAACATCCACAACATATTCAAGTTCAAATTCGAAAAGCTAGGCAGAAGGCATGATACATATAACAGCTCCAAGTAGTTCACGGAGTGAATGCTTGGTACACCAATTGTCGAGGTGCATGAGTTAACCTTCAACTTGTCGCTCCCAATGCTCAACTGCAGAGATGATGACCATGAATCGGTTATTGACTCTACGGAGTGAAATCATTACTCTATTTCATACCATGGACTGTGAGAACCTAGGGTATTTAGCTCGTAATACTTAACCATCCATTGGTCCTAGCATTACAAACCAAATATCCTGCCCTCGGTGTATTGTATACCTCCCAGGAGCGGTATACACACACCGGTCACAAAACAAATATCAATATCAATGCCATAAAACAATTCTTCATTATCGTAGTTACAAAAGGCTACAACAAAAACATCACAACTTCAGTTTCATACATATGGCCGGCCGGCAAAATAGTAATAATAAAAGTACCAAGAGTGTAGCGGAAACATAGCCATAAGATGGCACCAAAAGAAAAGCCGACCGGTTTGCCCTTACCCACAAGGCAACCTGACCGGAATCCTCCAAGCTAGTCGTCGTCCTGAGTGAAGTTGGTCTCACAATAGTTGATCCTTTAGGGATCAACCTCCTCTGCAGCAATTAGACAATGTAGTTTGAGTACAAAAAATGCACTCGCAAGACTTACGATTAACAAACCTATACATAGCTACATGCAAGCTGAATTAAAGGAGAAAGGCTATAGGGTTCATTTTCAGCACAAAGCAATATTTCATTTGTAATAGTGTAATAGATTGAAGGCAATTTAACAGATTTGTTTTTATTTGTTTAAATAACAATGAGACAACATTATAAACATAATTAACAACCTAGAGGTGACTTCCCAACAGCCACCACAACATATCACGAATTACCCATTCGTACCACCCGAATTCAAGTTTTATCGAAAATGTTGTAGTCAAATTCTTACGGGAAATAACCAAGCGTGTCCATAACATAGGACAAGGATATTCGAATAGATTATACCCTGCAGGGGTGTACAACTTTACCCACATGTCAGACCGCCTTTTTGCCAAGCTATATAGCACACTTCCTTAGGTATGCCAGCACGGCTAAGTCCTACGAGACGTTTTCCAATATTATGTATTAATTGCAAGTCGCCCGTATGATGGAAACCATACGTTGTGTCGGAGTCATCGGCCTTAGAAAAGTACCGATGCTCCTCGGTGTGGAGAACCTAGATAGGAAGCCACCCCAGCACACCCAACACACATAGAACATTTCCTTTTCAACACAACACACTCAACCTCCTGCGACTCAGAGCTAACACACGCCAAAGTACTAAGTCAAGAGGGTTCCCATATGCCCTCATGTGGTTGCACACAAAAATTCTTGGATCAATGGCACAAGTAATTCGATCCTTGTTGACTCGGGCACCAAGTACACACCCAAAAACACACCATCCAACCAATGTGCCCAAGTCAAAAACTTTTTATTTTTCAGTTTTAGTTTTCCAAATGCCATTACATACATGAGTACCCTGACTCAAATATTTAGAGTGATGACATACTGACCATCGCCGAGGCGATGATCCCTAGACTACCGTTCTAAGCAGTGCTAAGCAACATCAATACGTATACTAGATATAAAGTGACTAGAGTCCATCCATCGAGCTCTAAATCACAACGGATATAAACCTAGGCTCAATGGTAAAGGATGGATGTTTACCTACAGTTCGAGTAACTAATCAGGTAAACTGTCGCGACTAAGAAAATACTTGTCAACATAGCATGCATACATACAGTTGAAAATTTGAAATATTAGCATGTGAAAGTAATAGGATCAACGTGCATCAAAGGAAAACTGCTTGCCTTGCTGGATATAAACCACTTGCTGCTGAGGATCACTCTCGTATTCAATAACTTCGTCGGAACCTATCGAAAGAGCGAAAAGAACCAACAAGAACGAATAATGCCGAATAAACTCCAAAATTTAAAATCATCCAGAAATCATGAAATTTATACAGAAGGTAGATCATGATTTTAAATGATTTTACCAACAAAAATCAGTTGATTTGGAGTTCGTATGCAAAAGATATAGCCTAAACCAAAATCAGCTTTTGATAAAAATGCGAAAAAATCCCTCTCGGGTACTGTTCACAGTTTCGAGTGCACGTGGTCGGAAGGAGTTTATGACTACGTGGTATGGCAACGCTTCTCATGATCCAGCGCATGCACAAGCACCAATAAGGGTTAAGGACCTTACCGGAGAGGAGCTGAGAGGATGAGCTAGTCGGAGTCGTGCCGGTGACGAATGACCGTGGGCGGCAGCGGTGCTTCAATGTGGAGAGCTCAACCTGAGTACGGAGGGAGAAAATGGGAGGTAGGAGAAGCTTAAGCAACGTCAGAAGACAAGGATATCGAAAGGAATTCGGCTACGGACTTACCGACCGGAGTTAGGGACGAAGGCGCCCTTTTTCGGCCGAAGGAATGGGAAATCCAATTTCAGAAATTCCTAGATCCAAAGCCAAAATTGAGTTAGGGGAATCGGTACTCGTGCTCAGGAGCCCATAATGACGCGAAGAGACGAGCAAAGGAACCACTGAAGCGTCGGCAGCGATGAAGGGGCTTGTCGGCTGAAAATGGAGCTTCAGGACTTCCTCGGTTTTGAGCTCAATTGAGCAGTGGAGAAGCTAGGGGAAGTAAAGGTGGTGCCGAAAAGGAGATAAGGAGAAGTTCAAGGGCTTTTTATAGTGGTCAGGGCAGAGAAAACCTGAGGATGGCCATGGCGGCTGAGCTCGGTTCATGGCGCTGTCATGGACGAGCATGAGTGACAGGGAAGCGACGGAAATGAGTGTGGTGATGCGGCAGAGGCAACAAAACCAGGTGCATGCATCAAAAACCGAGGGCGGGCGGTTGGCCAAACCGGCGCGCTGGCACGGGCGGAGAGCTCCAAGGCGCTGTGCATGGCGAGGTGGCACAGGAGTGGCTGCGATGTAGAGAAGAAGCACAGGCAGTTGGGCCCCACCCGTCAGCGCCCAAAGGTAAGAGGCTCGGTCGGTTAGGTTAGAGTCTGGGTTCGACCGCGTCAGGGTCGGATGGTTAGATCGGACCAAAACGGACGGGTACGGTCGGACCTGGTCGGACGGGTTGGGTCAGACCTGGTCGGACGGGTTGGGTCGGACCTGGTCGGAGGGACTGGTCAGACCGAAAGGGTGGTTGAAGGCGAGTGCCTGGTCGAAATTGAGAGCTGGTCGAAACTGAGTACTGGTCGAAATCAACTGCTGGTCGAAATCGATGAACAGTACTCATAGATGAGCAAGTTGATTTCAAAAGACAGAGAGGGTTGCGGATTTTTAGACAGAGTTATACCATTCCAAAAACTTTGAAATTTTTCAAGGAGGTTCCTGACTCTAAGAGTAACCTTGTATAAAATTTTCAAGGGTTTTCATGCATCACATGTTTCTCTAGAAATTTCTCAAGGTTTTGCTCTAGGGTTTGACTAAGGATCTAATTGGTTTGACTGGCCTCTGAAAAATAGCAAATAAAATCCACAAATTTTGAAATTTTTCAGAGGAGTCACTAGGATGATCTAGAACCTAGGAAAATTATTTTCAGAGGATGATCATAAGATTTGTTTTAAAAGTTTTAAAGGGTTATGCTTCTAGTCAATTGAAGCATTAGGTTTTAGAAATTAACAAATCCTTAGATAGAAATTCCAGAAAATTCAAATAACAACATGATGCATCAAAAGTTTTAAATTCTCCTCATTTTTATACATTTGAAATACAAACCCGAGATTTGGGATGTTACATGGACTCTACTGCAATGTATTATGTACTAGATTGTTTTACATGATTTGCACCATTATCTTGTATACTCATAGAGCACGATGGTTCTACCCATATGGTTGATAGATCTACAAGCATGTTGCATTTGATATTAAAAAAAGGGAAGCACACTAATACCCCTGTTACATGGTGCACTAATGATAAATTCAATTGATAGATATGGATGGGTAGTATAGCAGAATAGTTCATTGACCATATCAAAATTAATAAGGAGTTTGAAAAGTGGTATCAACTTGACATTTCATAAACAAGTAGAAGATACATATCTTTTTACATGACATTCCTTTTATATTTGGACATTTGTGTCGTGTAACCCCATATTTGTTAGGTGTATAAAAGTCAGTCAGCAATGTTCGAAAAGCTAATAAAAAACAAGGATGTGATAGCTGCAGAAACAAGACAACTATGCTGCATGCATGTTGTCTGATTGTCAGTAGGAGCCTGGAGAATTTAAGCTACATGCATGTTGTGTACCTTTATCTAGCATGATTAAGATGCACAATTGGTGATTAAATATTAATTTGGATGACATTAACCAGGTGGGATTGTATTAGTTTATTTCAACAGGAAAAAAAGAACTTGCTTCTATTTTTTAAGCATCAAGTGGAAACTTGTGTAAAAAATAGTCAATTAGTCATGCACCTACTTTTGAACTGGAATAACAGCCTGTGCAAAACTTCGAAATGGACTTACCAATCAAACAACCGTGAGTACACAATCTTAGCAAGTGCCTCTCTACTTCCCTTGGCAGCCTCAGGATCCAAAGTTTTAACTATGTTCTCATGAGTCACAATAACACGTTTACACAACGAATCTTCTAATGCTTTCTCATCGCACCTACAAGACCAAATTTGGAGCTCTTGTCAGATAGTGTGATTATTCAAGAGTTTATAAAAAGAAGC
Organism: Phyllostachys edulis; assembly: GCA_036346405.1. Taxonomy (NCBI): domain Eukaryota; kingdom Viridiplantae; phylum Streptophyta; class Magnoliopsida; order Poales; family Poaceae; genus Phyllostachys; species Phyllostachys edulis. The sequence goes on along the minus strand of CM070557.1, from coordinate 22,342,958 downwards.
CAAAGACACATACATGAAGAGCTCAGCAGCTGTCCTTAAATGAATAACCAGTTACCCACAATACTAATAGAAATGATCTACCTTGAATTATTGTTTCTGACAGTCTTTGCATTTCCAAATGCTTCGAGAACAGGATTAGACTGTGAGAGGAATACGAGTTCGCCCTTCAGAGGCAACCTTCCCACCCATGTATGCAAGATAACGCAGGATCATTTTAGTGCTTTCTGTTTTACCAGCACCACTTTCTCCACTTATTACAAGAATTGATTGACTTACTCCTTCATTTAACATCAATCTACAACAGTAAAGTAGCCAAGATATTCTCCTCTCAGACAAACTCAAAAGAGAAAAGGCATTGAAAAGTTTTATGGAAAGTACCTATTTAAATTATAAACCACCTAGTAATTATCAACATTTTTCAGAATGAACTTACCTATATGCAACATCTGCAACCGCAAAAGGATGGGGGCTTAATTCACCAAAAGCTGCCCCTTTATATTGTTCCATCATCTGAGTGTCATCCAAATGAGGAAGTCTTCGGAAAGGATTTACAGCAATCAAGATATTTCCAGTATACGTCTGGTTTCAAAACGAAGAAGTTGGATTGTTGGAAACACATATTAGAGAAGAATGAATGTGATTACTTAAAAAATAGTATTAGTGGAAAATATATATGCAGAAATATAGTCAGGTTATATACAGCGATCATAAGTCACATAAATTTCATTCATGTCATATCTAGATTTCAAATTCTGAAGAACCCCAGGTTCGTGCAGATAGGCAAGCTTCGTCATGTCATCAACTCCTCATGGTGATTTCTCAGGATCCTTAGCATGGACATGAGATGCTTTTACTGTAACCTGAACAAAGGACCAAAATTGAACTCAGTGCAAATGTCCATTTCTAAGCGCTTTGGTTTTTACGGAAGGTCAGCTCATCTTCAAATGGTCTTCCTAAGAAGTTTAGCTATTACAAGTCGAGCGCTAATAATAAACTTCCCAGCTGGTGATATTCTAGCAATCGATACTTATGAACAGCTTACCGTTTTTTTCATTCGAACACTTAACCGTAATCGAGTCTCCATGGACTCTTATGACCTCCCCATCGATCCAGGACACATCGGGATCCTCAATCCAAACCTGGGATCCCACCGCGATGGTAGCTTGAGCCGCCTATAGGAATACAGTTTGACATTAAACACTAGCCGCGTATTGCTTGATATGAAAAATGCACTTTGCCTAAAATGTCGATGATCATGCATTCCACAGTCATCGTAGCAATACCATATGGAAACTATACATTTTCAAACAATATAATCATATGAACCATACAGTATGAATAGTACACGGCTCAGTCAAGAAACTTGTAACTCACAGCTGTATATATCTTTGTTGAGATAATGAAGGACAAAAGGAGCACCTATTCTATGATTCTATAGACTTCTAGAATAGAACCCCCATGGCGTTATTGAGGTGATATAGGATCCCAAGCCAGTCAAGCATAAAAATTAGCATAGAGAAAATAGGACAGCAAAGAATTATAGAAACACTTAATGAGTACAAAAAAATGGTTAGGAAGCGAAGACAAGCAAATGGCAGGGAAAAAGGAAATCTTGTAACAAGCAGCCGTTACAGAAGAAGCTATCGGATCCAGAAAGATGTTTATACAAAGTCACAAACGGAGGAGTACAAATTATCATTTTATCCACCTCTCCACACATCCCTTCTTTTATTGTAATTTAGGGACAGAAGGAGTATGTTAGAAGCTAAAATTAGACCAATCACTAATATCTTTAGTTTGAAACTATTTTGGAGTCAAAATTTTCAGAAATTCCAGAAACCCTTACTTCAATCCTGGTCCTATTCACAACTCGCATGGCAATATATTCTGGCATGAATACTAAACCCAGACGTAAAACACTCAATCTTACTGAGTAAATGGAATAATCATATGCATGCTCAAAAGCAATTATGAAATGCTAAGGCAGCAGGGATAAAAATAATAGCAGCAGCAAGAACATTAATGCTGTTAAATTATCACATATGCACACATATCCATTAGCAATAGAAGAGTATGTACAAGTTACATGGGCCAAATGGGCCCAGACTAGATGGGCCTATATATTACACTTAACAAATATAACAGAAGCAGCAAGAACGTTAATGCATGTAGATTAATGTAAAGGGCACACTGAATGCAGGCACCCAACTTCTAAAGAAATGGTTTCCAACTTTTCGTTACAAATATTATATAGTAGGCTAGTAGCCCTTCCAAGATAAAAAGTCATGTAACATACTAACATGAACTGTATGCATTTCAATAGTTTAAACACAAGTTCATGTAACATGAAGTCTTTGTATTTCAAGAGGTAATGCATGACTTAAATCTTAGCAGCCTCAGCCTTCAAGTATGGTACTAATGCACACTAAGAAGTCTGAACAGTGGAACAACAAATCAAGATTGTCACTAAACAAATATATCTTTTCTTTGCAAAACTCCAAACAGCTACAACTAACAACCAAAGATTCAAAACTCCAGAGTGAAAGATACTTGTCATGATATATAGAACTTTAGGTCATTCATATCACATGGTGAATAGTTTGGCCAGTAATAGACCACAGTAAGAATGAGGAAATTACATATAGATAAATGGGTATAGCAAGAGTCATATACAAAAAAACTTCAGTCGTAAAATTTGCTAACCTCTTGTTCAGTAGCCCTTTTAACCCAAGTTTCAATTCTCTCAAGTTGCCCATTCACCCAGCGTAAAACTACCGTGCCAGATTTACTTTCAATCTGAGATCAAACAAAAGCAGAGAATTAGGATGAACAACACAGCAATGAGCCCCAACACATACAAAACTAGCTATTTTTTGCTGATCAGTACATAATGGATGCTAAAATGGCAAATAATTACATGAAAAAATCATGTCAAGGTGAACACTCAAGTAAACGCGTGGCTACTGTTTTGCACTTTTATGAGTGTTCGTACGTGAGGAAGATAGAGTTAACCAGATAAGGAGCTAGCTTTTGTCTGCATATGCTGTCCAAACCATCGTCTCCCACAACAGAAGCCACCACAGACATTATGTACTGCTCCAAAGCATCAGCATGCTCAAGAAATGGTCTCTGGCACAACACTAATATGTAAGCATGCAGCATCACAAAGTTATGGACTTACTGTCATTTACAAATGCCTGACATAACTTACCAATTTGTTCCCATAAAGTCTATGGAGAAGGGAAGCAGAAGTAACTGCTGCCTATGGATGCCATCTTGACAAAACTGGCGAAAAAATGGACGTGTCTTTCTTCAGAAGCTTCTTTGTCTCAGCAAGAGATGCTAAAACATGCTCATGTGTTGTGTCTGCTTTAACCTCTACAGAATGTGCCATCTAAAAGAAAAAATGTTTCTTTTATCTATATAATGGTGACATATCAGAAGGAAATAGATAAGTCTATGATAACTCCAGATTGCACTACCTAGGCATGGATGATGTTGTACACTTCAGGTGCAGACATGGGTTTCCAATCTAGTAATCTAGTAAACTAAAAAAAAACTAGTGGTCTGACCAGAAGAAACTAGTTACAATTAATAGTACTAGAAGTTCACCCGTGCCAAATGGCGCGGGCGGTAATGGATTGGTAGATAATCTAATAGTGAGTTTAAATAGAGTTAAATTAGATAGCTATGTAGTTTGTATTGTAGCTATGTGCGGTTATTATTTCCATCATCATCACGAAGAGCAAGAGATTGATGAAAGGATATGTATATATAAACTGCATTCAGTGATGGATTTAAGTGAGCTGTAAATGATTACAAAGGAGAGAATGGAAGTAGTATGCTTACAAAATAGTGGAAGCAAGTAGCGAAAGTATATGTACATATAAACTGAAGGCAGTCTTGGTTCTAGGTGAGTTAAAAATGTTTACAAAATAGGTTCTGCAGGAGTAGTAACACAGCTCTGAAGCGTGCTGAAATGTACAACACTGATAGAGTGTTGTTAAAATGGTTGGACAAAAGCACAGGTTGTTAAGTACAATCTATTCCTGGGAAGTAGCAATTGTTGCAGCGTCTTCAAAAGCTGTATGTAAAGTCTGTATAAAGTAGCAGCTAGATGGATTTTTTTTTTGTAATGGATTAGAAGTATACTTGAGGCTATAGTGGTAAGTAGAGTAAGGACATCACTTGATAATTTTTTTGGTAGCCGAGCGAGTTTTCTTTGCGGGTGGTTTTGTTCCAGTGTGGGTAGATGGTGATGAAGATCTATGTAGTTAAATTTGTTCAAGTATTACAATGTAGGAAATGAAGAGTGAAACTTATGAAACACTATGTATAATCTAAAATGTTTTGTGAGATGTTTGGTAATTACCTTGATGAGTGTAGTAGACAGCAATAAGGAGTAACTGAGACCTAAGGGTAAGGTAATAGTAGCAGCGATATAAAAGAACATATATATATTTTACATATAGTTTATCGCAGGTGCTTGACAGCACGTTTTTACAATCAAGAAAAATAGATCAAACAGTGTAAACATAGAATGGCAGTAATAGAACATACATAACAGATAGACATAAATAGATATGTAAGATAGAGCCGAGAAGAATACATACCTAAAAAGGTTGTCCAAAGGGTTTGGCTGCGGATGGAAACACGAATGAATCCTGATGAAATTAATAGGAGGTGGACAACGGTAGAGTAGCAAGGAGATATGTAGGTTGGTAGGAAACAATAATTAGATATAGGTAATAAGCACGGTACGTAGGTGACAAACGTACAACGAGTTAATAGCGCTTATGAGAAAGGGACTGTGTAACTAACCTGAACGGTATTCATTGCATCGAACTGATATGAATATTTTCCTATGGATAGAGCATGATACGTAAGCTGTGAAGCGCTGAGATGCATGAATGAAACAACCTAGAAATAGACGTAAGGCAAAAATGAGGTTTGGTAGCTCTTCTTGATATATTTGTTAGCTCGGATTGATATATTTGTTTTAAACATGAACGTGAGGCAACACGAACTATAAAACCATACCAAGAAAAAAATGGCAAGTAACTGATGGTAAAAGGTGCAGGCGGTAAAAATCTATACGCAGGTAATCAATAATTCTATAAATAGAAACGGGTTAAGGGCAAAGAGGGACCCTTAAAATTTGAATTGATACACCATTACATAATGTATGTAGTCGTTAGAGGCAGATATCTGTAGGTGGAAAGTCTTATGAAAAATATATACTATTACGAAAATATGAGGAATGTTGTTGTCTAGATAATATGGTTTGGAAATCTTGTTTTTCTTTTCTTTTTATACATACCTCAGTAGCAAAGAGGTGAGAAGCATATTAATGTGAAATAGGGTGAGAGGCAGTAAGACACATGAGCGCAATGTGATCGCGAAAGGGCAACATGTTAGGTGGCTATGAAGTCATATAAAAAATAAGTGAGAAGGGAAGCTAACTATGGTGGATTAGTGACATAGAATGACGCATAGGCAGGATTTGTAAAGTCAGAAAGAGGTAATTACCTTGATGAGTGTAGTAGACAGCAATGAGGAGTAATTGAGACAATGTGATCGCGAAAGGGAAACATGTTAGGTGGCTATGAAGCCATATAAAAAATAAGCGAGAAGGGAAGCTAACTATGGTGGATTAGTGACATAGAATGACGCATAGGCAGGATTTCTAAAATCAGAAAGAGGTAATTACCTTGATGAGTGTAGTAGACAGCAATGAGGAGTAACTGAGACCTAAGGGCAAGGTAATAGTAGCGATGACGATATAAAAGAACATATATATATATATATATATATATATATATATATATATATATATATTACATATAGTTTATTGCAGGTGCTTGACAGCGTGTTTTTACAACCAAGAAAGATAGATCAAACAGTGTAAACATAGAATGGCAGTAATAGAACATACATAACAGATAGACATAAATAGATATGTAAGAGAGAGCCAAGAAGAATACATATCTAAAAAGGTTGTTTGAAGGTTCAGGCTGCGGCTGAAAACACGGATGAATCCTGATGAAGTTAATAGGAGGCGTACAATGGTAGAGAAGCATGGAGATACGTAGGCTGCTAGGAAACAATAATCAGATACATGTAATAGGCACGGTACGTAGGTGACAAAGGTACAGCGAATTAATAGCGCTTATCAGAAAGGGACTATGTAACTAACCTGAACGGTATTCATTGCATTGAACTGATCTCAACAGTTTCGTATGGATAGAACATGATACGTAAGCTATGAAGCGCTGAGATGCATGAATGAAACAACTTAGAAATAGACGTAAGGAAAAAATGAGGTTTACAGGGAAGTTTTAAGGAAATGAAAAAAAGCATCATTTTGCCACTATTAATTTCAGTATATACATAAGACGAATGATAAGAGAAAACAGTGTTGTTTGGGGATGATGATGTTGCATAACATTTTGATGTTGATTGTCGAAAATGTCCTCCGTCTGATCCCTATTAATAACATCTTAATTATATACTGACAAAGATCTCAAATAACATCTTAGATTATATATAACTTTCCATAAATTTAACACTTGATTTCCTAGATCATAATAGCCACTTTGATGGTCCATAACATTTTGATGTTGATTGTTGAACTACTGAAACCAGTGTTGTTTGGGGATGACGATCGTCAATCTGATAAATATCCAATAGTAAAGGTCCTAAGATTAGTTAGTAGTTAAGAAAAGAACAATGATCTATATATTATACTTTACCACAATCCATTCTAGTTAACCACTGACTCAAGGATTTAGAAACTTTTGACATAACTCAAGAAGTTAATTTGTGAATTTCTGACACAGTGCATGATCTAACTGAGCGTGGTTACATACCTTTTAGATGGAGTTAGTGGGCCATTGAAAATGGATTGAGAGAAAAATCAACTATGGAAGCGTATCTATTTACAGACTGTGTTTTCTGGTGCTATGGATGTATTAATTTGTGATCGGGTACGGAAAGATACATAAGAGAGGTAAACGCAGTATCCAATGGAAGCGTAGCTATTTTCCTAATATACTGCATGTATAGCAAATATGTGAAAGAAATTTACATAAAGATTCTTATACGGGTGCGCGTAACATATACTATGATAGACTTAAAGGTTCTTTGTAGGATGGTTATAGATTTCATCTGATAGATAGCACTGAATCAACAATGTAAGAATGTATGGAGCAGGAAAATCGCAAAAATCGAAATAGAATAGAGTGAATGTTACCTCTAAATTTTTTTTGTCCAGATAGTTGAGCTAGTTCCATAGAGAAAAAGGTTATATATAATGCTGTAGGGCGGAATTGTTTGCGAAGCAAGCAAACAGGACAGCAAGAACATCTGTAGCATCGTGAATAGCTCTATGCCTGTAGCTTATTATTCATGGATAAAATACGAATGTCAGGTGCATGATTATAATCTCTATCTGAATTTATTTTCAGAAATAATGGTTTGTTTCGCTAAATTGTATGCGACACAGTAATATTGGACTGTGTTGGCATAATGACTCTATGCAAACTTCTGTTGGACTCCAATGCATTAATATTGGAACAATCAGTCTTACATGAACAAAGAACCGACAATTCTATAGGCTAAACATCACCATACTACAGGAGTATTAAAGGAATCCAGGGAGCCTAAGCGCTATGCAAAAGCATAGAAGCACAACGGGGAAAGAGGTATGCACTTACTAATAGACTGAACAGAACCTCACGCGAGCACTGCATCTGCTATAAACTATCACTACTACAGGAAGCCACATCACAGACTGTTCGGAACCGTCATCACAGACGGTTTCCGAACCGTCTATGTTTGTTGGTCTGTGATAACAGGATATTATCACAGACGGTAAAAAACACAGAAAAACCATCTGTGAAGGCTGGTATCACAGACAGTTTGGACTAAAAACCGTCTGTGATCTGAGAATATCATAGACGGTTCTAAATAAAAACCGTTTGTGATTTGTGAATATCACAGACAGCTTTTGTTTAAAACCGTCTATGATATTCTCGGATCAGAGACGGTTTGTTTTTATAACCGTCTGTGATATTCTCGGATCACAGATGGTTTGTTTTGATAACCGTCTGTGATACTTGCCTTCACAGACGGTTTTAACAAAAAACCGTCTGTGATAGCTCATACCGACGACCACATTTTCTTTGTTTTCTGGCTAGCCTCAGGAATTGCTAGCCATGCCCTCTGAAAACAAGCATGCACAAAAACAGATTCAAGCATGCACAAAAACAGATTCATTAGAGATAATCAATTGTTGACAACTCAAAGTGATCATTACTCAAAATAAATTACAAAAGATCGTATTTGTTCAAGTATTGTCGCTATAGTTACAACTGGATTACAATTGTTTACGTTGAGAGGTGTCGGCGGGGTGATGCTCTCGGTTGGCGACGGAGTGAAACTCTCCATTGTCGTTAATGATTTCTGTGTTGATAAATGTGCGAGCTTCCTCGAATGTCCTTGATCTCTTCGCAACGAGTGAATCACATTGTAAATCCAAGACACATCGCTACCAATTAAGAGTAAAGTGGTAAGCTATATATATTTAAATTTATAATTAGGAAATAATTATTTCGAGATTGACAAAACCTCAGGATCCTTCTTCCTAGCTCTAAGGATTAGCTGCATATGATAGCAGACGTAGATTGCACATAACTCATCATCTTTTTGCTGGCGGCACTACAAAAATAGAATTACATATATAGGTATAGTCAGTTCGAGACGCGTTATTATGAAGTATGATATAGGATTATCGTGTTGTAGCGCGTACCGGAAAATCCATCATGTGTGTTAGTTGGGCGCTCTTTCCATCGTATATTCCTTTGTTGGCAACATAATTGATGAACGACCTACATGATTCGAAAAAGTTATCCTCGGCCATTTCAAACGAATGAAGACTACAATAGAGTTATGTAAGGAGGAAATGAGCATACCTCTCGAGTATTCCTCTTAGAATGCTGAAGTCGTGCTTGTTGCGGTTTAGGGAATCAAGGTATATCACATGGTTCCTCTTGGGTATAATAACTAAAAGGATCCAGTGGTACCTACTCATGTATGTCGCTATAGTCATTAAACCTAAGTTCGTGTTGCGTATAAAGTACAAATGAAATTTGTATAGCAAGTAGTGACACTTACACCTGGTTGTAGGGCACCACTATGTACTTCATGTTCATCTGTAGAAGCAATGACCTCGTTATGTATTTATCGACGAAGAATGAGTCTTGGATGGTTTGCAACGATACCACGTGTGGGTCGAGGAAACCCACCAGTTCTTTCCATTCCCGGACATTTTGCAGCATGTATCTATACATAAGCAATGAGTTGTGATATTTATCGGTATTACATGAATGTAGAACTTGATTATGCGACTTACGTTGTCCAACATCGAGAAGCGAGGCGTCGAGGCCAACGAGGTTGAATAGTTCATATAAGTCGTTGAAGCCCACCACGAAGTACCTCGTCCCGTTGAAGAAATGCTTGTCCTCGTATCTGACGGTGATTCCAGTATCGCACCCCTTCTTTTGGGTCTTGTCCAAGTACCAGGCATGCAAAGCCTGACAAGCATATCCAGCGTGCATTAATACTACGTCGGAGCACAACGGTTTTCCGATGATGTAGTTCCCGGGTATCGCGGACTTCCCGGACTTCCCAGACTTGGGAGGCGCCTTAACTTTCATCGATTTCGATTTGGCCTTAGCGATTGGCAGTGTCTTCTTATGAGACGACTCGGGAACCGATACAACGGCACGCTTTTGCTGTTCCTTCGGCGTCTTCTCCACGGGAATCGAAGAGGTGGCCTTCTGAGGCGAAACATGAGGTGGAGTCATCGAGGGTCCCGTTGGAGAGGAATGGTCGTGTCCAGATCGCGGCACTGCTGGGTCCAGGGCGATGTCCTTCTTGGGCCACTGGATAAAAGAGAGGACGGCATCCCCTAGTGTTGTGATTTCTTCGTTCGGGCAAATCTTCAGCGGGACGGCTTGGAAATTGACATGTACCATATCCACCTGGACCCTGGCGTAACTGCGCGCCACCGGGCACCGTCTCAGTCTCGCCCTTCCTCGTATGGATACACCATCCCTACGTGACCTCAATACAAAGGACCCATCCATCCTCTTCAAAGCTCGATCGAAGTTTCTCCTTTGGGCGTAATCGGCAGGTGTCTTAGCTTTCCATCTCTTACGCTCCTCGAGTGCCAACGCAGCAATCTTGCCTCCTTTGGGTTCGCAAATAAACGCTTCAAACGTGGGATCACAGTGGATACCACAACATCTTAGTAGGAGGTCCTTGCTTCACCTTAGCAAGATTCGACGCTTGTATCGGGATGCTTTGCACATGGGACATACATGCATGTCTCGCATACTCTTACTGGTAGAGGATACAATCGTTCGGACATGCATGTATTCTTTCTACTTCCATTCCCAATGGACAAATAACCTTCTTTGCTTGATAGGTGGTCTTTGGGCAACACGTTTCCCTCGAAGGATGTTAGCTAGGAGACCTAACAATGCCGTGAAACTCTTATCGGACCAACCATTGCTTGCCTTCAATTTCAGCAGTTCAAGCACGGTTGACAACCTTGTATATTCGGCTTGCAACCAGGAACAAAGGTCTCACCGAGTCCTCCCTTAAGCCCTCGAATTTACAAAACTCTCTCTCATTGTAGTTCTCTTACGCATCGCGTAGCATCCGATCCAGATTGTCATCGTGTGACCTATCCTCATCAAAAGATCAAGATCCACATCCGCATATCGTTGACTTCCTCGGCGATGCCGTCATTACTAACTTCATGTGTAATAATCTGCTCTTCACCGTGATGGTCCAACATGTATACCCTTTTTGAAACCCCTTGAATCAAGTGCGCTTCTATTTGCGCGTTGTTAAACATCTTGATTACGCAATCAATGCATGGACAAGACATAAAATTTATCCTTCTTCAACATATCACCTTTCGGCGGCTCTTCTAAAAGCAACCACGCCATTAATGTACTCTTGACTCACACGGTTCACATCGTACATCCGGCCGATCCATCTACACTACGCATGTAACAAATTAGTGTCAAATTGATTAGCGATTAATTTATAGCAGTGCGGCAGAGGGAAGTGTCGCGCTCAATTTATACCGAGCCGGGATATCACATACGGTTCTTAATAAAAACCGTCTGTGATAATTAGTTATCACAGACGGTTCTTGTTCGGAACCGTCTGTATAATATCACGAGCGGTGTTCACTCTGAACCGCTCGTGATAATCCCCAATCACAGATGGTCCTTATTGAGAACCGTCTGTGATATTACACAAACGGTTGTCTACTAGAACCGTTTGTGATTGGGGGGATTATCACAGACGGTTTGTGAATAGAACCGTCTGTGATAATTCATAGACGGTTCTATTTATAAACCGTCTGTGATATATGACTATCACAGACGGTTCTAAAAAATACCGTCTGTGATAGGCTTCCCGCGCCACCCGCTGGTCCGGACATACCCAACACAGACGGTTCTAAAGGAACCGTCTGTGATGGGGCGTCTACTATAGCCTGTTTTGTAGTAGTGTGTGATAGTGCGTATCACAGATGGTTTTGAACCGTCCGTGATAACTGCCTATTATCACAGACCAACAAATATAGACGGTTCGAAAACCGTCTATGATGACGATTCCGAACCGTCTGTGATGAGGCTTCCTGTAGTAGTGTGTAGAGAGAGCTTCAATGTGGCGACCGAGACACGGTCGTGGTGCTCAGCCAGAAATAGAGCGGGGCTTCTCCTTGCGCTTTTGCGTAGTGGGAAGGGAAATTGGAAGTGAGGAGGGTTCGGTGGTGTCTAAAGAAGGTAAAGAAAGCTTCAAGCGTCCTTAAATAGGGAGGAGGGCGGAGGGTGCGAGAGAGAGCTCCGCGGGCACCGGGACGGTGCTCACGGTGTATGGGCAAGGAGGTGACGCGGCCAGGCAGGTATGGGCTAAGCGGGAGATGCGGGCGAGGCAAAGAAACTGCGGGCACGAGGCCAAGAACCGTGGGCGGTTGGTTGGCGTTGACGTGGTGTGAGATGAGCCATGGTGTGCGCACAGCGAGCTGGCGAGGCGCTCTCGACCGCGTGGAGACGATGAGCAGGCAGGCAGGCAGGGCCCAGCGTCAGCGGTGGAGAGAAGTGGCGCAGTGGAGCTGGTTGAGTCCGAGCCAAACTCGAGTTGGGTCGGGTTTAGGTTAGGCAGTTGAGTTCGGCCGAGTCAAAGTGTCTCGGTCGATCCAACAGTGCAATGACTGGGTTTTGAATTTAGGCTAGAAGTTCAAGGAATTTTTAGAGGTAGAAAATTAGCTCAAAAATTCCTAAAAATTTTATAGGATGCCTCTAACTCCAAGAACAACCTTGTGTAAAATTTACAGAGGTTTTTATACCCTGCATTTCCCTCTAAAAAAATCACAAGGTCTTGTCCTAGGGTTTTGACTTAGGGACCAACATGTTTGACTAGCCTTTTTAAAATAGCAAACAAAATCTAAAAATTATGAAATTTTTCAGAGGGGTTACTAGGATGGTCTAGAAGCTAGGAAAAATAATTCTAGAGGATGATCACAAGATTTACTTTAGAAGTTTTCAAGGATTATGCTTCTAGTCAAATGAAGCATTAATTTTTTGAAATTAAGAAATCCTTTGAAAGAATTTCCAGAAAATTCAAATGACAACATGAGGCATCAAAATTTTTAAATTCTCCTCATGTTTATATATTTGAAACACAAACCCGAATTTAGGATGTTACACAAGACTAGCTTCATTCCGATCTACATTTTTTCTCGATTCCAAAAAGGCGCACATGTATCCTAGGTGTAGATCGGTTTGCTGATTCATGCATACTGTCATTTCTAATGCACGTAACCAAGCTATGTGCGTCATGTAATTTGCACCTACATTATGAAGTCTTTCAAATTTAGCTCCCAAATATTTCATTTATTTCAAATTTTGTTCTCTTTTTTTTTGAAAGCAATTGGTTCTGCAAACATTAAAATAATGACAACAGCATGTGTGCCAATCCCAAACCCAAATATTTTTGTCATTTCGCTCCGGAGGGGGCTATTTTTGCTATTGCTACGCCAAATAGTGCCAAATAAGCCAAAAACTCGCGTTCCAAATTGGGTGCATGAAATCACGCGCTTTCCTTGTATGCCTGACTTTCTATGTATTATCACATATACCAAAAATGATCCAATCCGAACCATATTTGCTTTGAATTTTCTTCTATAGCTTGTACATATTGTACTCCATTTATATGCGTAAATTAGTAAACAATTAGTGTGGAATCCAAGGGGGGGCAGCGAGGCAACCAGGCAATGGACGGCTCAGCAGGGGGAATTCGGGAGCTTGCCGCGTGGTGTCCAAGCGCCCGGGCACAGCAGGGGGGATCCGGATGCCCGTGGTGCGACAGGGGGATTCGGGTGGTTGGCACGTGGTAGGCGACACATGTCGCCTATCGGTTCGTCCGCAGTGCTATTTTTTGCTTTCTCTCCGGAGAGGCTACATTTTCTATTTCAACGACAAACAGTGTCAAATAAGTCAAAACTCTACACAAGATTGTATCTTTTATCTTTCTAATTATTATTTCTCTTTGGGGTCGTTGTAATTGGGAGAATGAGTGACATGTTGAGAACCATGGCTTTGCCAAACGGTGCACATGAGAAATTCAATGGCCTTGCCCATCTTTAGGCATTCGAAGAATCTAGAGAAGCCCACGGTGCACATAACGATTTGCTCTGTGCAACACTATGGTTTGGATATTTGTGTCAAAGAATGGCCACGTCAAGGACCATATAATATGTCCTTTATTGCTCTTTCATACTTGAAAAAAAAAATTAGACGTTCATAATTCAATTAATCTTACATGTACCAGGTTAACTAAGGTGGTCCAGCCACACACTTGTCAGAGTCGCAGCCACAGGAGACCGCCTTAGGATCCGAGCAGCTGCCTGTCCCTGGCTGACAGATACTCTCCATGCAACACGTCATGCTGGTGCAGATCAGCTTGCTGCAGCAGGTGCACCTGCCGCAATTCCTCAGCGCGACTGCATCTTGAGGGAGCACCACCTGCTGCGCCGTCGTCTTCCACGGCAGCCGCTCCATCGGGACGAACTCTCCGGCGTCGTAGACCTCGCTTTGACCTGCTTAATCATCACGAGTACAGCAAAAGTTGTAATTTGTGTGCAGCGGATGGATCGGTAAAAAATGTGTGGGTTAAGCTTGATTTGGATCTGTTTGCCTCAAAAAAAAAAAAAGAAAGGTTTGCGAGCAGCGCCTCGCAAAAAGAAAAAAAGAGAGAGAAAGATTTGGATATGTATTGATAATAATGTTTTCCCCTAGAATCGTAATAATGTTTTTGGCTTAAGACATGTACAATTGTATAGATAACAGTTGTCTATAGTATCTTTTCATGGTATCTATAGACAGCACTAAAGATAACTCCTACAATAAGTTGTCTTTTTTATATGTCCCTATAGATAACTTCTTCATATGTAATTTGTCTTGTTTCTCATGTTACAGTCGACTACTGCATAAGAGACATCATAATTATTTATGCTCCTTCTCTCATATCCACGTCTTTTAATGTCCAATCATACTATTGTACATGTTCATAGAAGGTAAGATGGGTATCTTGGGTGTTGTGGAGCAGGGACAGGAGCGTAATGGTGAGGAAGATCTCGGTAAGTTTGGCCATGGTCGTCTGCGAGTATGAATGTATGATCTTCGATGGAGTGAGAGAGGAGAGGTGGGAATTGGGTCGTCTTGCGTCCGACGGCCCGGCCCACCGTGCTTGGTCGCGTCGTGCGTGCGGCTCGGCTCGGCAGATCATCCCGCCATGCCGCGTGCGTGCCGCCCACCTCAGATTCGGCCGAGCCTGTGCACGCCCAAAGCCCATCGTGCGGTCGTCGTGCGTGCCCAAGCCCAGCCCTAAGTAACTATTGACGGCGGAGGCGGCGACTGCCATCTTCATTCCTCTCGCGCGGTCGTGTCCGCCTCATTAAAAACCTAGTTAAAATTAAATTAATTGCGTTAAAAACATGGGCACAAAATATTTGGAAAAAAAGTGAAATTTTCTTGATATTTTCTGAGATACAATGTTCTTGCCTCGTTAAAAACCTTACGCCCCAGAGTGGGGTTCCCCGAGTAAGGAAAAGAGTACAGTAACAACATGTGTACATACTAACTACTCATTAATGTCGAGATCGTTCATGCGGTCGAGGTCAGCGTACGCCTGCACGATCTCAAGATCCTCCAGTTGATGCTGTTGCCGCTCTTTAGCCAATTCCCAATCCTTGGCGCATGTGATTGCCTCCACCATCTTAGGCGTGAGGGATGATCTTCTTTCTTCAATTATTCTCCTGCCATCAACGAGCGTTTACGAAGATACACTAGACACCGCACCAGCAGTAACATCCGTGCGAAATGTGATAGCACAGAAATATCCGCTTGTTGTTCTTCCACCACTCGAGCAAGTCTATCTTTCCATCGTAAAGATCGGGATCGATGTTTGTAAAATCATGCTCCGTAATGGTTTAGCTCGAGACGTAATTCCACGAGGGGCCGCCGAGACCGAGAGGACGAAGAACTGGACTTGCCTTTAGCTTCTTCCACAAGTGGGATGTCAAGCTTTTCTTTCCTTGTTGCGTGTCTTTGTTAGGTCTCGATCTTGCTTGTTGTGCGAACTTGTCATGATACATGCGGAAAACACGAAAAAGCTCCTCTTTGACGTGTGCAAAAGCTTCCGAGTAATCAAGACCAAGGCATTCACCTATTCCTCCATACCCATCTCGCAAACTCGCAACTTTTTCAGAGGATCGAAAATAATAGCAAAGCAATACACATGTGAAATAGAACTAAAATATTTAATAAACTTTTCTTCCATTAGTGCAACAAAGATGACTTAAAACAGATCCTTCCTAGATTTGGCAATATTGTGCGCAATTAACCAAATATATTCTATAACTAAGCAAGAGGTAGGGTAATAAACACCAGATAACATCTTTGTTGCTCTATAAAAGGTTGTAAAAGCGTCGAAAATGACCAATGATTCGCTAATCTGAATTGGTAACTACCAATTCATTGTCTTGACAGATTAGCATTGACAAAAACAGATATAACATGTTCGCACCCTTGTAATTTCTTTAACATGATGTAGGTTGAGTTCCACCTCACTTTCATGTCAAGACCGAATTTTCTTGGCTCCTTCCCATTGGTCAAGCTTGAGACTCATGAACTTGGCCGCCACTAGTGGGGAATTTGTGAGGTAGCTAACGGCGTCGCGGATACTATTCAAATATCGCCAATAAACTTGCATACCGCCTTGAACAACAAGGTTCAAGATATGACATACGCATCTCTGGTGGAGAACATAACCACCAATATACGTCTGCAATCTTGGAGTGAGGATGTTCATAGCAGTCGTGTTCGCTGATGCGTTATCAAGAGTGATAGAAGCAATCTTATTATCTATCTTAAAATCATTAAGTACGTATAGTATACGCTCGGCAATGGCCTCTCCCGTGTGTGATTCGTTAATTGGCTTAAACCCTATGACTCTCTTGTTTAGTTTGTAATTGTCGTCTAAATAATGGGCTACAACACTAAGGTAGGCACTTCTCTGGTGTGATGATGTCCAAATGTCCGGGTTATAGCAAAAGAGAACTGAATTTGTAGGAATTGTTCTTTTAGCTCTGCTAGTTCCTTATGGTACAGCCGTAAAATATCGGATGTAGTGGTTCTCCTACTAACATGTTGGTATTGTGGGCAAAAGCCGCGTTGGATCATTTTTTCAACGCAGCGACTTTCACCCATCCTAATCGGTTGATCTTCGCAACAATATATCTAGCGATTTCTTCACGCGTAAAGCGGGTTGTATACCCAAGTACTTACAGAGCCATCGGCCTCGAAGTTTAGCTGCGTTTGTACTCCTCCCTCGGCTCTGCGCCGATCTTACATAAGCATGCCTTGTAGTGCCGGTTCAAGTGCCTGTCCTCGCAAATTTTGTCTGAGCGATTAATTTAGCTTGGCAATAATTACATGTTGCGATATGTACCGTTTGCTCGTCGTGGATTTCCTGGCTCCAGGTCATGTGCTTCCAGCAATTCGCCCTTCGTCCATGTAACGTCCCGTTTTTCCAGAATTTTGAAAAGCTGGTAAAAATAATAATCATTCGCTTTTGTTGAGAGTTCAAAGCTTAATTTGAAGATTTCAGAAATTTGGAGGTTTAACTTGAACTAACCAAACTTCAAATTAATCCCTTCTCGTTGAGTGGAGTTATTCTTTGTTCTTTGGCTTTTAGCCTCTTTTTCTCTCTTGGCCTTGTTTGTCCTCCGTGCTAGTCTCTCCTCCCTTTTGGAGACATCCTCTCTTGGGTCCTTCCTTTCGCCTGCACCTCCTCCCAGTAGGACCTCTTTATAGGTTCAACCCCTTCATTCTCTGGACCTCTCTTTGTAATCTTCTGTTTGGACTTTCCTTTGTTGGCTTGAATCTCTTTGTGCTTAGACCTCCCTTGGGTCTAAGCTTTCATCTTATTTGGATCTTCCCTTGGTCTAAACCTCTTTCTTTGTTTGGACCTCCCGTGGACCTCTCTTAGCGTTCTCTTGTAACCTCTGAGGTCATTTGGGCGCCCTGAGTTCCTTTGGGACCTCCCTTGCCTCTTTGGATCTCCCTGTGTTCATCTGAGACCTCCCCTTGTTGAGATCTCGCCGTTAGGACCTCCTCTCGAGATCTTAGCCGCTCAGACCTCCCCTTGTTGAGATCTCGCCGTTAGGACCTCCTCTCGAGATCTTAGCGCTCAGACCTCCCCTTGTTGAGATCTGGCCGTTAGGACCTCCTCTCTGGAGATCTTAGCCGCTCGAGACCTCCCCTTGTTGAGATCTCGGCCGTTAGGACCTCCTCTCGAGATCTTAGCCGCTCGAGACCTCCCCTTGTTGAGATCTCGCCGTTAGGACCACCTCTCTGGAGATCTTAGCCGTCCGTGTCCTCCTTCGTTGGATCCAAAGGTCCAGACCTCCTCGTGCCCAAGACCTCCTTAGCGCTTGGACCCTCTTTGGCTCTTGTGGTCAGACGCTTAAGGCTTTACCTTTCTCACCTAAGGGCCGCCCAATCTAAATCGACAGCCTAGCCTTGCTGGTTCTGTTTCGCTCGGTCCGAACGGTTTCCTCGTTCGCGCCATCCGATCTGGATCGACGGCTCAATCTGCAGTGACGTTTGGATGGTCCAAACGTTCCTTTCCTTGCTGGACCGCCCGATTCTGATCGAACGGCTCTGCTTTGCTGCGCGTTTTCCTTGATCCCAGGACCTCCCCCTGGCTGTTTTGCAAGGACCACCTCCTCGATCCTTGCTGGTCTTTTGTAAAGACCACCCTTTTAATCTTGAATATCCTTGACCGTCAGGACCTCCCCGCACCCTTTGATCTAGACCGCTGAGGTCCTCCCGTTTTGAGATCTTGGCCGTTCAGGCTCTTCTTTTGAGATCTTGAGCGCCAGGACCTCCCTTTGCCTTTTGATCTTGACCATTCAGGTCCTCTCCTTTTGATATCTTGGCCGTCGGATTTTCCCTTTTGGGAGATTTTGACCGTCAGGACCTCCCTGCTCTCAGGGCCTCCTCGAGCGCCTTACCCCCTTGCGCTTGGGACCTCTTTTGAGGTCTGGTTCTCTCGTGATTTAAACCTCCTTGGGGTCTAGATCATTTGAGGTTGGATCTCCCTTGAAGTCCGGCTATCTTTTGTCTTTTGGACCTCATATCCTTAGGACCTCTTTGTGTTTTGACCTTTGTGGTCTAGACCTCCTGTTGTGTTTGGACCTCCTTTAGGTTCAGACCTCCTGTTGTGTTTGGACCTCCTTTAGGTTCTGCACCTCCTTGTTGTGTTTGGACCTCCTTTAGGTTCGAGACCTCCTGTTGTGTTTGGACCTCCTTTAGGTTCGAGACCTCCTTGTTGTGTTTGGACCTCCTGTTGTGTTTGGACCTCCTTTAGGTTCAGACCTCCTGCTGTGTTTGGACCTCCTTTAGGTTCGAGACCTCCTTGTTGTGTTTGGACCTCCTGTTGTGTTTGGACCTCCTTTAGGTTCAGACCTCCTTGTTGTGTTTGGACCTCCTTTAGGTTCGAGACCTCCTTGTTGTGTTTGGACCTCCTGTTGTGTTTGGACCTCCTTTAGGTTCAGACCTCCTGTTGTGTTTGGACCTCCTTTAGGTTCAGACCTCCTGTTGTGTTTGGACCTCCTTTAGGTTCGAGACCTCCTGTTGTGTTTGGACCTCCTTAGGTTCAGACCTCCTTGTTGTGTTTGGACCTCTTTTGGTTCGAGACCTCCTGTTGTGTTTGGACCTCCTTTAGGTTCGAGACCTCCTTGTTGTGTTTGGACCTCCTTTAGGTTCGAGACCTCCTGTTGTGTTTGGACCTCCTTTAGGTTCAGACCTCGTGTTGTGTTTGGACCTCCTCTAGGTTCGAGACCTCTCTGTTGTGTTTGGACCTCCTTTAGGTTCGAGACCTCCTGTTGTGTTTGGACCTCCTTAGGTTCGGACCTCCTTGTTGTGTTTGGACCTCCTTTAGGTTTAGACCTCCCTTTTGTGTTTAGACCTTTGCGGTCTAGACCTCCCTTGGTCCTAGGACCTCCTCGAGACCTCCTTCTTGGACCTCCTCCTTGGACCTCCTATTTGGACCGTGGACCATGTCCTTTGGTGGTCTGACCTTTTGATCGCCCTTTGGCGGTCTTAGTGCATTAATGTGGGTGAGTCACATTAAATCTCGCCACCTACCTTTGTACTCTTTTTCTACTTTGTGTCACATCCCTTGCTTTCTTTATTTCTTTTCGTACCTTGTGGTAGTGTGCCCTTGTCCTAAAACCTTGAACATGGTCGCTTCTTTGGGTTGGTGCTCTGTTCCCCTTGCTCCTTAAATAGAGCACCAGAGGGCACCGCTGCCTCCCTGCTCCTCATTTCAACTCCTCGGTTCCTTCCTGACCTGGTGGATCTCCTCCTCCTCCCTATGGATCTCCTCTTCTCTCTTGGTTTTGAGTAAGTTCTTTTGGTTTTCTTGGAAATTATTTGCTTATTTGGTTTCTTTTGCGAACGTGTAGATCTCGGGTGATCGTTGAGAACTCGTGAATCAAGCTCCTTCAGCCGAAGCTTTTCTTTCTCCAACAGAGGCAAGTCGTGGCCCTTGATCATCTTGATCCCACTTTGCAAAGCTATTTTGATTCATTAAACTTGCATGGCTATCTTTATAAAGCATGTTTTGGGCAGTAGCTATCTTCCTACTTGACATTATGCCTCCTTGATATACTTGAACTGAACATGTTGACATGAACTCTTTGGACACCTTAGGATGGATATTTTGGTTGGTATTCCTTGTTATTGCCAACTTT
This sequence comes from Phyllostachys edulis, assembly GCA_036346405.1. Taxonomy (NCBI): domain Eukaryota; kingdom Viridiplantae; phylum Streptophyta; class Magnoliopsida; order Poales; family Poaceae; genus Phyllostachys; species Phyllostachys edulis. The sequence continues at coordinate 22,322,554 of CM070557.1, read as the reverse complement.
GGGACCGTATGTTGTATGCTTAGCCTTGCTTTAGAAATCGTGGGTCTGTGAATCATGCCTCATCAATTAATAATCTTGACTAATTGAAATATGGAACCTGTGGTTGGTGCCATTGTTACAACTATGGCGGGATGCCTAAGTTGTGTTGATTATGGTGCGAGATCACATTAATAATTGTTGTGCCAGATCGGGTGGTCTTTTGGCGTGGTTAATTACAAATTGTTTTGCTCGGGCAAGAAGGTCGGGAGTGAGTAGTGGATGCTTCATTTTGGGGTTGTGGATGTCTTGCCGAGCACAAATAAGGACTTTACTTTGTGTCTCATTGATCTGGGCCAATCATTGCAACCACAAGATCATTTTATGGGAATGGTGCAGGCTGAATAATTAGCAATGGATTGGCTTGGGGCTCTTTGGGTTGAGCGTGTGATTCGTTGGCGCAAGAGGGCACCCATAACCTGCGGACTTCTAGACCAAAGGGGATTGGCGAAACCTTAGCGGGCAGCTCTGAGTCAATTCAAAGCTTTGTAAAGCCTTGTCGCGCTCTCGGTGCCACCTTCTAAGTGAGCAAGGGTGACCGGAACCCGCCTTGGAGAGATCGTGGATTGTGGGTAAAGTTGTACACCTCTGCAGAGTGTAAGATCTATTCGAATAGCCAAGTCCTTGGTTATGGACATGCTCGATGAAATGGTGCAAGGGGTAGCTTTGTGAACTTGTGCTCCTGGACACTTGGGTGAGAGGTCATGGCTTTGCCTTGAAGAGACCTTGGCCGGCTCCAGAGGGGTCATGGTGGCTCACTAGTTGGTCCAGGGCTGGTTGGGGAACTCTGGAGTGGGTGCTCGGGGTGGTCGTGGGAGAGGTCTGGTCATGGGTATGACCAGACCTCCCACTGATTGGCTTGGGTAGTCTGGAGTGGGTGCTCCAGGTGTCTTTGGTGTGAGCGGTGCTCCACGCCCCTTTGAAATCAAATGTATTTATGTACTAATGTTTTAACTTGAGCTTTTCAATCTACTTATTACTTATTGTCAAACACTGCTTTATGCAACTAACCTTACAGCTCTCTTTTGGCAAGCCTTGCATAATTATGTAATGCATACATTCCTCACGGCTTGCTGAGTACATTCAATGTACTCATGGCTTTTGCCCTCTGCTCATATCGGCATTGCAGGAGGTTCCAGGGAGCTCAAAGCTTAGTGAAGAAGAGGTCTTTGGAGACCTTGAGACCTAGGGGACGTCCTCCACTCGATAGCGATGGGCTGCGTCGGTTGGACCTATCGTTGAAGCTTTGCTTTCCGCTGTTCTTGTTATTCATTTGTAGCCCTTGAGGCATCTCTGAAGAAGCTTGGCGGTTTGGTCCTTAATATATTTATATTTATTGTTTTGTCTCTTGCTCCTCTTAGCTTGTGTATGGATTTGATTACACTTGTCTTTGGATCTGCTTGAGCTAGCCAACATTCCTCGACTAGCTCGGTGCATGAGGGCAGACCTCCGAGAAGTCCTCGGGACTTAGCAGGAGGTCTGTCGGACTCTCTGTGATATACTAAGAGGTGCTACCAACTGGTGGTTGGCCAAGACCTCCAGGAGGTCCTGAAGACCTCCTGGGAGGTCCTCGTGGACCTCGCTGGTGGTTGGCCACGACCTCGAGGAGGTCTTGCACCTCTGGGAAGTTCTCGTAGACCTCCTGAAGTACCGCAAAAAAGGGGTCCTCCGGACCTTTGTCAGATATCACAGGTGGTTCGTCACGCCTGCACTCCGCCAATGTTGCCCTCCGTGGACGCTGGAGAGAACTCGAGTCCCCATTGGCTCTGAACCGCCTCGACACTCCTCGTAGCCCTCCGTGCAGTCCATATGACGGTCATCCATGCCGTAGTCTCCCATACTTGGCAGAATCTGGCGAGCATCAACGGGAGTCGAGCGGGAGGAGGACTAGGGAGCGACGGCAGAGCTTACACTAAGTCGCCTCTGCTGTCCTTTTTGTGCTCCGACTCCTCAGTAGCATACCGCCGGGAGCTCCTTGGTGCTCCGACTTCTTGGCAAGATATTGGATGGATGGTGTATAAAGAGAGAGTAGATGGTGTTGAAGAAATGAGAAGAGTAAGCAAATGAAGAAGAAATAATTTGAGATGAGAATGGATGAATCAATGAGAAATGAGCTTCATTTTATAGCCACGGTCGCGCGATAGAGCCGTTGTCTCTCGTGTGAACGTTGCTAATGACTCGTTATCACATCAACTTTATGTCGTATCATGTCTCTCTGTCTCTCTGTGCTTGCCCGTTGCTTCTCCATTTGCCCGTTGTCTCTCGTTTTTCCCTGGATTCTCTCTGTCTATCTCTCTCGATTCGAAAGAAAGCAAGCAACCACTCAGCAAAACATCGTCCTCTCCTCAGTCCTCACCCGTTGGAGAAAGCAAAAGTCAGGCATTCACCAATGAAAAGATTCCCTCTATTCTCTCTCTCTCTCTCTCTCTTCTTTTCTCTCTCTCTCTCTCTCTTTCTTCTTTTCTGGAGCCTTCGGCTCTGCCTCAGTTCATTGAATCTCTCTCTCTCTCGTTTCTTTTCGAATCCCCATTGGGCACTGGCCTTGGCCATTCACCCGAAGCCACCCAGGGTGGCAGGGCCTAAGCGCACATGGCCGAGCGGAGGCGGCCGAGCCGCACAGACAACAAGCAAGGAGGCCTTGAGGAGGCTGAAGGCGGAGGAGGCCAAGCAATGGGAGGAGGCCGTGGCGAGGCAGCAGCGAGTGAGGAGCAGCCAAGCAGGCGGCAGGAGGCCCAGCGGCGGAGGAGGCTGAGCGGCGGAGGAGGCCAAGCGGCGGGAGGCGCGGCGGAGGAGGCCAAGCGGCGGGAGGCGCGACGGAGGAGGCCAAGCGGCGAGCCGGCGAGGCGGAAGGTGGAGCGGTCCCATGGCGCCGCCGGCCCGTGCTCCTCCCCTTCTTGCAGCTCGGCCTTCCGGTTCTCGCCGCTGCGGCCCTTGCCTTGGCCCTACGCTGGCACACCGGCTCGGCGGCTCGGCCTCCGGCCGCCGGCCGCCTCCATGCCGCCATGGGAGTCCTCTTCTCCCCGCGCCATGCCGCCATGGAGTCTCTTACGCTCCCGGGAGGCGGAGCAATGGGCGGCAGGAGAGGGAGGTGAGTGGCGGCCGCGGCGCCCGGCGTCTTGGCGTGCCGCCTGCGTGCTAAGCGTGCCGGGCCGCCCGAGCATGGCACGCCACACCGGCCGTTGCGCCGCCGCGCCCGTCGTCTTAAACCTCGAGCCCCATTTCGCCGTCGTCCGTCTGCAGTGCGGCCCGCCCGCCACGTGGCGTGCTGAGCCGTGCAGGCTTAACTGCCTCGTTTCGAAGCGGCACGGAAAGACCCGGCCCGACTCCCACCTCTAGCCATATTTATGCATGGAACTGGTGCTTGTGGTGAGGGTGTGTATTAACTGCAGCCAAAAAAATTGATTTATTGCGTGAAAATCTTTTCGATTTGAACACGATATTTGTGCATGGAGTTTCTATCCATTCATCCATTAAATGGAAGAATGGATATTTGATGCAGAAAATCATGGAAGGTTTTCTATTATCGAATTCTTTTTTATTTTGGTCCCTTGACATCACTTAATTGCAAAAATAGCTCCTGTACCATTTTATTTGCAAATCTAGTCCCCCTCCCTCTCCTTCCGCGGTGAGGGAGTGGGGAAGGTCACCTTCTACGGTCGGGGAGCGTGGAAAGGACGGCGACGACGGAAGTCGGCCCAATGCGGAGCAAAAGTCGTCAGTGCAGAGGTGGGCCAGCGGCCACTTATCACAGTGCGGCGAGCGGAAGAGGCCTTCGCATGTGGCCAAGCGTGGAAAGTCCCCTGGGCCCACCTCCTTCCACGGTCGCCGTTCTTTCCCGCGTGTGAAGAATCTCCGCGCGGATCACCCAGTTTCCGCGCTTACAGACCGCAGGACGAGAGGGAGGGAGGCTAGATTTGCAAATAAAATGACGCGAGAGCTATTTTTGCAATTGAGTGGCGTGAGAGAGCCAAAATAAAAAAGAATTCTCATTCCGTATCCAGCATTAGTTAATCATTAATTTCTACCTGGAATTTCATACCTTCCCCCATTTACATTAAACCACCACCATTGTAATCATCATTCAACGCTTCCAATAGAAGAATGGATTTTGACGCAAAACTTTCGGAAGATTGAGTTTAAAAAGTTTCGAAAACTTTCTATTTGCTGTATATCGGTCCGATTGTGTGGACACTTTATCTAAAATGAATGCCCGTTATGGACAGCTGGCCGAGGAGGCCCGTTAGCGTAGTCTAGTCTTATACGGTTTATTCTATCATGAAAGTACCCCACCTCTCACTTCTACAAAAAGGCTAATACTGGATGCTTCATCACAGACAGTTTATCAAAACCATCGGTATTAAATACAATCACAGACGGTTTTGGTTTAGCGACCGTCTGTGTTACTAGCTGCGTGAAAAACCGTCTGTGAAAAGGTAATATCACAGACGGTTAATGTTTAAAACTGTGTGTTATAATTGTAGACTTCACAGACGGTTTTTAATTATAACTGTCTGTGATAATATCGCTTCAGCTCCCCAATGAGTTTCTTTGTCGCCGATGCATCTCTTCGCTCGCATCAATGCCACTTAGGCTCCGTAATGCGTCTCTTGGTTTCATGCATCGAATTTATTTCTTGTTTTATAAAAATGATAATCTGTCATCGAAGATGATCATCCCCACATCACTCTATACGTACTCTAAAGTAGAAATGGCTCCCTCTTCTGTTTCCTTGTCGCTGGCATTGATGGCCTATCTGGCCATACTATACGAGCGCCTCTGGCTGTATGCTGGCGAATGCTACGGAAGGACACACTACTACAGAACCGACATCACGCACGGTTCGAATCATTATCAGCACGGTTTCCAACCGCCTATGTTTGTTGATGCGTGATAACAGATATTATCACGCACGGTACAAAACCGCTCAGGATACGAAATATCACGACGGTTTTATTAAAAACCGCTCAGGAAGTCAAGTATCACGCACGGTTTGAAGCGAAAACCGCTCGTGATTCGAGAATATCACGAGCGGTTCTAAATAAAACCGCGTGATAGGAGAATATCACGAGCGGTTCTAAATAAAAACCGTATGTGATTTGTGACTATCACGACGGCTTTATATAGAACCGTCGTGATATTTTCCTATCACGCATTTTTTGCAAATAAACCGCTCAGGATACTTGCCTTCACTGCACGGTTTTAACAAAAACCGCTCGTGATAGCTAATACCTCGCCCACAATTTGCTATTTTCTGGCTAGCCTCGGGAATTGCTAGCCATGCCCTCTGAAAACAAGCATTCACGTAAGCAGATTCAGCAATCACAAAACAAGATTTCACAATAACAGATTCAAGCGACCATGACAACTCAAAGTGATCATTACTCAAAATAAATTACAAAAGATCGATTTGTTCAAGTATTGTCGCTATAGTTACAACTAGATTACAATTGTTTGCGTTGAGAGGTTTTAGTGGGGTGATGCTCGGGTTGGCGACGAGTGAAACTCTCCGTTGTCGTTAATGATTTCGAGTTGATAAAGGCGCAGAGCTTCCTCGAATGTCCTTGATCTCTTCCGCAACGAAAGTGAATCACATTGTAAATCCAAGACCTGCCGCTACCAATTAAGAGTAAAGTGGTAAGCTATATATATTTAAATTTATAATTAGGAAATAATTATTTCGAGATTGACAAACCTCGTGATCCTTCTTCTTAGTCAGTAAGGATTAGTCCGATATGATAGCAGACGAGATTGCACATAACTCATCATCTTTTTGTGGCGGCCCGCAAAAATAGAATTACATATATAGGTATAGTCGGCCGAGACGCGTTATTATGAAGTATGATATAGTATTATTGTGTTGTAGCACGATCGAAAATCCATCCTATGTGTTAGTTAGGCGCTCTTTCCATCAGATATTCCTTTGTTGGCAACATAATTGATGAACGACCTACATGATTCAAAAAGTTATCCTCGCCATTTCAAACTAATGAAGACTACAATAGAGTTATGTAAGGAGGAAATGAGCATACCTCTCGAGTATTCCTCTTAGAGTGTCAAGTCGTGCTTGTTGCGGTTTAGGGAATCAAGGTATATCACATGGTTCCTCTTGGGTATAATAACTAAAAGGATCCAATGGTACCTACTCATGTATGTCGCTATAGTCATTAAACCTAAGTTCGTGCTTCAGATAATGTACAAATGAAATTTGTATAGCAAGTAGTGACACTTACCCTCGGTTGTAGGGCACCACTATGTACTTCATGTTCCTCTCAGAGAAGCAATGACCTCGTTATGTATTTCTATCGAAGGGCTAGTCTTGTAGGATGGTTTGCAACGATACCACGTGTGGGTCGAGGAAACCCACGGTTCTTTCCATTCCGGACATTTTGCAAAGATGTATCTATACATAAGCAATGAGTTGTGATATTTATCGGTATTAGATGAATGTAGAACTTGATTGTACGCACTTACAATTGTCCAACATCGAGAAGCGAGACGCCGAGGCCAACGAGGTTGAATAGTTCAAATAAATCATTGAAGCCCACGACGAAGTACCTCGTCCCGTTGAAGAAATGCTTGTCCTCGTATCTAACGGTGATTCCAAAGATGTCGGACCCTTCTTTTGGGTCTTGTCCAAGTACCAGGCATGCAAAGCCTGACAAGCATGTCCAGCGTGCATTAATTCTGCGCCGGAACACAACGGTTTTCCGATGATGTATTTCCCGGGTATCGCGGACTTCCCGAGTATCGCGGACTTCCCGGGTATCGCGGACTTCCCGGGTATCGCGGACTTCCCGGACTTCTCGGACTTCCCGGACTTGGGAGGCGCCTTAACGCTCGTTGATTTCGATTTGTCCTTAGCGATTGGCATCGTTTTTTGTGAGACGACTCGAACCGACACGTCGCACGCTTTTGTCGTTCCTTTGGCGCCTTCTCCACGGAATCAAGAGGTGGCCTTTTGAGGCTAAACATGAGGTGGAGTCATCGAGGGTCCCGTTGGAGAGGAATGGTCGTGTCCAGATCGCAAGACCGCTTTGGTTCGAGGCGATGTTCTTCTTGGGCCATCGGATAAAAGAGAGGACGGCATCCCCTAGTGTTGTGATCTCTTCGTTCGGGCAAATGTCCAAAGGATGGCTCGGAAATTGACATGTACCATATCCACTGACCTTGGCGTAACTGCACCGGTGGGCACCGTTTGATTGCCCTTCCTCGTATGGATACACCATCCTGCGTGACCTCAATACAAAGGACCCATCCATCCTCACTTGGAGCTTACAGGCGCGTCGGCTCCTACAAAACGACACGCAATTAGCTAAGGCGCCGTTAGTGTCTATCTTTGGTGCATTCCATAGATGTACGCTACCTTGATGTTGTCTATCGGTAATCGGACGTCGTCATGTTCACAATTATCTTGTGACGCGACGCCATCTCGACGCCGAGGAGGACTGTCTTCCAAATTAGCGGGCGGCTTTGCATCACCGCTCATGAGTATATCCATTTGACTCGCAATGCCGCCATCTCTACTTGAAATTGGTTAGTAATCATCTGCACTAACCGGTTGTCGTGCTCGCCTTGGATCTCTTCCTAGTCCTATACGTGTAGTAGTCGTCCGCGAATCCATGAATCCAAGGCACGTTAACCCCAAGGCCTCGCGTGTGACCCGGTGCTCCTTGTTTCCCAAGGTCGTAGATAGTATATCCTTCTCCTTGTGCGCACGGAAGGAGCCTTGGGAAGCTTGGGCGATCAAGTCACGCCGCAAGAGGTCATCACGCTATTATAGACACTATGAAGTTATGGACTTATTAACAACTTAGTAGTTCGATATACTTACCACACGCTGGGACACTTCTCGTCCGCGGGTTTGTGAAGGTGATGTTGCCTCAAGACGAGACTTGTGCCCTCGCTTTTAAATTTTAGGGAACAGGGTCTGTGACATCGAAACGGGTTCTCCTTCTCGCCGCCCATTCTCAGATTTACTCGCGTAACCGGCGGTGCCGAGTCAGGCGGGTGAGTGTTTCAGGTGTCCGAGAGCTTTGTGCGCCGACTTTGCTCCTTAAATTCAGCCGATGTTTTTGTAGCCACAAAGGTGTCCCATGCTTCCGCGCCAAGAATCTATATCGCGCGAAGGGCGCGTCGACTTCGTGTTCACGCCGTGACAAGAATGCTCTTGAAGGTCCTCCACGATTTACCCATCGTGAGCATCGCCGTCCGTCGCACGCGCGTGCCACATGTGCTTACGAATAGTGAACTTCTCTGAAAGTTCTCGTCCACAGTAGCGCTTTCGCTTTTTCGTCAGTCCTTCCACCTTCGTGGTGATGAGGACCCGCTCCTTCCAAGTATCCCGCAGATGGTCCGGAATCTCGCCACGATCTCTTGGGACTAAGAGGGACCCCAAAGTCACCGACCTCCGTGATGACCACCGCCCGTGAGGCATTTTCGATTGTCCTCTGCCATCTCGCCGTGTCATTATCGCCGACGGTGACGGTGGCCTCGTCGGCGCCTCTTCCATCTGCTGGGTCGGTGTTGGCGGCCTCGTCGGCGCCTCTTCCATCTCGGGGTCGGTGTTGGCGGCCTCGTCGGCGCTTTCTTCCATCTGCGGCGTCGGTGGCGGCAAAAAGACGGTGGTTTTGCCATCTCGCTTACTTGCTCTCGTGAAGAAGTACAGAGGTTGACTATAGAGATCAAGATGGCAAATGAAGAGTTGAATGAGCTCATGAGACTACTAACATTCCTAACACTCCTTAATCCACGAGCTTCTATTCTAACACTCCTAACACTCCTTAATCCACCGACTTCTCTTGTGATCTTTGTATAGATAGAAACTAGTGATACAAATCTTTTGCCCGAGCCTACTTTCTAAGGAAATGCGATTGATGATATTATGTGCTCTCAGAAGGAGAGTAGCTAAAGAACAAGTCTTTGCCATCTCAATCCTATTGTCTATACTCTTCATGAAATGAATATGATAATATAAATTCAAACTATGAGCTCTAAACAATACTTTGCTTAACTGTCAAATGATCTCAACTGTTAACGAAAACAGATTTAAACTTCCAGTCAAACAGAGGTTGACTACAGAGATCAAGATGGCAAATGAAAAGTTGAATGAGCTCATACATACTACTAGAAGAATCACAAACTAGTCAATACAACTGATCAATTTGCAATAGAACTATGAGCTGAACCGAAAGTAACCAATTAACGAAGACAACATATTGACAAGAGTAAGTAATACAATAGAGCTCAAGTATGAACTAACTATCACATTCAATCTCAAGATAAGACGGAGTTCATCACAGAGCATGTCAACAAAGCCCATTGATTAATTTGCAACTAGCATCGCATATATATATATATATATATATATATATATATATATATATATGCAAAGATCAACCGAATCGCCACAGAGGAGCACAAGAACTGGGGAGGCAGTCAGGGAGGAGGCCGATCGGGAGGAGGAGGGCTGGGGAGGAGGTCGACACGGGAGGAGGACGGCATGGGAGAAGGCCGGTCAGAGAGGGAGGAGGCCGACACGGGAGGAGGACGGCGGCATCGAGGTCGGAGGCGCCAATGTCGGGCGGCGGCACCGAGGTCGGCGGCGGCGACGCCGGGCTTACTGACCGGGAGGTGAACAGGGGCGCCGAGGTCGGGGCGGCCCCGAGGTCAGGCGCCGAGGTCGGGGCGGGCGCAGAGGTCGGGGCACCAATGTCAAGGCGGGCGCCGAGGTCGAGGTCGGCGGTGAAGGCGAGCCCTAAACCCTAGAGGAGGCGTAACGAGTAGCGAGAGAGTAAGGCGCGGAGAGGAAGTGAGAAGTGAGAGGAAAACCCTAGCGTTTCCGCCTTATAAAAAGTATATCACAGACGGTTGAAATGAGAACCGCTCGTGATATTATTTCCTGCACGGTTTTAGCCGACAACCCGAGGCCAATTTATGATATCCCGACAAAACATCTTGAACTCGTGAGACATAAATATCCCGAGAAAACAGAGTGAACTTTCGAGACAAGTATGATGACAATTATGACAAGTCCATATGAATTCTAACCCGTGACAAGTATGATGACAAGTTTATAACACATTTGACTTCAAAATTTCATATCTAATTCAACTCAACTCCAAATCAAGTGAAACCAATTTTGATACTCCACATTACAATGTACGCCCACACATTGACATTAATATCAAATATGACAAGTCCATAACAAGTTCATAACACATTTGACTTCAAAATTTCATATCTAATTCAACTCAACTCGAAATCAAGTATGATGACAATTTTGATACTCCACATTACAATGTACGCCCACATTGACATCAATATCAAATATGACAAGTCCATAACACATCAACACATGACAATTTCACGCTGACATCAAAATATATGAGAGATTACAAGTCCATAACACATGATGTTATGGAATAAATTAATTACATTGGAGTAAATTCTTAATTAAGATATAGGCCTTCGTGATGATCGACGCGATATAGCTAGCTTCCTCACCGGGTTCTTCCTCGAGCCTAAAGCCGCTTCCGAAAGGAGGCAACTCGTCAAATTGATTGTATTCTTCCTCGCCCACTACATTCTCAACTCCGACAATCCTCCTTTTTCCATGAAGAACTACGTGGCGCTTCTTATTTGCCGGTCGGTTACATAGAAGACTTGAACAACTTGGTTAGCCAAGACGAATGGTTCGTCTTTATATCCGACACGCTCGAGGTCCACGGTAGTGACACCGCATTTATCGACCTTCACTGGCGAGATGGACCCAACGGCACCAAATAGGGGATCTTGAAAAGCACGAGTCGAGCTCCCATATCTCGCCTATTTGCCCATAGTAGGAGCTCCTCATCCCATCGGTAGTGAATGCATCTATGCGGACACCGCTATTCGGATCAGGCTCTTCCTATCCCGAGTAGCCAGATAAAATGTGTACCCATTGATGTCGATCCTTGCCATGTGACAATTGTAAATTGTGGCCCTCGTACAACCATAGCAACAGATCATCACTTGATGACCTCCCGGTGATTCGCACCTTTAACCATTCGTTGAACCGACGGTTGTGCTCTCTCGTGATCCAAACCTCCGACCGGTCTCGATTCTCATTGGCGCACCATGTCTTTGTGCTCGCCGATATACGGGACACTTGGGTCATGTGTTGCAAGACCATGAAATGGGCTTGAGCGTATGTATCCAGATCGGGAGTTATTGATTTCTTCCGATGGTCCCGATACCATCCATCTCCCCTCATGGCGAGATAGAGGCACACCTATCGGTTCCACGAGCCATGTAGTCGACGCAGAACTCAATGACCTCTTCGGTTGCATAACCTTCGATGATGTCGCCCTCCGGTCGAGATCGATTCCGACGAGGACTTGAGAATTCCCATGTACCTCTCGAACGGGTACATATGACGAAGAACACAGGTCAAGATATCTTTATCTCTCTCACAAGGTGAACAATGAGATGGACCATGATATCGAAAAATGACGGAGAAAAATACATCTCAAGATGACATAGAGTGGTCACCACCTCGCCTGCAGAGCATCTAGTCCTTGGGGATCAATGATCTTCGAGCAATTGAGTTGAAAAATAACACGACCTCAAGATTGCCACTCGGACCTTGTTCGCAAGATACTTCTAATTGCAACAGAAGCATTTGTGTCATCAAGACATGACAATCATGAGACTTCATACCAATTAATTTCAAATCTTGCATAGAAACAAGGTTCTTAATGTTAGCGGAGTAACCAGATGGGACTTTCACTCCATGCAAGCTCCGCACGCTTCATTTCTCTCGCCTTGGATAGAGTGTAGCAAGTTGGGGAAAATACGTTCGTCTCAGTCGGTCTCTACGGTGCTAACTCAGTCCTTATGTTCATATCAACCAAGTCACGCCTGCGTTAACACCATCCTTTGTTTTGCCACTAATGTTCAAAGAAGAGACCAATCAAGCTATCACATACATTCTTCTCTCGTGCATGACATCGATGCAGTGGCGAACTTCTAAGTGCTCCCAATAAGGCAAGTCCCAAAAAATGTACTCTTGACTCACACACGGTTCTACTGTACATCCGGTTTGATCCATTTACACTACGCATGTAACAAATTAGTGTCAAAATTGATTAGCGATTAATTTATAGCAAATATAAAGGGTTATAGATCGTTACCCTCAAGGTCACGAAGAAAATACGATTCCTCTCCTTTCCTTCTCCTCTCTAAGGTGGCGCAATGGGGAGGAGGTGGCGGGTGTTGGAGGCGCTTAGGGCAAGGGTCCAACCTTCTCCTCTCTAAGGTGGCATAACGGATAATTATTGATTATCTGCATGATTGTTGATTAGATACGAGACAAAAGACAAGAGGAAGATCCTAATTAATAACTAGCAAGTTGGTCGTAGCGATTGCGTATCTGCATTTTCATATAATTGAAACAATAAACCTTTGTGATGACGTTTCTTCATGGATATAAATGGAGGAAATATAAAATACATCATTGCACATGTGACTTATCTTGGTGTGTCATAAATTCTTCTTTTAATCTGTTCTAGAAAACTACTCATGAAATTAGTTCTCGATTAAGACTTTCACTTCTTTGCACGCATTTCTACGTTTTGTCTCATCGTTGAACAAATGAATTACACTAGATTAATTAAAGGCTACATATTTTGCTTTTCATTTTCTACAAATAGGGTCCATCAAATTGAGAGCTAGATGTACGACGTTTTGCCTTTTCCCATCAAGTAGTATTAATTGAAACCTAAACCCTATGCTTCCGATTAAGGAATACAACAAAGAAAACAAAACATTAGCGTCTATGTACAGAGTAGCAAAGTCGTGAAATTTACTAATCAATAGAGTGAAAAAGGATAATCAAGATTACTTCATCTGCTTAATTAGGGAGAAATCGCAGTTGGAGGAGCTAGGGAGGAAGTGGCTCGGCACTGGGAGGAGAAGCTAGCTACCAGATCTAAGTGGAGCCCAAAGACAGAGGGCGGCTACTGTTGATTATATTTATCCAAAACCGGCTGTGTAGAGAGTGCGAGAGGCACAATGGCGGTCTTGGCGATGAACTGCAATGGCGGTCTGGCGAGAGGATGTGTCACGCTCAATTTATCTACGATATAGCATATCACGAGCGGTTCTTAATAAAACCGTCGTGATAGTCATCTATCACAGAGCGGTTTGTAAATAGAACCGTGCGTGATATTCTGACGGTTCTATTCACAAACCGTGCGTGATATCATCACCAAATCACGCACGGTTTGTAAATAGAACCGCTCAGTGATATTACATGACGGTTATTAAATAGAACCGCTCGTGATTGGTGATTATCACAGGCGGTTTGTGAATAGAACCGCTCAGGTAATATCACGATGGTTCTATTTACAAACCGCTCGTGATAGATGACTATCACTGCATTTTCTAAAGAATACCGTCGTGATATTCTTCCGCCGCCACCCGCAGTGCGGCAATGTATGGTTAACGCACGCACGGTTCCAAAGGAACCGCCTGCGTGATGGGGTGTCTACTATAGCCTGTTTTGTAGTAGTGACACTGTGTCAACAGTGTCCTCACTCCTCTGTCTAAGGATTTGCTAGAGTAGGTGACGGCCACCTTCTGCCATCATGACATCCTCCTCCCTCGCGTCTTCCGAGTGATCTCCCACTTCCGGTGAGTTAACTTCATCATCAACATGGTCCTCCACAACGACGTTACACGTCTCTAGCAGGCTTGTCGTCGCTTGGATAGCTTAATCGAGGCAGCGGACGACTAAGTTGACTTTGCCGAGAACCCTCAAGTAAGGGAAGAGAGTCTATGGGCTCAATTCTTCTTGATTCAACAGTCAGAGGGTCTTCGGGAGACATTCAAACGAGCGCGTCAATGGGTGGACGTATTTCGGGCTTCATTTGCCGATGATCACGAACTATCCGATGTCAACGATGTCGCCTACGAAGTTTTGAAGACAGAGATAACATGCTACCTCCACTACTAGAAAAAATTTGATTATTTAGGTTTCTACTTTCTTTTAATCTTTGTAAAAAAACGACTGGCCACGCTGTTTGGCCCTATATATGTAAATACAAAAATAATTTAAAAAATTCGGTTGAATTTGTATTTACTGTCTTCTATATTTGTAAAAACAGTATCGGTATAACAACATGATAATATTACTAACCGGTGATAAACAAGTAATACATGTTCATGTGCCATATGTTCTAATTTGAATTTATGTATATGAGAATTTGTCATATGTATGAATTTATATTTATGTATATGAGAATGTATATTATCATCGAGCATGCGAGTTAAAGAAGCATGGCTGCCATGAGAATTGGCATGAAGTAAATTACACACTCTAGTGTGTCATGTTCGATGAAGTAGGCCGTGGTTCACCTACAAGTTTAGGATATGAATGCCCAATGAGCGAGCTAGCTAGCTGAATTCAGGCCTCGAGTTAGCTAACAAGGGACTACGAATTACACACACACACACACACACACACACACACACACACACACACACATATATATATATATATATATGAAGCTGCTTTTAAAGGCACAAGCAACAACTGCTTGGAGACTTTATAGAGAAAGATCATCACAGACGGTTTCATCTATAAACTGTCTGTGATATATAAGCTATCACAGAAGGTTTCATCTACAAACCATCTGTGATAGTCAACTATCACATACAGTTCTGAGTTAATAACCGTCTGTGATAGTATGTATCACATACGGTTCGAAAACTGTCTGTGATGACCTCATGTTATTACTGACCCGTAAACTCAGACGGCTCACGAAACCATCTGTGATGATGTTCTGAAACCGTTTGTGAATACCTTTTCTACAGTAGTGTCCCCCTATACAAGGAGAGGTAGGGGTTGCACATTGTACATACAAGCCTACAACATAAGAGAAATCTTGGGACTACATCTTGTATCCCCTGTTCTACTTTTATATTCTTGTGAGTTGAGTGCTTCATCAATGGCAACACGGCCCAGAATATATAACACATTATCAGCATAATAACGCTCTCGTTAATGCTACTAGGCATGTTGTCTTTAATCTAGTTTGTGAATTCAAGTTTTGCACTCATGTTTTGGTTTCCAGATCGGTTCCTGTTCTTCCCTATGTCGTCGATCCCTCTCCCGTCGCCAGGTGGCTGGGTGCAGGCCTCCGTGTGTGCGTCGACTATGTCATTCCCCCAGTCGACTTGTCGTACGCCTCCCCATACGTGCCAGTGTGCCATCGCCGAGATCAACTAGGCGCCGTCTTCGTGTACATGTCGTCGGTCCTCACCGATTTTGAAACGGGCATCCCTCCACATGTGCCATTGATCATCATAGACATACAGCCGTGCACCTCACCCTGGCACACCACCTTTTCAGATCGAATTGATCGCACACTGCCAAGACACCTTTTTAGAACGAATTGACAACCCAGACCAGGTTTTCTTAGTGAGTGGAAAGCACTCACCATCCATCCTACCTTTTTAGACTGAATTGACCGCACACTGCCAGGACACCTTTTAAGACCGAATTGACAACTCGAACCAGTTTTTCGCAGTGAGTAGACACCACTCACTAGCCATCCGACCTTTTTAGAACGAATTGACCACACCCTGCCACTACACCTTTTCAGGCCGAAATGAGAACACAAACCAGCCTTTTACAGTTAGTAGACATCACTCACCAGCCATCACACCCTGTCATTCGTCATAATTTCCACCCTCAGCACTACACCCTATCCACTAATAAAAGGAGGGACAAGAGAGCTGGAGGAGAACACTGCACCACCACAGCCAACCATTCACTCCAACTTGTTTCGCACTCCAACTTGTTTCACGCAACAGAGAGGATGGAAGGAGAAGAGAGCGGTCTAGAGGAGAACATTAGGTCGCCTTGCAGATGTCAGGCTATGCGAAGATGCTGCGGAAGAGCAAGTGACTTGCCGGGAAGGCGAGAACCTACCCGAATTGTTCGATGAAGGATGCGCCTGTACCACCGGAGTTTCCACGCCTGTAGTGTGACTGCAAAATCCCGTCTTGGGCCATTCAGTCCATACAGTCGGCGACCGCCGCCCAAGCGTACTACACATGTGGGGATATACGCGTAAGAGAATCTCGTACACACATCGATTTTTCATATTTTACATTACATTCCACATATCGCTAACTTTATCCGTGCATAATGGCAGCCAGAGGAGCGTTGCTTCTTCTTTCAATGGATCGTCGACCCGGACAAGTACGATATGGCGTTCATTGAGGCCTAAGTGGGAGGCGGAGCGGCACCAGCGCGCGCGGAGGCACGAGGAGGCGGCGGGAGGCGAGGCGGTGCGGCGCGGCGGGAGTTGAGGCGGCGGGAGGTGAGGCGGCGAGCCTGACCACCGCTTCCCTCTTGTGCTCTCTCGACCGGCCATATGCCGCCGCCTCTAGCTCACGCGCCTCCGGCGGCCGCCATGGCCTGCTCGGCCGATGGTCGCCCACCGCGGAGGCGACGAGGCCAAGGCCGAGGCGAGCGGCGCGGCAGAGGTGACACGGAGTTGCGGAGGCGAGGCCGCCGCGTCAGCGTCTTGCGGGCGGGCCGCGTGTGCTTGGCGTCGGGCGGGCTGCGGTGCTTGGCGTGCCGGCCGTGCTGGCGGCCTAAGCACGCCGCCGCGACGGGCCTTGTCGTGCCGCACACCGTGCTATCTCTCCAGGCCCGGCCCGGCCCGACGTCCGTGCCGTGCTAGCCCAGCCCACTACGTGGCGTGCCTGGGCCGTGCCGAGTCAGCCGGGCCTCAGGCGGACACGGAATAGCCCGGCCCGACTCCCACCTCTAGCCAGGGTGTGTTGATCCCTTTCTCCAATGTCGCGAATTTTGTTTTTTGATTTGGCCCCGTGACGCCATGAAAACTGCAAAATAGCCCCCTTGCCATGTTTTTTTGCAAAACTAAACCACAAACGACTGCGGAATTAATGTGGAGTCGACACGTGGCCCTTCCGCGCTCGGTGACCACAGAAGGTATGCGAGCATTCCTCCACACGCGCCAATGAGCGGCGGCCGCTGTAGCGCCGACCACCTTCCGTGCCCGGTGACCGCGAAAGGAGCCTTCCGCGCTCCTCCACCGCGGAAGGTGGCCCTTCCGCGCTCCGCCACGCGCAATGCCGGTCCTTCGCCCTCACTTGCAGCGCCAAGGACATGGAGGTGGCCCTTCTCAAGACTCGTTTGGGAGCTATTTTCGCAAAAACGGTAGTAAAAGGGCTATTTTTGCATTTGCATGGCGCCTAGGGGCCAAATAAAAAAAAGATTCCAATGTCGCGGCCCAAGCAGTAATGAATTAATTGGCCAGATCAGCTTGCCATTCACTTACGAAGGGTTTCAACCGTTTGCAGTGCTTCACAGAGTACAGGTTATGTCATGCAACTTTGCCTTAAAAAATCATTTTCGGCCTACATGTAGGAGAGATTCAATTGATGTCAAAACAATTTTAAAGATACTTGGTAAAATTTTATGAGATTTGGTACAATTTTAAAATTATTCGTGACTTTTCTTCTGCACTCTGGTTTCTGGAAGAACAATTTTCCTTTGTGTGAGTGGTGCATTTGTTTTTTTTTTCTGGGTTCAGAATGCTGAGACCTGAGAGGAAGCTGTGCTCGTGTTCGTGGCCAGGATCTCATGCTGGTGGTATCGCATTTCCGGCGGCTGCTGCTCCAGGCGTTCACTCTGCTGATTGAGAAGCAAAATCAAATCATGGACCCTATATATCACAGTACAGAATCAGTTGATTTAACGGTTACTAGCTCACTTGTGTAGTGTAGCTCCACAGGGCGGGAGCCCTGCACCTGCTCCAGGGTGCTCCTCACAACAACTACATTGTGTAAGTATAAATTTACATACAATTAATTCATTTATTCAAATGTTTTTCAGTTTAATGGTTGCCCCAATCTTAATCTCTAGATACTAAACCAAGGTCAGAACATGGAGCACCAGAGCGCCATGTCGCCGTATCTCTCTCTCTAGTCCGATTTGAGATCTGATAGACACAAACGCGTGAAAAAAACATATGTACTGTACGATCTAGAATCCTCTACAAATTTCGATTCTTTTTGGGAAATAACTAATGGGAAGGAGTTGTAAAAGAAAATGATAATGATCTACTGTCCTGTAGTCCCCTCCCCTCCATACTTGTAACATCCCAAATTTGGAGTTTATTTGAAGCATTCAAAAATAAAAATAACCATTTGATTTTTCTTAGTTCAGTAAAAGATTAAATTGAATTTTCATAAATCAAAACAATTTAATGTGATTAATTTAAAATTTAACTAAAGTAAAAGTTGTTTTATTTGGCTTCCTTGAGTTTTAGAGTATTTTTTAGGAATTCTTGTAGTTTATTTGCTATTTCTTTGAGCTCAATTTTCTTTAATCTCTTTTATGAGATTCAAAGCCTTTGGAATTTCGGAAAATCCTTTTTGGGCTAAATTCCTTTTCTTTTGGCCTTTTTCTTTTCTCTGTGGCCTAACCCATTTCTTTCTCCCTTCTCCTTTTTCTCTTTCTTTTTTTCTTGGCCTTTCCCTTTGTCCCCGTCAGCCCGACCCACTCCCGCTTTCCTTCTTTCTTCTCACGCCAAGTCTAGCTGGCAGCTCCTCCTTTCCTTTCTTCTTTCTTCCAATACCGCGCGAGCCACCCTTGTTTGTTCTTCCTTCTTCCTCCCGGACACCTTTGCTCGTGTCCATGTCAAACACGCTGCGCCGTCGTGCTTCTCTCCAACTCTCCCTCCCCGGCACTATAAAGGAGCCCAGTTTCGCTAGGGCTACCATCCTCAGGATGGATCACTTTAGGGATTTTCTCAACATCAGGTTGATTTCCTTCAACTGCCTTATACAGTGATTTGTCTTGTTCGGTTCTTTGTTTCTGAGGACATCTCCGCGGAATTAAGTCCCGTGCTCCCGAAGGTCTCCCCCTCTTCTTTGCATGAGGGGCATGAGTGGATTCAGTATCCTTCTGCGGTACTTCTACTCTCTTTAGTGCATTTACTACAGGTATTTGTGATTTTGTCACTCCCTTAAGATTAGTGAAGGCATCTCACAAATTATTAGCTATTTGTTGTAAATCTATTAATCTCCATTATTAGCTATTTGTTGTAAATCTATTAATCTCCGAACTTCTAGTTCTGAGTTTCTGGTGTGTGGGTCTAAGGACTGAATGTCAGTGACATTCTAATATATTCTCGGCATTCTTTAGAGTGGTACCTTCCTTCCCCTAATGCCGGGAAATTATCCTCATCAAAATACAATCAGTGTACCGAGTCGTGTGCAAATCCCCTGTCATAGGCTCTAGGTGTTTAATAATTGACGGAGATTCAAAACCTACATAGGTCCCTAACTTCCGGTAAGGGTCCATGGTTGTACGCTGCGATGGTGAAATCGGCATGTATACAATAGAACCAATTTTTCGCAGATGGGAAATACTTGGTTCTTTTCCACGCACTAATTGCGGGGGGGGGGGGGGGGGGATTGGGTGATATGCAGTTGGTCTGAGTTGGATTAATGAGGCAGCGTGCAGCCCTACATGGCCCCAACAGCTGGTGGGCAGCCTACAATTCTATGATAGTGGCCTAGCAATAAGTTTTATTCTTTTAATTAATGACTCTGAGAGGCCATTTTGAGTGTGGACATGTGGTACTGAGAGCTCTACTTTAATGCCCAAAGCCATACAATAATCATTAAATATCTTTGAGGTAAACTCGCTAGCATTGTCCATTCGAATGGACTTAATCTGTTCATCCGAAAAATTGGCTTTTGACCTAATTATTTAGGCAATTAACTTTGGAAGAGAATGGTTCCTTCTAGACAGCAGACAAACATGGGACCATCTAGTAGAGGCATCTAACATGACCATAAAATATCTAAACGGGCCTGACAGGGGTTGGATAGGTCCACAAATATCACCTTGAATTCTCTCTAGGAAACTAGGTGATTCATCTTTTAGTTTGACATAAGAGAGTCTAGTAATCAATTTTCCTTTGGCACAAGCAGGGCACATGAAATCTTTAGGTCTAAGAAAGTCTGTAGTTTTTTTTTGTTATGGACAACAGAATTATTAATAACTTTATGCATCATACCCAAACCAGATGACCTGACATTTATCATGCCAGATCTTAAAAATTTATGGGTGTTTAAAAATTGTTTTCATCGTAACATAAACTTCTGGTTTTATATATGTGTAGTACAATCCTGATGAAAAAGAATGGAGTTTTTCAACCACTTGCTTCTAGCATCCATTACACTTAGTCATAAGTAGGTATTCTGTACCATTCTTATTATAGTCTTTAAAACTTAGGACGGTACGTTTAGATTTGGGATACAGAAGAGCATCCTCGACTGTTATATATATACCCATAGGGAGAACTGTGATAGTCCTTCTAGTGCTGACTATGAGAGCATCGCTTCTGGAGATGGTCATAATATTGCCAATTTTCTTAGTTAAGGTCTGGAAATATTTGGTTTCCCTAAAGATTGAATTAGTAGTGCAACTGTCTACAAGACAGATTTTCTCTTTCGCCATTGGATCATACCGAGTTGTTCTTTATTTAAAACATGATTTATTATCAAACAATTATTCAATATGAAACATAGTTTGAAAAAATAGAACAAGCATAGTCCAATAAAATAATGAATTGAATAATCTAGAAAAATAACAATGCCAAGAGTCAATCCTAAGCAAATAATGATAAATGCTCAACATGAGCATGAATAAACCAATGTTCATCGAGAACTAAAACTAAACTGATCTACAAAGAAATATTGGAGGAGACTACTTCATGTCTCCATATGGGTCCTAGCTATCCTTCTGGAGGTTCAGGAGCTCCAACCCAAGAAGATCATCGTGATCCATTGAAGTGCCTTCTCCCTGAGCCACGTCGTCAAGAATCATGTTATTAGTCTTCTTGACGTCTTGGCGAAGTGAGCCTCGACTTTGTTTCGCTGAGTCTTCTTGACTCTACCATTGGATTGCAGGGTAGAGATTCACCAAATGTTGTGGGGTGCGGCGAGTGTGCGACCAATGGCCAGTGCAACCACATCTGAAACAAGTCTATGGAGGATGAGTGGTCTTGCTGCCTGATTCTTGCTTCTAGGGCTTCCCTTTGTCTGATCCTCTACCATGGGGTTTACCCCTGCCTCTTTGCATCCCAACCTTCTTCCATTTACCCCCATTCTGATTTGGACCTTTTCCGCGGTCCTGGCTTCTGCTGGCCTACTGAGCATTAACGCGTGCTTCACGCACAACCATTGTCCCAATGGGACGTATCTGATGGTTTTCCATAAGAAGTTGTTCATGTTTCTCTACTTCCAGCAGGGTGTACATCGGCTCAGAGTACTTCAAGTACTTCGTGATTATGATCAGAGCTCTGCACCCTCATATTAGTGGAAGGTGCACAAAGTCTTTTCTATCCTATCAGCTTCTGTAACTATCTGGTTACAGAACCTCAATTTGGATATAAGTTTGTGCATGACAGATTTATATGCTGCATAGTCTTAAAATCCTGAAAGTGCAGGTTAGTCCATTCTCGTTGTGCTTCTGGGAGTAGGACATATCTCTACTGGTTGTAGTGTTCCCTCAAGAAATTCCACAATGCTAGTGGATCCTCTTTCATTAAGTATTCAGACTTCAGGTCTCCATGGAGATGGTGCCTCAGGAAGTATAGGGCCGCATACTTGGCGGCGTCAGGGATGGCAAGGGAACTGGCTTCTGGGTTGGTGATGGTGGCTCCAAGAGATCGATAATTCAGGCTGATCTTTGCGTCCATCGACCAAGTAAGGTAGTTGTTGCTATTCAGGCAAGTTCAGCGAATTATTAATTCCTTTGCGATGTCTGACATCTCCTACATTAGGTTCATGTAATTGTTCAGTTTTACTACCGATAAAATAGAATCTAAAGCATGAATATTGCAAAATTAGTAAAGATTGGTTTGACATCTATTCAGTAGATATTTTTATGAATTTTCCAGAATTGTCCTAGCAATTATGATGATTTTTTGCTAATTAATGAGGTATATGGATAATTTTCAGAATTATCAATATGACAAAAAAACATTTTCAGCAAATAAAGCTAGGGGAAATAAAACCCATTGGTATGAAGCTTGTAGGGCGTGCTAATACATTTAATTCATAATTTATGGAAGCTCATATGTCTAAATACCATGTTTATAGGATTATTTAAGGTTATTGCATAAAAAAAATATTAAAGCAAATAACCATAAACCGAGGGTCTAAATTATACAATAACCATGACACATACTAACCCGTCGCAAAAATCGGATTCCCGAAGGGTTATTCTGCAAGAATATATAAAAAATCTGGAATACACCGTTATTTGTCAAAACTACAAGGGGTTTGCTACAAAATTTTCTTATCCGCGAAAGTTTCCTCGTAATTTCCAGAACTCCGAGGTCCCATTTGCAATTTTTTTGGGATTTCTATTTTTTTTTTCTTTTTGATATGTCAGGCTGGCCCACAAGGCCACCCGCCCTAGTCGCAAAAGGGTAGGGGTTTTTAGGGTTTCCCCTACCCTTGTGCAAGTGGCGGTGGTGGCTGGCGTAGGCACTAGGCATCGCACGGGGCGGCGTGCGATGGGCACAAGGGCAGTTGCGCGTGGCGATTTCGTGTCAGGCGCATGCGGCGCGACGGAGCCATCAAGGCGTAGCGGTG
Organism: Phyllostachys edulis; assembly: GCA_036346405.1. Classification (NCBI taxonomy): domain Eukaryota; kingdom Viridiplantae; phylum Streptophyta; class Magnoliopsida; order Poales; family Poaceae; genus Phyllostachys; species Phyllostachys edulis. Next base: position 22,299,826 of record CM070557.1, on the reverse strand, counting down.
GGCTTGAGCACGATGCGACGGCACGGTGGGCGCACGGGCGGCGATGGCATGGCCTGGGGCCGGCTGAGGCGGTGGTTGGTGTTGGGCCGACACAGATCAGCCCTTTTTTTTGTCTTTTCTGTATGAATAGTAATCCATCTACATGACTCTAATATCGATTTGGAGCACTAATTAATGTAATGACTAATTAGCAGTTAACAGATATAAACGGATTCATGCAAATTAATCCACTAGATTAATTAATGGCAAGATTAGAGATTAGGAGAAGGGGAATTCTGACGACATATCGATTCGGCCGTGTAGAGTGATTCATGCCGATAACGTGTTGAAGAACGTAGTCGTCGCAGGATAAAATAAACTAATCACCAATGAGAGGCAATCAACAGGGAGACAATAGATGGAGACACAATATGAGTCCATCTCTTTCTGAGTATAAGGAGGTCTTATTTAAAGACTAAAACCTACCGAAAGTAGTTTCGGTATTATGCCTATCAACCCCTAATCCAGGGTTTCTTAATAGGTACGACGAATAGTTCCAACCCACCATCTCTGTGAAGGGTGCTATGTGTGGCTGTAGGTGCTAGGGAGTAGGGATGGAGCCACATATGGGCAGATCTAGGTGTCGAGCCAGGTGGACTATAGCCTTTAGCCTGTAAAATTTACCAATGTTAAAGCCCACAAAAATCTTGTTAAAAATCACTAAACATTCAAATTCGACTCAAGAACAGCTAGTCCAGACTGAGACTTGGGCCGTGGATGGCTCCACCCCGGGAGCCACATGCCCCTTCTTCAGACTCCACTATGTATGGGGAAGTTGCTGATGGATTTTTGTCCCCATTCTACATTGAACTTCACATTTTGGGATATCAACTGTGCACTAATGCTCTATGTTTGATCTACCTAGCTATGTTATCTCAGAGATAGAAGAAGGCTATTGACAACTGCCATTTGCATGTTATTACTCTCTCCCTCGGGAATCTTCATCGCTGGATGGGTGCATTCCTTAATTATCATAAGCCATGGCCTTGCGCATCATGGCAAGCGAGAATGAAAATTGCATATCAAACATTTGAAGCACCAGAAAAGGGATTCAATATTTGCAATCGATAATATAGATGTCTGCGTCTGTCACCCCCTTCATTCTTCAATTTTATTGGTACAAGGTAACAAGTCAAAACTAATCCCTCCCTCTCGATCGGGCTCGAGGCTAGGATCGATCAGCTAGCTAGCTAGCTGCGCTGCTGCAGTTGTCGCAGCCGCAGTGCAGGAATTTGAAATCTCCGCAAGTGCCCGGTGGAGTCCCCGGGATATTGCAGGCTTGCTGGGTGCAGCACTTCATCGCGACGCAGTCCTTCTGGTTGCCGTTCTTGCAGCAGGTGCAGTTCCTGCACACCTTCGCTATCTCATAATATTCGTCGGGGAGCACCACTTGCTGCGTCGTCTTCAATGGCTGCACCGGGACGTATTCTGCGGCGTCGAAGGCTTCTTCCTCCTCCCGGCCGCGCCCTTCAGAGGTATCACATGTTCGTTCACCAACAACTGTAAGTATCTATCCATATGTGACACAAAGATGATTCAGTAAAACGTGATAACAGGACAGAGATACTAACCTTGGGCTTGGGGGGCGGTGAAGAACAGGGATAGGAGTGTAACGGCGAGAAAGATCTCGGTAAGTTTGGCCATGGTCGTCTGCCCGAGATCCGGAGGGATTATAAGGTACGATGTTGATGGAGTGCACGAGGGGCTTTTATGCATGGCGCTGGTGCCTGTGAGGGCATGTATTCATTGCAGCCAATTCATCTCATTTATTGCACGCAATCCTGGCATTAATTTTGGTTACAGGAATTTTCTGCCTTTCTTGACTAGGAATTCTACCCGATTTAGGCCGGCAGGGTGGGGGCGCGCACGGGAGGAGTGGAAGGAGTTGGCGCGAGTTTTTATCGCTAGGAGCAACTAATTTTTTGTTCGTATACATTTTTTTTATTAATTGTGTAGTTTCTTTTTTACCGAAAACAGTAGGGAAGACCCTACCGTATATATTAAATAATGATATATAAAAAAAAATAAAAAGCAAAATACAAGGTGAGAGGGAGATGAAAAAGGAAGTAAAGAAAGTACAGCAGGCCTCACAAGAAAAATAAATAGACTCCTGGCAGATGTTGCACAAAGCTATCAAACCAAGCAGGTTACAAGAACGTTCTTGTGAGAAAAGATTCCACCACCGTTCTCGCATCCTGTTTTCTCTTCTTGCGCATCAATAATCATGTTAACGAAAGTTGATACGCACATTATCCTTATGCATTTTCATTCCTTCTTGCGCACTGAAGTAACTGATGGTTCCATGTGTAGCGGCTAAGGCAAGTTGGATAGCCAGTCAGATAGCAGGGGTATTAACTGTGTAGTTAATTAGTCGTAGTTAATTAGTCGTAATTAATTTGGCCGTAGTTGATTAGGTATAACATTTAGTCATAATTAATTTTGTCTTAGTTAATTAGTTGTCATTAATTAGTTGTAATTAATTATGTCCTAATTAATTAGTTGTAATTAATTACACATAGTTAATTAGTCATAGTTAAAGAGATTAATTCAATTAGTCATAATTAAATTAATCTTACGTAATTATTTGTGCCTAGTTAATTAGCTGTAATTAATTAGTGTTATTTAGTTAGTTGCAATTAATTAGTTGTAATTAATTAGTCGCATTTTAATTAGTTTTTATTAATTTAGTTGTAGTTAATTATTCATAATTACTTTAGTTGTAATTAATCGAGTCACTATTAATTACTCGTAATTAATTTAGTCATCATTATTTAGTCGTAATTATTTATTCATAATTAATTTGTGGTAACGCCATATTTTGGATTTCCTTTAGAAAAATAATTCAACGAAATCAATAAAATCTGAAATTAGGATTTCTTTAGATTTAAAACTTCCAAGAGCTCGTATTTCTTCATACGAACTGCGATTTAGGTGATTCAAAATTTTAAATTTGTATAAATTCAAGATATAGCTAATTAAACTAAAATTATTTGATTTGGAGTTAATTTTATTTGTCTTTTGAATTTATTTTAATTTTATTTGAATTTATCGTATTTTCACGTATAGATTTCGATGACTCGAGAGAGCTTGATCCTTCTGAGGATTTAGAGTACCAGGACTTCGAGCAAGGAAAGTTATACCATTGATCATGTTGATCCTAATATTTTAAATTTATTTAAATTCAGTTTTTTAATTATTATTGCATGCATTATTTTATTCAGCTATTTTAAATTCATGTTTAAATTCTTAGATATGCCAATTCCTTTGTATAGCCAATATTGATGTTTGGATTACCATTTCCTTGTCACCTTAGTAAAATAATTAAGAAAATTATGCTTAGCAAATGCTTAGACCAAAAAGTTGATTTGGGGAATTTAGCCAAAATACAAAGTTGATTTAAAAATGAGACTATGGTATTGTCTTTACCATAAAATGTTTGAAAAATGTTTTGACAAGAAAAAAAAATAAAGCTGGTTTAGACTTGGGCGAATTAGACCGTTGGTGGGTGCAAGTTTATGTACGTGCTCAAATCAGTGAATGTTTAAGGCCCAGAGATTGTTTTGGAAGTCGCCTACCATATAAGGACCGGTCTCATGAGTCATGGATTGTTAAGCCAAACTCGTACCATCACAAGTCTGGAGTGGGGTAGACTTGGCCAATTAAACTATATTATTTCACCATGATTATGTCATAGAAAGTTGTGGGTGTCGTGAAGACTTATTGTTAATACTCACATGGTGCAAGAGGGGGTCATCGTTTGGTGCGAAGCCTACGATTATGAAACCTCAGCGGGCATAATTATGTTGAAATAATGTAGGGTAAAGGCCTCATGATAGTTGCTTAGTCGCACGCCGGAAGTGTGTTTTGGCCGACATGTTAAGCAAACTATCTCTTGTGGGTAAAGCTGTACCAACTCTGCAGAGTGTAAAACTATTCAAATAGCCGTGTCCACGGTCATGGACATGCTGAGCAAAGCCTTTCGTGGATTAAACTTGGTTTTGTTTTAATAAAATTTTAAAATTCAATTGTTTTGGATATTCTTATCCAAATGAGAGTTTTGGGTAGAAAGCCTGGCGTAAGGGGGTAGTCCTTCACCATTTGACTTTGGAAGTTTATCTTATATCTGAGATTGATGAATCAAAATAAAAGTCTGATTTTAATTAAACTAAAATTGCCTTGGAATTATTATGAGTATTTTAAACCGAAAATGTTGTTTTATGCAAAAAAATAGACCCTAATAGCCTCACTTGTTTACTTATACATGCATCATAATTCTTTATTGGGTGTAACTTGTGAGCACGGAAGTTGTGCTCACTCTTGCTGAATATTATTTATTCAGGAGAAGACTTCTACCAGGACGGTGAGGATCCAGACGTTTAGGCCTACGCCCCCAGACGATTGCCTGTGGCGCATCGTGTGGCCTACTACCTTTTTTCTTCCGCTGTGATTTTCATTATTTAGCCACAGGCCACTTTGTAATAAACTCTGAATTATATTAAATAAAAGTGTGATACGATTGTGATGTTATTTTTGTACGACTGTGTACACTAGCTATCCTGAACTAGTATATGAATACAGAGAATTCGGGATCCTTCATTCCTAGGTTCGACATAGGTGTAGATCGGTTTGATGATTCGTGCATGCTGTCGTTTCTAATGCACGTAACCAAGTCATGCGCGTCATGTAATTCACAACTACATTATGAAGTATTTCAAATTTAGCTCCCAAATCTTTCATTTATTTCAAATTATGTTCTCTTTTTTTAAAAGCAATTGGTTCTGCAAACACTACAATCATGACAACAGCACACGTACCAATCCTAAACCCAAATATTTTTGCCGTGTAGCGCAGTTGGGGATCCGAAGCGGTTAGCGGCGTGGCAGATTTATTACTTGTCGCCTGTCGGTTCGTTCGTAGTGCCTTTCTTCCCTTTCTCTCCGGAGAGGCTACATTTTGGATTTCAACAACAAACAGTATCAAATAAGCCAAAACTCTACACAAGGTTGTATCTTTTATCTTTCTAATTATTATTTCTCTTTGGGGTCGTTGTAATTGGGAGAATGAGTGCCATGTTGAGAACCATGGCTTTGCCAAACGGTGCACATGAGAAATTCAATGGCCTTGCCCATCTTTAGGCATTTGAAGAATCTAGAGAAGCCCACAGTGCACATAACGATTTGCTCTGTGCAACACTATGGTTTGGATATTTGTGACAAAGAATGGCCACGTCAAGGACCATATGATATGTCCTTTATTGCTCTTTCATACTTGAATTTTTGTTTAGAGACGTTCATAATTCAATTAATCTTACATGTACTAGGTTAACTAAGGTGGTCCGGCCACACACTTGTCAGAGTCGCAGCCACAGGTGACCGCCTTAGGATCCGTGCAGCTGCCTGTCCCTGTCTGACAGATACTCTCCATGCAACACGTCATGCTGGTGCAGATCAGCTTGCTGCAGCAGGTGCACCTGCCGCAATTCCTCAGCGCGACTGCATCTTGAGGGAGCACCACCTGCTGCGCCGTCGTCTTCCACGGCAGCCGCTCAATCGGGACGAACTCTCCGGCGTCGTAGGCTTCGCTTTGACCTGCTTAATCATCACGAGCTCAGCAAAAGTTGTAATTTGTGTGCAGCGGATGGATCAGTAAAAAAATGTGTGGGTTAAGCTTGATTTGGATCTGTTTGCCTCCAAAAAAAGAAAGGTTTGCGAGCAGCGCCTCGCAAAAAGAAAAAAGAAAGATTTGGATCTGTTCATAACAATGTTATTTTCCCTAGAATCGTAATAATGTTTTTTTGTTGACTTAAGGCATGTACAATTATATAGATAACTGTTGTCTATAATATCTCTTCATGTTATCTATAGACAGTTTCTATGATAAGTTGTCTTTTTATATGTCTTTATAGACAACTTTTTTATGGATAATTTGTCTTTTTTCGTGTTACAGTCGACATGAGAGACGACATAATTATCTATGCTCTCTCTCTCATCCATGTCATCTAATATTCAATCACACTATTGTATATACTCTTAAAAGATAAGATACGGATACCTCGGGTGTTGTGGAGCAGGGACAGGAGCGTAATGGTGAGGAAGATCACGGTAAGTCTGGCCATATGGTCGTCTGCGAGTATGAATGTATATATGATCCTCGATGGAGTGAGCGAGGGCCATATTTATGCATGGAACTGGTGCTTGTGGTGAGGCTATGTATTAATTGCAGCCAAAAAATTTGATTTATGGCGTGAAAATCTTTACGATTTGAACACGATATTTGTGCATGGAGTTTCTATCCATTCATCCATTAAATGGAAGAATGGATATTTGATGCAGAAAATCATGGAAGGTTTTCTATCATCATTCCGTATCCAGCATTAGCTAATCATTAATTTCTACCTGGAATTTCATGCCTTCCCCCCATTTACATTAAACCACCACCATTGTAATCATCATTCAACACTTCCAACAGAAGAATGGATTTTGACGCAAAACTTTCGTAAGATTGAGTTTAAAAAGTTTCGAAAACTTTCTATTTGTTGTATATCGGCCCGTTTACATAGGCCCTATTGTGTAGACACTTTATCTAAAACGAATACCCATTAAGGATAGCTGGCCGAGGAGGCCCGTTAGCGTAGTCTAGTCTTATATGGTTTATTATATCATGAAAGTACCCCACCTCCCACTTCTACAAAGAGGCTAATATTGCATGCCTTATCACAGACGGTTTATCAAAACCATCAGTATCAAATACAATCACATACAGTTTTGGTTTAGCGACCGTCTGTGTTACTAGCTGCGCTAAAAACCATCTGTTAAAAGGTAATAGCATACACGGTTCATGTTTAAAACCGTGTGTGATGTATCACAGACGGTTCTGAACACGAATCGTCTGTGATAATTGTAGACTTCACAGACGGTTTTTAATTATAACCATCTGTGATAATATCGTTTCAGCTCCCCGATGAGTTTCTTCGTCGCCGATGCATCTCTTCGCTCGCATCAATGCCGCTTCGGCTCCCTGATGCGCCTATTCGTCTCATGCGCCGAATTTATTTCTTATTTTATAAAAAGGATAATTCTCTATCGAAGATGATCATCCCCACATCACTCTATACGTACTCTAAAGCAGAAATAGCTCCATCTTCTGTTTCCTTGTCGCTGGCATTGATGGCCTATCTAGCCATACTATACGAGCATCTCTTTGGTCGTACGCTGGCGAATGATGCGGAATGACACTGTGTCAACAGTGTCCTCACTCCTCTGTCTGAGGATTTGTTGGAGCAGGTGATGGCCACCTTCTGCCGTCTTGACATCCTCCTCTGTCACATCTTCTGGGTCTCCCACTTCCGGCGAGTTAATCTCGTCATCGACGTGGTCCTCCACAACGACGTTGCACGTCTCTAGGAGGCTTGCTGTCGCTTGGACTGCTTAATCGAGGCGGCGGATGACCAAGTCGACCTTGCCGAGACCCCTCAAGTAAGGGAAGAGAGCCTATGCGCTCAACTCTTTTTGATCCAATAGTCGGAGGGTCTTCGTGTGAGACCCCGGGGTATTTAGCTCATAATACTTAGCCATCCACTTGACTCTAGCATCACAAACCAAATATTCTGCGCCTCGGCGTATATGTACTTCCCAGAATTGTAGTACACGTACCCCATACAAAAATTAAGCATCAACTCCATACGCAAGTCATTACATTAACGAAAGTTTCATAATTTACAACATTTCAAAATACGACTAAGATAGACAACAAAACATAGTACTAGTAGTGCAGCGGAAACACATGCCATAAGATGGCAGTAACAAAAGCCAACCGGTTCATCCTTTTCCCACAAGGCAACCGACTAGAAATGCCCAAGCTAGTCATCGAAGTCGAAAGTGAAGTCGGTCTCACACTCGTTAACCTCTTGGGGGTCAACTTCCTCTGTAGCAAAAAAACAATGCAGTTGAGTACAAAAATTGTACTCGCAATACTTACGATTAACAAGCCTATACATAGCTACATGTAAGCTTAAATCAATGGAAATGGCTATATGGTATCTTTTCAGCGTAAAGCCATAATTTATTTGCAATAATGTAATAGATTGAAGGCAATTTATCAAAACAATTTTTAATTGATCAAATAACAGTGAGACAATATTTATAGACATAAACAACATCCTAGAGGTGACTTCCCAAAGCCACCACAATAGCACGAATTACCCATTCGTACCACCCAATCTCAAGTTTTATCAAAATGTTAAAGTCTAACTCTCGAAAGACCTCCCCAAGCGTGTCCATAACTAAGGACATGGCTATTCGTATAGTTTAAACCCTGCAGGGGTGTACAACTTTACCCACATGTCAGACCGCTCCTTGTGCCACGTGATGTAGCATACTTCCGAAGGTATGCCGGCAGAGCTAAGTCCTACGAGACATTTTTCAATGGAAAGAATTAATTAAGAGTCACACGCATGGGTGTTAACCCTCTGTGAACCACCCACTACCGAGCTTCCACAGAGGACTCATACGTTGTGTCGGAGACATCGATCAGCTATAGCCACTACCGATGCTCCCTGGGCGTGGGAACCTAAAGCCAGAACCCACCCCGCACATGCCCTACAACAATTGATAACAGAACATTTTTCTCCTACATCTAACACCGGCGACTCATTAATTAATACCTCCCAAAGTACTGGGTCAAGAGGGGTTCCTAATACCCTCATGTGGTTGCACACGATAATACTTGGTTTAGTGTAACAAGATGTTCAGCCCTTGTTGACTCGGGCACCAAGCACACACCCAAAAGTACACCAGCCAACCAATGTGCCCAAGTCTAAAATATTTTATTTTCATTTTTAGCTTTTCCAAATAAGATACATACATGAGCACCTTGGCTCAAATAATTTAGAAATGAGGTTGCAATGATCATCGCCGAGGCGATGATCCCTAGACTACCGTTCTAAGCATGGCTAAGCGACACTCGTATACATTATATATTAGAGTGACTAGAGCTCATCCAACGAGCTCTAAATCACAGCAGATATAAACCTAGACTCAGTAGTAAAGGAATGGATATTTACCTACAGTTCATTTAACTAATCAGGTAAACTATCGCAGACTGAGAAATAACTTGTCAACATAGCATGCATACATACAGTTGAAACATTTGAAATATTAGTATGCGCAAATAATAGGATCAACATGCATCAAAGGAGGACTGCTTGCCTTGCTGAAGAAAGTCCACTTGCTGCTGAGGATCACTCTCGTATTCAATAGTATTGTCGGTACCTATCGATCGAACAAAAGAGCGAATAAGAACGAATAACACCAAAATAACAAAATACAAATATTTATGCAAAAACAGAAATATTATGATTTTAGAAAATTTTAGAAACAAAAATCATTTTATTTGGAGTTACGAAGAATTTTCTAGGAATTTTCCAAGCTAAAAGGATTTTTAAAAGTAACAAATAATCCTAATTGGAGACTAAAACTAATACCAACATTTTATGTGGTAGAGACAGGTTCAAAACATATTTCATACTAAAGTACAAAAAGAATGAAAACTAACAAAATTGGATTCACTCAATTTGGAGTTAAAATAAAATAGATATGAATTTTTGAAGTGTAATTGAATTATCAGTGCAAGAATAATTCAATTCGGTAATTCAAAAGGGGTTATACCTTTTGACACTTGGGCTGAGCCGACCCATTGTCACTGACTGGTGGGACCGAGCGAGGGCGTTGACTGGGTCAGAATTGACCCAGCTTGGCCGAGAGATGATAGAAGCGGATTTTTAAGGAATACGTCTTCGTTTTAAGGAAACGTAACTCAGTAAAAGCGCTAAAGGAAATACATTTTCCTTAAGTGAAAACGTATTTCACTAATTCGCGCAAACACTTAACCGGTCACAAGGGTCCACGCATCAGTGTCTGTGCGGAATTTAAAGCATTAATGATCCCGGGTTTCTGTTCCAGGGGCCACCAGTCCGTGAATCATTACGCATTTAATCCCTGATCTTTTCAATGATTAGCGTTAAGATAGAGATTTGAAACGTTAATGATGCGCTACAGTGTGGTCTGTTTTCGGACACGACACAGCGCCCAAGGCACGATCTTGCTGGGCGTCTCGCCGGTGGTACGGCCCGTGGCGACGCCAGCCAAAGGCAAAAACGGGATCGCCTCAAACATGCGCACCCATTGACGCCAGCGGCAAAGTCTCTGGCGACCTGAGACGGCGGCACGGCAAGGAGAGGCGGAGGAGGCGTTTGGCCGTCAAGCGAAAACCTGGAGTGATGAATTTGCAAGCCATAAAAGGTGCGCACGAGTGACTACTCTGTGTTAGGGACTCACCGCGATGACCCAGAGAGGAGAATCTCACTGGAGAAGGGCTGGCAGCGGTGGACCGTGGTAGCAGCGGTGGTGCTCCCGTGGAGAGCTCAACCTAGACAAAGGGGAAAGAAAAGGGAGCTAGGAAAAGCTTAAGTGTTAACCAGAGATGGTTGAAGCAGGGCGAATTGAAACCTAGCTCACCGGAGTTGATGTGGCGACGAAGATACGATTTCGGCCGGCGATGGAGAAGAAACTCCAATCCAAAAACGCCTGAAGGGGAAAAGACAAAATGGATTAGGGGAATTGAAGGTGGTGCCCTAGAATGTAAAGTGACAAAGAAAAGGAGGGAGGGGCTTCACGGGGGCGCCGGCGACGAGTGGGTGGTGTCTCGGCCAGAAACGGGAGCTCAAGCGCTCCTTGTGCTAGAGCTCGGGGAAGGAAGGAAATTGGAGGGGGGGGTCTCGTGGAGATAAAAGAAAGCAAAGGCTGGCTTGAGGTGGCCTTAAATAGGCTAGGGCGGAGATGTCGCGATGAGGAGCCGGCATGGGCGTTGAGGGTGACTCTCGGGCATGGAGAGTGACAAGAGGTGACCGGGGGAGTTATTGCTGAGCCAGGCAATGGGCGAGGAGCGGAAGATGCGGGTGATGTTGAGGCACACGAGAAACCATGGGCGGAGGGCGAGCTAGCGTTGCCGGAGCCAGGCAATGGGCGAGGAGCGAAAGACAGCTTGTACAGCGGGACCGGCAGGAGTGCAGACGGTCCGATCGGTCTTGAGCAAAAATCTGACGGTCCACGTTTGCCAGCTGAGTGGGTTCGACCGCGCTGGGTCGGGCTCAGTCAGAACTGATTTGTGTTGAGTCGGTGGAACAGTAACTGGGTTTGAGGAACAATGTTTTCAGACTTTTGATAAGAAGGCTGAGACTTTTAGGGATTTTTGGAGGTTGAAGATTAACTCCATAATTCCTGACATTTTTATGGCAGGTCTACAACTCTAAGAAAAACCTTGCATAAATTTTCTAGAGTTTTTCATGCATGGAATTTCTCTCTAGAAAATTGCAAGATCTTGTCCTAGGGTTTTGACCAAGTGTGTGACTGGTTTGACTGGCCTCTTGAAAATAGCAAATAATTTCTAAAAATTATAAAAATTTTCAGAGGAGTCATTAAGATGATCTAGAAACTAGGAAAAATAATTCCAAGGTAGGATCATAGGATTTGTTTTAGAAGTTTTCAAAGATTATGCTCCTTGTAAATTGAAGCATTAATTTTTTGAAATCAACAAATCCTTGGAGAGAGTATCTAGAAAATTTCAAATTTCATCGTGATACATGAAAAGTTTTAATTTATTCTCATTTTTATATATTTGAAACACAAACCATAGTTTGGGATATTACACTTTGGGAGACACTCGAACAAGCGTGTCAGCGGGTGGACGTATTTCGGGCTTCGTTCGCCAATGATCACGATGTTAGGGTTCGGGTAGGCTACGATAGCAATAAATCAAAATTTTCCACCACGTAAACCAAGAAACCAAGCAAGTAGATGATCACGGATTATTACCACTAGACGCAAAGAGTAGCGAAAGAAGGGTTGGAGCAGCCAGGTCCAACGAAGAGCGCGTCGATGTAGTGGTCGTAATCGATCATCCAGCATCGAGTATGTCGGTGCGGTGGTCGTGGTCGATCGTCTCCTCCAGCAACCTCTGCAATTCCTTATAAAGAACGTGAATCGTCCTCAAGCGCTACAGCAACTGCAGTAGCGCCTCTATGGTATCTACACGTCCAGGGAAGGAACAACTGTACGCTGGTGTGCTAGCACCAAGTCACACGACAGAGCTCTCAAGAAGATGGCGGCTAGGGTTTCGGTGGAACAACTCAACTCACGACTTTCGTGTGTCTCGTCTATTACATTCACCCGTTAAGTGTGTGACCCATTAGGTTCATGTATAATCGGTTGTGACTCGAAAACTCTTTTCGATCATGAGTCGTTAGAGGTTCCTAGCAGGACATAACGATTCTCAAATACACACAAATTATATCGGACGAACCTTAATGCAATATGATATACGACCAGGTCCTCATCACTTACGACCAGGTCCTATCTCCATATGACCGATTCAGATTTGGTCACGACCAGTTTGTAACTCCTCACGACCATGTTACAACCACTCAGGATTACGCTCGACCCGCCTATGACCATTTCAGATTCTATACGACCAAATCCAGAATCGATCGAATCTAAGCGACCTACGTGTATACTCCTTTGCCTCATGATGTCCGGTTGAATTCTGTGAGATGTCAGATCATCCATGGACTGCTCAATACTTTCTCGATCTAGTGTCGGATAACTTCACGTGGTCGAACACTTCACCACTAGTGGTATGGCCATGCACTTTCTTTATCCGACCACAACGAGGGGCCCAGAGACATCTCTCTGTTATGTTAGGAGGGCAAATCCCATATCCGACCTACCACATTCCTCCGCATATTTCACAAAGATACCAAAGCTACCTTTATAACTACCCGCCATTTAGTAGCGATTGGCAACTCCTAAGAGTGCTATTACACATGTAGGAAACCATGCTGATCTCAGGTCTAAGGATTATACATCATCATTGCTTGAGACCAACTAACGACACATAGAACCATAACAATCTCAATAGTGTCTCAAGGTGGGTCAATCCAACCCCATGTTCTCTAACATGTGTCCACATTATTGATTCGATATCTCTATATCCATGACCGGTGAAACATAGTCATCAATCAATACATGTGCTAGTCGATAGAGTCACTGATGTTCTGACCATTGACATCCGATTAGGGAATTATTTAGAACGACATCATATAAGTTAAGAGTTTCACCAACAAGTCACATACTTGTTAATCTTCATAACCAACGATTCATTCAAGGAACAGGATAACATATTATCCAATATTATGAACATAATGAAATATAATCATCTCTATGATTGCCTCTAGGGCATATTTCCAACACACGAACCGTCTGATGCCGACGACATCACCTACGAAGTTTTGAAGACAGAGATAGCATGCTATCTCCACCACTAGAAAAACTTTGATTATTTAGGTTGCTACCTCCACGATGAAATAGGCCGTGGTTCACCTACACATTTAGGATATGAACGCCCAACGAGCCAGCTAGCTAGCTGAATTCAAGCCTCGAGTTAGTTAACAAGGCACTATGAATTATATATATATATATATATATATATATATATATATGAAGCTGGTTTTAAAGGCACAAGCAGCCGCTGCTTGGAGACTTTATAGAGAAAGATCATCATAGACGGTTTCATCTACAAACCGTCTGTGACACATAAGCTATCACAGACATTTTCATCTATGAACCGTCTGTGATCAAGGTTATGAAAGTCAATCCTTGGCGTTTATTAGGCATCGACTAGGCGCTCCTCGGCCCTCACCCACTGCGACTACCACTGAAGTGGCGAGATAGAAGGGCTGGGCACATAGACGATGAAAGGCGGTCCTCCGCGGCTCTCGGCGGCGCTCGGCGAGGCCGGCGCTGAGGCAGAAGATAAAAAGACTAAAGCGTCCGATGCCCCGACCGTGTTGCGACGCGCTAGGGTTCGGCCTCCCCCGTCGCTGAGTCGAGCTCGCCCCGGTTCCAGCCATCATGCGTCGCCAATTGGAGCTTGCCGCAGCTGAATCGAGCTAGCTCACCGCCTCCACCACCGAATCGAGCTCGCCGCCTCCAAAACGCGGTCATCCCGCCATCGAATCGAGGTATGCTGTATGCCTCTTCTCTTTTCTCCCCCACCGCCGACCTCCCCTCTCTGCTCTTGCTCCTCTCTGGTCCCCCTTCCTGCCTCGTCGCCCTCCACTCTCTGCTCCACCCTCGCGCCGCCGCCTTCCTCTCTCCCCTCTCTTCTCAATCCCCCCGCGCCGCTGCCCTCCCCTCCTCCGATGGCCCCTTCCCTTCTCTGCTCCACCCTCGCCGCCTCCCTCTCTTCCCGCTCCCCTAGCACCGCAGCCTCCCCGCCTTGCTCTAATGCACTGCTCCACCTCCCCTCTCTTCCACTTCGCCCCTAGCACCCACCGCAGCTCCTCCTCAGTCTTCCTGCTCTGCCCTCTTCCCTGCTGATTGTTGATTGTCTGACCATGTTCTTCATGCTTCTTGATGACAGGTTCTTCTCTCAAAGCCTCAAAGGATTGCTGATTGCTGAATATCTGAAGTTTACATTGCATTGCATAGCATGTATATATTATCATCTTTTATCCAAGCAGTTGTATGACTTGTCAAAGAATCTGTATGGAGAAGAAGTGGAGATCATCACAATTACTGAGAATAGCATGTATGCAATGCAATATAATAGCCTGAATGTTGTTAAGTTGGTTATAGTACATCAATTTTTATCCAAGCAGTTGTATCAAAGAATCTGTATGGAGAATTGGAGATCATCAATGTTGTCTTGAGCAGTTTTAGATCACTGATTCACTGAGATTTCTGTTTTCTCATGGGTATTGTTTACAAAAACACATTGCAAATGTTGTCTTGGGCTATTTATATTGCTTTGTCATATGCTGGAAAGTAAATGTAGTTTTAGTTGTCATATGAGGTTAATGAGACATTGTTGTGTTCTAGTTGATTTCAGATTTTTTTTACTTGATAGGGCATAGGTTCTTGTTGGAAGCACTTTGATCTCTAGGCAGCCATGTTAACACTTGAAGATGATTTTTTATGTTAAGAGTTTGACTTCTGGATTTCTTGGTGGTGCTTGGTTTTTGTATGGTTTGTAGAAGCACTTGGTTGGCTACTTGCCTACTTGACTTTGTTCATTAGCACAAAATTATTTAGAACCTCAACTCTAATTCTAGTATAGCTTTAACTACAGATCAAACAAGTTTCTAGGGATATATTGCATGGATATCCAACTGTTGAAACCATAATATTTCCTCAATAGTATTAGCTATTTGCAATGTCTTCTAAATGCTTTATTCTATCCAAAGTGCACAATCTTCTAATTTTGTCTCATTTTCGTAACTAGCTCCTCGTAACCTCTTGTGTTGTCTCAATTGTATTATGGTGTTCCCCTATCTGTCATATTTTGTAATATTCATTTGTTCAAATGTTTGAAGTGAGCTATGTCTTTACCGAGAGTATCTTTATGGAGCTATATCAGCATAGCCTCGGTGTAGTTCATATTGTTCATACACTTTTTAACATGTGCCCCCGATAATGTTGGAACTAAGTTATACATGAAACGATTCGTTTCTTTTCTCCACAAGTGCAAGATATGTACTGAATAACCCTTTTTAGAAGTCAGTGTCCATAATGTTGAAACAGACCCAAATTTGAGGTCTATATCACACACTTTTTTTTGAATAATTTCCAAGTTAGTGTTGAATAGTTATTTTCTTTTTTCCTAAATTATGATAAAAGCTCTTCAATCTCATACACCTCGATCTGTTTCATATCATCAGTGTTTGTCATTTTTTTAGTTTTTGGGTATGTTGTTTTCTTGTTATGCTCTACAAATAACTAGTGATGAAATCTGTTGTGTTCTTTTCAGTAGTAATGATCCATCGGATGGAATTGTTCTTAGTGTTTAGTGAAGCGTGTTAAAGTGAGTGGTGAAATGGATTTGGTTGGGCACTTATTAGTTCATCTGCAGTCTTTCATCCAAAGTCCTCACAGTGAAATTTATTACATTGATGTGTATGATTGATGATTTGCAAATATAGATGTATGTTATGACTTATTGTTAATTTATCATTTTGTCAAGATGTCATCCGTTGCTTCCAGAGGTGCGACAACGCCAACAAGTTCAAGCGTCCTTAAGAGGAATTCCGAAGATATAGGATGTGAATTTGGGTATTTAGATGATCCAAACAACTTGGATAAAGTGAAGTGTCGCTTGTGTCAAAAGGTAATTCACGGAGGGGTGTATAGGCTCAAACAACATATTGGTCATATTCGCGGGAACGTTGCTAGATGTCCAAAGTCTACACAAGAAGAACAAACGAAATGTAGGAAGTCTATAGAGGATGCACAAGCATTGAAGAAGGCAAAGAAAGCAAAAGAGCAAGAGCTTAGAAATGAAGTGATAATTGAAAAACAAGATGACCCTAATGAAGATGGAGAACTTGAAGTTGTTGGAGGCTCTGCACCTCGTACATTAGGGCCAATGGATAAGTTTGCTTGCCCTATTGATACTTCCATTGCTTTGACAACTCGGCAATAAAATATTAAAGATGCACTTTGGAAAGAAAGAAATCATAAGGTGAAACAATATGTTGTGAGATGGCTTTATGCTCATGGTATATTTTGCAACTCTCATTCTCTTATGATTGATATCCTTTCGTTGAACTGCTGATTGTTAGCCTCATATTGTATTGTATGTTTTATGTTTAGGTGTCCTTTCAATGCCATCAACAATGACGAGTTCAAACAAATATGTGAGGCTATTGGTCGCTGGACCGGGGTTTGTAGGTCCTTCTCAATATGATTGTTGGGAGAAGTTGTTGAAGGAGGAAGCGGAAAGAACAAAGGATTTGTTGAAGACACATGAAGAAGAGAGAGCTTTGACAGGGTGCTCCATCATGACCGATGCTTGGACCGATCAAAAGAGGAGGAGCATCATGAATGTGTGTGTTTATTGCAAATTGGGGACAAGCTTCATACAATCAAAGGAGGCGTCGGATTATGCACACACAAGTGAGTACATATTCGAGTACATAGATACTTGCATTGAACAACTAAGTCCAACAAATGTTGTGCAAGTTGTCACGGACAATGCTTCCAACAACATAGGAGCAAAGACATTATTGAAGGAGAAGAGACCAAATATCTTTTGGAGCTCATGTGTAACTCACACCATTAACTTGATGCTAGAAGCCATTGTTAAGAATATGCCAAAGTATAAGAAGACAATCGATCAAGCAAAAGCATTTACCATATTTGTCTATGCACATCATAGGACATTGGCCTTAATGAGGAAACACACAAAGAGAAGAGATATAATAAGACCGGGGGTGACTAGATTTGCATCGGCTTTTCTTACTTTGCAAAGTTTGATTGAGAAGAAGGACGCACTAAGGTCGATGGCACTTAGTTCAAAATGGGAGAAAAACATTCAAACTAAAACACAAAAAGGCAAGACGGCAACTAGTACACTAATGAGTAGAGCCTTTTGGAATGGTGTATCTACTTGTTTGAAGGTATAGCCAATCATCATATCCTTGTGAATATGTTATGTCTATTATGTGATTCTTGACTTGTTTGCTATTTCATAACCTTGTATATTGTATTGATTGAAGGTTTTTGAACCATTGGTGAAAGTTCTTCGTATGGTAGATGGGGATGGTCCATCTTTGGCATTTGTTTATGGAGAAATACTACAAGCAAAGAAGCAAATCAAAGAGGCCTTGAACAATTTGGACAACAACTACAAATTGATCATGGATGCAATTGATGTAAAGATGGCAGGGAAGGCTTGATTCTTCATTGCAAGATACAAATCTCATGGATGCATTATTTGAATGTGTTGAAATATTTTATCATGATCATGATGAAATGCAAGCTCAAGTGCTTAACGAGAACTGGCACAAGTTTAAAGATCAAGAAGGGGTCTATCGAAAACCTACCGCCAAACATGGATATCAAAAAAGCAATTTTAATCCCGGTAAACTTGTGCTCACAATCATGATTTCAACTCAATGCATGCTTATTTAACCATTTGTCTTGTACTAATTTCCTTCTATTTTTCCTAATGGCTAGCAACATGGTGGTCTACTTTTGGATATCAAGTTCCTACTTTGCAAAGAATAGCCATAAAAATCCTCTCCTTGACCTCAAGTTCATCCGGATGTGAAAGAAATTAGAGCACTTTTGATATGGTAAGTCTCAACTCTCAACTATAAAGTATAAACTATCTCATTCTCAATATGTCAACTATGTAACTACTACACTCCACTTTGCAATTTGTAGATACATTCAAAGAGAAGAAATAGGCTAGATGTGAAACGTCTCAACAATCTAGTCTATGTTCAATTCAATGCAAGATTGTTGAGCAAAAAAGAGAAAAGCAATATGAAGAACATCGATGTCATTCTAGCTTCGGATGCTACACAAGCTCAAGGGTGGATAATTGAAGGTGGTGATGATGATCAAGAGGTTGAGGTCATTGATGAAGCATCTGAGGTTAGTGAAGCCATGCAACCTCGTAGGAGCACAAGAGTGAGAGACCTCTATGAAGATGATTTCTTGTCCAATTCCGAAGAGGATGTCAACGAGGGGGAGGACGACATTAAGTTCAAGTTCGACCAAGAGGAAGTGGTTGTTACCAGGAATTATAAGGAGGAGGACGAAGACACTAACTCATGATTGACAGATTGAGTCATCTTAGCAATTCATCAAAAACTATATTAGTATTTTGCTTGCTATGTGGAGTTGGCACTGTCATGTTATGAACTTATAATATTTTGATTATTTTCAATGTCAAGTCTTTGAGATGTGTGGCTGCATATGTTTTATACTATCATTCATTCATGATTCATCAATCATTCATTCATTCTTTCACACAAGTACACAACACAATAGCAAAATAACTCATCGTTGATTAAATATGCAGGTTTACATCATTATTTGATTACAATATATACATGTTTACATCAAGCTCTTGGAGCCTTGGAGGGGAGATAATATACATGACTATATCAAATTGCACATGTCTTGTTTCTTCAGGTAATTTTCCTTCTATCTTGCTCAATTTGATGCTTGATGCTTGCTCAATTCATCAAATTATTCCTGTTGTGGGCTTATCTGCACCGTAGCCACGCCGACCGCCTAGTCTGCCTAGGCGCTAGGCCCTGGGCCACCGTCCGCCTAGCGCCTAGCGCTTTCTTGAACCTTGTCTGTGATAGCCAACTATCACAGACAGTTCTGAATTAATAACCGTCTGTGATAGTATGCATCACAGACGGTTTTCGAATCGTCTGTGATGACCTCATGTCATTACTGACCCGTAAACTCAGACTGCTCACGAAACCGTCTGTGATGACATTTTGGAACCGTCTGTGAATACATTTTCTGCAGTAGTGTCCCCCTATACAAGGAGAGGGTAGGGGTTGCACATTGTACATACAAGCCTACAGCAAAAGAGCAATAAAGTTAAGAGAAATCTTGGGACTACATCTTGTATATCCTATTCTACTTTTATATTCTTGTGAGTTGAGTGCTTCATCAATGGCAACACCGCCCAGAATATATAACACATTATCAGCACGATAACGCTCTCGTTAATGCTACTAGGTATGTTGTCTTTGATCTAGCTTGTGAATTCAATTTTTGCACTCATGTTTTGGTTTGCAGATCGGTTCTTGTTCTTCCCTATGTCGTCGATCCCTTTCCCGTCGTTAGGTGGCTGGGTGCACGCCTCTGTGTGTGCGCCGACTATGTCGTTCCCCCAGTCGACTTGTTGTACGCCTCCCCGTACGTGCCAGTGCGCCATCGCCGAGATCAACTAGGCGCCGCCTCCGTGTACATGTCGTCAGTCCTCACCGATTTTGAAATGGGCATCCCTCCACATGTGCCATTGATCGCCATAGACCTACAGCCGTGCACCTCCGCACACGTGCCATCGTTTGCCGACAGGTCGATCGGATGCGCGCCTCCGCACACATGCCACCGGACGCTGCCGTCAAAGATGATGACATGTACGCTTCCATGTATGCGCTGCAACCACCCCAACCCGCTGGTAAGGACACGCCTCTACGTGCACTGATGTCGTCATGGTATCGCCCCCATTGCCGGTCATCGCCTCAGCGTCATCTGTCGTCAGGCTAGGGTTCATCATCACCTCTGCCCTGCCGTCGAAGCCGATAGGGCACTTGGCATGGCCTCCGTAGGGAGCATTGTCGACGCTTCTGCATCGTCATCGCCAACCACATCAACGCCTCCGCGCTGCGTCGGTTGTCGTTGCCACCACCTCTTTTGGCTTCGGCCATGTCACCTTCGTGCCACGGCCACCATCGCCTCCATGGCATCATCGGGCACCGACGGGTGAAGCAGGAGTCTTCGGCTCCATCCCTAGTGATAATGAAACGAAAGCCACCGCCGCCGCCTGGCTGGTGGGACGGTCTGACCACCAACAAACGGTCGGTTAGTCCGTCTAGGACATAGGAAATTTTGCCAAGTCTTCAGACTACACTCTCTCTGGAAATTTAAAACTCTATCTAGTTTTTCCTCGGATCTCTATTTTCAATGAGACCAAGTGCAAACGCATTCCCTCACCTTCCTACACAAGTGATCTTTGGCTGATTCCAAAAATTCCACTTTTCATTTTCGACCGGTCAGACCACCAGCTTTGGCCGGTTTGACCGCTGGCCTAAGGCCGGTCCAACCGCCCATAAGGCCAGTCAGACCGTCTCAACCTGACAACATCTAAACTTTGCTAAAAATGAGGATTTTCTAAACACCTCGACACCATTACCAATTGTTCAATCACACTAAGATTAGGGTCATACTACAGTTGGGATGCATGAGAGAAATGTAGTGCGCTGTAGCTTCCCTATGCACTAAATGCGGTTCCATACTTGTTTGTATTATCCAACCACACTGTGGAGTCCCCGTAGCCCTATCTTGATTGCTAGTACTTTGGAAAGATAAACATTGTACTGTGAAATTCATGGACAGTTACTTATATAAAGTTATGATATTGCATCTTCCCCGAACCATATGTAATAAAATTGTACATATGGTTTTAAAACCTTAGGTTTCCCCTTTTCAAATCATATTAACATCACACAAAAACGAAATTAGAGAAATTACATCCCAGAGGATAACATTTATCCATGTCCATCTCTTCCTTATTTGCGAACTCCACGGCCGCTAGTAACAGCCACAGCTGTAATCACTTCATCCAATCGGCACTAACACTGTTTTCTTCCTCTCTTTGAACAAAGCTTGTCCTGAAATCTGGAAACACCGGGAGGAGAAAAATCATTTCACCCGACATCAGTGTACTTTTCAATATAGTAAACAACAAAATGTGATGTAATTCAGCAGTTGAGCTGCTTTGCGATGTTATTTCTCTAATTTCGCTTGTTTGGGATGTCATTGATCTAGTTTTCTCAGTCCTATCATGATCAGGAAAGAAAAGGTTAGGGCCACAAAAAAAAATTCAGCCTTTTGATTTGGATGGTGCAGTGGTGGAAATTTGAGAATTTGAAAGCGGTGTGGTCAGAAAGTTGAAGAAATTTCTGCGTTCTCCTCCGCCTACACTGTTTTTTTATATACAAATATATACAGAAGCAATGCATGTTTTTTGTTCACACAAATCAAGTCCTAAGTTCGGCCGAAAAGAAACGAACAATAACAGTTCATTTGCATGGCTAAAGAGAGTACGACGATGGTTAGTTTTCTTCGGAAGGTTACACGCAAACGAAGGGTATTTCATTGATGGGCTAGCTTACAAGGTACAACTGTCCCCAACCACGGAGTAATAGCAGGTCGAGAGTTAAATCTCCCAAGCTCTCCCTCAATGCAAGTCGTATATATTCTCCAATGTTCTGTGCTTGGGCTTCTTGTAATACAGATCTCTTATGTGCAACCCTGTCTTACCGTTCAAATGGAGGAAAAAAATACAGCCATTTGAGTCTGATCTTCTCTTTTCTTTTTATATATATTGAAAAACACGATCTGTTCCCTAAAAAAAACACGATCTGCTGGCAGTGGTGCAGGCATGCTTGTGGCCAGATGTCATCATGCTGACATGCTAAGTCATCATACTTCAACTTTAATTAATTTTCTGGAGTGTGCCACATGTCATCATGCATGTCCACATTATTTCCGCTAAACACAGGCATGTTTGTAACGATGTACAACTGTTTGGGTTAGCAGCGAGAGCGGAGCGACTAGACCATACGGGCCAATAACTCGAGGAGATATATAAATTTGTTATCGTTTAATTTAAGTTATTTATGAAAGGAAAAATTGATAATTTATCACTTCTAGGCTCATTGATTTAGGATTTGCCACCTTTAAGTTTCTTCTTGATAATTTGTCACTCCTAATCACCAAATACCTGTGAATTGACACCCTGAGCGTATTCCGATATTTTTGTTTTTATTTTGTACCAAAATCCACTGTGAAAAGATGCATTTACCCCTCCCTATTCAAGAAGAAACTTAAAGACGTCAAATCCTAAATCAAGGTGCTTAGAAGTGTCAAATTCTCAATTTTTCCTTCTAAAAAATAGAAGCTTTCTTAAGAGAAAACTTTTTATATCAAAAAACAATAGAAAACAAATAATGATCATGATGAATGATAACTTGAGTTTGGTGTACATGCACACTTCACTGAGCCATGAAAGATGTGACAGAAATCAGATACAAGGAAGAAGTGTTTGATCAAACTCTAAACATGCAGGGAGATAAAATATCATATACTTGTACGGTACAAATTAAATTCAATACTAGCTTAAAAATATAGGAACAAAATAGAATATGGATACTACATAAAATGGGTTCATGTGCCCCAAATTAACTTCTAGACTTTTTAGTTTCATCATAACTATACTTAATCACATAAATTGAACTAGTAAGGGTGTAGTCCTAATAAAGTTCTAATGCTCCTACATACTAATGAAATGTAGTAAAAAATCATGAGGTGCCAAGCCCCTGCCAGCCCCCTTGTCTCCGCCCTTGGTTAGGAGAATAAGGAAAATATTTAGTTTAATCCTCGTAGTTAAAAACAGCTAAGCTTCGAATGGTTTTCCAGAATAAATAGGGAAACACATAAACAACACGTAAGTCACCCGCCGTTCCAGTTCCCCTACTCATTTTGGTTTACTTTTCCCCTCATAAGCTAAGTCTAGTCCCGAAGAGCCATAATATGCACTAAAGACAGTTCCATTCCATCCATACTTTAATTTTGTGACGGCCAAAAACCGTCAGGGAAAATAGAAAAACCATCAGCCTCCCAGCAGGCAATAATCCTCGGAACACGGAAATTCCATTTGCTTAACGGGACACCGTCAGGAAATTTATTTTCTGTTACTCGAAGGTTCTGGCAAAGGTCACTTGAGCAACGTTTCGAGTAAGGATGGCAATTGTGCCCTATTACCTGCATGCCCACGGGTAAATACCATAATAGAGCTGGGCATGAGTTGTTTTATTTGTCCACAGGCATAAAAATAGGGGAAACTCTCTGCCCGTCGAGTAAACGGGTACGGGCATGGATGAGCTCCACCTATGCCCGTTTCGACCATTTACTCGCGGCATACACTAACATGTGAGCCAACAGTCAACATTACCACTAAAACCCTAGTCAATCAACAGACTCAACACTCACTCACTCCCCACTCCCCCGGTCCCAACTCCCGGCTGCCAGCCACTCCAAATCCGCCTCCCGGCCCTCATCCTCCTCACGGCCGGTTGCCACCCTGCACCCTGCCGCCGCTCCACCTCACACTCAGTCATCGCCCCTCCTCACACTCGGCCGCCACCACTCCCGGAATCAAGCCACCTCCAGAATCTAGATCCAGATCCGCCCCCGTCCAGGTCCCGACCGACCACCGCCCCCGTCCTCCTCCCGGTCGCCTCCCCTCCTCACACCCTGTTGCCTGCTCCCGTCGGACCTCCTCCTCAATGCCGACCGGACTCCCTCTTCCCGCCAGGGCACCCGGCTGACCTCAAAGCTCGACCGTCCTCCTCACGGTCGGTCGCCTCCTCCTACTCGGCCTCCTCCTCAACACTGGCCCGACTCCCACCCATGCCTAGCCACCTCCTCAACGCCTGGCCGACCTTCTCTACTGAACTGAGGTAGCTGCTGTGGAGATTCAATCCTTCCTCTTGAATCCCTCCCTACTGCTTGAAGAGATTCAATTTTCTTTGGATTTCCTCGGTGAAGTTCTTTGGATTCGATCGAATCGTGTACGTGCTGTTGGTTGGTCACTTGGTCTATTGAGCCACCGACTGAGCTGTGTAACGATGCAACGGCATAAATCTTGTGTGTGCGCTAAACTGCTAAGTGCTAACGAATTTGTAGTGGGCTTTTGACCTTTTGTTGACAGCGATAGAAACAAAACGAGCTGTATTTAGCTTGGGCGGGGGCGGGGGCTGGGCTCACTACTCACTAGCTAAGTCATCAGTGTTACGATCGCAGCTACAAGCATCGAGTTTCTTAAGTGATTTGTCTCCTGCCAATCTGCCATGAGTTTTCTTTCCGATAAAACCGTCGTCTCATGGACTCTTCTTTTTCATGTGCGTTCACAATAAACCTACATATGATTGTACCTGCTGCTAGTCAGTGGACTAGTCAGTTGCTCTGTTTCAGACCTAGTTTTTAAATAGCTACGGCGCATTATGCTTGTGCCTCTATATGAGCTTAATGAATCAAGAAAAGGGACTCATAGTTTCACTGAGGACTCTATTTCTGCCATCACGCTTCATAGCTTCAGTAAGAAAAGTTGAGATGGAACCTCTGCCTTCTCTCTTTGTGAACTCAAATTGACACTACAAATGACAATTTGACATGCATTGTTCGCAGGTACATGGGCATACCCGCGGGCGACGGGCATGGATGAAGTTCTTCGCCACCATCTTTCGCGGACATGCTCGTGTGGGAAAATCGGGATCGCGGGCATAGGTATGAACGAGCACTACCCGTGTCCGCCGCGCCTGATTGCCATCCCTAGTTTCGAGCAAGTAATACTATTGTGTTCTTTACCAAACCCTAGATTTATTTTGTGGATGCTATTCGGTTTACTCTCCATTGCTCTGTCTTTCCTGTGGTGCCGCTCACAATTGCATAATGAGACTAGAGGGTAGGAACCTATTTATAGACTCCACTTCTAGGTGTTACAAAGTGATCCACCTGCTTTCATTACACCGTGAGACACCTGAACTATGTCACCAACCACGATCAGATAGGCCAATTTTATGAGTCTAAAATATATTAGTCCCTAGCGCACATGTGTGAGTCATGCGTCATGATTAGATTGTTTACGAGATCAATTCCAATCTGATCATGTGGGTCAACAGCTTAGAGAGCCGATTCTACAAAAACAAACCCAGCTATTCCACTATGTGTTGTATCCGAATTAATCATACGCGTGCATATTAAATTCCAGTAGACTCGATCTCAATAAATATGTCTACAATATTCCAGCACAACCGTCCTCAGCGCCTCGAGTTAAATTCCGCATCAAATTATTCTCTATCACATACATCAATAATACGAACAATTGCACATTTAATTAAAACGGACAATAACCACCATAAATGTTGATAGCCACATAAAAATCCAACAAATATATCATTTGTTTTTCATCCAACTTCAATTTTCTAACTATGCAAAGAAGATGGAAAATCCCAATAGTAAATAGCATTAACTAGTTTTTACCCACGAGCAGGATGTTGGCCACTACACAGCACTTTCCCATCATCTTTACGCGAAATAAATTGGCCGAGGAGAGGAAGGTTCCTTTTGTGTACTGCTGGGAAGAGATCAAATGGAGGCGGGGTGAGCTTATAGCTCAGAGGATTAGAGTATATATAGCTACGAACCATGATCTCGAGGGTTCGAATTCCTCCTCATCAACAGCCTTCCAAAGGGGGAAGGTTCTTTTTATTTTAAATTTTGGATTCTAAAGCATATACGTGAGATACAATCTACTACTATTTTTTTTCTTTGATCTATATAACACGACGAGTGCACCAGTGGGCACATCTGAGCAGGATGCTGCCAGAGATTAAGAGGCATCACACAAATTGAAGCTGTTGAAGCTTTTCTTAAATCGTCTGTCGTTTTTCTGAGGTATAACTCTGCTGGAAAACTATCAGCAGCTAATCAGAATAGTAGGAACTAGAAATATTGCTAGGCTGGCTTGTAGTATCAGGAGCAGGGGCAGATCTAAGTGAAGTTTCAAGGGTGCACAGGATACTGGGTTTGATATCGCTTTACCTTATCAAAACCCATATACGTGTATCTCGTAGTTTATGTTCATTCATTCTACGTGTGTCGTAGCATTTATGGTGACACCCGTCAGTTTCCCACCACTGTCCAGAGTACTACTTTCGTTGATCAGAAAACCGGTGGGAATCACTGGCACGGTGGCACCCACGGTTTCAGATGAAACTTCACAGGAAGCCTTCTGGAGGGGTGAATCTAGTTGTTGGCCACAAAAAAAAAAACAGCAATTTGCTGTTTAGAGCCTTATTAAGTGTTTTTTTTCCCATCAATAGGATTGCGAAGTTCCGTATCAACATCCTCGAAACAAAAAGATTATATATATCAAACACAACAATAATTCTTTTGGGATTTGATAATAATCAGCGAAGGGACAGCTTCATAGGCATGTGTTCTTTTATGCAAGAGTCATCTTCCTGCAATGTGCATGAGCTGAAAACCAGACACCACAACAATGCAAAGCACCAACTGAGCATTTACGAGAGCATGCGCATAATACATGTTTGAGGCAAGTCAGAAGTACGAACACTGCGTAAACCAAGTGGTACTACAAAGCAAGTGGCAGTGCAAAATTTTCTTTCAAGACACTGAATACATCACATTAGATTATCTAGACGATATTCAAGGGCTCAATCAAATCAACTGCGACAACAGGAGCATCTACCGCTTCCCACCACCACCACCGAGCTTAGGGTCTTTCCCCGGCTTGAGGGCATTTGCCCTTACCGGCAGTCTTCTGAGATTTTGCCATCTCTGCCTTCTTGGCTTTCTTCTCGTCCTTTGTCTTCTTGATGTGTTCCTTGATCTCACTGTTATGGAAATAATATTGGTAAGTAACCCAGACTGTTAATCTTGTGTAACAGAAAGAAAAAAAAGATAGCATGCATAACCAGTAACCACAGTATATGAACATTGCTCATTGGTACACTGTAAGGTAGTGAATAAAATCTAAAAAGACGAACTGTAGGTATTTTTCTTGCCTCTCTTTGCTCAATTATCGTTTCTTAGATTAGAACGACATGATATCATGTTCAAAATATATCAATACCTCAAACTAAACTAGCTGACAAGTCCCTAAAGGAGATTACAAAAGGAACAAATAGCCAAATACCATCACGATACCACGAGAACATAATGTACAAACAGATAGGCTTCTACTGATTCATATACGAAAATTATGGAAACAGCCATAAAACAGATAAATCAAAGAAAAAAGCCATACCGAAGAGCGGCTTCCCTAGCTGCATCACGAACCTCTGGCTTCTCGGCTCTCTTCTTCTGGATGACTTCAAGGGTGGCACCAACGATAGACCTAGCGTACGGCTTCTTGGTGGTGTGGCGTGTAACACCCCGGTCCAACTCTGAGCCCGGAATGCCACCAAACTACTCTAACCACTAATTTTATCAATAATTAACAATAAATTCCAGCAAGCAATTCAATACTAACATCCATCCACAGGTCACAGTAATGTATAAATAACAGCATGGAAACACGGATATTTAACTCTAGATAATAAGCAGGATAACAGTTCAAAAATTGAGTAACACCAGTCCAAAAGAGGCTACTGAAGGAATAACAAGTTCTAAGCAATCGTCTAGACTTATTCAATGTCTATCATTGCCCTAAAGGTTAAATCATCATACTAAGACAAAGCTTCTTCATGACAATGATCAAATGATTTGGTGTATGCCGTGCTCCAAGTGCTATTCCCTCCCACGAAACGTCGTTAACGATCACCTAAAGCAACAGAAAAGAAAGAGTGAGTCTACGACTCAGCAAGTACAATAACAAGCAATGAACAATGTTTAAACATCAGTACACAATATCATCATTACCATCAATTGTTCACTTTTCTTTATTCTCATGCTCAGTCATGCAGTTCTCCTTCTTTATTCTCATACATATTCACCAATTACTTTTCATTCAATGTATCCCTACACTAAATGTCCACATGCACTTCTTTTGTGTATACCAGTATAGCTTGAGTATTCACCCGTCGATGACACACTCTCAAGCCCATCCTCCTCAAGGATTGGGGACCTCCTCCACTCCCGTAGAGTTGTGATCAACATGATCACCTTCTCATATGCAATGATGTATATGAATGCACAAGTAAATATAGATTCATCATTACTAATCATCGACCATCAATCTTATATTCATCAAAACCAAATAACTCATGACCACTAACATTACTTGCATTTAGATAAAGCAAAAGCACGGCAATATAATGGTAATAAATGGTAAAGCATACAGTGTTCATGTAACGTCCTGTTTTCGAAAACAGGAATAGTAAATACTTTCGATTCCTGGTTTTCAAAAGTTATGTCAATTTAGCAAATAATTTCAAAACTTCTAGCTTCCTCTAAACTCGGGTTTGTGTTTCAAATCTTCTTGCAATTTCTTGAATTCAAATTTCAGTTGAATTCCCTTTTTCAAATTTGGTCCTTCCTCTCAAATTTGGTTATCTTCCTTTGGGCTCAGCCGCACCCTTTTTCTTGGGCCAGCCCGCTCCCTACTCCCTTTCCCGACCCACTTCTCCTGGCCTTTTCTCCTGGCCAGCTCCTCAGCCCCTTCTTCCCTTTCGGCACAGCCTGGCCCGATTCCCCCCTCTGGCCTTCTCCTTCTTCGACCAAGTTAGCCGAGTGCCTCCCGTGACACCACCCTCGTGCACTCCTGCTGCCAGCCACCGCTGTCGTCATCACCCTACCACCACCACGAGGTCGCCTGCCACTCCCTGACGCCCACGCTCCCTCTGACCGCGCGCACGAGCCCCTACCGCGCCACTTGCCCTGTTGCCTTGTCACCTCCGCGCAAGCCACCCACGACGCCGCTCCCACTGACCGCGCGCATGCCTAAGCTCCCTCCAACGGCTCCTCCCTTTCACCGGCTATAAATAGCCTTGGAGCCCCCCTTGCCCTCCCCCTCGTCGCCCCTTCGCTCCCGGTAAGGCCACCCGAAGAAAATCGCACGGAGTCCTACTCTTTCCCCTTGACCGGCTGATTCGCCCCCTTCCATCGCCGATCAATTATCGTGTCGCCTCCGCCAAATTGCTGGCGCCTGGAGCACCTCCTCGACGCCTCCGACCTCCCCAATCATCGACCGCACTTCTCCGCCGCCCTAAGCCGCCACCGCCGCAAGTCCTCCCCACACTACCCGGGCCTCCCGTCGCCAACCCGCCACGGCTCCTCTCTGGCCAGCCCAAGCACACGGTGAGCATCCTCGCACCTCCCTTGTGCCTACGCTCCCCTCCCCTTCCCATCTCCTCCCTCCGACCGCCGTCGTCGCCATCCGGCCTATGCGCCCGGCCGCTCCAATCGCCTCCGCCTCCTGCTTGGCGCCACCCGGCCCCCAACGTCGCCTCCCTCAGCCTCCTCCCGACTTCGACCACCCGTTTTGCCGGCCTTCATCGCCCCTCGGCCGCCGCTCGCCGCCGGCCAAGCTGCGGTTGTGCACCTCCCCCTGGCTCGGCTCCTCTGTCCTCTAGTGCGCCCCCTTCTATTTCCCCCTCTCACTCTCTATGGCAATGGGCCTTGCCCCTTTAAAAAGTTGTTGAAAGCAGTCCTATGTATTTAGTCCATCTTGCTATCTAAAAGTCATGCAAAAATTTTTAATAAACTTTCAATACCATGACAACCTCTCAGTGCATAATGGTTGGTTAATTAATAAACCTAAGTTTAATTAATCTTCCTCTAATGTTTAAAAGATATGAGATACAAGAGCTTAATTTACGAATTTCGGGAATTTGATTTTGAAGCTATTCAAGTATAATTTCGATCCTCTCAATATCTTGCTCTTGAAACTTGAATTTATCTTGCAAATCCTATCAAATATTCTTTGGTCCAAATAATAACAATCGCATCTTTATCCTCCGATCTAAAGTTATCATGTTAATTAAAAATAATTAATGTAAAGGTAAGCCCGACAAAAAGATCAAGCATCAACTCCATATCCCCAAAAATCACAAAGACGTTTAAAATGGTGATCTAATAATTAAGGAAAATCATTGAAATATTAAGTCCTTTACTTATTCTCAATTATAGCTTATGCATGGTTATATGCTTAGCCATGTGTAAGCGGCAAATAAGTTAAAAGTGAAATAATTAACCAATATGCCTTGCCATCTAATTTAAAATACAACTTAAATTTGAAGTCTTGCCAAAGCTATAATCTTGCCCGCTATCAATCATCCTATCTTTATCTCTGGATATAAATCACCGGTGGTAATTAAAGATAATTAATGTACCAACAATTTCAGGCATAACCTCAAGAGATAACCTTGATAATTTTGGACTCCAAGTTTAACTCGTCAATTAAAAATTATACTCTTCATATGTTGAACTCACACCCTAATCTCTAATATTTAACACTCTTCAATTGCTCCGTGATCTTTTAAGACCCATATCTATCCACCCAACTCTTGTGGCTTTCTTAATAAATATCCAATAAGTAAGAAACCTTTTTGAATCTAAGATCAAGCCATAAGTTTTCCTCGAATCAGCGATATCTTTCCATCTTCCAATCTGAAGCGGAATATTCCTATAAATATTCCTTCAACTTTGATCCTTCTTTGTTTTCCTTCCCGGCAAAGTTTCCCCGCCATTTCCTCTTTCGCTCAAATAATCGTTTGCCTTTGTCAAACATCCCCTATTCGCTAAATCTCCTCTCATAATCTCGATCATTGCAAATCTTATTCAAGCTCGATTAAATTTATTTGATCTTTTGAAGTTCTTTGGATTTATTTGGTTTCTCGGTCGTTATCATTAGGGGTGGATAACGAGCCGGCTCGTTAAGGCTCGTTAAGAAAACGAGCTTGGCTCGCTTGGCTCGTTAAGCTAACGAGCAAAATACCTGGCTCGGCTCGACTCGTTAAAAAGCTCGAACTCGGCTCGTTAAGAAACTCAAGAGATCCCAGTTTGAAGCTCGTTAGGCTCGTTAGACTCACTAAAAAAAGGAAAATCCGCATAATAAGAATTTTAGAAAGTCAAGAGATCACAGCTTGGGACTTGGACCTCCATGGACCATCTAAGGGTTGCTGGGTTGGGCTGGTCTGGTGCTACTACTCAACTGTGTTGGTTTTTTTAACGAGCTTAATGAGTAACTCGCGAGCCAGCTCGAACTCGGCTCATTAAGAAAACGAGCTAAATTGCCGGCTCGGCTCAGCTCGTTAAGGGACCGAGTTCGAGCCGAGCCCTTAACGAGTCGAGCTGGCTCACGAGTTTTGAGCTTTTTTTCCACCCTTAGTTATAGTGTAATTAGAAGTTAGAGTCCCGAAGAAACAACGACTCGAGCGGGATCAAGATTCGAATAAAGACACGGACCAAGGATTTAGGACCACTGACTGAGAAGGCTTTGAGTAAGATCAGGGCCGCAGTAAATTGACCCAGACAAGTCAATACTTTGATCATATTGAGCCTACATTTTATGCAAATTATATTAATTTAAATTACCAAAATTGCATGCTTTAATTCTTTAATCAAATGTATGTTAAAGCCTAAGGTAGTTAAATACATATTTGATGATTAATTAATTAATATGCCATCCTTGACAATTTGAATCCCTTAATCCTTGTCACCCTAGTAACTATATAGTAAATACTAATTATAGGTCGTACTTAAGCGACATGCTAGTCTTGTTTAAGTACCGGGATATTAAATGTCTCAATCATCATCTTTGAAACATGAATGTGGTTTTGGGCAGTCATTATAGGGAAATGACTGAGATGGTTGAGTTGATGTATTTTACTCCTCAAAAACCCTAATTACTGTTCCTATCTAGACGGATGATGTGATGAATGGTATATTCGTGGGTGCTAATGTAGCCCAAAGAATGTTGATTGTGAATAGTATAATGTTGATAGGTGCTAATGCAGCTCAAGGAGTTGGTGTATGAAATAAACTACCTAGATAACCCCTAAGGACTTAATCTTGTCACGACCTCCCGTGTAAAACAAGTACAACCACAAGTCTGCAAACTGCAACTTGGCTTAGTAAATTATTGAACCCTGAATGCATCTCGTTGGATGGATAATGGGAATGCGCAAGCACGTGAATGGTTCCGACTTGAATGGGACACCGGTAAAGGGTGAAGTTACACCGCGCTTAGTCGCTAGGAACGCCAGATTCCACCGCGATAGCGTTGTGGTGAACATCCCGCGTAACGTATGGTTATAATCCCATATGGGCGAAACGACAGAAAGGGGGAGGTAAATTGAAAGGTTATTGTGACGGTCGCTCAACTACATGACTAAGGAATCGTGTAGGGTAACAAGTATGACTATCTCTTGTGGGTACAGTGTACAACCTCTGCAGAGTCTAAACTATTTAAACAACTGCGCCTACGGTCAAAGGCGGACATAGGAATTTTACTTGGATTAGTTCTATTTCAAAAACCTTTGTGGTGGTATGAAAATCAGGACGGGCTCACCTAGCCCTGAGATTGGATTTTACCTGAGCCGTCGAGCTCAACGGTGTTAATAATGGAGGTAGCTCCAATCAAATGAAGCATACGGTATAGGTTCCGACAGAGGAAACCTCTACTGAAATAAATATTACACAATTACTCTCTTTAATAAAATGCAATTTGGTTAAAATGCTAAGTGATAGGACTTCGTAAGTATGATAATTGAAAATGTTGCTTTAGCAAATAAAAGAACTCGAGCCATCCTTGTTAAGCCTTACATGTATATTATTGCATTGTGTATTGGATCGCGAACACGGAAGTTGTGCTCATTCTCGCTCTCTCCCCCAAAAACCCTCAGAAGCAGAAAACCCTGAAGACTACGAGTGCTACGAGGATCCAGAAGTTGGAGGCCCAAGGGATGATGAAGCGTAGTATAGTTTCTTTTAGTCTAGATCTCGCCTTAGTCTAATTGACTCCGTCGATGCTTGCGTGCATCCTATATTATCTGAGTCTTTGGGTAATATCGGACGCACACGGGTTTCCCCGGTCGCTTGCCTGTGGAGAGATGTGCTCTCACCCCTTTTTTTTTGCTTCTGTTGTCGCTTCCGCAACTTTTGTAATGTAATCTTTGGCCTGTTCGGCCCTTCTTGTAAAACACGACCCGATGCGGTCTATGTAAACTCTGTTGTGTTAATTAATAAATGGTATGATTTAATCTATGCCTTGTATGAATTGATTCAGTAATGTATCTGTGAGTGCTATCTACTGATCCAGGGAATAGCACAGTGTCTTTCACATAGGATTTGGATTCTCGGAATCCAGATCTGATAGTTCAACAATTGAACACCGTCTACCATGCACTTGCCTGTTTACCCTTGTGACGACGGATAGCGATACAGCGGTAATGCACAAGAGGCCACAGTCCCTGGACAACAATTTAAATCATATCTCAAAAATCATACATTACAGCACCGACACTTTATGCTAACTGTCATCGTACGTCTATGCCAAACCGACCCTTTTAACCCAAAACTACCGGACACACTACCCACTGTGTCATGAACCTTGGTTCATAGCGGGGTAAACACCGCCAGGAAGAAGGCCGAGCGGCGTCGGCTTGGTGAGATGAGAGATTAGATTATAGATTGGGATGATAGAACCTTAGGAGGGAGACTAGATTAATTCATCTTTCTTGCTTCTTTGATAATAGATACATGCTATCCCTTTTATAGGGACGACCCGACTTGACCTCTAAGAAACGATCTCTATTTCTATAGAAACTTATCTCTATTAGATGAAATATATCTCTAAGGAAGTAAACCTAACTAATAAGGAAACTAACTATTCTTTTCTCTATTTCCAACTACTAATGCATCCGTGGGCCCGACATGAACAATGCGAGCACTACAGTACCATGCGTACTGTTCACGCGTGTGAACAGTACCCGCCCATGACACTACTCCCCACCTTTCGCAACAGCTCGTCCTCGAGCTGTGGCGGCGGCCATAGCTGAAGCCCTAGGAGACTCCATATTGATGAGAGGTTGTGATGATGACATGAGTCCTCGAAAATCATTGCCTCCACGTGCGGTTGCGGAATCCAGGTCCGACAATTCAACAATTGAACACCGTCTACCATGCACTTGCCTGTTTACCCTTGTGACGCCAGATAGCGATACGGCAGTAATGCACAAGAGGACACAGTCCCTGAACAACAATTTAAATCATATCTCAAAAATCATACATTACAACACTGACACTTTATGCTAACTGTCATCGCATGTCTACGCCAAACCGACCCTTTTAACCCAAAACTACTGGACACATTACCCACTGTCCTAATAGTAAAATGGCCCTATATTACTCATCTGAACTTCAAATTAGGCCATCCAAGACTTTCTAGAATCCTCACGAAACAACCAATATTTTCCTAGTTATGATGAAACTCTGATTCTATCATTTTCTATTTCATTCCCTTTACCCGAAGACCATTCTAGATTTTGTCAAAACAGTCTGTTTCATAATTTTATATCTTTAATTCTACAACTTGAACACATGAATAATATGAGTTTTGAATACTACACAAGATTTCCTACAATATTCTAGTTGACACAAATATTTAATTTTACTAATTTATACACGAAATCGACCCAACTACATGAAGTCTGCCATCTACGTCCCGAATCTGTACAGCATCCTTCCGGAGGCTATAACCTTTCCCTCGCTACTCCATTTTTAATGATCCATACCTTCCTAGAAAGCTAACGCGATAACCTAAATTTTCTCTAATTACACTGAACTCTAATTCCGAGTCTAAATACCCTTAATCATCCCCGCAACATTCTGCCATAAACCTAACGAATCTAGACCCCTTGACCAAACATTCTAAAAACGGAATAGAGATTAACCTAGGATAAATTTAATGAGTTCAGATCATTACACTCGGAGACACGAAGCCAAAGCATGAATTTTGCATCTTTCCCCTTCTCTTCTCTTCCCTCTCTTCCTGGCAGTTGAACCTCTCCTCCATCCTCCTTCTGGTCGGCAGCAGGGAAAGGGGTGGCGCAAGGGGCTGCAAGGGGTTGGAGGCAGTGGGGCAGGGGTGTGCTACAGTAATATCGTCATCGCTACAGTGCCAGAGCGGCTAGGGTTTGGATTCCCCCTCTTAAGCCGATTCCCTACTTGGACCAAAGAGCTATAGGTCAAAGGACCGGGTTCTAATACTCCTAAATTTTGAATTTTTTCTGTCTAATTCTATTTAATTTCAGTACTAATCACTTATTTATTTTATATTTAAACGGGATATTACACGGCGCCTCTTCTTGGCTGCATCAGCATGAATATCCTGGAAACACACGGATATTAATCAATATCATACAAAAGAAAATACTAAACACAATCCAAAAATACAAGCATCACTGATTAAAATACAGAACCAGTATGCTATCAATAATAGATAATAGGATAAATAAGTGGAAACACACGGATATTAATCAATATCATACAAAAGAAAATACTAAACACAATCCAAAAATACAAGCATCACTGATTAAAATACAGAACCAGTATGCTATCAATAATAGATAATAGGATAAATAAGATGCATCAAGTCTCTAGTCAACAATATAGCACATTCCTCAGGACAACTAAATTACAATAAACAGCACCGCTGATCACTAAAAATAACTACCGAACAGTTGGAACCTAACTACTTGATAACTCCCAGTTTATCACTGTTCGCTCCCAGGTCTTTGTGAACAGATCATCCCTATAATGAAACTTCTAAAGTGTAAACATAACCTCTTGAGGCATTGTTACCCCTACCTTCTTGTGCTGCTTCCTGTACATGGCAGTCTATGTAAGCTTGGCCAGCTTCAGACGGTTGTGGAAGTAGCGCTTGCACTTCAAGTTTGAAAAAAGGAACACCTGATATATTTGCAGAACAACTTACTTAGAGATTGATTAGTTTTCATCCTACATATGAGTCATCATGCCAAAAGATTACCTGCGAGTCTGCACGGATGAATCTGATACCCTTCCCTGGGTATATCTTGGCTCCACTGAAACGGCATAGCTCTGTCCTGTGTAACAGAATTTCACGAATTGCGTAAGAAACATTCTATCTATGTACAATATCCACACCCCCAGCATGCAGTGCAAAAATGAACCATGAAAGAAAGCAATGCAGAGGGCAAAACACGTACTTGAGAAACATCTTCGCTGCCTCGACAAACCTTCAACACCTCTTCTCCTAAAAATTAGGACATCGTTATTGTTAGAGCAGAAGATAAAAAGCAAAACCATCCAGTGTGACACATTTCGATGTACAAAACACAAGACTGTGCCTAGTCAGAGTTACAGGAGCAGCTCGAATCAATCAGCCAAAAAAAAAAGCCTAAGCATAATGCACAGCAATCGAACACAATACTAGTAAGACGCAACCGCATCCATGTGAAGCAATGCCCAAACTAATCTAACACAAGCTAGGGATTTGCAAGCTAAAATAGCAGAATTTGCATAATTGCATAAGCTAAAATAGCAGGGTTTGCATAATTGCATAAGCTAAAATAGCAGGATTTGCAGCATTTCAAGCAGAATAATAAATAAGCAAAGAGAACACCACCAATCGACACAAAAATACAAGCGCAACGTCAATCCAACACCCTAACCACCTGACTACAATCAAGCACGGATCCAAACTACACACCAACGTAGAGATCAAACTACACAGACCTACAGCTGGTGGATCCAAACAGATTAGACCGCAAAGATCCCTCCTACCCGTCCGATCGGATGGAAATGCCACAGATTCTACCACGAGAAAAAAAATCACCACGCGCCTTAGCACGAATCGAACGAACGCAGCATGGGGAGCAGCAACTGATGCAATCGAATTACGGGCGGGGGGCGGAAACGGCGGAGAAATTCACCTTGCACTGGAGCCAAACCCTAGCGCCTCCGCCTCCGGTGCGGTGCGCGAGTGCGCCCGCCGTGCGGGGTATTTATAGCATGGTTAGCGGGTCGCGGAGTGGATCGGAGCCGTCTGATGTGGTGGGGGAGTTGGAGTGGATGGGCGCGAATCTGAGTGGATTTCATTTTTCTTTTCTTACTACATAGTTTCTGTAGAGATGATGGCTTAGTGGGCCTGAATTCTTCAGTAATCTAGAGGCCTTATTTAGCATTAGCGCGTCTACTCATGTTCTGTTCCTACCACACATAGAGCTGGAAACGAGCTGAGCTGAGCCGAGCTCACTGTTCATCCAAGCCAAAACGAGCCCGGCTCGACTCGGAAACGAGCTCAAGCCAGCTCGATCAGGCTCGCGAGCATATTCGGTGTCCTTTCTCAGACAAGAGACACACAAGAAAAACATCACATTCACAATCACAGATTCACAGGCAAAGCATCACACATTCACAAGCACAGCACAGCAAAGAATCCTCTAGGGCACAGCAAAGAATCCTCCAGGACCAGGAGTCTAGGACCTCCACTACCGTCTGCCGCGCGGCCCGCGTCCTCCCGCTTTGGTGCTTCGCATCTTCCGCATCGGCATCGTCGCCGGCGCCGGGAGCGAAGTAGAGGACCCGACATCCACCCGCGGCTCCACGCCTCCACCTGAGCACCTCCACACAACGCGCTGCTTCCCTCGCGGACTCCGCCCACGTCTCGGTGGTCAACGAGGACCAGGCTACGGCCTGCGGCGCGCGGCGGCAGGGAAGGAGCGGAGCGCGGAGGAGTGGAGAGGTGGGAGGTCGGTGGGGAGGCGGTCGGAGACGAGGGTGGAGGCCGTCGGGGAGGTCGGCGGGAAGGCGTGCGGAGGAGTGGAGAGGTGGGAGGTCGTCGCCGTAGGGGAGGTCGGCCGGGGTGGGGCGGGGAGGCGGTCGGAGACGAGGGTGCAGGCTGCCGGGGGGGTGGTGGCCGTGGAGGAGCGGCGGCGGGTGGAGGTGGAGGTGGAGGTCGCCGGCGGCGTCAGAGGTGGATGGGGAGACGAATAGATCGGGCCATCGCCCATTGGGGGAGAAAGGCGGATGGGGAGGGGATTGGGAGGAATGAAACGCCGAATCGCCCAGGGGGGTTTATATGCAGGCAGGCGGTCGCGTGGGCCTGGGCTGGGCCGAGCCAAAAAAGCTTGCGAGCCGCTCGCGAGCCCAGCTCGAATTGTCACCGAGCCAAAAGGTGGGCTCGGCTCGGCTTGAAAATTCACGAGCCGAGCCGTGATGAGCCCGAGTCAAGCCACGAGCCTCGAGCTATTTTTCCAGCCCTAGCCACACAGTAGCGGATCCACCGTGGCGCCGGAGCACCGGCTAACTGTACCCTTATTATCCTCCTAGTACCTCTGTCATTATTTGCATCACAAATCTAGTTAATTTTGTTCTTAAGATTGCTACTTCTGTATATTTTTTATCTTTTTAAACACACTATCCATTATTAAGATACTACATTTAATGTATTTTGCATTTTAGCTTTGTTCTTCATAATTTATATATCAATTTAAATTGCATATGATATTTAAATGTGTATTTGTTACCCCCACCTCATAATAACTTTATCCCACTAGCACCCTCTCCATTTTCATCGTGCGTACGCCACCGTCGCGCCGCCACCCCGTAGCAACAGTAGTGCCGCCGCCCTCCTCGCCGCCGCGCCATCGCCGCCTCAGGCCACCTCCCGACATGCCATTGTCACACGTAGCTTTGCCTTAGCCTCCGCAACCCATTTTTTCCCCTCCCGAGTGCGAGCCAAGCTCCATCTTGCTAGCGGCAATCTCCACCCGAGAGCTGACCGTGGAGCTCTCCTATGCTCTCCACTATTCTAAGAAGCTGTCGTGGACATCATTAGGGTTAAGCCAGTAGGTTAGGTTAATTAGTTGTGATTATGACAAGTGGGCCTGACAAGATTAGAAGTTACGTTAAACCATATGATTAAATGTTTAGTTCGTAGACCGAGTCTGTCGACCACCAGTCTTTGACCAGTAGGTGCCTACCTATGTGAACTGTTGTGTGGACCTGGTCCAATGGACCATGGCCCTACCTGTTAGCCTCTAGGATTTTTCTGATTAAAAATAAAAAGAAAAGACAATAAAAACCGCGATGGACACCGCCTATCAGTTATAATGAAATTTCTTAAATAAAAACAAATTAAAAATAAAATACATGTGGGAACCGTACCAAAATCATAATTTTTATTTATAAATTCATCTAAATTCAAGATATTTCCAACCATACCAAAATCATAATTTTTAAAGTTCATCGTCACTGCTTCAAGTCA
Organism: Phyllostachys edulis; assembly: GCA_036346405.1. Lineage (NCBI taxonomy): Eukaryota > Viridiplantae > Streptophyta > Magnoliopsida > Poales > Poaceae > Phyllostachys > Phyllostachys edulis. Next base: position 22,260,358 of record CM070557.1, on the reverse strand, counting down.
AGATCAAGACCAAGAAATATCCACATTTGAGCAAGACAAGTCCTTACCATTGATCATATTGAACCTAATTTTGAAATGCAAAGTATTTTCACTCTAAATTATTACTTGCATGCTTCTTATTATTTAAGAAAGGCTATGTTAATAGTTGATGCCTAGTAATACCAAAAGTTGATTATCATAATGAACCCCCTCCTTGAATATTGATACCCTTTATTACCTAGTCAGCCGAAGGATAATTATTGCATGAGTAAAACTCTCGTTGATTATCTGGAAATGACTATTGGTTGTACTTAGACACTAATTAGTAAATTAACTTGAATAGGAAACAAACATTTCTATAACGAGAACTTGGATATTTGAACCGTAGTTTGGTAACATGGGTTATCACTGGAAACAGGACAATGTATTTATCAACAGTTGAGACTTGGGCGAGTAGTTGATTGAGATCGGTCTTATGTGCATGCGGTGGATTGTCTCGACTGAGTCAATTAAGGACCGAATCATGTGTTCCATTCACACCTACTAAGCCGTGCAACCACAAATCGAGTAGATAGACTTGACCTGTTACTGTACTCATCTTCGATGCAAAGACCCACGCCCTATATTATAGTAATTGGAGAAGGGCCGTGACTCCCTAGTAACGACAGGTCCCTTATAGAAGATGTTCTCGGGTAAAGGGGAACATTCTGGGAAGTAGTATGTGGGCCCTTTTACAGTTGTTGAGGGGTAAAGCCTGACGGAACGGGTTTAGTGTCAGGGATGGGGATTGGACAAGCTTTGCTATGATCGTCTCTGTCACACACCCAAGGAAGCGTGTCATGGCCTGCATTATGAGATTGATCCTATCTCGTAGGTAAAGTTGTACAACCTTTGTAGAGTGTTTTAAACCTATTCGAATAGTCGTGCCCCGGTTATGGGCATATGTGAAGCTCGCTACCACTGGTTAGTTTTATTAAATTAAAATTATGAACTAAAATTGTTGAGAATGGCGACATGTTGGTAAAGCATGGTTGCCGGGTTTTGAGACGTGCATGGTAGAGCATAGTGGTTGTGGTTTCTAACATGTTGGTAAAGCATGGTCGTTGAGAACGGGACATGCTGGTTGAAGCATGGTCGTAGGTAATTTGAGACATATTGGGTGGAGCTACAACATGCTGATTTAAGCATGGTCGCCGGGGACGTGATCATGTTGGGTAAACATGGTCGAGATAATAATTGATCACACAAAAGAAATTTTGGTTTTAAAGTCAAACATGCTATAAGTCATAGGTTTGGAAAATAACTATAGTATTTGAGCAAACTGGCTTTACGCAAAAAAAAATATAAACATACAAGCCCTCCCTTGGAAGCCTTGTATCTATATAATTGCATTGGCGGTGAGGGCTTACTGGGTACCTTTGTACTCATGGCTGCTCAAATATGTGGATTCAGACTACGAAGTCGAAGACCCGGTGTATGGATACTTCTATGTGTCCATTTATGCAAACGATAGAGACTGTGTTAATTAGGTCATAGCCCAGTCGATTGCCTGTGGCAATGCATGGAGGCCACGCTCTGTTGAAGTTCTTTCCGCCGCCACTATGATTACTTTTCGTTGCTACTCGGTTACTTGAACTATTTGGCCTGACGACCCATTCTGTAAACTTTGGACTTAAGGCCTATTCATCATGTTCTATAATAATATTTAAGTACCGTTTATGTACTTGTTGTATGTATGTGATATTCGCCGATATATGTATTGTGTGAGCTAGTTACTGATCATAAAACTAGCTCAGAATACACAAAGGATCTAGATGCAAATCCAGATTCTCACATTAACCTAGCTCTGGCCTCTAGCTAGCTAGGAGACAATGCCTTCCACCTGCGTAGCCATCCGAGTTCACCGGTGCTAGCTATACTACACCTTGGAACCAAGACGGTCAGGAGATCCCAAAGGTAATGCGTGCTGACTTACCCCCACATCACCACATGATGACTTCCGGCTTATAATTAATTAATCACATAATCTAATGCAAATTACCTAATTTCTACGTACGTAACAATCTAATGCAATTTACCTAATTTCTACGTAGGTAACAATGTGGACTTGCCGCGGTGTGTTTTTAATTGCCGTGGCGCCGACTACGAAAGCTAGTAATGAAAGTTCACTGATGACGATCCTAGCTGCATGCGTCCGATCATCCTCTCGAATGATAGTAAATACCAGTAATTGGTACTAACTTAATTTTGCATTTCTCTCTTCTTGTGTCTGTTTGTTCGAGAAAGCTGATGTTACAGCGCATATCTTAAGAATGGTTTGTTAAAAAAATTAGCTAATTAATCTTTTGACTATATGTATGTATGACCCGGAGACACATACGCGTTAATTGACGTTTAGTTGCCGCCGCGCACCGCATAACCACATTGCTATCCACATAATTAATGCCCGTCCGAATTAAGAAATGTTCACACGTCTTAGAGCATGTACAATAATATGACGTCAGTTGTTTGTAAGTCTTGTCATGTCGGACATAAAATGGCGTAGCTGAGAGAGGAGTATAGAGAATTGAGTCGTCTCTCAGGCAGTAGTTGAATATAATACGAGAAACAAGACACATTATACATGAAGGAGCTGTCTATACAGACATATAAAAAGACAACACATTGCAAAAACTGCCTATAGTATTGTTTATAGATGACATAGAGTGATCCTATAGACAACAACTGTATATACCATTGTATACACCCTTGCAGTGGTGGAGCCAGAAATTTTTCAAAGGCTGAGCAAGCCGATTCTCTCTCTCTTCTCATGCTCGCCGACTGACTCGGCGTGCCATGCGGTCGACCCTACTCACTGCTGCTTTGCTGGCAGCACCACCGCATGCTCCTCGTGCAAATCCTATATAAGCATCGAGCATATCGAACGGCACCCAGCGAAATTAGATTGCGATCTGCCAAAAACATCAAATACTTTGAAACAAACAATGAATTACTTCACGGGATTAGATCCAGATACCACCTAAAACCACCCATAAACTCGGCTTTATCGCATACCCTCGCCAAGAAACAAGAAAGAGACGAGACACAGAGGAGTGCATATCTAGTGCACATAGTGCATTTGGTGCACATATGCACAAACTTTTTGTTTGGGTATCAAATAAGCATAAAAAATTCTAGATGTAGTTGATGGTGTTTTGTTCCACCCTTTAAAATTTCAAGTTCAAACTCAATGTATGTTAGAAGAAACAAAAAAGAGAAATTCACTGTGAATAGTAACATTTCCTGTTTTCTCTTTCCTCTTTCCTCTTTCCATACTATTCACAGTGAATTTCTCCTTTTTGTTTCTTCTAACATACATTGAGTTTGAACTTGAAATTTTAAAGGGCGGAACAAAACACCATCAACTACATCTAGAATTTTTTTCAGAATTTTTTATGCTTATTTGATACCTAAACAAAAAGTTTATGCATATGTGTACCAAATACACTATGTACACTAGATATACACCCGACACAGAGAGGGAGGGAGTGGGAGATGGGACAGACTTCTTTGGTGCGAGAGCGGAACAAGAAACCAACACCCAAATAGCAGAGCCGCTCCACAGGGCAGAATTCTCTCACCAAACAGCACGAAATCCTCCAAATCAGCAGTCCACATGGGACTGGGAAGTGCCACGTCTCCGCTCCATGACGAGGAGCGGTCCATCGAAGCCCGGACAGTTGCCTAGACTGGAGAGCTCTTGGATCCGCCCCTGCACCCTTGTGAACTTGGAACGTGTTGACTTGATGGTTAAACCGGAAAAGATTTTAGGTGGTTTTCACTAGATATTAATTACGCGTTGTTCATCAGTTCCGCGCAGCAGAATTCAATGGAGTCTGACTAGCTAAACAACGTACGTACAGCGCGTCCTACGCACGTACCACCACAAATTTCTGACTTATCGTGCAATTCACTCGCGCAGAAAATTCATGTGCCATGGACAGCATTTCTCGCGTACAATGACCGTCACTTACCGTACGTCGATCTGGTCTTCTCCTTCTTCTCCGGGAAGAAAGGTCGAACCGCCGGTGAGCATGGCCATGATCTGTCCAATAATCTTTTCAAGACGCTACCGAGTTCACGGGGGGATCTTGGCCGGTCTCGGGGTTTATTTTCTGAGTTACAAGAAGAGGCACTCGCGCACACACTACTATGCACGTGTACACAAGTGCGTCTCGTAGCACACACCTAGAATAACAAAGACTGAGGATAAATCAGTAGCTTCACAAATTAAGTTTCTACTGAGATGTGCTCGCGTGTGTGTGTACTGGTAGATTTAGTCGGTTTGGAGGATAAGACCCAAATTTAAGTTCCAAATTATTTAACACTAAATTGCATCTACATTTTCATATTTGTTTCGTGTATATTTCAATGTCTAGCTCAAATTAATCCACTGCTTTCCATAACTTCATAAAAATTCGAAATGTTTCACAAAAAACCCTAATTTGAAGTTTGAAAAATTGTGCCGGCCGGTTACCGACCTCTCTTTCCCAAAGGCCGGTTTTTCGATCCCATGATATGATCGATGCCAAGGACCACTCCTTTGCAAACCAGGACAATCAGGAGACACCGACGTACAAACATATAATATATGTTTCTGGCCAGTTTCACCGAAGCTAATGCATGCCGACACATCGCACGCTTGATGACAGCCAACTTATTTAATCCTCTTATTTAACCAAGTACTTCCTTCTATTCAGAAAAGTAAACCGTTTCGGAATACGTGTAGTTAAACTTTTGAAACCTTTCCTACCGATATCTTTTTAAACAAATAGTCGGTGGACGCAAACGCAAACGCATACGCGTTACACATGCCCATACACGTGTTCGTAGCGCCCACCTTGATTACCGTGCATGCATGGTAATTAAGTCTAGGAACCTCAGATGCAATTTACCCTAGACAATCAGTGTGACTGACCAACGTATTTTAATCAAGGTTGCTGCCCCAAGTTAATTTCACTAGTTTAGTTAGGACATGTATAATGGTATAGACTGCAGCTGTCTATACTAACTCTTCATGTCACCTGTAGACAGCAGCACTAAAGACAGCTCATACAATGGTATAGATAGTTGTTGTCTTTTTAGTTGTCTTTATACAACACACAATCTTTTAATGTTTTTCTTGTTTCTTGTCCTATAGTCGACTATAGGATTGTAGACAGCATCTTTCTCTCTCTTCATTCTCTTTCATCCACATCAGCAAAAATCCTATGTGGCAATAACTATAGACGGTTGACATAAGCCCATTGTACATGCTCTTAATGAATGGCATCCTTGTCGCTAATTAACTGTGCCTGATCATCTCAAATGTCGACACTTTCAACTCTTCTGCTCATGTAAATATGTACGGTGTCGAGAATCGAGCGTTGCTCGGGTGGTCGCGTTGCCAGGAGAGCACGCTGCCGACCAGCTGGTTCTCACCAATAATGCACGGTTTGGAGTCATCACAGACGGTTTTATGAGTCGTCTGAGTTTATAAGCTAGTAATGACATAAGATCATATGTATTACAGATGATTTGTCCTAAGAAACCGTCTGTGATAATCTCTTCTCTATAAAATCTGCCTTTAAAACCGTCTTCATATATATTCGTAACATCATGTAGCAGGCATGAATGCATAAAACATGTACAGTAGACCGATCAACATCACGCAAAATGGTCATTTCACAGATGAAGAGGACTAAATTAAGAAAAAAAAATAGTTGAACAGTATAGCGTCGGAAGTCAATCCAATAGAATAGCAATCTACCGTTGAATCTTCACGATCCATTGATGCCCACCATGACCTTATCCACTCCACCCCCTCAGACTCCTACAACCAACCACTCCCTCCCTCTCTCTCTCTCTCTCCCTCTCCCTCCCTCTCCCCCCCCTTCCTCTCCGACACACGTGCACACACAACCATACCCTTCTCCATTGAGCCATCTTGTAGTGGCGGCAGGGAGCGGGAGCCAGGAGCAACGGCGGCGGGTAGGAGCTTGCATGGTGGCAGTCGTCCGATGGAATCATCCAAGCCTATGAACGTTTTAGCCTTCTCTGTGTTCTCGTTCCTTCTTCTCTAGAATATTCTCCTCCCCTAATGGAATCCACATGTTCACATTCCTCCCCTAAATCAAACACTTACCTCTGTAGGCGTGGCGTCGCGCGGCGAGTGGGTGTAGTGTGCGGGGAGCGGGGAGCGGTGTTGAGTAGCCGGTGGTACGGGTCCGAGGACCTAGGGTAGGACACTCGCCCTCATCTAACCATCGGCATGGCTCTTCTCTGTCAAGGTAGCGAGTCTTTGAGGCTTAATTTGCCAGGGGAGGCGAGAGATCTACCTCCAAGCTCGATCGAGACTCTTCCCGACAAACAAGGAGCCTATGATCTTTAGACAACCGGTTAGCGACTAACTCTGTTTATTTCTTGCTTGCTTGATAATGGATACATGTTATCTCTTTTATAGGAACAACTCGATCGACTTGACCCCTAAGAAATAATTTGTAAGGAAACTTATCTCTAACAATCCAATATAATAATCACTTGTATAACTAATAGATAATACCAAACACCTGATAGAAATATTCTTAAATAATAAATTCTTCCTAATAATTATGGGTAGTACTGTTCACGTGCATGCTACAGTGTCTCGTGTCTTAGTCCATAACATTAGACCCCTCACAGCGAGGCAGCTAGTCATCGAGCTGCGGTGGTGGCCACGGTTGAAGTTCTTGGTGGGCCCATGTTGCTGAGAGGGTACGATGACGACGTCGCGTCACATGGATGAGGATCAACGAAGCTCCAATGGATGGTAGTCATGTTGTCGAGTAAGACCTTCTGCTCTTCGATGTTAGCTTTCAACTTCACCAAGAGAGATGGTGTGGCATCGGAAGCCATGGTGAGTGGCTCTGATACCAAATATTATGGTCATTATTTTGGTACGGGTCCGAGGACCGAGGGTAGGGTACTCGCCCTCATCTAACCACCGGCAGGGCTCTTCCTAGTGAGGCTTTGAGGCTTGATTAGCTAGGGAGGCGAGGGATCGCCCTCCAAGCTCGGCCGGGACTCTTCCTGATAAACAAGGAGACTATGATCTTTAGCCAACCAGTTAGGGACTAACTTTGTTTATTTCTTGCTTGATTGATAATGGATACATACTATCCCTTATATAGATTCCTAAATAATAAATCCTTCCTAGCTAATAATTGTGGGTGGTACTATTCACATGTCGCTATAGTACCCACAGTATTGTTCACGCGCCTGCTACAGTGCCTCGCATCTTAGTCCATAACAGGGGGTGACGACTGGTGGGTGTGCACGAGCCATCGTGTGCACATGTGTCAGGACCCAGATATGCAAATTTGGACCATCTATTTTTACTGCACTAGTCCAGGATCACGCTAATGCACACAGTGTCAATATAGATGAATATCATTCCACACATAGCGAATATAAGAATAAACGACTAGTTTGAATAATAAATAATAGTTGCGACCTTACGGTCAAATTTACACTTATTAAGCCACGCAAAGCTGAGTACTAAGTAAATAAATGGTAGCAGAACGAAAACAACTCCAACGGGAAAACATCGACTTGCCACAGGAAACCGACTGGGATCAAGGCCTAACGATCAACCTCCTTGTGAAACTCCTCTTCAAAAGCAGGCGAAGACTCCTCCACTTCGGCTGAATGATGATTGCATTAAGAATGAGTACTCCAAGTACTAAGCAACTTGTACCACAGAATTCAATTATAGATGATGTCTTATTTCAAAGAAAATGACTTCTATGGTAATTTTGCAAAAGCAACACTTGCATTTAAATACAAATAATAGATTGAAAGCGTAATTAAAAAAATAAAAATAATAGTTTAACAAGTATTTCACAAAGCTCACATAGCCTAATCGGTTCTTTCACACGGTCATATAAGTTAAGTCACACAGCTGTCCCTCCCAATTATTTTATGAAAATCTACCCCTCCTGTGAAACCCTCGAGCATATCCATGACCGCGGACGCGATTATTCAAATAGATTGTTAACATTCATAACTAGCACCAATCATAATAAAACCTTTCAGAAACTTCATCTCAACAATGACCCTCCCGATGTGCATATAATTGGCACCAACCTTTACAGAGCATGTTGGCCCGATGCACACCGTTGGACCTAGATACAGCAAACCGCCCATTGCGACCCTACTAAATAGTCCGCACATCCACCCTATCACACAGCTAACCTACTGCCTGAGGTAGCCAATGTTGAGACTATATAACTTAGTGAGCTAGGCCTATCCCATACCAGGTATGTGGTCATACAGTAAGGCTCAGTTCAATGATGCACAAAGTTAAGTCCTTAATTGAACAAGGCGAGACTGCCAATTTCTAACTAAGGCACTACAATTCACATGTCCCAATGTCGGACCCGGATTCTGAGAATCCAAATCCTCTGTGAAAATACTGTGCTATTCCCTGGATTAGTAGATAGCACTCACAGGCACATTGCTGAATCATTCATACAAGGCGTGAACTAAAACATTCAAATATATTACAACATAGAGTGACATAGACCACGTCGGGTCGAGTTTTACAAAAAGGGGCCGAACAAGGCCAACTTGATTACATTACATGAAAGCACGTAAGCTACAGCGGAAGCAAAAGGGGAGTAGGGCTCATGTCTCCACAGGCAAGCGACTGGGGCAACCTGTGTACTACGGATATTAACCAAGAACTGGATAATATCGGTTGTATGTAAGTACCAACGAGTCCACTAGACTGGGGCAAGACCTAGACTACATAATATAGACTACTCTTCATTGTTTCCTTGTCCATCGACTTCTGGGTCTTCATAGTACGCATAGTCTCCTTGATCCACATTATCTGGAGGGTTTGGGGAGAGAGCGAGAATTAGCACAACTTCCGTGCTCGCGAGTCAACACACAATGCAATAATATACATGAAAGGCTAAACAAGGATGGCTCGGGTTCTTTTATTTGCTAAAGCAATATTTTTAATTAATCGTAATTACAAATTCCTATCACTTAGCATTTTAACCAAATTGCATTTTTATTAAAGAGAGTAATTGTGCAATAATTATTTCAGTAGAGGTTCCCTCCATCGGAAACTCTACACTATGCTTCTTTTGATTGGAGCTACCTCCAATTATTAACACCATTGAGCTCGACGGCTCATGTAAAATCCAATCTCAGGGCTTGGTGAGCCCACCACATTTTTCTTACCACCCACAAAGGTTTTTGAAATAGAACTAACTCAAGTAAAGTTCTCATGTTCGCCTTTGACCGTAGGCACGGTTGTTTAAACAGTTTAGACTCTGCAGAGGTTGTACACTGTACCCACAAGAGATAGTCATACTCGTTACCCCACATGATTCCTTAGTTATTTAGTTGAGCGGCCGTCATAGTAACATTTCAAACTACCTTACCCTTTCTGTCATCTCACCCATATGGGGTTACGCCCATACGTTGTGCGGGATGTTGTACCGTAGCGTCTGGCGTAGTTGAACTACCCACAACGTTGGCAACTTCACCTTGTATCGGTGTCCCATTCAAGCCAGATGTACCACACGCTTGCGCATTCTCTTTCTCCACCCAGTGAGATATATTCAAGGTTTAATAATTTTACTAAGCCAAGTTGCAATTTGCAGAATTGTGATTGTACTTGTTTTACATGAGAGGTCGTGACAAGATTAAGTCCTTAATCCATTTGGGCGGTTCGTACCACATACCAACAACTCTCGTGCTCCTTGAGCACCCACCGCCTTGCCATCCGCCCAGATGTGGTATTAGCAATTAGGGTTTTTGAGGAGTAAAATACATCAACTCAACCATCTCAGTCATTTCCCTAAAATGACTGCCCAAAACCACTTTCATGTTTAAAAGATGATGATTGGGACATTTATTGTCCCGGTACTTAAGCAAGACTAGCATGTCGCTTAAGTACAACATATAACTAGTGTTTACGATATAGTTACTAGAGTGACAAGGATTCATGGATTCAATTATCAAAGGATGGCATTATAATTAATTAATCATCAAATAGGTATTTAACTACCTTAAGTTTTAACATACATTTAATTAAAGATTTAAAGCATGCAATTTTGTTAATTTAAATGAATATAATTTACATAAAATGTAGGATCAATATGATCAAAGTATTGACTCACCTTGGTTATAGGCAAGAGGATCTTAATATTCTTGTGCTTGATCAACTTGGAGGTCTTCCACGTCTTTGAATCCTAATCGGATGAACGTACCGGAAAAAGGCACAAACAGGCAAAGAGTGCAAATAAATACAAAAAGAATAACAAATGAAACTCAAAATCAAACAAGACCTATGCCATTAGCAAGATCTTGAATTTACAAAATTTTAGAAACAAATTTCATAATTTTTGGAGCTATAACGGAGGAGAACGGAGCTTCCGAAGTTTAAATTGAAATTAATTCGAAAAGAGAGAGAGAGAGAGAGAGAGAGAGAGAGAGAGAGAGAGAGGGTATCCTGCTAACACGTGGGGCCTTTAGCATAGTGTCACGGCAAGACGGAACAGTCGTGGACTGTGTCTATCTAGAAGGCGCCCGCCCCACTGAGAATGATGAAGGGGTGGGGCCCACTGTCATTGAGAGGAGGGGAGATTCCCGGGTGATTAATTAAATGGCCATTTACTGTTTTTGGCTAGGCCCGTGAGGCAGTGAAATGGAGGGGGTTAAGACATCACTTAAATAGTAATGATTGCATTTAATGGTTACTTAAAACGGTTAACCTCTGTTTGCCCTAATCCCGAACGGGATTTCTGCCATTAAGGTGTGCGGTTTAGGCTCACGCTCTAACACACAGAGTGGGGAGGCCAAGCACAACAGATTGCTTGCGGAGGGATGCAAGGCGGTGGCAACCAAGCATAGAAACGGAGAGCGCTCGGCGAGGGGAAGCTATTGACGGGGGTGGCGACGCCGAAGAGTGGCCGGGGTGGCGGCGCGGTGAAGAGTAGCGGCGGCGACGGCTCGGCCACGATGAGGTGGGGGCTCCGGTGGTGCTCGGGGCCAAGGAAGGGGAGCACGGGGAAGAGTGTGATGAGGCAGTCTCACTGGGTCAAGGAGGAGGACCGGAGGATGAAGGTAGCCGGCGGCGAGTGCTAGAGAAAGTGGCGGCCGGAGGCGGGGAAGACGGCGAAAATTCAGCGGTTGCGGTGGAGGATCTTCGAGGGGATTTTGGGGGAAATGCTCCTAGTGGCCAGGGGCGCATGATGATGGGGGTGGCGTCACCAGAGAGTGGCCGGGGCGTCTTGGCGGCGGTGGAGGCGGCGCCAGCCGAAAAGAAGAAAAGGCGACGATTTGGCGGTGGCTTACCAGGGAGCTCAAGGGGCGGCGTGAGGGGGATAAGGGGGGCACAGGGCACCATTTATAGGCCACTGAGGGGGCTTGGAGGAGAAGAGCTGTTGGAGGAGCTGGCGGTCGCACGCGGTCCTGAGGCAGGGTCGCATGGGCGCTTTGCGTGCGGAGAAGACAAGGTGGAGGTAGGTGATGCGCAGCGAGGGGCGTCAAAGGGAGCGGCGACTTGGACGGGCTGCTGACGAGGGTGCAAGGCTTGAACTGGGCGTGCTGGTGCGGTAAGGACAGCGGGGATGGCCATGGCATCATGGCACGGACGTGGCCGATGGGACAAGGCGAAGAAGGCTCCGGGGTCGCGGGTGGTCAGGAGGAGCACGTGGAGTAGGTGGCGGCGCAGAAGAGTGGCGTGGGAGCTCGTGGGCAGCAGCAGAAGGCGCTGGCGGCCTCGTGGCGATGGCATCACGGGGGAGAAGGGAGGCTCGGCGGCTTTGACCGACGAAGAAGATGGAGGGGAGAAGAGAGCCGAGCCAAGCAACGCCAAAAGAAAGGCCGGGGTAGGCCGAAGGAAAAGGGGTCGAGCGAAGCGGCTGGGCCGGGAAAAAGAAAAGGCCAGGTGGCCAAGGCCAAGGAAAAGAATGGGCCGACCCAAGGAGAAAAATGGGCTGAGCCCAAAAAGAAAGGAAGGCCCGAAAAGAGAAAGGGCCCAAAATTCGAAAGAGAGTAAATTCAAACTTGAATTTGAATTTCAGGATTTAAGGATATTTGAAACACAAACCCGAGCTTAAAGAAGCTAGAAGGTTTTCGGAAATACTTGCTAATTTCAAATACGGGCGAAAACTGAAAACCGAAATAGTAAACACTATTTACTTGTCCAAAAACGGGACGTTACACCCAAGCACAAAACACACCATATCACAATTCTTTCCACTCATCTTAGTCTAATTCTTTTCCCATTGACTAAGTGCAAAACATGCCATCAATAGGTGGCAACATACTCCACATGGCTTTTCACAAAGAAGTTCCATAATCACTTAGTCAGGTAGAGATTTGCAATTCAAAATGATATCAATAACCTGTTGCATGGCTAAGCATACTAAGTATATCTAACCAACCCATATTTGTGCTATGACAATACCAACTAATAATTAACCAAGCTAGACAAATGATCATGGCAATACAATAAGCAAGGTGGGCATAATCAGGTAGGTGCATAGCTAATCCTAAGGTATTTAAGAATTTGATAATTGAAATAACATGCAATAATTTGAATCAAATTAATTTTGGAAAACTAGGTGCAATATGGTCAAATCACAACTTGCCTTGAAACTAGGGGTGCAAACGGAGCGGATAATTCCTGACCGACCGACCAAATAAATGTGGGCAAAATTCAGAGCATTTTTCCGGATATCTGGTTTTTTCCGGATTCAGATGTTTTCTGGCGGATTCGGATTCGGATAACCCATATCCGACGAATTCAGAACTATCTGGTGAATAATTCGGATATATCTGGTTGACTATCCGCCGAAACAACCGCGGGCGGCCTGGCCATTCTATTTCTTCGTCTCGTGCCCGCTCCTGCTGCACAGCTCCCTCCCGCTTTCTCCTAATTCCCAAATACCGTCGCCGCCTCCCTTCCCCTCCCTCGCCACCGCCGCGTCCCCTCCCCTCCCTCGCCGTCGCCTCCCTTCCCCTCCCTCGCCGCCGCCATCTCCCTTCCCCTCCTTTGCCGTCGCTGCCACCTTCCTTCCCCTCCCTCGTCGTCATCGCCTCCCTTCCCTCCTCGCCACCGCCGCGTCCCTTCCCTCCCGCCGTCGCCTCCTTCCCTCCCGCCGCCATCTCCTTCCCTCCTTCGCCGTCATTGCCACCTCCCTTCCCTCCTCGTCGTCATCGCCTCCCTTCCCCCCCACCGCCGCCTCCCTTCCCCTCCCTCACCCACGCCTGTGGAAGCCCATAGACCACCTCCCTCCACCTGCCACTGCCGTCGCCCGCCTCCCTTCCCTCCTCCTCACTTGCCGCCTGTGGAAGCCCGAGACCTCCTCCCCATGACCACCACGCCTCCACCTCCGCTTCCCTCCTCCCTCGCCGCCGCTACCACCTCCCTCCTCCGGTCCTCCATCAGTTGCTCCTCTAATCTCCAGTTTGGATTTAACTATCATCTGAAAAAATAATGGACCGACATTCAAGGTATGCTTGCTGTAACTTAGCTTGCTTGTTACAAGAACAGTGCAGTGCTCAAGCATCATTGGTTGACTATTTCAAATTTCATAATCTTGATTCACATGAGTTCCTTATATTTGGCCATTTCCATTCCCCTGAAGACTCCAAGATGTGGTTGGATATGGAGTGGCATTGGCAGTAAGGGGTATCTATGCAGCTGCCTTCGGAACACGGAATTTTGATTCTGATCTAGTGGATTCGATGGTAAAGAATGGGCGACAGGGTATGCTTCTTAACCTGCTTTTGCTCCTGCAATGTTATGGGTTATAGTTTTATAGGATCGGATGAGACAATAACAATAATCAAATGCACCTTTTCAGTATATATCATTGTTAACAAGTGAAATTTCCCTGTTATTTTACAAGAAAGAGCAATGGCAAAGGTTATTACATTTATGAGAAGGGTGGGAAACCAAAGCCTGATCCTAGTGTTCAACATGTGATTGATGAGTATGAGAAAATGTGCAAACACAATGCCCGGTGGAAAGGTTTTCCTCCTCTCTCGTGTCGAGACATGGATTACGTGATTTATCGATAATTGACATTCTATCTCGCTTTGTTAATGGAAGATTTTGCCGATATGGATACATTATCTTGCTTTGACTGTTACTTGATCCGATAAAGACATATTGAAATGATTTTCTTCCCAAATTTAATGAGGCGCAGGTCATGGATGAAAATGTTGTGATTCGGCTTCGATCTTGATATTGCATCTGTTATTGGGATGGGCTTTCCCAAATGCAGTAGACAACTCGATGCTTATCTCTAATTGTATCCTATGTAACTAGCCGTGACATTTTGCATTAACTAAAAATATGATTTAGATACAGATTGAGATTGCACAACTGGTTGTATGCACTAATACAACTTATGAACCTAATTTAATCCTTATGTAGGCTACCATTGTATGGCATATCAAAATGGATGAGAACACTTGGATTAATTTTGGTTTAGCACTTAAGGCATAGTGAATTATGGATCTATGCCTGATTATTGGAATTGTCCCGTATACTAAACTTCTGCATATTTTTGCTGAGAGCTTTAATGATGCTCAAGCAATTTTTAGCCTTAGATTTATGCAAATATCTATAACCCTATAGTTTTGTCAATCTAAGATGTTGCCTCTGTTACGAGGTGTAGTCCTCTTTGTACACCTCGTAAGGTGGTGTTGTGGCTACTCTGAGGATTAGTTTTAATCTGGAATCTTTTTTAATGAAGGGGTGGTCTTATCTTCTAGGCTGACACTATTGGAGCATCTTATATGCATTCAAAGCTTAGCAAGTGGGCTAAAATTTATGGTGCCTTGTTCAAACCATCATCATATTTGGAAGAAAGAGCTAAAAGCGGCTTACAACTGGTACTCTCTCTCTCTCTCTCTCTCTCTCTCAAGAATGTTTTTCTTTCCAACTGTCAACCGTGTGAATGATAGGTAAAAAAGTCTACATTCTTGTGCAAGTGGAAATGCCAGATCATCAGGACTATTTATTTTTAATCTTGGCTTTGGACATAAATTTGTTTTGTCAGCAGGGTATCTTTCACATGGTTGCTTAATAGACTGTGGACATGCATTAGTGTAGTATGCAGGAAATCTCCGAGAAGATTTGTTTCAGGGAAAGCTGTCTCTCCAATGCATGTTAACTAGTGATTCATCTGAATATAGCATAGTATAAGTAATTGTTGTTTTTTTATACTTGAGAGGAATATGATTTTCTACAGTCTGCAATCGGTTTTGCACTAATACATTTTAAATAATCATGTGTCCTTGCTCCTTCTGTACCTGTATCCTAACATGTGCAATTTTGGCAGGTTTTTTATTTTAGGACATTCAAGTGGTCAATGGTAAGTCCTACCAGAGATTCAAATTAGTTGAATCTTGAAAAATAATGCCACAGACTGGCCATTCCCAGCATTAGCAAGCCATAGTTTGGTAAATTTTATTCTCTTTCACTTGTATGGAAATTCAACTACATCTTCTTTTAGCATCTTTAACTCTTTCAACCCAAAGAGTTTCGTTTCCTATGCTAACCAGTGTTTTCACTTAGGTCAAGTGGAAAAATAATCTTGTGGTTGTAGTTGGGAACACCAGAACAACATCGTCGAATAAGGTTTTAGGTATTTCTTTGGAAAACCCTGCAATTATTTTGGTACATACTAAAACATAGAGCAGAAAAATGTTTGGTCATGGAGTTGCTGAAACATATATAGTGCTCAACAATCCACTTAGCACCTTAGTGTTGCTAAACACATACTGTACATTTGTTTCTAAACACATCTTAATGGAAATAGGTACATCTACATGGTTCCGCTATACCAAATCAAGATACTATTCGTTGTTTCTATTGGCAAAATATTCCCCGATATTTCTTATTCTACATCATTTCATATGTTCCTGGCAAAATTTTAGATGAAAAAAAATGCTGACTAAAGGAATGGTTCCCAATTATTCTTTGTAGGCTTATGCTCTTAAAGACTATTCAAATTGACTTGGTTATTGTTATAAGTGTCGAGCCTTTCCATTTCCTTATGTTGTGCAACATCGATTCATCATGTTTCGAACTTATAGTGAATCACACATGCTTCATCGCAAGTTTCATTTTCCTAGTGTTCTCAAAAGATTCTCTTTATACCAATGAGTATCCTTTAACATTCTCTGTTCATTTTTCTTTTGCTCTTGATACTTATGGAAAAGTCCGAGTAAGAATATTTTTCTTTTGCACTTCAAACGGGTTATTATTTGAAAGTGGGTAGTACTGAATGGGTAGTTATTAATCTACTGGAGAGTTTATGAATCCTCTTGGATCTTTGCTCTCTCTCTCTCTCTCCCCCTCCCTCTCTCTCTATCTCTCTTTTCCTTCAGATAGCTCGAGGTGGGCAATCTGTATCCCTAGTTGGTTCTCGATTAATAATGATTGACGGAGAGGATAGCAAGAGGAGGCTTCTGAACGACCTTCATATACTTGACTTGGAGACAATGATGTGGGAAGAAGTTCAAACAGAGTAAGAATGTACTTATTATTATTAATTATGCAAGACATCACTTCATGTAGCTAACCAGTTGCTGAGTTTATTGTTTTCTTTGTTGTTGTGAAATAGGAAAGGTGGTCCAGCTCCTAGGCATATGATCATTCAACTGCTGTTTATGCTGACCAGTATCTTTTGATCTTTGGTGGTTCCTCTCACTCTACATGCTTCAACGATCTCTACCTACTTGACATGCAAACTGTAAGTACTGTCTCTTCATGTATATTTCGAAAAAAAATACTCTTCATGTATTGTGCTATACAAGTACACTTGTGCATTGAGTTGCATTCCATAAGTTCGCAATGGCAAAAATTTACTCGATAATTACATTTATATTTAGTTGCTCTTTGATAGCTTATTGAAGATCAGTAAACTCCCTACATGTATTAGTAGTTCTAAGTTGTAGTAGAACTTGCAAGTTCAAAATTCTATCTAGTTAATAGTGATTGAAGGTTGAACTGCTATCCAACCACTAGCATTCAACTCCATTCCACTATGGTTAACACTTAACACTTGATAGTGAACTATTACATATCATAAGTTGGCATGCGATATGTTTAACGAATTACATTGTACTTTTACACAGAAGGGAGAAATTGGAGATTTTAGTCCAACCCAAGTTTATCACTTGACTTTTAAGACTCCAATGAACATTGGAAAGAGTTGTTTTCTTTTCATTACCTGCTTACGTAACGCTTAATGTTAACAGCTGGAGTGGTCTCAACTAGCTAGTTAGTAGTTACAACTTGATTAACTAGCCCCTGTCAATCTGTCATGTACTTGCTACTTGCTAGTTATTAGTTACTATTACTTGTTTAACTAGTTAACCACCCTCTGTTATTGTGTGATGTATTTAAATTCGATTGTTAAACTACTAATCTAGTTGTATTTTGGACATGTAGTATGGTTGATTGATCTTTATTTGTGCGACATATATGGTTTCTGTTTTCGCGCAATATCCGAATAAGTATTCATGACCGAGACAATCCGTATTCGGTTAGGCATGTATTTGGTCCATATTCGTGGCCGAGACTATCCGCATTCGTATTCGTATCTGGCACTGTCCGTGTCCGATTCCAAATCCGAGAAAAAATATGGAAAAGGATACGAGATGAGCGATATTCGTCTGTGTTCTCTCCATTTGCACCCCTACTTAAAACAAGTCTTCGTACTGATATTGACCTTGATCAACTCCTCCTTCCTCGAATGCTCCCGAAGTGTCAACGTCTACTCGCAATGAAAGAGAAAACAAAAATAAATACAAAACAGAGCAACAAATGAACTCCAAAAATTAAATACAAATAACAAGAAGGTATATCTTGAATTTAGATGGATTTAGAGACTTGAATGGGCTCAAACGGAGTTCGTATGAGAAAAAACGAGCTCTTGGAAGTTGGTCGGCTGAGAAATTCAAAGAAAAAGAAAAATGAGAGAGAAAACAAACAGGTGGGGCCACTCAAAAAAATAATTTCAGAAATTAAAGAAATTCCCGAAAATAGTAACAGAGATTGACAAGTGAGACCCACGGTCTATAGACCGAGTCCATGAACTTGGTCTATAGGTCTATGGGCTCACAGATTCACAGAACATTGCACTGACAGGGGGGTCCACATGTCATAGGCATGGCTGATGGTAGACTAGGTCCACCTAGGTTTAGATCTAGGGTTAGGACTTGCGTGGCAGCTGAGATGGCGATAGGTGGTGGCGACTAGGAGACACGTGGCCGACACGGTCGAACAGGGCGCGGACGTGGCGGCGACAACGAGCGGGGCTGACGCGACGCTAATGCGGCGGTTAGGTGGCGGGCACGGCAATGGTGGCTCCGATGTGGATGAGGAGGACGACGGCGGTCACGGAGGGGCGCATTGGGTAGCGGAGACGACGATGAACTCAGTGGTGTCCTCATGGCGACATGAGGTGGACGGAGATGGCCGACGGCGAGAGGAAGACGACAGCTAGGTTTCGAGCTCAATGGCGACGACGCTAGGGCGGCACTCCGACGATGGTAAGGAAGACTTCGAGATACGGGTGACAAGACGACCCCGATTGCAGCATCGAGAGGTGGCGAGGCTCACCGAAATGATGGTGGCAGCGACGGCGACTCAACAACAACGGCTAGGTTTAGCGAAGGCGGCGCGGCTCGGGGTGCACGACACGAGGTCCCTCCGGGCTTTAAATAGCCCTGGGAGATGTGCTCGACCCGAACTCCAAAACTGAGTCAGCGGTGGCGCTACAATCTGAGGTGGCGACGACTTCGCTCGGCGACGACGGCTAACAGGTGGGCCCCATTAGGGTTCGGAGCAGGAGGGGAAGGCGGTGGCTTGGGCCAGGGAGAGAGGAAGAGTGGGCTGCGGGAAAGGAAGCGGCCCACGATGGTTTTCTCGGATTTGTATGGACTTTTCAATTTATAAAATACCAAAAAAGGCAAAAGGCAAAATAAAAATAGCAAATGAACTCAGAAAAATCTGGAAAATAATTCCAAACACAAAGAACTCAAATAAAATAATTTTGGAATTAATTGATGTTTAGATTAATCCCATTAAATCATTTTGATTGTAGAAAATCTCATTTAAGCTTTATTAATTCGACAAAAATTGATGAAATTTTCCAGAGGACAAAACTACATAAAAGATTTTTGAAACGCGGAAATTTGGATGTTACAATGCAGCAACGACTAGGCACGGTGGGGTGGCGCCTAGACGCACCATGTGGCAAGCATCAGCCGCCACAACAACTTAGAGGTCCGTAACCAAGCTCATCCTCCTCGTCTTTGGGTGAATAGTGCGAGCAGCATCCGGTGTGGCATGCTCCGGTGCCAGAACAGTGTGAACAGTTCTGGTAGGGTTGGCTAGCTTGTTGTAGCCTTGACTGGTACCTATTCCACCAAAGACGGTTGCTGCGAGGACCCAGCCTTAGCTCGATTAGCTTGAAGCGAAGATGTTCGCTTTGTCCATTTGGGTTCGATCCTTTGGAATTGCGCCCGTGCGTCTCGCTCGAATAATTAGAATATGTTACATGCATGCGTTTTCAGTGAGAAAACTCGTTTCCATGCTCCATGAGGTTCTAATGTCACCGCAAAAATACTAAGCGTGTGTAAGGGGACACGTTGTGTGCCTCTCCCTGTACCCTCTCAAAAAAAGACGGTTGCTCCCCTTGAATTTCTTTTCTTTCTTTCTTTCTTTCTAGAACCGTACGTTCTCTCTCCGGTGTATTCAACACGAGTCTAATCTCACCAGTAGTACTGTAGGCAGTTAGTTTTCTATCCAACTTAGGCAGTCGGGTTTTGTGCTTCCAGCAACTGTTCGCAACGAAGATAACAAGGCGATCATCTCAAAAAAAAAAAAAAAAAAAGACAGCAAGGCGATGCCGATGTAAACTGGCGGCCAGCTTGTAGCTTAATTTGACAAATCACACGTATTGGCAGCTACGAACTAGCTTAATCAGATAATGAAATGGTCGATATAACGAAAGCGCGAGCAATGCACGGTTCTAATTCGTGCAGCCTAGAGACCTCTGATTACAATTTACTGGTAGATAAACAGCGTGGCCGGTTCGCCACATTGACGCGACGCGACGCGACGACGTGCGGAAGTTCCTTGCTATTTATGCCTAAACGTCGACATGCTGTAGTTGCGTCGATCTGATCATCTCCAGTGAACTGATCAAATTAATGGTAGTGCTGCTTAAAGCTCGCTTCTGCTTAAGTCCATCGAGGGAATCAAATTGCAGTTATTGCAATATTATCATTCTATATCCCTACTTTAGTGCAGATAAAGTGGATGAGTAGTTGTAGTATGTCTTTTTAATTAAAGTATGTATAGTCCAAAAACATTAACTTTTTTTAAGATTTAATGTTTTCTGGTCTGTGCTTATGTTAGGCTTAGACTTATATTACCGCGGGATGGATGGAGTATTGGAATTGAATTGCCTTCCACGTACGTTATCATATCTGGTTCGTCTTCGTAGACTACTCCGGTTGTTAATTAACCTAGGAGAGCTAGCAATGACTTACTCCTATATATATACTCTATTTAAGGTGTAGTTATCAAATTAAACTACACAAAACAACCGGAGTCTAATTGTGTTGGCAGTAGTTTGAAAGCAAGAAAATGCGACCCCTCAGGGGAAAAACACAAGACAATGAGGCGATACCGATGCCGTGTAAACTGGACGGCCAGATTGTCCAAAGCTGTTGACAAATTACACGTCATGCCAGCCGACAAGCTTAATCGGGTATAACGGAAGTACAACGGTGAAACAGTCACCTCGCTCACACATGTATATACATGTATATAGTTCAGAGACCTCCAATACAACTTACTCGTACAAAGTGGTTGGCTCGGCGGCGCACGGCTAGGGCAACAGGAGTTAGCGGCTAAGGCAGTGGCGGAGCCACACTAGAGTATCGGGGTGCAGTTGCACTCTCAAAATTTTTGCATACAGACTCTTTATACAGTATGTATATCTAGTATAATACACAGACTATACAATGACTTACATCAAGTTATTCTCAGCAATCAATAGTCAGCGGCCCACCAACACAAGCAATATTTTGTGATATTGGTTGTACTAGAAACATGTAATTTGTTCTACTTGAATCTTTACTATGTCATTTAAACTTTTATGTTAAAATATATCATTTAAGTTTGCACCTTTATATACACACGAAAAGCGCTTTCAAGAGATATTTTGTAAGGTCGTGGATTTATTCTCGCCCTCCGCCTTTCTAGACATGTGATATTAGACACACTCACGCGTGTGCCGGGTTTTTTTTATCAGGATATTTTTCTACCGGGGGGTCCGGTTTGGCCGGTAAGGGAGAAAATCGAAATTTTTTGGCCAATTTCGGCCAAAAATTTCAAAAAAAAAATTGAATTTTTCGGATTTTAAATTTTTAAAAAATCGAATTCAGCCAAAATTTAGTCAAATTCGCAAAAATCAACCAAAACCGAAATTTCGCCCCGATTTGTGGTTCTACTAGGGGGGTTCAGAGAACCGTAAAATCGGTTTTCGGACGATTTTGAAATCCCTGCACGTGTGGTGCAAAGTGTGTGCATATGTGTCTTCCTTGTAATCGTAAAAAAAGTTTACACCTCTATAGATTTAAATCTGGCTCCGCCACTAGGTTAGGTTTAGGCCGGTTGCCTCTCCCTCCTCTCCTTATATGTGGCGCTTGGGTGAGTCCCACACAGAGTCGGTTGGGCCCTGGTCCGGCCTACTCTATCCCCTCTCTTTTCTTTTCCCTCTTTAATTCTCTCTAGGCTTTAAATAAAAGCAAGACATTACAGTAACATGCTCAACGAAAGAAAAAATTGGAATTGAAATGCTCACTTGCATTATCACATCTGTAGTTCACCTTCGTAAACTACAGGTGCAAACCAATTACTACAATTACTAGTCATTTCCCAACTGTTACTTTAGCCTTTGTCTAAGTTTATCTGATGAAAAATACTCCCTCCGTATTTATTTACATGACGTTGAGTGGTGAGCAAATGAGCTAGGGTGCGTCAACTATTTACATATGGAGGGAGTAGCTAGACTGCACATGCAATGCTTCATATATATATATATATATATATATATATATATATATATATATATATATATATATATATATATATATATATATATATATATATATATATATATATATATATATATATTATTCCTGTCTGCCCAATGATTTTGCAGAAACAGTTACAGTAAACAAATAGTGAGGTTAATACCTTAATTAATTATCACATGTGGAGATGTCGGGTTTTAGGCATCCGATGTCGCAACTTGCTCAAAACCTTCTCAATTTTTACCATAGACTCTACATGCGATAAAACGACGCCCGACAAGTTTCGTCTATTTTCGACTTCGCTCGATTTTATATAATTTAAATACACTTTTCCCGCAGGTACCTCGTCATGTTACGTCAACAAGATGCTCGAAATTTCATGTGAGTTCCTGGATACGGCCTTAACATACACCAAATATCATGAATATCATTTTTTGAATGACCAAATTCGATTATTCCATGCACCTGCAGTTCAAATTTGAAATATTCCATAAAATTCAACGAAACAAAAAAAAACTAACGAAATATAGAAAAAAAAGTCAAAATTGTCCCAAATTTGAACATGGAGTTTTAAATAATATATTAAGGCTGCAAAAAAATAATGGGGCAAAAAAACAAAACAAAAAAAAATTTTGTCGAGTGCCTACCGCACTCTAAGAAAGAAATTTTTAAAAAAAAGTTTTGCCGAGTCTTGGCCGCCCAAAGACTCGGCAAAGGGGGAAACCCTAACTAAATGTGTGGGCCGGCCCACACACTCACTCACTCCACACAACACGACGACGACGCACACTTGCCGCATGGCCGCCGCCACGCCTGCCTGCCCTGCCACCGCTGCCCCTCACTCACTGCGCCCCCCCCCGCCCAGCCCGACCCGCTGCCGCCCGCTCCCACCCCCCGCGCCCGCCCGCTCACCCACCCGCCCGCCCGTCCCACCATCACGCCAGCGCTGGCGTGCCGCCATGGCCCTGGCCGCAGCGCCGCGCCGCCCCCCCCCGCCGCCTCGCCAAGACCGGCCCTGCCCGCCTGCCGACCCGACTGAGCCGCCAGCACGCCTGCCTCGCCCGCCCCGCGCCCCGCGCCTAATTTTGGCCGGTCGGCCTCCCAAGATCGTAGATCGATGGCCATGCTCTATAAGGCTCACAAAATTGATTCTATAATTTTTTGTTTCTTTCCATGAATGGAGCTTAATTGTGCATTTGCAATAGTGTTCAACAATTAATATGGAGGATTCCAATAAATTATTAATTTAGTGACGAGGATGCATGCAAGGTTTAATTTTTAGAAACTAAGTTGTTGGGAGTTTCCATCACATAATTTTCATCGCTTTAAATAAAGTGAGATAATGCATGTTATTTATATTGTGTTCTCACGAGAAAATGGTGACGATCATCTTCCAATGTGTTGACTAGCCTCATTTGTGGACGTAATTAAGACCGAGAATAAAATGAAAGAGCACTACTACATGCATCTACTATACTTTACTAAGTTTTGCAAAGTCCTCTTGAAGTAGAACATTTGTTCTTGAGGATACCATGCATGTTAATAATTGTTTTTCTTATCTACCAAGTTGTGTGAATTAATCATATTTTTAAATGGATTGAAATATTATTTTTCTCTATGTCTTTTGCAAGCAAATTATGACCTAACGAATCATGTGTGTATCACAAAAGGCCAAGTTGTAAATCAAAAGTCGTGGCCAAGATTGCTTGGTGAGCAAAACAAAAAGCAACAAGTACTATGTACCATGAAAAAGAGAAAAGAAAGACTGCATTTAATATATTTTGTAGTCTTGGTAAGGCCCATTTAAATGCTCAACTTTCATGCATGGCATATATAATTACAGATATAATTATATATGTATTCGCAAGAAAAAAATAATTAAGCGCCATTTTGGTTGCAGGAAAAAATACCCAAAAATAATGGGTCAATTTCTTGTAATAAAATCAAACAATAATAAGATGCACCGAGAAGCATGCAACTTGCATCTAAAGAATTGAGATCATGACATGAGTTATATCTACAGCAAGGCAATGCATGAGACAACAATACAAAAAAATGTGTAAGTTATTTAATAATTTCCTTCATCTCGGTGCATTAGGTTCTCGTAACCTATCCATGGTTGGGATGTTTTATTTTTTTCCATTGATTTACGTGGTGTGAGTATGGTCTTGACTTGTCCGAGCTCCCAATATCATATTGTTGTCAAATTAGTTGGTATATAGTTTTCGGTTATTTCTCCAAATGTAGAATAAAATTATTTTGGATCCGGTTTAATTTTATTTAATTTATGGAAGTCGCTAGTCAACTTGGAATGCATTCTAACAGTATAGCAGTTTAATCAGTAGCAATGATACATATGGTAGATATTTATCCCATTGAAAACCAAGAAACACTATAGCGTTTTCTAGCTTTTCCGTTAATTATACCATAAGAATCCTAGTTTCTAGAGAGAACCATATGAAAGCATCTCAACTCCAATTACATACATTATAACACTTTATGTTACTCCTCTTGATCACAAAAACAAGTCGTTTTGAACATTAACACGGTTCCCAAAATGTACCTTTGCCCACTAATTAATATTAATATCACAATATATTTATAAAACCTAATAAAATTATAATATTATGAAAGTACTTTTCGAGACGAATCCACACATATGATTTTTCATGTAGCTAACCTAAATATTTAAAAGATATCAATGACTAAAGTTTTCAAAATTTGACTACGTGATCTGTCTGCTCCTAGCTAGTGTTCTCCTCTCCCGTGATAATCTCTCACTATATAAATATTGATGCTGTCGTCGTCGTGTCCATCGATCGAATAATTTAAGTACGTATTGGGCTAGCTTAATTTGGGTGGTGTAAACGTAACGTATCGTATGTAAACGTACCATGCACCTACGTCACTCCACTCTGTGGCATTGTTGCACTTGCACTAATATATATATATATGTGTCGATTGATCGATGATGTGTTGTTTTTTTCTTTGGGGAACATGCGTGAGGTGTTTTTGCTTTTTGTTGTATCTGCATCAGGAGCCCCGCCCCGGCCGCGCCCCAAGACTGGCGCCTCGCCGGCCCGCCCGCGTGGCGCCCGCCGCTCGCCCGCCCTGCGCCCGTCGTCGCTGCCCGCCCACCGGTCGGCCTCCGCCACCGGTTCGAACCGCCTAGGTATAATTGAGCTCTTCCTTACCATTGTAGTACGAGATCGGTGTAGCCAGTTAAGCGTCTCCGTCCAAACAGATCACGGTTGGAGGTATGCGGATCTCTGCATATCTATGATCAGATTCTGTTTGATTGTCCGTTTTTGGACAGCCCGCGGATACGTAGATGGGTTAGTTTCCATGTTCTGCTCGGATCCGAGACGGAGTTTCGGCACCACCTCACTGTTGTTCTCCGGATACACACTCTCCCTTCCAGGACGTGTATCGGAGAACAGAGGGGAGGTGCTGCCGAAATTCTATCTCGGATCGGAGTAGAGCATGGAAACTAACCTCATCTACGCATCCGTGGGTGGGATTAGGACCTATCCTCACCTATTAGACAGTAGGCACGCCGTGCAGATGCAACTGATGGTTATATTACTCCGTTATGTGTATATGCTAGAGGATGGATAACCGTGAGTGGATGTACACGGGACGCCCAAGTCAGGCTCAAATCACCCGTGAATGGATGGATAAGACCGAGAAATTCTTGGACCATGCATTTAAGGCTGACTAAGGAGCGAGAGACACGCTCGTCCTCGCAGCCCAATGTGAAAACAAGAAAAGAAAACAAGGGAAGTCATGGAAAAGATCTTTGCAAGTATGGATTTATGCCAAACTATACCCGTGGGTGTCCCATGGTGAAGCCTATCGCCCTAGAGAGGAGGCCGTGAGACGACGCTGGAGGCATTTGACGGTGACGGCGGGTACCAGGATGGTTAGGTGACTATGAGGATGCGACGCTTATTGAACGGCCACGGAGGACGAAAGCAGGAGGATGAGGAGGAGGAGCGAGCCAAGCTAAGGCGTGCTTGGCCATGTTGGATTCGCACGAAGGTCCTACATGAGAAGACAACGGTTTTCAACCGGATGCCATTGGCCGCCATCTTGGGGTTGAAGTCCCAAAGACAACATAACTCGAGCCCGCCGATGCTATGATGGCAATTATTGGGGGTCGCTCCGAGGGTCATCATCCGCCGAAGCGGCTTGTACGAAGTCAACGAGACTCCTTGAACATCAAGATGCCGTATGAGCAGATACATTGTTGTCCGAAGGGTGCGCCCTATTTAGGGAAGAACACAAGGATGCAAAGTCTTGTCCAAAGTGTAAATCCTCTAGGTATGTGGAGGTAGACAAAGGTGATGGAAAGAAGGAGCAGAATGAGGACATCCCCATGAAAGTCCTAAGACACCTTCCGATCATACCGAGGCTCCAACGGCTATTCATGTCCGAGGAGTCCGAAATGATGACATGGCACAAGAATGGCGCTCGATACAATCGACAAGATGGTACATCCAAGCAGATGGTGAAGCATGGAAAAGCTTTAATGGCAACCATCGTGGCAAAGATGAAGAGGCCCGTAATGTACGTGTTGCGCTGGCAACGGATGGGTTCAATCCTTATGGAATGATGTCGGCCCCATACACTTGTTGGCCCGTGTTCGCTATTCCCCTCAATCTCCCCCCCGGGGCCCTACTTCAACGGCAAAACATATTCTTGACGTTGATAATTCCCGACACACCGGAAACAAAATGGGTGTGTACATGCAAACTGCTTATGATGAATTGATCAAGGCTTGGAATGAAGGCGATGGACTTACGATCGAGCTACAAAGAAGAACTTCGAATGTATGTTTGGTACCAAGATCCATGCATGACTTCTGGCGATGGGATATTCGCCTACCGGTGTGTCCACGGAAGTTTCCATGCCCAGATGCAAGGCGACTCTACAGCTCATTTGGTTGAAGAAGGGTGGGAAGTTCTCGCTGCTCGACAAGCATCGACAGTTCCTCCCTCTTGACCATGCATTCAGAGGAGACACCAAGAACTTCACGAAAGGTGTCACGGTGACCGACCCTGCACCTTAGAAGATGACTAGTGCCCAGGTTCATGCTCAGATAGATGCTCTTGTGCTCCCGACGCAGAAAGATAATCCAAAGAAGGGTAAAAGAAAGAAAGTTAATCCAAAGAAAGATAATCCAAACAAAGATCGCTTTGTGGGCTATGGTGTGGAACATATGTGGACTCATAAGTCGGGATTGGAGAGGCTTCCTATTTTGATGACCTTCTCCTTCCACATAACATAGATGTAATGCACATCGAGAAGAATGTCGCCAAGCACTTTGGGCAACACTCATGGACATTTCGACAAGACAAAGGACAACCCTAAGGCCGAGTAGACATGGTAACACTATGCGATGCATCAAAGTCTGCAGATGTCGCCTCCAAGAGACGGCAAACCATGGAAAAGGCCTAAGGCCGATTCGCCTTGGAAAAGAAGCACAGACGGAAGTGATACAATGGATGCAGACGTTAAGTTTCCGATGGGTTTCTTTGCAAAACTGAGGAGGGAGCGAACCCAGACATCGCCGAGTCTTAGGGATGAAGAGTCATGACTTCCACATATGGATTGAGCGGCTTCTTCCGTCGATGGTTCGAGGCTACGTCCCTAAGCATGTCTGGAAGGTGCTGGCAGAGCTGAGCTTTTTCTTCCGCCAGCTTTGTGCCAAGGAGATATCTCTGAAAGTGGTTGAGGAGTTGGAAAAATGGCACCCGAGTTGCTCAGTAAGTTGGAGAAGATCTTTCCACCGGCTTTTTCTTGTCGATGCAAAGATTTGATTTTGCACCTCCTTAACGAGGTACGAATGGGGGCCGTCTTGAACCGTTGGTGCTATCCAATCGAGAGATGTCTAAAGACTGTTCGCCAGAAATGTGGAAACAAAGGCAGGATTGAGGCTTCCATAGCAGAGGCATTCATTCGTGAGGAGGTGTCAAACTTCACAACATTGTACTATAGTGAGAAGCTTCCTAGCGCAGCATAACCCACCCTCGTTACAACGAGGACGAAAATGAATCGACCTCACCTATTCAAAGGGCAACGCGGGAGATCAAGTGGAGCGGCCAAAAAGAGGCTGACCAATGAAGAGTGGCGCAAGATCATGCTCTACGTGTTGACTAACCTTGACGAAGTCGACAAGTATCAGGGGTAAGTTCTCAACGAACTTGTTACATACTCCGTAAATTTTCTGCATCCAACAACCTTGTTGCTTGTCGGTGCAGGGAATTTTTTGATCAATACTGGCATCTTTCAAGGCCACCTTCTGACCATGAACGAGAGACCCTTCTTCAACATGGTTCGCCTGATTTCATTACATGGTTCCAAAGAAAGGTACCTTCTGACCAACTTAGGTCGTTTCAATTTTGGCGTTCCTAGTTGCCTAATTTCATTTCTCTTGCTTGAGCTTGCAATTGCCAAAGTGATTTGTCTATAAGTGTCGAATTACGACAAGTGGCCGAGGCTTTGACTATAAGGTCTCGCCATTTAACGCTTATGACGTGAATGGATATCGCTTTCACACAACAAGCTACGAGAAGAGTCGGCCCAATCCAAGGACCACCAATATCGAGTATTTACCGAGAGTAACGCCACGAGGAGCAGGAGGACTATTATGGCACGCTTGAAGAAATATACGAGCTCAATTCCATGGTGAAAAGCACCTAAGCCACCATATTCAAATGCGGTGGTTTGATCTGCGAAGATCGAAAAAGTCCCCTAAATTTGGGATAATCAAACTAGACAGATTCCTTCTATCCGTGAGATGATGTCTATATTGTGGCTCAACAAGCCGAGCAAGTTTATTATTGTCCATATGCTTGCAAAACCGACCCACGCCTTCGTGGTTGGTATATTGTGCACAAGGTATCACCACATGGTAAATGTCCTCCCCAAACGATGATGATTACAACTTGAACCCACCCACGATGACGGGAGTTCTATCAATAAGACGAGGGCTACCAGGGATGCTTGAGATAGACTTAACCGGAGAGATTGAAATGGAAGTAGACGAGGAATGGGTTGTTGACGAGGAAGCTGCAGATGAGGTGCATGATCCGAGAGACTTGAAAATGCTTGACGGACTTGTACTTGACAATGATAGCGATGAGGATGAGGCTGTTGACGATTTGGAGGCTCTTGATAGTGATGACGATACCTATCGTCCAGATAATCCCGATCATGAAGAATATTAGAAATACATGTAATACTATGTTATTTTGTAATTACATTTTCTTTATTTTGCATCCCTTGGTAAGTACTTCTCGTTTATCTGTACTAATACTGGTTTATTCTTTTTAATTGCAGGTGATGGGGCCCACTAGGAGGTGTCAGTCGACTTACTCGAGACCGAGGGACACGCCACCCACCGAGGACACGGAGGCGGAGACGCCGAGAGGCAGAGGAGGTCGAGGGGCAGAGCCCAAAGTGAGCCGCCGACCGACCACGACCTTGGCTCACAAGACTTCTAGGGACGACGACGTCCCTCCGCCCACTGGTGGGCGAGGATGCGGGTCCGCGAGATGTACGACGACGCCTGTTCCGACGCGTCGAGGAGGGGGTTCTGCACACGCCCGAGGAGAGGGAGGGGTTCGACTTCCTCAATCGCCTCGAAACCCTACTTGCGAGGTCCCACCAGCCCCGGCGACCGATTGCACCTTAACGCCGCCCATCGATTGCACCCGAGGGGGATAAGTAAGTAACTTCATATGTTCTTCATTTGATATGTTGAAAAATCATAATAAGAGCTAATGTCAATGGGATCACTTGTGCAGGAACTGGATGCTTGTGGAGGAGGGGTCCCGGCCCGCAATGTCAATGGGATCTGGGACTTCGTGCAGGAACACTTCACGGCCCGTGTGGACGCCGAGGATGAGGACCCAGAGGTACCCTCGTTCGACCACTACGCCCTCGTCGCCACCGATGCTCCGCACGGAAACTTGGCGGATCGGGTGATTTCGGAGTTGTGGGTAAGCCTCAATTCATTGCATTCATTGGACATTCTTCAAATAAAATAATGGATACCTCGTGTCTTTATGCAGGACTTCTTCAGATGCCACCGCCAGAGGCAAGGGCGATCAGGTGGCTTACGCTTCCTGTAAAAGGCGTGTCTCGGACTTGTATTACGAGGCCCGCCTCAAAGACGTTGACTACAACGCCACCTACCGTAATAGAAGAATCAACAAAACACAAAGCGAGGAGATGACAGAGATTCTGACAAGGGAGCAGTACCTACTGGTAAATAGAAAACCATCTCCTGTTGATTTATTTTGAGATTAACTATGCCTAATTTGATCTTCTGATGGCTTGTAGGCGATTCCAAGCTGGTGCGCCACCCACCCCGATTGCTGGGCTGCTATAGTGGAGAAATGGCTGGACGCGGAATGGCAGAGGGCACCAGAGAAAAGCGACCAGCGAGCGCTGATGCCAGGTGCCCCTCACCATCAGGGCAGCGCCAGCCTCAGCAAGTATGCAAAGACATATGTAAGTCTGCACCATTTGTCTAATCTAGCCGCGCTCAATTCTGCATGATTTCTAACCACATGTTGTTGTCTTTCTCGCAGTCGGCGGCGCACGGTGGCCAGCCAATTGGCCAACTCACGGCGTTTGCTCTGGCCCACATGGGCCCGGCAAGGTCCAACATCGAGTACAACCCGGATGCGGGCCCAGAGGCGTACACCAACTCCAGCGTCCACACCCGCCTCACTTCTTACACGGAGGCGGCAAGGTCAGTCTACGGGCCGGCCTACGATCCGAGGACCGAGGAGCGCCTTGATCCTGAGATCGTGATGCGGGTGGGGGAAGGCAAGAAGCATGGGCGGTTCTGGCTTGGCGACGGCGTCCTCAACACGGGCTCTACTCCTCCTCTGAACCGCCTCCGAGCAGCGAGCACGAGCTCTAGCGTGCCCATAAGCCAACGGCCGACAACGGTGGCGGCACTCCAGGTAAGTATTCCAGTTTCATTCGTCGTTCTTTGACTTTTACGTTCCTTAGCTCTGCAATATTGAAACATTGGGGTCAAATGTTGCAGGCCGAGCTGCAGCAACTTCGGGCCCAGCAGGAGGCCCAGGAAGCTGAGCGGGCGGTTGAGCGGGCCGAGCGGGAGGCCGAGCGTCAGAGGCTACAAGCTGTTGAGGCCCAAAGAAGAAGGTTTGCTCAGTTCGTGCAACAACTTGGGGAGCAACAAGGTTGGCAGATCCCACTACACCTGCTTGCACCACAGCCACCACCACAGTCTACTCCGGTGAGTATGTTTTACTTTCTGTGCTCATGCTTAGTGTCAAACCTAGAGATGGCCTTCGTGCCGGATTTGTTGATGTGTGGGCCTTCATGCCGGGTTAGTTGATGTGACGGCCTTCGTGTCGAATGTGGTTGTCGGCCTTCGTCGACGCGTTTTTCTTGCAGTGTTTTGGAAACGCCCCCGTGCAGGAGGTGTCTGCGAAATTTTCAACTTTTCTTTAAACTCCTTACATTTTTATCTTGTCACCACGTGCAATATCTTCTTTTTGTGCGGCGGACATCGGGGGCGCCGAACCAGGTCGGAGGGTCGCCGCATCGCAAGTCGGGTTATCCGCACCGGACGGTCGCCGGGATCGCCGTTGGGCGCATCGCCGTGAGCCGCTTATGAGTAGTTTCTATGTATCGAACTTGTGAACTTGTGGACTATGAACTTGTGGTTTGTAATAAATTGTGGATTTCGGACAAATTTGGTCGTTTGTAATATATAAATGTGGTTTGTAATTTATTGTCTTTGTTGAATTGTGGTTTCTATTATATATATATGCATTGTTGTTTAAATGGAAAAGCAAAAACCAAAAAAAGGAATTTTAGAGGTGGCTTTGCCGAGTGCAATGACCATTGCACTCGCAAAGAAAATTAAAAATAAAAAATAAAAAACACGCTTTGCCGAGTGCAATGCTCATTGCACTCGACAAAGAAAATTAAAAAAAATAAATAAAAAACACGCTTTGCCGAGTGCCGGTGCTGTGGCACTCGGCAAAGAGGTTAAAAACAGATTTCTTTGCCGAGTGCCGGAACTGTTGCACTCGGCAAAGAAAAAAAAATAGACGGCGTCGGCCGTCGGCCGACGGCGTCAAATCTTTGTCGAGTGCCCGCACGGCACTCGGCAAAGCAGCCTTTACCGGAAGGGGATTCGACGGAGGCTCTTTGCCGAGTGTTGCACTCGGCAAAGGCTTTGCCGAGTGCAAAGCTGCCTTTGCCGAGTGCAACAGGCACTGGCAAAGAGCCCGCCTCCAGTAGTGCACGTACATTATCATATCTGGTCCGTCTTCGTAGACTACTCCGGTTGTTAATTAACCTAGGAGAGCTAGCAATGACTTACTTCTATATATATACTCTATTTAAGGTGTAGTTATCAAATTAAACTACACAAAACAACCGGAGTTTAATTGTGTTGGCAGTAGTTTGAAACCAAGAAAATGAGACCCCTCGGGAAAAAACACAAGACAATGAGGCGATACCGATGCCGTGTAGACTGGCCGGCCAGATTGTCGAAAGCTGTTGACAAATTACATGTCATGCCAGCCGACAAGCTTAATCGGGTATAACGGAAGTACAACGGTGAAACAGTCACCTCGCTCACACATGTATATACATGTATATAGTTCAGAGACCTCCAATACAACTTACTCGCACAAAGTGGTTGGCTCGGCGGCACGCGGCTAGGGCAACAGGAGTTAGCGGCTAAGGCAGTGACAGAGCCACATCAGAATATCGGGGTGCAGTTGCACCCTTAAAATTTTTGCATACAAACTCTTTATACAGTATGTATACCTAGTATAATACACAGACTATACAATGGCTTACATCAAGTTATTCTCAGCAATCAATAGTCAGCAGCCCACCAACACAAGCAATATTTTGTGATGTTGGTTGTACTAGAAACATGTAATTTGTTCTACTTGAATCTTTACTATGTTATTTAAACTTTTATGTTGAAATATATCATTTAAGTTTGCACCTTTATATACACACGAGTGCGCTTTCAGTAGATATTTTGTAAGGTCGTGGATTTATTCTCGTCCTCCGTCTTTCTAGACATGTGATATTAGACACACTCACGCGTGTGCCGGGTTTTTTTTATCGGGATATTTTTCTACCGGGGGGTCCGGTTTGGCCGGTAAGGGAGAAAATTGGAATTTTTTGGCCAATTTCGGCCAAAAATTTCTAATTTTTTCTGAATTTTTCGGATTTTAAATTTTAAAAAATCAAATTCGGCCAAAATTTAGTCAAATTCGGCCAAAATTCAACCAAAACCGAAATTTCGGCCCCGGTTTGTGGTTCTACTAGGGGGTGTTCGGTAGAACCGGTAAAACCGGTTTTCGGCCGATTTTGAAATCTCTGCACGTGTGTGGTGGAGTGTGTGCATATGTGTCTTCCTTGTAATCGTAAAAAAAAAATTTACACCTCTATAGACGAAATCCTGACTCCGCCACTAGGCTAGGGTTTAGGCCGGTTGCCTCTCCCCTCCTCTCCTTATATGTGGCGCTTGGGTGAGTCCCACACAGAGTCGGTTGGGCCCTGGTCCGGCCTACTCTATCCCCTCTCTTTTCTTTTCCCTCTTTAATTCTCTCTAGGCTTTAAATAAAAGCAAGACATTACAGTAACATGCTCAACGAAAGAAGAAATTGGAATTGAAATGCTCACTGCATTATCACATCTGTAGTTCACCTTCGTAAACTACAGGTGCAAACCAATTACTACAATTACTAGTCCTTTCCCAACTGTTACTTTAGCCTTTGTCTAAGTTTATCTGATGAAAAATACTCCCTCCGTATTTATTTACATGACGTTAAGTGGTGAGCAAATGAGCTAGGGTGCGTCAAGTATTTACATATGGAGGGAGTAGCTAGACTGCATATGCAATGCTTCATATTTTTTAGATAATGGAAGAGGACACCCTCTCCCGGCCTCTGCATTAAAGATGCACACAGCCTAATTTATTAAAAAGTTTAAGGTAACATAGTATCCAAACTGTTAATACTGGCAGAAGCCTTACAAGCAATTCTTGAATGAAATGTAATGCTTCATATATATATTATTCATGTTTGCCCAATGATTTTGCAGAAAACAGTTACAGGTAAACAAATAGTGAGGTTAATACCTTAATTAATTATCACACCAGAGTTAAACACACCGGCACACATTGTTCGGGACTGGCATTCCATAGTTAACAACTAATTAATTATCACACCAAGGAGGAAATGTTCAAAGGAAGAAGGCTTTAATTTGAGTACCAAACTAAAAAGCATTCTCCATCATCCTTCTAAATTCTAGAAAGCTGATCTGTCCATCTCCATCCCCATCAAAGGCGGCGATCATCCTCACGCAATCCTCGTACCTCGCCCCTTCCTCGAACCCTAGCCTCCTCATCACGTTCCACAGTTCCGCCGCGCTTATGAACCCGTCCTCGTCGCGGTCGAACACGTAGAACGCCTCCTCCAACTCGCCCCCGGTCGCCGTCTTGCCATCCATCAACTCATCGACAACACTCATCAGGTCACACCCTTGACACATCACTGCCTCCGCGCAACTCCACCCGGCGAGGCCTAACCTCGCCATGACAGTTGCCGCATCATGGCACGACGACGGAGGATCCTCGTCGAGGATTACAGGGTCGACGATGGTATCGTCGTGCGCTAGGAATCTGGTGGCTGCGCTCAAGAATCTCCCAATCTTTTTACTTACAGTGATGGCATCTATGATCAATGGCCGCAAGATCAACATCAGCAGAGATGACACCAGTGCAATTAGGATGTTGCGATCCATCGTCATCGCCCACATGGTTGTGTGATTGCAACAAATTAAACAGAAATGAAATCGATCTAAGACGTACCTTAGTATAGTGGTTCAAAGGAACTTCTTGAGTCATAGGCATTGGTGTGTATATATGGATGATCCGGTAAGGCACTGAAGAAGCTTGCATCATTTCGGAGAAATTCAGAGGAAGATGGATATCTTATTTATCACTCTGCTTGTTCTTTTGTGTATTGATAATGGAGATGACTTTAACAGGCGTCACTTTAAATAAAAAGCTATGGTTGCTAGCCTGTCAGTGAAACTTCCTGGAAATTTCTCATATATAAAGGACAACCAACACCGAAGGTTCCATCATTATATCTCCAAGATTGAAAGGAGATATATGAAAATTAATGCTACAACCAAAAAATAAATGGCCACATCTTTTAGTTGATCTACCCCTGCCACGACTCTGCGTGCGAATGAAACCCTTGCGAAATTTCATAGGTTAAACTCATTTATTAACACCTCGTCATATGGGTTCTGCTCATGGATGTAGTCCTACTTATTAGCCACGGTTACAAGATTCTACAATAAAATTGTGTCCATGGATATAGCGCCACATCTTCATGTTTTTTTTTTGACAGGAAACACCACGTCTTCATGAGTTCAGGTTGATATTACCCCTACCACGACTCTGCGTGCGAATGAAACCCTTTGCGAAATTTCATAAGTAAACTCATTTGTTTACAACTTGCCTTTTCGGTCCTGCTCGTGGATGTAGTCCTACTTGTTAGCCACGGTTACAAGATTCTATAGTAAAAATATGTTCATGGATATAAGAACCCTCGTTTCCTCAATAGAAATATATGGTAAAACCATTGGATTTTGATAATACCATGGCTGCCACCCGTAAGTTGCAGTACAAAAGTGGAAACTACCTGGAAATTTCTCAGAGGACAACCAACACCAAAGGTTCCATCATTATATCTCCGAGATTGGGAAAGGAGATATATGAAAATTAATGCTACAACCAAAAAATAAATGGCCACATCTTTTAGTTGATCTACCCCTACCACGACTCTGCGTGCGAATGAAACCCTTGCAAAATTTCATAAGTAAAACTCATTTATTAACACCTCGCCATATGGGTTTTGCTCGTGGACGTAGTCCTACTTATTAGCCACGGTTACAAGATTCTACAATAAAATTGTGTCTATGGATATAACGCCATATCTTCATGTTTTTTTTTTTTTGGACAGGAAATACCACGTCTTCATGTCATGGGCAGAGCTAGGGGTGGTGCCCGGTATGCACTAGCATACCCAAAAAGTTCAAAAACATGCATAAAGTATATAGGTATTATGGCCAAATTATTTGTTCCATTGAAAATAGATGAGGATTATAGTACAATACTTTAGACTTGTGTAAAGCATACTCCCCATCGAAATTTTTCTAGCTTCCGCCACCGCTTCAGGTTGATATTACCCCTACCATGACTATGTGTGCGAATGAAACCCTTTGCGAAATTTTGTAAGTAAACTCATTTGTTAAAAACTTGCCTTTTCAGCTCTGCTCGTGGATGTAGTCCTACTTGTTAGCCACGGTTACAAGATTTTATAGTAAAAATATGTTCATGAATATAAGAACCCTCGTTTCCTCAATAGAAATATATGGTAAAACCATTGGATTTAGATAATATCATGTCTTATCTCTGCTGCCCGTAAGTTGCAGTACAAAAGTGGACTCTTTCTTTGCAGCTCTGGCTCCCAACAAAATTTTATCTGTATTAAGCTTTTCGGAAGGACTATTCAATGTAGAGCCCTGCTTGGGAAAAAAAAAATCTAGTGCATTTTTCACCAAATTGACCATCCTACATGCCACCATATGAGGCTGGGAAGCCTAGCCTCCTATCCTAGGTAGCACCACTGCAGCCTACAGGTGGTTTTACACAATATGTTTTACCTAGAGGATCCTTTAGTAAAAATGGATTTGCAGAGAGCTCATCATGGAAATGTGAACTCAAAATGAAAATGGCGTAAAATATGCAATTTTATCAAGATGGTCTTGGTCCCCTAGTTTCAAAACAGATGGTCTTTGTCCCCTTGTTTCAAAAACAAAATTTTAGTCTTGGTACTTTGGGCCCTGGAAAAGGAAAAGAAAAAGGAAAAGAAAGAAGAAATTTCCATGGAAGGCGTTGTAAACTTGAAAGGAACGTTATTACTGAAAAGCTGGGCCGGAAATGGACTCAGTCCAAGTTTGTTGGCCCAAACCCGGTCTACCGGTCAGTCGCTTCACAGCGTAGAGCCAGCCGAATTTGTGTGTTCAGATCTAAGTCTCTTCACTGGTCAACATAAAAGATCAAGGAATTTCGACTTTTTCTTCTTATGATCCAGTTCAACCAGCTCAAACCAGACTACAGTGGAGTAGTTACTGTATGTACCTACCTACGTAGGACCGAAAAGGCGACTAGGATTTTCACCTCGTTCAGATTCAACACCAGATTCACCCTAATAGCTATGAGAGCTATGATGATCAACAGCAGAAGACTTGTGTTGAATTCGAACCAAAATCCCCGAAGCAAAGAACCAAAATGACCAAAACCTGTTCTGGAAATCGGTCAGACCGCCGGCAAAAAATCGATTAGACCAACGGGTGGTTTGACCGGCGTTATAGGATCGGTCTGACCGGCCCTGACCAGAAACAGTGCAAATAGTCCAAAAGCAAAACGAAAATCGGTCTAACTTTTGATCTACACCGCTAAACTTGACCAAATTTGTAACACACCTTCCTAGGGATATTAGGAACCTATTCTAAGCAGAGATTGTGTAGATCCACGTCAAAGTTTCGACCTTTTTCCATTCTACCGAAGGAAGGTTCAAAACCGGGCAAAAAACGAAAACCTGATCTGAACCTTGCTCGTGGGAGATTGATGATCTAGGTGATCTTAGATATGTTCCCACATGTCACAGTAAGGAGTAAGAGGGCACGAAACAAACCAAAAAGCACTAGATCATAGAAACCTCTAAAATCTCAAATATAGAGCAAGAACGCAAAAGAAACTCATCTTTGGGAATCATCCGTAGATTGATCTGAGGTTGAGAGGGTTTACAGCCACTCCATCAAAGGAGGACAAAGCTCAATTCATCAGCACACAACTCAACTCAACTCTCTAGATCCCTAAGCCTCTCCTCTTTCTCCTTAAGCCCTAAGACAAACTAGGGTTTACAAAATGAAGTGCTTGGTGGCTGTATAACAGCAGCCATCCCTATTTATATGGAGACCTAGCTTCTAGAGAGTTAACCCTAATGGGCTCCCGTTAAGGCCCAATACAAACGGGTCACACACGCACGCATTTTAAAGTGACGTCTTCACTTCTTTTGACCTAATCCATTTCTTGACGCACCGTCTTGCGCCGCGGGTTGGCATTAGGTCACCAAGGCGGTATTTGGTAAAATTACCAAAATACCCCTTCTCGATCTTTTCCGAAGACCGAGTCCGAACTACGTGAAACACATTCATGCTTCGCCACGTGTAGGTTGATCCACTGACTCTCATTGTGTTGGCAAGTCTCTCCCATCCGGATCCCACCGGAACCTCCATGGCACTTGCACCGACCCCCGCACCGCTTGATCAACCAGTCGCACCGAACTGCCCGTTCGGTCATCCTTGTCCATTCTGTGCCACGCTTGAGTCCATTGACCTAACCCGACATCCTTGATCGTTCTGGACCTCAGCTCTCCAAACTTAGTCCCGGTCCTCCTCGCCGTTGACCGTTGTTGACCTCCAAGCAACCTGCACACCAATAGACAAGCAAATCGAATCCGGGAACAAGTTCTTCGTAACTTGACCCACGTTAGTGAAAACATGCAACATGCAACACATATGCACTGAAGCCCATGTCCTTAGGCTAACCTAACATGCATCGCCAACAAGGCGACGAAGACAAGTCAAAATCGGTCGAGACGCCGTTCGCGGTGGCCCGACCGCCTCGACTAAACCAGAAAAACACTCGACGTATGGCCGGTCTGACCGCCGAATTGGCCGGTCTGACCGCCAATGACCTGACAGTTCAGATCCTTTGCCGAAAACGCTTAAATCGACAAACCGCTAATGCCATT
Organism: Phyllostachys edulis; assembly: GCA_036346405.1. Taxonomy (NCBI): domain Eukaryota; kingdom Viridiplantae; phylum Streptophyta; class Magnoliopsida; order Poales; family Poaceae; genus Phyllostachys; species Phyllostachys edulis. The sequence goes on along the minus strand of CM070557.1, from coordinate 22,221,311 downwards.
GCCAATTGTATCATCATCCTAAGATCATGCACATATCCTTATGATATCCACTATCTCCCCCTTGATGAACACATTGGCAATTTCTCAGAAAATATAGTTTTGAGGTTTCAAAATGAAAATACTTGACGTTTCGCGCAAAGGCACAACTTGGTCCAAATGTAAGAAAAAGCAAAGAAAATGACCAAGCTGGCTCAAGAATAATATAAGCAAGTGAGATAAGGCAAGGAAAGCACAAAAGCTTCAAATTCCAAAGAATAGCCAAAAATCTCACTTAGGTCCATATGCAAGAACAATTGTTCTATTTGACCTTCGATCATCGTGAGTCTTCAAGAATTGCAATTCAAATTCAGAAAAGGCAATAAGAACAAAAGAATGCAATTGAGATGCTCCCTCTCACTATGATCACCAAATTTCCAGAAAATCCAATCTCTCCTTATGACTCCAAAAAGCTCTAAAACAACATTTTTATCAATCTTTCTCCCCCTTTGATAATGAATTCATCAAGGTGCATGGAAGAAGATAGAGCATGAATGGAATGGAATGGCTGCAGTTTTTTTTTTCAATTTTTTAGTTTTTCTATTTTTGTTTAATTTTTAGCAAAAAAGGAGTCATAAAGATTATCCAAGAAGACTGTACAAGTATTACACCAAGCCATATTATGTGAAGAAGTTATGTTCAATTATGGCAAAAACATGTACAGCAAAGCTAAGGCCAAAATAGCAATAATTTGAGATTAAATAAATTGAAAGCATGACAAGGTGCTCAAGATCATAGTTTCACTAAAGGTATCCAAAAATGAGTCAAGCCATGTCTATAAGCAAAATGGAGACCAGAAACTAGAAATTGAGTCAATTTTGAGCATTTTGAGTTCAGTTTTGAAGCAAATTGATCAAGCATGTAGAATTTAGCATATTGAGCACATTTTTGAAAAATTTTTGGTCTTATCTTAGTAAAGCAAGTCCTGGACTAGGAGCCATCCACAACTGTCTCCTAAGTTTCAACCAATTGCCAATTTGTTTTCTTAGCATTGTGCTAGATCTCAAGCCTCACTGTGACCATCCCAAGCAACAAAACCTTAAGAGAGTGGTCTAGGTCATCCAAAACTCCCCCTGAGTTCATGCCTAGTGCAATGGCAAGCCGTCTCATAAGAAAGAATTGGTGATATCAGTTTTTTCGCACAGAAAAGCTCATTTTTCATTTGCTTGACTTAAGAATTATCATAGCTCAATTTAAAACTCGGAATAAGTTCAAGACTTAATTAAACCTATATGACATGGCATGAATCATGAGAGGATCACTATAGCAAAACTAGTCACAAGATCCAACAAGTCATATTTTGATTCAGTTTGCTCGCAGATAATAAAGCTAGCATGACAAAAGCTAAGCTATACAAGAAAAGCCATAAAAGAATTCTAGCAAACTAGCACAAGACATGGTAGGGTATAAAGTATGAAATCATGTCATACAAGGATAATAATCAAAGCTCCATGGATTTATATTACAATGCAAGTTGCTGATTTTAAAATGCATTATGATACAAATCAATGCAAAAAGAGCAAACTCCCCCTCAAAACAAGCCAAGAGGACTAACAACCCCCAACTCTCCCCGCAAAGAAGCAAAACGAGAAGAATCAAGAGCTTTAGTGAACATATCCGCAACCTGCTGCCCAGACTCTACAAAGTGAAGCACAACATCACCCTTCTCAACATGGTCTCTAAGGAAATGATATCGAATGTCAATGTGCTTAGTCCTAGAATGTTGCACTGAGTTTTTGGCAATGTTTATGGCACTAGTGTTGTCACAGAAAAGATGAACACTATCCAAAGATAACCCATAATCCCGAAGAGTAGATAAGATCTAGAGAACCTGAGAGCAACCATCGGTCATACTACATACTCGGCCAAGAAGGATCAGGCAACAGAGGACTGTTTCCTAAATGACCAAGAGATAAGAGATGTGCCTAAGAAATGACAAGTGCCAAAAGTACTCTTCCTATCCACTCTACACCCGGCAAAATCAGCATCAGAAAAAGCCCGAATAGAGAGAGCAGAGTCAAAAGAATACCAAAGTCCAAAGTCAAGAATGTCCTAGAGGTACCTGAAAATGCGACGCACTGCTTGACGATGAGAGGCTCGAGGGGAAGCCTAAAATCGAGCGCACAGACACACAGCGAATTGTATGTCCGGCCTCGAAGCGGTAAGGTAGAGGAGGGAGCCAATCATGCTACGGTACTCCTTCTGGTCCACAGGCTCGCCATCTTCATCTGGGTCCAGCACGGTGGTTGTGGCAATGGGAGTAGACATTGGCCTACTGCTTCCCATATCAAAGCGCCGAAGAAGGTCCTTTGTGTACTTACTTTGATGAATGAAGGTACCTTCTTTCAGTTGCTTTATTTGAAAACCAAGGAAGAAAGTCAATTCGCCCATCATGCTCATCTCGAACTCCTTGCTCATAGAATCTGAAAATCTAGACACCAAAGCATGAGAGGAACCACCGAATATAATGTCATCCACATAAATCAGAACCAAAAGAAAGTCACTGCCATGCTAGAGAGTGAACAAGGTTTTATCTACCATTCCCATTCTGAAATCATTTTTAAGCAGAAAACTCTTAAGCCTATCATACCAAGCTCTAGGGGCTTGCTTCAGTCCATACAAGGCTTTGGAGAGTTTAAAAACATGGTTTGGGAACTTGGGATTTTCAAAACCAGGAGGTTGGTTGACAAATACCTCTTCTTCTATAAAGCCATTCAGGAAAGCACTTTTGACATCCATTTGGAATAGCTTGAAGCCCTTGGATGCCGTAAATGTCTCCTCAAAGTCTAAGCCTTCTACCTGGGAAAAACCCTGAGCTACAAGTCTAGCCTTATTGCGAACTACCAACCTATCCTCACTTTGCTTATTTTTGAAAACTCATTTTGTTCCAATTACATTATGATTAGGTGGAGGTTCAACTAAGGTCTAGACTTTTTTTCTTTCAAAATTTTCAAGCTCTTCATGTATGGCATTGCCCCAAGAGGAATCAGATAAAGCATGGGTGACATCTCGGAATTCAAAAGAAGCGACAAAAGCAGAATTTGCATGAGAATCAGGAGAAATAAACCTGGAGCAAGTGACTCGCTCATGGAGATCCCCAATGATCTGCTCAGGCGGATGCTGTCGCTGAATGTGAAGAGGAGGTCCTGGTGCAGAAGTGGCCTCTACCTCATGAACTGTGGAGGTAGGAGTAGAGCGACTCAGATCGTCGGTGAAGGTAGGAGGAGGCTGCTCAGCTGAAGCTGGAGTAGTAGAAGCGGGCTCTCCAACCATCTCAGAAGTGACTGGAGGATGGATTGGGTCCTCATCCTCAGAGTCATCGTCGACGATGATGCTTTCTCGAATATCAGGAACCTATGTACCTGCAGCGTTGGGTCTAGTACCAGGACTAGCCTCATCAAAAGTGACTTCGCAAGTCTCAACAATTTTGTTAGTGTCAAAATTAAATACACGATAGCCACGAGAATGAGCAGGATATCCAAGAAATATGCCATCAGAACATCTAGATTCAAATTTATCAAGGTTGCCATGTTTAAGAATGAAGCACTTGCAACAAAAAATCTTGAAATGAGAGACTTTGAGCTTATTATCAAATCTAAGCTCAAAAGAAGTCTTGCCAATAACAGACCTCAAGAACACCCTATTAGAGATGTAACAAGCAGTAGAGATCGCCTTAGCCCAAAACCTCCTAGGTGTGGAATGCTCATCTAGCATGGTCCTGGCTATCTCTACAAGGGTCCTATTCTTCCTCTCTACAACACCATTCTGCTGGGGAACTCTAAGTGAAGAAAACTAGTGCTCTAGCCCCCTATCAGAACAGAAGGTGGCAAAGGAAAAATTCTTGAATTCTGTCCCATTGTCACTCCTAATGGCTCTCAAAGCTCCAGGAAGGTCAACAGCAAGTCTAAGGACCAATTCTCTAAAATAGCCAAAAGCCTCGTTCTTAGAAACCAGAAAATAAACCCATGAATACCTGGAGTAATCATCCACAATCACAAGCACATACCATTTCCCACCGGTAGACTGAACTCTAGAAGGATCAACAGTGTCTAAGTGCAAGAGCTGACTAGGTCCATCTGTCATCACTAAGGTAAGAGGTGGATGAGAAGAAGAAACCATCTTACCATGTCTACAGGGTGTGCACACTAGATCTCTAACAGCCTTCAGCCTGGGCAAACCTCTAATCAAATCCTTGCAACTGACTCTAGTCAAGTGATCGAAGCCTATGTGTCCAAGCCTATGATACCACAATACTAGATCATGAAAGTCAGAAGTCACAAGACACCTAGGGCTAGAAGCAGAAGAGATACTGAAATCAGCACAAAAGATCCTCTCAACCCTGTAGATCTCAAAGATAAGCTCACCCGAGGAGTCTAGAACTCTACACTCACCACTTTTAAATCTCACTTTTAGGTCCTCATCAAGAAGCTGGGAGACAGATAAAAGATTATACCTCAGCTTACTTACCAAAGCGACGTCCTTGAGCATGAACTTGTTGTTGACGCGCACTGTGCCCTTGGCTATCACGGTCCTAGTAGAAGCATCCCCAAATGTGATAAATTCATTGCCGGATACACGTGTGAGGGAGGAGAACCATCTAGAATCTCCAGTTATGTGTCGAGAACACTCAGAGTCAACAAGCCATATGTCCTCCTTCCTCGCACGACGGACCTACAAAGCACGAACAGAAAACATCTGTGCCTCAGTACTGGGGTTAGTGATAAAAGACTTGGGAATCCAGTACTGAGTCACATGATGCTTGGGCAAAGTAGTAGAAGCAGCAGTGAAATGGTTAGAATTAAAATCATAAGAATGCACACGAGAACCATCTAGACCTCTCCGAATCGACCTACCAAAAGGTCGGTACTCCCCCTGTCTAGATGCTACCCGTGGTCTCTCCTCACGATATCCAACCTAAAGCGCTGCCTAGAGCCACCAAAGGAGTCAAAGAAGTCCTCTACGAACCTAGACCTATGTCTAGCAGGAAAGACGGGTTGCTTGGCTCTAAAGACTACAGTAGGTGAAGGAACTCCTCTAATGGTTCTCAAAGCACTCATCCTCTTCTTCCTCTCAATCTTGGCTCTACGGAAGCAGAACTCAACAATGTGGCCATCCTTCTTGCAGAAGGTGCAATGGTACTTGACCTTTTGAGGGGTCTGACCTGTTGAAGTAGAAGCACCTGTCTTGCTAGAAGGGATTTGGGCAAAACCTGCAGATCTGAAAAACTCCCCTAGATGGCTCAGGAGGTTCTACCTCAAACATACCACTCTCAACAGCTCTTACAACCTTAGGTGGATGGTTCTTGGAATGCTCTAAGGAATTAAATCCTAGTCCACTTTTCTTCACACTCACCTTAGATTGATTAAGGATCATGTTGAAGTTCTTCTTCCCACCAGTAAATCTCTCAAGAGTCCTGTTAAGGTAGTCAATTTCTTTGACTAGCTCCTTACATGAGACACACTTATTTGACTTGACAGCCCTTTCAGACTTTTCCTTATAGTGAGCTACCTCAGCTTTCAAAGCCTCACAAGACACACAATAGTTATCTCTAAACCTATCCAACTGCTCTTTGAACTTAACTCTAAAAGCTTCTTGTATCTTATCTATATTATGCTCAACCTCAATACAAAGAGTACAAGAATTAGAATCAACAACTTTCTTCGAAGTAGTCATGGACATAGATTGTTCAATTTTATCTTTCTCCTCAAGAGTCTTGTTTAAGGCATCATTCTCAATTGTGAGTTTAATACAGTTTTCACATGAAGCAGTTTTAGAATAAAGAACCATTTCAGTCATCTCCTTCATTTTAATCCTACTATCCTCACAATGAGAACACATATGACTAGCATCAAATTTCTGCAATTCTTTAGTAGCACTATCCAATTTCAACTCAAGTAATGCACAATTTGAACAAGATGAATGAATAACATCTACAGCAGTCACATCTAGAGCAATAACATCCATGCAAACATGACTGGGACTCGACTTGAGAGAATCTAGTTCATCAAAAGCATCTTTCAGTTGATTAGCAATAGAGGAATGAACAGATTTCAAATTTGCTAGTTCATTAAGCAAGCTAGAGCAAGAATCACAATCATCAGCGGGATTAATGGATTTGAGCCTAACAACTTCTAGGTTCAAGTCATTAATCATGGTATCATGTTTCTTAATCATTTTTGCTTGCTTATTCAATTTTTGTTCAGCATGAACCAAAGCACGTTTCATATCAGCAAGTGAGGGACGTACCTCATCGGGATCGCTGAAAGGGTCGTCGTCGTTGGAGGAGTCGACATCATGGCTGTCCCTAGCCATGAAGCACATACCGGTGAAGTCCTGGGCCTTCTTCTTGCCATGAGAGTCATAAATCGCCGCCCTCCGCCTCCGAGTCCACATCGCTCATGTCAACACTCTCAAGAGCGGCAAGGACCTGGCTGACGAACTTGCGATAGTTGGGCTTCTTGTCTTTCGTGTCTTTAGCTTGAGGACGCCTCCGAGAGTTCTTCTCCATCTTGCCCTTCAGCTTAGGGCACTTGGAGCGAATATGGTTCGGCTCACCACACTCAAAACAAGTGACAGGGCCACCTCTCCTCCTGTTCCTCACCTTGTTGTATACTCTGGAAAATTTTGTGGATAGAAGGGCTAGGTCATCCTCGGGCAGTTTCTCTAGCTGCTCATCACTCAGAGAATGCAAAGCGGACAAGGAAAAACCAAATGAGCCAAAATCCAATGAATCAGAAGAACTACTCTTAGATGGGTCGACCACCAAAGCCATCGACTCTGTCTTGGGGAGACGCGAGATAAAGTCAATCTCATGCGTCTTCAACCTCGAGTAGAGCTTATCCATGGTAAGTTCATTCATGATAGTGTTGTCATTGATGGATGTGATCTTCATCCCCCAGACCTTCACACCAAGAGCACCCAAAAGCTAGCGTGCGTTCTCAGACTCAGTGAAAACAAGATCTACTGCACGTAGGTCATGAAGAATCTTGGAGAACCTCCCCCACAGCTCATCTAAAGACTCACCAAGCCTTTGCTCGATCTTTGAGTATTCTTTCTTGAGCTGGTTCTGTCTCACTTTCTTGATCGCAGTAGAGCCCTCGTGGTAGTCACAAAGGGTCCTCCAGAACTCGTGAGCAGGCCTCAAATGAGCCATGCGCTCAAACTCAGATTGACTAAGACTTTGGATCAGAAAGTTCCGAGCCTTGCTATTAGCCTCAACATCTGGAGTGATCACATCGTCATTGGCTGGCACGACATATGGATTTTTGACTTTAAGCCAAATAGCGTGCCCTTGAGCCTCGATGTAGGCATGCATGCGTGCCTTCCAGTAAGCAAAATCAACTCCATCAGAAACATGTGATTTGGTTGAATACTTGTCAGTCGTCATGGCTCCAAAGACCAGTTAAGATCTATGAGAAGAGCTAACCGGGCTCTGATACCACTTGTAGGACCGAAAATGCGACTAGAGGGGGTGAATAGGAGCTTGCCTAATTTTCACCTCGCTTGATTCAACACCGATTCACCCCAATAGCTATGAGAGCTATGAGGATCAACAACGAAGACTTGTGTTGAACTCGAACGAAAATCCCGGCAAAGAACCAAAATGACCAAAACTGTTTCGAAATCCACGATCACGGCAAAAATCGGTCGACCGACGGCGGTTTGACCGGCGTTATAGGACCGGTCGATCGCCCCGATGTAAACAAAGGCAGATAAATTTAAAACCAAAACGAAAATCGGTCTAATTTTTGATCTACACGGCCAAACTTGACCAAATTTGGAACACACCTTCCTAAGGATATTAGGAACCTATTCTAAGCAGAGATTGAGTAGATCCACGTCAAAGTTTCAACCTTTTTTCATTCTATCGAAGGAAGGTTCAAAACCGGTCAAAAAAACGAAAACCTGATCTGAACCTTACTCGTGGGAGATTGATAATCTAGGTGATCTTAGATATGTTCTCACATGTCACAGTAAGGAGTAAGAGGGCACGAAACAAACCAAAAAGTACTAGATCATAGAAACCTCCAAAATCTCAAATATAGAGCAAGAACACAAAAGAAACTCATCTTTGGGAATCATCCATAGATTGATCTGAGGTTGAGAGGGTTTACAACCACTCCATCCAAGGAGGATAAAGCTCAATCCATGAGCACACAACTCAACTCAACTCTCTAGATCCCTAAGCCTCTCCTCTTTCTCCTTAAGCCCTAAGACAAACTAGGGTTTACAAAATGAAGTGCTTGGTGGCTGTATCACAGCAGCCATCCCTATTTATATGGAGGCATAGCTTCTAGAGAGTTAACCCTAATGAGCTCCCGTTAAGGCGCAATACAAACGGGTCACACACGCACGCATTTTAAAGTGACGTCTTCACTTCTCTTGACCTAATCCACTTCTTGACGCACCGTCTTGCGCCGCGGGTTGACATTAGGTCACCAAGGCGGTATTTGGTAAAATTACCAAAATACACCTTCTTGATCTTTTCCGAAGACCGAGTCCGAACTGCGTGAAACACATCCATGCTTCGCCATGTGTAGGTTGATCCAGCGGCTCTTATCATGTCGGCAAGTCTCTCCCATCTGGATCTCACCGGAACCTCCATGACACTTGCACCGACCCCCGCACCGCTTGATCAACCAGTCACACCGAACTGCCCGTTCGATCATCCTTGTCCATTCTGTGCCATGCTTGAGTCCATTGACCTCACCCGACATCCTTGATCGTTCTGGACCTCAGCTCTCCAAGCTTAATCCCAATCCTCCTCGCTGTTGACCGTCGTTGACCTCCAAGCAACCTGCACACCAATAGACAAGCAAATCGAATCCGGAAATAAGTTCTTCACAACTTGACACACGTTAGTGAAAACATGCAGCATGCAGCACATATGCACTGAAGCCTATGTCCTTAGACTAACCCAACATGCATCGCCAACAAGGCGACGAAGACAAGTCAAAATCGGTCAGACCGCCGTTCTAGCCGGTCTGACCGTCCTTGGGACTGAACCAGAAAAACACTCGAGGTATGGCCGGTCTGACCACCGAATTGGCCGGTCTGACCGTCAATAACCTGACAGTTCAGATCCTTTGCCGAAAACGCTTGAATCGACAAACCGCTAATGTCATTGCCAATTGTATCATCATCCTAAGATCATGCACATATCCTCATAATATCCACAACCTACGTACAAAGATTGTCTAGAAAGATGGCCAAGTTTGGATAATTTGATGGTAACGAAGCTAAGTACAAAATCATTTATAACCTCTTTGAATAATCATGCGTGAGATTTCTTCACAAACTCTTGAGATAACAGAGTGGCTAATTGGTCTTGGATCGCGATCAGAGGTAACAAAGCCCTCATGGTTTTACTACCTTTTATTAGTATGTAGCGGAATTTTTCTTGGACTAAGCCCTTACTAATTCAATTTATGTGATTAAGTAACAATTAGGATGAAACTAAAATACAGGAGGCTGAGAAAGTAAAATACAAGTTCAAAGAGCTAAGTGACATAACCTCACAAGTTCAGAGATCTATAGTGCAATTTTCTCTTTGTTTTCTATTACTTTTTCGTATAAAAAGTTCTCCTCCTATAAAAAATTCTATTTTTATAAGGAAAAATTGAGAATTTGCCACTCCTAAGCACCTGATTTAGGATTTGACACCTTTAGATTTTGGTGCAAAATAAAAGCAAAAAATACTGGAATACGTCTAGTGGTATCAAATCACAGGTATTTAGTGCTTAGGAGTGGCAAATTATAAAAAAGAAACTTAAAGGTGACAAATACTAAATCCAGGAGCTTAGGAGTGATAAATCCTGAATTTTCTCTTTCATATGTAGCTTAAATTAGACGGTAACAAATATGTCTCTCCTCGAGCTATCGCGTGCCCCCCTATTGTCTAATCCTGGCTCCGTCCCTGAGAAGGAATGCATTATGAGGCAACGTATCATATGCACACAACCTTATTCGTGCACTCATGCACTCGGCCATCCTGACCCTCTGATCGCGATCCAAGAGACAAGATCGAGGAGGGCACAATTTGCAAAAAACCGCCCGTCTCTCCCCGTAAATTTTTCGAAAACCCTCCTATCGCCTCCCGACCCCGACTCACCTTCCTTTCCCATCCCAATCCTAATCTCCCAAACCCTCTCTGTGCGGCGGCGGCGTCCACGAGCGATGGCAACCACCTTATACCCATCTCCGTGCATAGGCGACAGCACCACACGTTCCGAGCAGAGGCGAAGATCCGGGAGATCTTCATGCTGGTGCTCAGCTCCACCATGACCGAGGGGAAGATCGTCTCCTGGACCGCCGCTGAGGGCCACACTGTCATCGTCATCAAGTCCTACTATTAAATGAAAGTATGGTTATCAAACCATGAAAGTCTGGATAGCAACGCTCTCCACCATGTTCTTGGTCATAGCGGGATCTCATCCTCGGACTCGACAAGGAGCGCCATGGCGGAGCCGGCGGGCGTGGACAAGCACCGCGGTGAGGAATCCGTTGTGGAAGTTCTCGACGTCCATGTCGGCCTGGTCAGACTCGACGTCGACTATGGGGTTGCCCTTGGCGGCGGTTCAGGAGATGATCTTGCCCTCGGTCATGGTGGAGCTGAGCACTAGCAAGATCTCCCGTATCGTCTTGGTAGAGTTGAGCAATAGCAAGAAGATCTCCCGTATCGTCATGATTTGGGTTCAGGTGATGGGGAATGGGAAGGGAAGGGAGGCTGAGCTAGAGTCTGGACGAGACAATGGGCTTTTTCGCAAAATTGATAGTGGAAGGTGGGCGGTTTTGTGCAAATTGTGTCGGCCTGGATCGTGTCCCTTGGATCTCGATGGGAGGGTGGAATGGCAGAGTGCATGAGTGAAGCTGTGTACACATGATACGTTGCCGCATTATGTAGCCATTAAGATCACGAAAAAGAAGAGAACTGAGCGTTGCTCAATTGGCATCAGGGTCAGATAACCGGTTTCAGATCTCTAAGGAGGGAGAGGGTCCGATACAACCAATATGGCCGATTATTGGAAATTTTGGGTTGATTTCAACCGAAAATTTCAAATCAAATTCCAATTTTTTTTAAATAAAAAAGGGCCAAAAAAGCTGAAAATCAGTCGAAATTGGTTGAAAACATCGGCCAAAATTTTTGAAAATAAATTTCGGCAAAAAATTCTTCTATATTTGACAAAATTCATGCAAAACAGACCGGTTTGAAATTTTACCAGAGGTCTGATACAACCGATTCTCACCGCGTGCGCCGCAGTCCGCCTTGTACCCTTTCAAAAAAAAATAACGAAAAAGATGAAACCAGAACAAATGCACTAACAATGACATGCAAAACACCAGGAAGATCTTGCAATTATACATGGCATTCTACAATCAGTAAAATTCAGATGGTTCTTAACAGGAGTAGATAACTACACGAAAAAGAACATAGTAACATACATTATCCCTTCGCAGAAGATGCCTAAAAACTAGTTATTCCAATAAAATCTGGTACATTACCAATGCTTTGAGCAATAAATACTCTCTTTTGCATTCTAACCCGAATAGGGGCACTTATTCCATGGTGACTGCAACACCAAATATGCCCCGCCGCTTCATAATTCCACAACAATTAGCTGCTTCTGTTGATAAAGAGAGTTTAGTTCATCACAAAGGAAACTCCGAAATACATTTGGACATTGCTGAATCTAGTGTTATTCAACAGGGAACTACAGGTAGATGTGAAAGAGATTCAGCTCTTATTGTGTTGGGCCTTATGCAAATTTTATAAAGAACAAGTAAGGAAAATAAGCTGAGTGATTAAAATGCTGTGAGATGAGCAAAACTTTAAGAAAGGTTCTAAAGATTTTCCACGGTATATCTAGTGTTTTTTGTCATACTATTTATGTACGATGCCTCAAAATTGGTAGTAGTACTCATAGTCTCATATAGACAAATATTTCTCTGTGTTTCAAGTTTATGTTTACACAAAGCTAATATACAGTTTAAAAAATTTGCAAATTCCTATTTACCAAGTATGCCAAATTGGGCGCTTGTGTCAGCATAAGAATAAGATGTTACAACCTTACAGGTAACACGGGCTAAATCACGTTTCCAAAGTGAACATTCATAGGGTACATAAAGAAGCAGTCCCAAGTCATGTGAATTCTAGTACCAACTTCCATTTTGCCCAAAGGCACCAAAATAGTAACACTTCATCGGAATATTTCAATCTATCAACATCTCAGAAGGAACACATTCATCCCTTCATCAAATCAAAAGTATTACACCTCTACTAGCACATGAACTCCATAAGGCAGCATAAGCTATGCAGTCACATTTTCAGAAAGAAATCAGAAATCACTAACCTTGTAATGGCAAATTATGCTTCGGTGCTTTCTTTATGGGTTGGTTATTTAGCCAAAGGAACCTCTGCACTTGCGAGACCAACATAAACAATTTTTAGACTTCTGACACCCAGAATTGATTCCCAGTTGAGCATTACCTTGGCTCTGACCATAATCATATGTAAGCTCTGTCATTGGAGGAATATGCTTAATTGCAAAGAATGCGATATGTGGATATCCCTCGTCACCGTGATCATACAAAATTGGTTGCCAAAAAACATTAGGTGAGCAGCTGTGGTTCATAAAGCGAGCTATGTTGCCAGTTCGTTTTGCACTAATGATTATTGGCAGTAGCTTAGATGTCTCATTTGAGTCAGAAAGACTAGGTTCACCCAGTAATTCTGGTGCATAGTTCCATCTTAAATTCTGTTCATAAGGAGGTGTCTCAAAGATGTAATCATCTTCTCCATTCACACTATTTCTGTCAACAATTTCACCTGCATATTCACAGATAAACGTGCCTGCTCGAATTGGATCCCAACTACGAAGGCCCCAACCTCGATGTCCCGTCTTAAACACTTCAAAGTGGATCTGAGTACCTTTCTGTACAACTCGGTTCCGGCAATTATGTGAACATGTGCAAGAATCATTACACTCATATAACATAGGCATCCGGCTAACAAGTATGCCTGAAGCACTGTAAGGAAGGTCACCAGCATTTCGATGCGTACAAGAGCAGTTGTTATCACCAGGTAGGCATACACTTGTGCATTTGCAGCCTTGCATCTTTCTCATTGAACTCAGAGAATTCCCGTAGTTCAGTTTAGTTGTATAGGTGAAGTGGCTAGGGCCCTTCTCATCATCAACCTCATTTACCAGGCAAACAGGCTTACTTTCCACACCATATGATATGTCACGTAATATAACATGGTCTCTAGAGGATTGATTTTCCCTCCATTTTTCAGTCTTCTTCCACACTGCGATGCCATCAGGTTGGCCAGGTTCCCTGAGCAACTTGTGTTTGAACACATTGAAACCAGATTTCCCCTTCTCCACCCAGGCTTCTCTAATCTTGTAAAGGCCATCATATATGTATATCTTACCAGTTGGACATGTCAAATCTCTTACACTTCGAATGACTCTGATTGGATTACCTCTATGCAAACTCCTCTCCAGTGCAAGATTACCTCTCTCAAGCTTCTGGTCATCCTTACCAGACATGCCCTGTCCAGTGTAAACCAGAACATCTGGATCATCTTCCGTATTCTCATACACACCAGCTGACACAATACTAATAGCCACAGGGTCCTCCTCATCACCAAATTTAGCAGACATGTAATCAATTCCTGCCATGCTCTGACTATTCAGCCCTACCAGGCACATCTCGATTCTGAAGTAGAACATGTCACCAACCTCGACACCTGGAACCTCTCCAATCCTCTTGTTCTTGTTGACACGAAGTTCAGCACTCATCATGATACTCCCAGCCTTCAAGTTATGCTGCTGCTTTGCTGCTTGCTTCACCTCGTCCAGCTGCATGAGTCTCCGCCGCAGTGCATCAAACATCATAAGTACATTATCTACAGATTCCCTAGGATCATCGGAAGACAAAGATGGCAGGTGCAGCAGGTTGGTGCCAATTTTCTTAGGCCGTCCACGTTTTACTGTTGTGTCACCGGTGTCATCATCTATTGAAAGACCAGAATGACTTGAAGGAGTCACTAAACCATCAGGCACACGCTTCGGCCGTCCCCTCTTCCTCTTACCATCTTCTGGTAAGGTGGCTGCAGAAGGTGTCTGCAAAATAGTCTCACTGTCTTTTGAATGAATTGGAGGAGCTGACGTATCTGAACTATCCTGCACACGCTTGGGTCGTCCCCTTTTCCTCTTAACAGATTCATGTACAGTGGATGCGAGAGGTGACTGAAAAACAGGTGTACTATCTGCTTGAGGAGCTGAAGGAGTTGGCAGGACAGAAATATCTTGCACACGCCTGGGTCGTCCCCTCTTCCTCTTACCAGATTCAAGTGTGGTAGCTGAAGGAGGCGTCTGGAAAGTAACATTGTTACTTTCTGGAGGAGCTGGAGGAGCTGGAGGAACTGAAGGAACCAAATGAACAGAAGGAACTGAAGGAACAGTAGTATCTTGCACACGCCTGGGCCTTCCCCTCTTCTTCTTACCAGATTCCTGTGTTGCGGCCGCTGCAGGAGTTTGCAAGGCAGGGGTGGCCATTGTGTTGTTTGCAGTACCATTAGCATGAGCGGCTCCATTCATATCAACAACATATGGCTGCCTCTGATTGGGATCTGCAGGAGCAGCCGGTGCTGCAAACATCGGTGGAACACCAGCAGGCACCCCCAGTTCAGTGCCTCCAGCATATGGTCCAAAAGGGGTGACACAGACAAACGAAGATGAGTTTTGAGGGGTGAAAGTGTGCAGCCCAAGCGGCGCAGGGAACATGGGAGTCAATGTGCGCAAGGGTTTGGCATCAACGACTGCTGCATCATTCAACGGAACTGAAGCAGTTTGCTGAGTTCCAGCCATTGTAAACCACTGACTGATCTTTTGCCAAATCAAGATTTATGGCAGTATTTCCTTTATATCTTGCTCTGCAGTCTACACTTGTTTAAAGGTCACACTTTAGAGAAAGCTGGAAAGGAAAAAAGAAATCCATGAGTGTATTCAGTATACAATTGATCAAGAACTTAAAGATATGATTATATAATTCAACATGGTTGTCAAGGAAAGTTACAAGAAGGACCGAGAGTTGCACAGATCTTGTAACTTATATAAGCAAGTAGGGGCCAGGAGAAAAAACCCCGGCCGGTAACCGCCGGTTACCGGTTACCGGCCGGGGTCCGGGAGAAAAATCCCGGCCGAAAAAGTTTCAAACTACAATTTTCAGTGCTTTGCTTCCTAATGGTTCTTTGTTTGATAATCTACTCTGTTTGACTAACCATTATGGCAGAGGTTGGTTTAATGAGTGCCATATTATGGTACTCAGTTGACAAATGGCAATAAAATTCCAGAAGCAATTCAGACTGATGGACTACTTTGGCTCTGATGCTATCATTTGTAGTAGGAATTTAATAAGGTGTTACCTTGAATCATGAAAGATAAATTTTACCTCTGATAACCTCAAGTTGTCATTCCTGATAGGGACACTACCATTCTTTTTTGTAACGCTTTTATTTTTTTGCATATGTGAGGTTGATGCATCACCTTTGATGCAAGATTACAAGAGCTCATTTTTCGCTGTTTATAGGCATTTGTTGAAACTGGTCTATCAAGTCATTGGGTGCCAGAATAGTTAAAAAGATTTAAACATTGTAGGATGTCTTAACAGATTATAGGTGATTTATTATGTTCATTGACCTCATATGTTACTTCACAACCAAACCAAGAATTGAACCCTGTTGCTTGATTGAAAGGAATTTAACTTGGATTTACTCGATTAAACCTTGAAGTTGTATTCTAAAGCTTCTTAGTTAGAGTATATGCATACTGTATACCTTCTTGAATCAGGCTTAACTCATACAAGCTATATTTCGGCTACTTCATTAAACTCTTTTTTGCAATTGCTACTTCATTAAAATCTTGGAGGATTGCTACTTCATTAAACACTCTACAATTGCTAATTACTCATTTTCCTTTGTTTTCCGGTTACCGCTCGGTAACCGGTTGGGAGAAATTTGAATTCAACTTTTGCTTTCTGAATTTCAGCTGGTTTTTAGCCGGTATTTCCGGTTACCGGCCGGGAAATGTTACCGGGCCCCGAACGGGATTTTGCCTGGTAACGGTTCTTTGATCCTTGGTAGGGGCAGACCCAAAGTAAAATGTTGTTGGGGAGACCATGTAACTAGGTAACTACCCTCTCCTGTCTAAATTGAATGTTGCTTTTGTAAATGTGCCACCGGTAAACTTTTTAAACTTGAACCATTGATATATTTGGTATCGAGACTGTGCACGAGAAAATGGCACAAGCATATTCATCATAAAAAATGCTGTCATAATATTGTAATTTTATATGTTTCACCTAATTTATAACAGCAAAAATATCGTCAAAGTTGTGTATTGGAGAACATGTAAAGTCAAAAAACAACATTCTTTCTGGACTCAGAGACAGTAACAGGTGCTGTTGAGAGTTTTTACACTATACACTTCAAACAGTTTCTTAGGCAATACACGGCTGTGAGCTGAGACAACTCCATGTGAATCAGTTTAACAAAAGAACTTATTTACAAGGACTTAAATAAATGATTGGTATTTAAATTTTGTGGAAGCATGGGGCTAAGATTAGAAAATAACTTCCCATTTTTATAGCATCAAGTTGAAAAAATAGCAAATTTTACACATAACAATTGATAGTAACATGAAGGCTGAAGATCATTTTGCAAGTAGACAATCAAAAGTAAAAAATGCTTAGTAGTAATTGGGCGCTTTAAAATTCTTGGCCTGCTGGGAATAATAGTTGGTAACAACTAACATAAATAAGATTATGGCAACCATGAATTATTGGATAAAAACGGTTTGTCAAACAGGGAAAACTTGAGGATGACCACGTATAGGTGCAGGCTGGCGGGGAGTGGGGAATTGGCAGGGGGTGGGTGGCCGGCGTGTGGCCATTCACAGTGTGCGTGCGCGCATGTGGGGGTGCGGGAGGTGGCAAGTATGCATTTACTAGTGAAAAACTAGTGTAGGTGCATGTACCACACACTTTTTTTTTTGTTCGACTAAGAGGTGAGCACACCTTAACTGCTTGTTTCTTGTACATGGTGGACCCACGGCCACTAACCCCGTGGGTCTCTATGATGAAACTCAGCCAAGCAACTCACCTCGATCCACTGCAGTCAAATCGTCATACACCAGTGTGTATTCTGCATAGCTCTCATATATTGCCTAGCGCTTTGCTAAATTTGGCACAAGGCGTGCTTTTCTAATCAATTCCATTGCCGTCCGTGTTTGTCACGCAAGGTATTCCAAGATGCTCTGCAGCATGTTATTCACACACCAATGGGCCTAGCAAAAAGCATTGCGTCTCCACGACAAAACATTGATCACCACCCACTAAGATTGGTGCAAGAATGGGCAGCTGTGATACCATATTCTTATCCTAAGAATTTTCTTCTTTGATACTAAGATTATTCACACAACCAAGCAACTATATAATTCATGCAAGGCAGTGAATTATAAGGTTGTTTGATGAGGTAATTGCAAAAGAAGCATCCCCATTTCATGCAACTCTCGACCAGCTATTCCGTACTATAATTATACCCTGCTACAGGTTTCCTTCTTTTGAAACAACCACCATAGCATCTTCTTTCGGTCCAAATATCACGGTACATATTAAAAGAAGGCTAAAATTAATGGTCACTGGCGCATGCATTTGGCAGTATCATCTCCAGCACCCGTACAGCAAAATTCCAAAAATTATATAGAATAAACTGCTGTTAGCAGTACTAGTTTAGGGTAATAGACAACCTAATACAATACATGCACTTGAAAACATGGTTAGATGCACCCGTACAGCTATGACCTATGGGGACACAGCACGAGACCCCAGTGAGATCGATCTGATCTTTGCGCGCAACTACGGATCGAACCATGGATGGATTATATTAGATTGGATTACTACTCCACAACAGCAGCAAACAAATCCGCAACTAAATCCCAGGAAGAAAGTTTTGGATTTGGTTGCTCGCAGCAAAGGAAGAAGCTAGGGCTTACCAAGAGCAAACTCCGGATGGATCGCCATTCCAGTGGAGCAGAGGAGGAGGACGCCGACGGCTACGAGAGGAGAGCTCCTTCGAGGTGGCGTGCGCGCGCGCGTGCTCCGGTGGTAGGAGGCGCGGGCAGGCGAAGAGAGGGCTGGGGTTTGGGTTCGGCGGCGCTGGCGAAGAGAGAGAGAGAGATAGAGAGGGTTGTGTTGTACTGTTGTGCGACACGTAGGGGAGGGGAGACCCGAGCCGGGACAAAGAAAAGGGTGCAGCAGGTGGGCCGTGGGCTGGGTTGGGCCTAGCCGAGGCTCGGGCCCTCGACCCATGGACCCAGAAGACTCTTTTTTTTCCAGAAGAGGACCATTTTACCTCACATCTATCTCGAAAGTGCAATCAAAACCGTCTAAATAATACACTCAACTTTCGATACGGGTGCAAATCACCCCTTAAGGCCTTGTTTGGCAGCGCCGGGATCGACAAGGATTGACCGGAATCGCACGGGAAAAATTCCGGTGGGATAGAAATCTTAATAGCCTTCATACCGCTATCGACGCCGAATCGAAAACCCTCGCTCCACTCCAATCCACGGGGAATCTGCACACTCTACCGTCGTGGTTCTCCGTCATGAAGGCCACGATTATCGTGGCGAGTCATCTTCAAGCAGAGGAAGCAGTGGAAGAACCATTGAACTACTCCTCAAGTGAAAGTCATTGCCGCCACTGCGGGCCGCAGTGGCGCCGCCGCCGACAGGCTGAGCGAGTGAAGCGCAAATGCAGTTGCGGAGCCCCACCGGCCAGCCTGCTGGCCAAGGCTGCTGGCCTGGCCATGGTCAAGAAATCATGGAAGCGTGGAGCGGTGCACCAAAGACCACGCTACGCCGCCATCGGGAGAAGCGGCGGCGAGGCCGGCGCCGTGGCAAGGATGGACGCGACAAGACCGACGAGGATGAGCAAGAAGACGCTCCATCTTCCGAGGTCGCGACGCAAACTCCCAACTCCTTTTTTATCGGATCGGTGTATGGTTGGATCGGATGCTTTTTCTTCAATTATAGACTCGTACCTGCTGTGAGAGGGGATTGGGTGGAGGGAGGGGGATTCACCTGATCCCTCTTTGGATTATTTCTCCTATAGATAGATTTTTCCAGCAACCAAACAAGGCCTAATGGTGGTTTTGTATGTAGTTTTGCCCCGCTGGCCGCTGACGTCATTGAACATTGCCATGATGGCAAAAAGCATCTCTCACGCACAGCTAATTGTGCCACATCACCCGAATCTCTCTTTCCATTCCTCTCCTCTCTCCCTCGCTCCCAATGAACACACAGTATCTTAGTACCTGCTCATGGTCGAGAATTGTATATATTCCAAGGTTGGCTCGTGGGCTGTCGAGGCCAACATGTTCCCTGTCGTGGTCAAGGATTGTGTGTTATGTGGTCTGCTCATCCTTCTCCTCTCTTCCTTAGTATTATGCAAGGGGCCATGGCGATTGGCGGGTGCTAGAGGATGTAGAGGGGCGCGAACCATGGCGGGAGTATTGCGACGTTGTGTGGCAAGAAGATGCGGTGGTGTGGCTCTGACGTGGAGACAAGGTTGCGCTGCAAACGATGGTTAACGGTCTCAAAGCTGTGCAGCCGTTGCCCAGTGAGCTTGAGCCACTTAGGTTACGGCAGAGACAGAAAGGGGACATAAAAGGAAGGGAAGAAGTAAGATGAGACTCTTTTTTTCCTGACTTCACCATTCAAAGCTGATTGGGATGCCACATTAGCATATGTTCCCAGTGGGTTGCCACATCAATGAAAACCCAGGATGGTTTGAGTTGAGGGGGTTATTTGCACTGCTATTGAAAGTTGAAGGTGTTATTCAAACGGTTTTGTAGTTGAGAGTGTAACTTTTACTTTCGTGATAGTTGAGAGGGTAAAATAAACTACTTCCTTGCTTTTTTATTGTCCAAGTTATGGCACATTCCTCTCAAAAGAAAGAGAGAGTATGGCACATCTTTCTTCCTATGTCTCTTCCATTCACCAATTCTCACTTGGTTGTGATTAGGGGTGGATAACGAGCTAGCTCGGCTCGGCTCGACCAAACTCATTAGTGATCATGGCTCAGCTTGGCTCGACTCGTTAAGAAAACGAGCAAAAATATCTGCTCGGCTCGGCTCGGCATAAAAGCTCAAGCTGAATCGTTAGGCTCATTATTAACAATTGCACTAGTGTTCATCAATCACCACCAAATAGAGCAGATCATAATTCATGAGTTGACAACCACAACAAAAGGGTCAGTGCTGATTGGCCAGAGCGAGGCGACTTTGTAGCGGTGAGGGGTTGCATGGTTTAACACTGATGTTGAGGCAGAGTGTGAAGCAAAGGCGGATGCAGACGACCTCCTCCCTCCGTGGTTCTTAGACTCCAGGCTCGATTGTCGCTCCATCGCACGCGGAGGCCGGAGCTGGAGGTCAGAGCCAGAGGTGGTAGGCGAAGGCCAGGCGCGGAGGGCTGTCCAGGCACACGGGAGGCAGAGGTTGTCGAACCCGAGAGTAGAAAGACCCCCGAATTCTCTGTGTTTCTCACACTAGTTCAGGAACAACTAGTGTACACAGTTAAACAAAAATGATAACAAGTCCATATCACGTATTTTATTCATATTATCAAAGTTTTATTACAAAAGGGCACGAGACCAAAAGAAAAGTTTAGCGAAAACATAAAGTAGTAGTAGGCCACACGATACGCCACAGGTATCGTCTGGGCGCAGCCTAGTCGACCATGTCCTCGCCAACAACGTAGTACTCCTCCTCTGATCAACAATTTATTAAGCAAGGTGAGTATGAAACATACTCCTTAAGTTCCACCCAATAACAGATTATAATGCATGCAAGGATTTATCAAAGGAAGGTTTATAGGGTTGAATTTACATAAAGCAATATTTTATTTTTAAATATTTGTGCTAAGTTCTAAAGCAGTTATTCTATAACTAAAATTCTTTTTCTAAATTTTCAAGTTTTATAGTAGGATAACCTCCACACAAAATCTAGTGAAGGATACCCTCCTATTACATAGCTAACTGTCCAATTTCTCAAGGATTAACCACCCTAAAACATCTGTGCTAAAATCATTTTTAAATCAAAACCAAGTCTAATCCGCAAAAAGCTTTGTTCAGCATGACCGTGGACACGGCTATTCGAATAGTTTTATACTCTGCAGAGTTTGTACAACTTTACTCACAAGAGATAATCAGCTTAAAATGTCGGTCATGAAACGCTTTCGAAGGCGTGCGACTAAGTGATTATCATATGGCTATTACAATGCTCCATCCCAAAGCATTTATGTCCTCTAAGGTTTCACTTCCCACTACTACAGAAAAGGCTTTCACTGACGGTTCAAAAACGTCATCACAGACGGTTTCGTGAGCCGCCTCGAGTTTATGGGTCGATGATGACATGAGGTCATCACGAGCGGTTTTGAACCGTGATGTGATGTATAGCGGTTTGTGGTTCACGCTGCGATAATAATATCATGCGGTTCAAACCAAACCTCATGCGTGATAACACATATCATAGACGGTTTCATCCACAAACCGCTGATAGCACATATCCTGATTTGTGCACATATCATGATGATTTTTCTCTATAAAGGCCCAGCTGGTGCTTGTACCATTAAATAAGCATCATATATGCATTACATATATATTGTGGCCGAAGTCTCTCGGCCACTTTGGGGGATCGTCCACATGACATGAGAAGGATGAGGCGGTAGCCACAGGCAACCTCATTGAGCCCTTGCAAGTATAAAAAGTATGGATGCAAGGAGGCGTTAGGACATCAATTACGGATTGGGCGTCACTATGTTCGAAAGTGTCGTTGATGATCTTGGTATACTCGATGGGAAGTGGCATCATGTATTAGCAACTATCCATTCTTGAGTATGTAATCGTCTTTAAACCCAACAAGAACACTAAGCAACCATTCTCATATTTCAAAAGAATTCTCAACTTGTTGCTTGGTGTTCTTGTTGGCTTTAAAGACAATTACATGCTCAAGAATTGTTGGTTGCTAATACATGATGCCACTTCCCACCGGAGAAGTTAAGATCAACGCCACTTTTCAACATAACGACGCCCAATCCGTAATTGGATGTCCAACCGCCTCTTTGCATCCATACTTTTTAAACTTACAAGGGCTTAATGAGATTGCCCGTGGATACCGCCTCATTCTTCTCATGTCATGGGACTAATTCTCAAAGTGGTCGAGATCACTTAATAATATATATATAATATATATATGATGCCTGCTTTTAATGGCACAAGCGTACCAACGCTGGAGACTTTATAGAGAAGAGATTATGAATGGAATGGTAGGACGACTGCACGCAAGAGGTAGGAGAACTTGACCGCATGAACAAGGGACTATTAATATGAACTAATTATCAATTCAATTTCAGCATAAGACTATTGACACCATTACATCACAGAGCAAGGGACTATTAATATGAACTAATTATCAATTCAATTTCAGATAAGACTATTGACATCATTACATCACACAAAGAAGAGGACTATTAATATGAACTAATTATCAATTCAATTTCAGATAGGACTATTTACATCATTACATCACAGAGCAAGGGACTATTAATATGAACTAATTATCAATTCAATTTCAAAGATAAGACTATTGACATCATTACATCACACAAAGAAGAGGACTATTAATATGAACTAATTATCAATTCAATTTCAACATAAGACTATTTACATCATTACATCACAGAGCAAGAGGACTATTAATATGAACTAATTATCAATTCAATTTCAAAGATAAGATTATTAACATCATTGAGCGGTTCATCGCAAGAGAACAAGACCAAGGGTGTCCAAACCCACCACACAAGTAGTAGCCCTCTAAGATCCATCGCAGAGCACTAGCTAGCCATTTTCATCACAGAGCAAGGGGGTAGAGACAGAGAGGGACCTTAGTACAACAAGAAACCACGGTGGCGACCCCACCACCAAAGACAACCCTCATCCATTTCCTTTACCTTGCATAAATCACACAAACATCGTGACACAACTTAAGGTTCATGCATAAAAATCAAACTCAACAAAAGACATTAAGCTAACAGATCTAGAGGAGAATAGAGGAGGATGGGGAAAGCAAAGCCCGCCAGGTTCCTAGCTAGCAGTATGAACGGGTCGGGCGGCGTCGGCGACGCAGGTCGAGCGGCGGCCGAGGTGGGGAGGAACGGAGTTAGGCGGGCGCAAACCCCAGCAGAGTGGGAGTGACGAGTTTGACGTCATCAGAAGTTGGCTGGTCGGTGACGCCGCAAAAGACACTCTTATCGCACGAGTGTCTTTTGCGGTCACCAGATGCTGCAACCGTCGGCGACGGAAGAATGGCGGCGCCAAGAAGCGACGGGAGGAACGGACGAGAGTAAGGTCACTGGGAGTGGCGAGTTAGAGCGCAAACCCTAGCGGCAAGCCGGGCTAGCTCCTACTTATAAAGAGATTTATCGAGACGGTTCTATTATGGAACCGTGCTGATATTATCACGACGGTTCCATAATAGAGCCGCTCGTGATATAGATATATCCTGACGGTTCCATAATAGAGCCGCTCGTGAAATGGTTTTTCTCAAGTATATATATACAATTACATGACATGAAGAAATTACATGTTTATATTAAAAAGCGTAAACCTATAATTAAACAAGGTTTTTCTAGTGGCGAAGGTAGGTCGCTATCTCCATCTCGCAATACTTCATAGGCGACGGTGTCGCATCGACGGTTCTCGATCATCGAACGAAGTTCAAATGCGCCCACCCGCTGACGCGCATTGCTCGAAAGTGTCTCCAAGACCCTCGATCGTTGAACCAAGAAGAATTGAGCACATAGGCTCTCTTCCTTGCTTGAGGGTCTCGGCACCGTCGACTTCGCCGCCGCCGCCTCGATTACATTAGCCCAAGTGACGGCAAGCCTCTCGAGACGCAACGCCGTTTTGGAGGACTACGACGATGACGCCAGAACTCGCCGAAAGTGCGAGATCACCGGAAGACATGGCGGAGGAGGATGTCAAGACGGCGGAAGGTGGCCGCCACCTGCTCCGGAAAATTCTCCGCCGGCAGAGGAGTGAAGACACCGTTGATCAAACAGTGTTCTTCCGCAGCACGGTTCAACTTATACCGAGAGAGGTGCTCGTACTGTGCGGCCAGAAAGGCCATCAGTGCCGGCGACAAGGAAGAGGCAGCCATTTCTTTTTTTTATAAGTATGTGGGGATGATCATCTTGGATGGCGGATGATCCTTTTTATAAAACAAGGAATAAATTCGGAGCGTGAGACGAAGAGACGCGTTGGGGAGCCGAAGCGGATCGATGCGATGAAGAGACGCAACATCGGGGAGCCGAAGCGGATGGCGACGAACACAGACGCATCGGCGATGAAGAAATTAACTCACGCTGGAGCGATATTATCACAGACGGTTATTTTTAAGAACCGCTCAGGATATTAATTAATATCACAGACGGTTCTTGTTGTAACCGCTCGCGATACTTCATGACGGTTGTGTTTTAAAACCGCTCGGATATCGATAATATCACAAACGGTTTCGAACAAGAACCGCTCGTGATACTTCATGACGGTCTTCAACATGAACCGCTCGTGATATTGCCTCTTCACGATGGTTTTTAGCGCAGCCAGAGAGTACTGACGCCTCTAAACCAAAACCGCTCGTGATTGAATGTAATACCGACGGTTTCGGTCAACCGTCTGTGATGAGGCGTCCAGTATTAGCCTTTTTGTAGTAGTGTCCATTGGCCTACTAGCCCGACAGAAGTCTCCATCTTGTGCCAAGTGGGAATTTCTGTCTGCCCGATACTCGCACATCTAAATGACACAACTAGCAGAAGGGTGTTGCAAATTATTAAGCCAGGTCTGTCCCATACCAGACTTGTAGTAGTACGGATGAGCTTTACAAGCTGTAGCGGACCAGTCCTTAACTAACTTGGGCAACTTTTAATAAAACCCTAGTCTCGATCATTGAAATGAATCGATCCCGTGCATCAACTTGCGCCAACCTTAACAACCATTTCGCCCAAGTCTGAAACAATTTTTTTTATTTTGCTTTTCAAAATTATTTGCAAAATTTCTATGGCAAACCAAGGCCATAGACTCATTTTTAAACAATAGTTGAATATTTGGCTAAAATTCCCAAATTTAACATTTTTGGTGTATGCGTGACTATGCGTATAATTTTCCCAAAGGTTCCTAGTTCATGTTATTGCAGCAACTAGGTGTTCATGTGAGGTGACAATATGTTTGTTTCAATATCAAGATTGGCTGTACAATGGAATTGGGAATAACTATAATTTTCAAACAGGAATTTCAATGAATTGAATATAAATAATCATGCAATAATAATTTAAAATATTAGAATTCAAATATGATCAAAATATGTAACTTGCCTTGCTCAAGTGGTTGCTGATCGGACTTGTTGAAGAAATCTAGCTCTCCGGAGTCGTCGAAGTCTATACGCGAAAATAAGAAAAATTCAAATAA
Organism: Phyllostachys edulis; assembly: GCA_036346405.1. NCBI lineage: Eukaryota > Viridiplantae > Streptophyta > Magnoliopsida > Poales > Poaceae > Phyllostachys > Phyllostachys edulis. The sequence goes on along the minus strand of CM070557.1, from coordinate 22,195,691 downwards.
AATTAAACTAAACTCAAAATTTTATTATTTTAGTATATTTAGATAAATTATAATTTTAGATGAATTTAGAAATTTGAATCACTGGAATCAGAGCTCGTGTGAAGGAGAACGAGTCCTCGAAAGTTTGAATTCCAAAGAAATTACCCTAAATTCAATTTTCCAGAATTAATGAATTATTTTTATAAAATAAAACCTAAATATTGTGCAAGCGTAACGTCAGCTGCTGATTTCTATTTTCATCTAAATTAATTTTCTACGGGAAAAAAAATGTGTCTCTAACATGTGGGCCCTCGGTGGACCGGGCGCGTATGAAAGCATCTAGGCCCCTAAATATAATTTTGGTAATTAATGACAACAATGTGTTATGGGACTAATATGTGTGTTAAGATGTTTTAAAGGCTTAGTCCCGGGGTTTGAATAACAACATGAAAATGGCAATGCAAAGATAATAAAAGAACGACATGACTCAAGACAAATGTATTATGTAGCCTAAGGACTCTTCTATAGTTTTTACCGGTCTCGGTGTTTGGTGAAAAGACCAGATTTATAGGCTAGATGTTGTACTATAAAGAGGGATCATGGCTAGTAGCTTGATGATTTATTTTATACCATCTTGATCAACTAAAGTCATATATTGCATTTAGAACAACTTCTAGAAAATCTTCAGTAAAAATCGATATGATCACAGTTGATGAGCGGTACTACCGCAGAGTGGTAGCACCAAATTCTAGTTGGCAGTATGTAAATTCCAAAGAGCATATTTTTGGGAATTTTTCCTCCTCTGGAAATCGATAGTACCGATTGAGCCGAGTGGTACCTTTCTGTAACGGCTAGTTCAGAAGAATTAAATGAACAGTAGTTGACTGTTGAATAGTAGTTGTGGTAATACCGGTCGATCAACATCTACTAAATTTTCAAGGGATCTTATTCAAACGGTCGGATTTTTGGTTGGGGGCTATAAATACCCCTCACCAGCACCAAGCTCAGGACCTTGGACCTCATTGAATACACTTGAGCCTTTGGCGCACTCTCCTCTACTCATTTACTCATATTTCACATTTTGAAGTAGCTGATAGCATTTAAGTGCATATGCATCATTAGTTGATCTCTTTGGCACTTGATAATCTTCAAGCAAGAGCTTTGATTTGTTACTCTTAGTGCTTGCCAGCACCTAGACGGCTTGGAGGAAGTTTGTGCGATGATCTCTTCAAAGAAGATTGTGAAGAGGCCTGGCAACGATTGTGATTGATTAGGTGCTCACCATCTCCGGAGTGGAGGAAGAGCAATCATAGTAGAATTGAGGTGTTTGAGGTTTAATTCGTGGAGCTAGTCCAATCCATTTGGACTTACCTCAACGTGGACTAGTGAAGACCGGCAAGTCTTCGATACCACGGGAAAAACATTGCTTGTCTCCATTGTGGTTTTCTCTCTTGTCTTTACTATTTCCGCATTTACATTTCTATCAATTTATTTGTGTAAAATTGCTTAGCTAGAATTGTATTTAGTATTGACATAGCTTTGAGGTGTCTTAGTGAAAGCTTAGAATATATCTCTTGAATTGTGCTAGAATTCCTTAATTTGACCATACTTACTAAAATTGTCAATTAGAGCACCAGAATTTTATAAACCTCATGTTCACCCCCCCTCTAGTCAGTCATCCTTGATCCTACAAGTGGTATCAGAGCTTGGTCTCTCTTTTATTTAGGCTTAAACGTCTAGGAGAGAAAGTGTGAGAGCCTCAGGAATTTAACTTGTAATGCTTAACCATCCTAACGGTTCTAACATCACAAGAGAAATTCCTGACTCTTGGTGTATTATGTACCTCCTAAGAGTGGTACACATACACCTTCACAAACGGTATCAAACCATACACAAGTTATCACAATACCGTAATCTTCATAATTTACAACATACGAGGTACAGTTTTTATACATAGGGCCAACAGGCCAAATAGCAAGATAAGATATCAAGTACGCAGCGAAAAACAGTAGATAAACCAAAATAAAACCATAAATTACCCGTCAATAGAGTCCCAATGGCTTGTCATAACTCACAGGGCAACCGACTGGGGTTCAAACCTTAGAAATCGACGTTCCTGCATAAACTTTCCTTACCCGATTCAACATCAACACCTGCTGTCCAGATTAGTAAAAAAAAGCAAACAGTGAGTGCACGAATGTACTCCGCAAGACTTTACCAAGCCTATACATAGCTACATACAAGCTCTACTCAATGGAGAAGGCTACAAAGTTTATTTTCAGCACAAAGCAATATTTCAATTTGAATACAATGTAGTAGATTTAAATTGCAAGTGAGCAAACATTTTTAATACTTCAAATAACAATGAGTAAATAACATTAGACCAACAAATATACATCAATAGGTGGCTGCCCCTGCAGCATACAACAATACCATGAGAAACCATTCTCAATACCACCGATCAAGTTTTAAGTTTAAATTTCAAAATGTTGAGTCTAACTCTCGAAAGACCTCACCAAGTGTATCCATAACCAAGGGCGTGGCTATTCGAATAGTTTAAACCCTACAGGGTGTACAACTTTACCCACATGTCAGACCGCTCCTTTTGCCACCAGATGAAGCACACTTCCGAAGGTATGCCAGCAAAGCTAAGTCCTACAAGACGTTTTCCAATGTGATGTATTAACTACGAGCCGCCCGTATGGATAGAAACTCATACGTTGTGTCGGAGTCATTGTAAAGCCTCAGTCAACTACCCCTCAGGGTAAAGCCTCGGACAACTACAATGCCCCTCAGTGTGGAGAACCTAGACAGGAACACACTTCCGCACACCCAACAACAACAACATATCTCTTTTTTTTAATGCAACACACAACCACCACATGCGACTCGGAGCTAACACATACCAAAGTACTAAGTCAAGAGGGGACCCATATGACCCTCAAGTGGATGCACGCAATAATACTTGGTTTAGTGTAACAAGATGTTCGGTCCTTGTTGACTCAGGCACCAACCACACACCCGATAACCACACCTATAAACCATGTGCCCAAGTCTAAATCTTTTTATTTTTATTTTTAGTTTTTCAAATATAATAGCACAGGGTGCTAGTTATAACATAATAAAAATGATTTATGTGATCAAGGTCATCGACAAGTCGACAACCGCCCAATCTACTAAAAACTAAGCATTGCTAAGCATGACGCCGAATAAACATAAATAGACCATATAACATCCACCGGGCTCTAATTCACCAGCGGGATTATTAACTTAGGCTAGTGGCAGGGGATGGACAATTTTAGAGAATTCATGCAACAGGATTAACTACCTCTAATCGACAAAATTAACTTAACAAATAAAGCATGCATACATACAGTTGCAAACAAGATAATAGTTTGGAATATAATAGGATCAACATGCATCAACAGAATGGGTGCTTGCCTTTGTTTGCTGGAACTCTGGACATCCTCATGATCATTTCGGTTGCATTCCCGCATCATTGTCATCTAACGATAAGAACCGAGAAAAACTCAAGATCCAAAATGCTCAAACATGCATGAGAATTAAACAGTAACAAGATGCTGGTTTCTAAAAGATTTTAGGTGAAAATTTTAGTTCATTTGGAGTTCATATGAATTTTCTAGGAATTTGTCAAGGTTAAAGTCCTTAATGTACAATTACTTTAATTATCAAATTTTTCTATAACATAGACATGTTTCAAAGTTATCCCATATTAAAGTACAAGAAAATTTAAAATTTTAAAAATTGATTTCACTTCATTTGGGGTTAAAATGAATTGCTTATGAATTTTTTGGAAGTTTATACAATTTCTAGTGTACAAACAATTCCTTTTAGAACTTAATTTAACTCCAATATTTTCTAGAAAATAAACATACTTAAAATCTACCCCAATTAACAACACACTAAAAATGAAAACCAACAAAATTGTTTTCATTCAATTTGGAGCTAATTTGAATTAGTTGTGAATTTTTGAAGTTATAAGGATTTTCAGTGCAAATTTAAGTCATTTCAGAATTTTAATTGGAGTTAAATACTTTTTACACCTAGGCTGATCTAGCCACGGTCTAAGACAGATGGGGCCCAGGTCAAAGGTTGACTTGGTCCACGGCTTGGGTTAGGGTTGAATGGTGATGTCAAAGGCGGGTTTTTGGGAATACGCCTTCACCAAAGGGAGGTGCATTCCACAACCGACTAGGACGGAGACTGATCTGCCGAGTGGGCCCGGCTTGTCATAGACTCCAACAGAGAACCTGAGTTAATTGTCTCACATTAAATCTCCTCGGGCTCGCATGTCACAGACACAAAGCGATGATCAAATGATTTCTAATCATTGGTTTGTCCTAAGGACAGTGATTTACTTAATTGATTGCATTGCTACAGTTCATGTCTGATTCAGACAGAACAGAGCCGCACGGGGAGCTTTATGGCCATGCTTGCTGCCGGCGGTGGGAGGCACGGTGGCACCGGGTAGGACCCAAAACGAGACCCCCGGAGCTAGCCGGTCCTAGAGGCACCAATAGCGTGGCCTAGGGTGGACGGTGACCCCCGAACGACAGTGAGAGGCGGCCGTCCATGAAGGTGAATCATGGCAGCGGCGCCGGAGGGGGATAGGGTGAAAACTGAGGCGCACATGGGCTCGAGTGAGTAGCATGGGACTCACCGGAGCGCTCGATAGAGGTGGGGAGTGGCCGAAGCATGCTGACGGCGGCGACCCAGGGTGGCGCGGAGTGCTCTTCGACGGTGACGGCCTGTGGAGGATGAGAGGGTAGGTGAGTGACAGAGTTAGATAGAGGGAGGTCCAAGAGTGCTCCCATGGGAAAGAATTGAGGAGGGAGTCCCCAGAGATGATGTAGCGACGGTGAAGGCAGTGGAGGCCGGAGTTGTAGAAGACGGCAGATGTGCAACGCTTCGGTGGGGTTAACATCAAATTGGTCAAGGGTTTTTGCTCCTTGGGGTGGAGGGCACGCCGTGACAGGGTTAGGGGCGGTCAGGGATCGTCGAAGCAGCCGGAATGGAAGCGGGCGGTTCAGCGGTTTGGTGGCTTCGAAGTTCAGTTTGAGCTAGAGAAGAAAGGGGATAATGGGAGGTAGGGGAAAAGGGCAGGGTGAGGCCAGGACACGGAGGCAACCCGAGCGAGCTGAGCTGGCATGAGGAGAAGGCACGGCGTAGGGGAAGGGACGCGTGTCCCATGCGCTCGGCGGCAAAGCAGCTGCGTGGCTCGGGCTGGCGCCGCTTTGGAGAAGAAGGACTTGGTGCATGGGGCCTGCTGGTCAGGGGCAGTGAGGTGAGGTGGTTAGGTGCAGTCGAGCCAGTACAGTTTGGGTTCAGTCGGACCTGAGTTAGAGCTAGATTTTGACCAAAATGCACCAAATTTGACCGAGCAATTTAAAATAGCAAACAAATTTATAAAAATCTAAAGTTTTTCATAGAGGTGCCTGGGACAACATAGAACCCATATAAATTTTATAACCATACTTTTAATGATTTACTTGCTTATTTTAAAATCATTTATAGTAGATGTTTATGAATTGAGTTTGAATTTTTCTTAGGGTTAAATTGATTCCAAAAATTTGATAAAATTCATTTTTATTCATGATAATTATTCTAGTATTTAAAGAAATTGTTTTCTAGAGATGTTAATGAGCATTTATTTTAAATTTCTTTTGTGGCTTTAGTTTGAGTTAGATGTTTACATTTGATTTAAAAAAATTCAAATGCATAAACTATGCACATGCTCCAGAAATAACATGTATGCTCATGAAATGCATATAATTACCATTTATATAAAATGAGGTTGTGACAGAAAGGATGGCTAGTGAGGGTATGTCAATAGGCAAGGCACCTCTATTTGATGGATCGAATTATGATTATTGGAAATTAGAATGTCTTTTTATTTAAATGCCATGAGCTCAAGCATATGAAGAATTGTTAGTGAGGGTTTCGTTATGGCACTTAATCCTACACACCCCACGGATCTTGAGGCGTGAAACTCCCACCTCAATGCTCAAGCGATGAACGCTCTTTTTGGAGCTTTGAACGCGGATAAGTTCAATCGAGTGACCAACCTTGAAACTACTCATGAGATATGGACTACATTCTCGGAAATTCATGAGGGCACATCCACGCAAAGAAGCCAAATTTCATAGGCTTCGGATTAAATATGAGATATTTATAATGTTGCCTCATGAGATCATCACCAAGATGTATTCTAGACTCAACAACATTGTAAATGAGCTCAAGGGTCTAGGCACTAATTTAACCGATGTTGATATTGTGCGCAAAATACTTAGGTCTCTACCGGAGAAATATGAGACATTGGTGACTTTATTCCTCAACTCACCCGAGTTGCCAAGGATGACGCCAACTGATCTCTTGGACAACCTCATCTCAAATGATTTGTATAAGAAAAACAAGGATGAGCTTTTGGAGCCATCCTCCTTCAAGAAGAAGATTACCACTTTCAAAGTAAAAGCGGAATCAAGTGATGAAACGGAGGATGAAGAAGATGACTCCGAAGAAGAGTTCGCTCTCCTTGTGAGGAGAATGAAGAAATTCATAGGAATGCGCTCATACCGAAGTGCTAATTTTGGTAAGAACAAAAAGTGGCACTTCTCCAATGACAACAAGCGTTATAACAATATTCGTTGTTATGAGTGCAATGAGAAGGGGCACATTGCCTCTCATTGCCCAAACAAAGAAGGATGACAAGGTCAGGTCATCAAAGAAGAAGGAATTCAACGGCAAGAAGAAGCTTCATAAAGATGGCAAGAATGAAGCATGTGTTGAAGAATGGAACTCCGATGAGGAGTATTCCGACTCCGACTTCGACTCTGATGATGATGGATCCTCCAAGAAGATGGGACTTGTTGGCATTGCCATCAAAGAAGCATCATCACTCTTCTCCACTCCTACATGCCTCATGGCAAAAGGAGATAAGGTAAAATCTATTAATGATAGTGAACCTACATATGATAAATTAATGGATATGATTGAAGAATTAAATGAATACCTTGGAAAAGAGAAATCAAAATTTAAGGTCTTGAAGAAAGAATATATCTCTCTAAAATACTCTTATGGGGAGCTAAAGAAAGCTCATGACTCTCTCCTTATAAAGGATATTAACAAATCTCATTCAAATGTTGGAATTATTTATGATATTATAAATGAGATGCCAAGAGTAGAAGTCATTCCAAATATCATTTCTATGACTAGTACTTCTACTTCTTGTGATGATTTATTAGCCATGCCATGTTGTTCTAAAATTGATTCTAACTCTAGTATGGCTAAATCTTGTGATCCATTGCTCATTGTTGAAAGCAATGAATTAAAAGAACAAGTTACCAAGCTAAGCAAAATCTTGGAAAGATGTTTCAAGGGAAAAGCTACCTTTGACAAATTGTTAACTGAGCAAATGTGCTCATTCAATAAAGAAGGACTTGGGTTTATTTCTAACAAAGGTAAGAAGAAAATTTACAAGCTTGCAATATTTGTAAAACAAAATGGAAAATATTGTTATAAATGTTATAGTGTAGGAAATTTACAAAATTCATGCTCCATTGCTAAAACTAAATCCTATGGTATTTATGATTCATGTTACATACTTAGAAAATCTAAAGATGGTAAGATTGTAGCTAAATTTATCAGCACTTCAATTTTAGGCACAAAAAAGAATGCTATTTAGGTGTCAAAAGCCTTGGTTACTAATCTCTAAGGATCCAAACAAATTTGGGTACCTAGAAGAACTTGATTCTTGTTTTGTAGGTGAACTACAAGACCGGTGGAAAATGTTGGGTACTTAATAGCAGTTGTACCCAATACATGACCGGAGATAAAAAAAATATTCACCACATTCGAGAATGGAAAAGGAAATGACAAGATCACATTTGGTGACAATAGTAAAGAAAATGTAATAGCATTGGGTAAAATCGCTATATCAAATGACCTTTCAATTTCCAATGCATCTCTAGTTGAATCACTTAATTTTAATTTGCTATCCATTACTCAATTTTGTGATCTTGGTTTAACTTGCATTTTTTCTCAAGAAGGTGTTTTCATTTCAAATGAAAAAGTTAACTCTTTAGCTTTTAAAGAATTTTATTTTGGCAATCTTTATTTGGTGGATTTCTCTTCAAACGATTCATGTTTAAAAACTTGTTTAATTACAAAAAAAATCTCCTTATGTTGGCTTTGGCATAGAAGGCTTACTCATGTAAGCATGATTCAACCTAAAAAGCTTTTCAAACATGACTTAGTGGTTGGCTTGAAAGATGTGAAATTTGAGAAAAATAGATTGTGTAGCACTTTCCAAGCCGGAAAGCAAGTTGCAAACTCTCATCCTTCCTAGAGTATCATGTCAAATTCTAGGCCATTAGAGCTCTTATATATGGATTTATTTGGGCCAACAACCCATAAGAGCATGGGGGGAAATAGTTGTTATTTAGTAATTGTGGATGATTACTCAAGATATACATGGGTCTTCTTTCTGCATGACAAAGTCGAAACATCCGGCATTTTCAAAAGTTTTGCTAAAAGGGCTCAAAATGAATTTGATTTCAAAATCAAGAAAATTCATAGTGATAATGGTTTCGAGTTCAAGAACACTAAAATTAAAGATTTTTGTGATAAACTTGGAATAAACCATGAACTTTGCACTACCTACACTCTGGAGCAAAATAGAGTTGTAGAATGGAAAATCGAACATTAATTGAAATAGCTAAGACAATGCTTGACGAGTATAACACTTCCGATAGTTTTTGGGTGGAAGCAATCAATACCGCTTGTCATGCCATAAATTGTCTTTATTTGCATCATCTTTTGAAAAAGATTTCCTATGAGCTTCTTGTTGGAAGAAAACCGAACATCTCATATTTTCGTATCTTTGGTTGGAAATGCTACATTTTAAGGAAATGTGTTCGTCTTTCAAAATTCCAAAGTCGTTGTGATTTTGGATTTTTACTTGGATATTCATCAAATAGTAAGGCTTATCGTGTCTTCAACAAAAACTCCGGTTTAGTTGAAGAGACTCATGATGTACAATTTGATAAAACTAACTGCTATCAAGAAGAGCAAGAAAATTTGGATGATGTAGGTAACGAAGAATTAAGGCAAGCAGAGAAGAACATGCAAATAGATGACATCAAGCCAAAAGAAGATTTAAATGACTCACCATCTTCCAGGCAAATCGAACCTTCTACCTCTTCCACGATGGACCAAATTCAAATTGATGAAGTTGATGACAAGAAGGATGAACAACCACCAAACTTACCCCTAAAGATTCACAATTCAATTGCAAAAGATCATCCAATAGATCAAATATTGGGTGATGTGAGTAAGAGTGTCCAAACTCAATCTCGTGTTACTTCTTATTGTGAGCATCATTCTTTTGTCTCCTCTTTTGAGCCAAAACATATAGATGAAGCACTCGTCGATCCGGATTGGGTGAATGCAATGCATGAAGAACTAAATAACTTCACCTGAAGCGACATTTGGACATTAGTGAATAGACCCAAAGAACATAACATAATTAGTGCAAAATGAGTCTTTAGGAACAACCAAGATGAAAGTGGAATGGTAGTAAGAAACAAGACAAGATTGGTCACTCAAGGATTCTTACAAGTCGAAGGTTTAGATTTTGATGAAACTTTTGCTCCTGTGGCTAGACTTGAATCTATTCGTATATTACTTGCTTTTGTATCATGATTTGATATTAAATTATTTCAAATTGATGTTAAAAGTGTTTTTCTAAATAGAAAAATATTCGAACTTGTATTTGTTGAACAACCTCCTGGTTTTGAGGATCCATAGAATCCAAATCATATGTATAAACTCTCTAAGGCACTTTACGGTCTCAAACAAGCTTCTAGAGCTTGGTATGAACGCCTTTCAGATTTTCTACTTTCAAAAGGATTCAAAATCGAAAAGGTTGACACAACTTTGTTTACAAAAGTTTTAGATGATGAATTCTTTGTATGTCAAATATATGTTGATGATATTATCTTCGGATCTACTAATCAAGAATTTTGCAAAGAATTTGGTGATATGATGTTTAGGGAATTTGAAATTTCCATGATCGGAGAACTTAGCTATTTCCTTGGATTTTAAATCAAGCAACTTAAAGATGGGACTTTCGTGAGCCAAACAAAATAAATGAAAGACTTCATCAAAAGGTTTGGCATGGAGAACGCAAAACCCATCAAGATTCCCATGGCTGCCAACGGGCATCTTGACCTTAATGAGGAAGGTAAATCGATAGATTTAAAGCTTTATAGATTAATGATTGGTAGTTTGCTTTATCTTATCGTATCTAGGACCGATATCATGCTTAGTGTTTGCATGTGTGCAAGATTTCAAGCATCACCAAAAAAGTGTCATTTAGTGGCCGTGAAAAAGAATTATTAGATATTTAAAGTATTTCTCTACCATTGGCTTATGGTATCCCAAAGGTACAAATTTTGATTTAATTGAATATTCAAATTTTGATTACGCCGATTGCAAAGTGGATAGAAAAGGTACCTTGAGTAGTTGTCAATTCTTAGGAAGATCTTTAGTTTTATGGTCATCTAAAAAACAAAATTCTGTAGCCCTATCCACCGCCAAGCCGAATATATTTCTGCGGGTAGTTGTTGTGTTCAATTGCTATGGATAAGGTAAACCTTGATGGATTATGGAATTAAATTCGACAACATGCCTCTTTTATGTGATAATGATAGTCCTGTGAAGATAGCAAATAACCTGGTCCAACACTCAAGAACTAAGTATATAGATATCCACCACCATTTCTTGAGAGATCATGTGAGCAAAAGAGATTTTATATTAGCCACATAAGGATCGATGATCAATTAGCCGATATCTTCACCAAACCCTTATATGAGAGCCGATTTTGCAAATTGATGAATGAGTTAAATATCATAGATTATTCTAATGTTGCTTGAAACTCATGCCTCATTATATTTGCTCTCATTTGAAGTTCTTATGAAAACTATTTTAAAATATTTCTCAAAATTCTCTATTTTGATAAAAACTATGTTAATTGGGGTTTTTATTGTCCATCTCATGCATGATAATCCTGAAGAATATTTGTTTGAGTGTTATATTAAGGATCATTTGCATCCCTGTTCAGCCCTTGATTTTTTCAGGAAAAATGGTAATATCGCGGTCTACCACGAGTACTACCGCTGACTGGTACTATCGTGCCTTCAGTGCGGTACTACCGCTCCTGACTGGTGGTCTCAAAAATGGTTGTAGCCGAATCCTTATCTCTTGGTCTCCCTATTCCTTGCGATCCAACCAGCCTTCTCTCTTCAGAAACCACCAGCACATGTTTCTTCTCTCTTCTTCCTCAAATTTCCAATCTCACATCCTCAAGGGAATCGAAGGAGATTTCAAATCCCTACCATTCTCAAGTTCTTGACAGCCCTCCTCCTCCATTCCCCTAGGTAATTTTCATTGGAACCCTCTCTTTCCTTTTTGTTTGCTACCATTTTTCATTTCTAGGGTTTGAGCAAAATGTGCATGATTTAATCAATTTCTTTGAGAAAAAATGTTTGGAACTGGTATTTGGTGATATATTATGTCTATTCCATGACTTTTCTCATGTCAAATACATGTAAATTGAAAATTTGATCAAATGCCCTAAGAACTCATCATGGGTGCAAGATTACTACACTTCGAGGGTCGGATTACCACTCGCCGCAGATTACTGCAGATGCCCATAGCGGTACTACCGCTCCAGCAGAGAAATGTTGAATCTATCATGCTCCTTTACTTCAATCCTATCCCACTCTATCCAAATTTTGCTTTGTCTTAACTTAGCAAAAATGCCTCGCGATTCTGGTCCTTATTCATTAAAAGGAAAAGAGAAAGTTGGATATATTTCTGAAGATGAGTTCGAAGAAGAATCAACTGACAATGATTTTAGTGATGAAGACTACCTGCCAAATAAAACCCCTTTCTTTGTTGCGGATGAAAGGAAGATAAGAGGAGAAACGTATACAACTTTGAGGCATAAGAATCAGTTTTTACTGCCCAAAAATGCAATTGATCCATTCTTTCACACAAAGTTCCAAGAGGATGTTTTCTATCATGTCTATGACAGAAAGAACTTTGCAAATCACTAATATGTGACTTGGGACTATCTCAATCAGAACCCCTTCTTTAATGAACTCCATTACACATTTCACTGAGTGAAACTGGACAATTTTGTGACTTTGAAATGTGATTATGACGCTAGAACCATCAAGTAGTTCTATGCCACAGTTCATATCTCTCTAGAGTTTGATTATCTCACTTGGATGACTGCCTCTCAACAACTTAATGCTTCAAAGGCGGATTGCCACGAATCTTGGTTCATCCCTACACTTCGGAGTGGTTCTGTGGCCATGAAGGTACATCTTGAGGAACCTTGAAATTTGACTCAAATCGATGAACCTTATGATACCTCTCAACCCTTTGTGCGTAGAAAAGCAACCAGACTACTACCTATGCCCAGTATCATAAATAAGGTATTGAAAGCAACCTTCTTTCCCAAAGGAGGCAATAATGATGAGGTTCATCGCAGGGCTTGGAACATTATCTATCATATTTTGAAAAGCACCAAGTTTGACATCGTCAATTTTATCATAACTGAGATTGTTTTTTCAAAAAGTGATACATATGACACTATTTTCTATGCTCCCTACATTATGAAGCTAATTCGAGACAAGTTTGGTTTTTTTATCTTGCCAATGGCACAGTTCATATGGAGTACAGACCAAGCATCGCCCCTCCCTTTTCCTAAAGGCTATGGAGTGACTCTTTTTGGTACTTGATGCCAAAGGGGGAGAGATCAAGGGGGAACCTAGAGGATCAAGGGAAGCCAAATATGAAACTGCTCATCAAGACTCTTACTTATGATATATGGTATATTATCTATTTGGACTATCTGAATATGTAATGACTCTTCTTTATTTGGACTATTTGATCTTTTGATTGCTTGTAATAGTCTAGTTAAACTTATGATGCTTCGTGACACTTATGCTACTATCGTTGCTTATGATTATCAATGTTTATGTTATCAAGCATCTTTGTCATGACTATTTTTTTATGCTTAAATGATAAATCTTTACATGCTCCTCAAATTCAATAAATAAAGGAAACTCTGCCAAAATTTCCAAAAAATCCACACATATGCATGAAAATCACTTCATGGATCTATATGCACATGTTTAGGGGGAGTTTTTGTTTATTTGATTGATTGACTTTGAAAGCAAATAATTCTTTATCTCTTTTGAACACATCTAAAGAATTATTTGTAAATCAAAGTCAAAACAAGAATATGCAATATGATCTATATTCAAACCTTTCAATTCATTCATATTGCTTAGGTTGTCATCAACTACCAAAAAAAGGGGAGGTCGAAATCATCTAGGCCCCTAAAAATGATTTTGGTAATTAATGACAACAATGTGTTATGAGACTAATATGTGTGCTAAGATATTTTAAAGGTTTAGTCCCGGAGTTTGAATGACGACATGGAAATAGCAATGCAAAGATGATAAAAGATCGACATGGCTCAAGACAAAGGTATTATATAGCCTAAGGATCCTTCTATAGTTTTTACCGGTCTCGGTGTTTGGTGAAAAGACCATATTTATAGGTTAGATGTCATACTATAAAGATGGATCATGGCTTGTAGCTTGAGGATTTATTTTGTGCCATCTTGATCAACTAAAAGTCATGCATTGTATTTAGAACAACTTCTGAAAAATCTTCAGTAAAAATTGGTATGATTGCAGTCGATGAGTGGTACTACCGCAGAGCGGTAGTATCAAATTCTAGTTGGCGATATGTAAATTCCAGAGAGCATGTTTTTAGGAGTTTTTCCTCCCCTGGAAATCGGTAGTACCGATTGAGCCGAGCGCTACTACCACCGTGCAGTAGTACTGGACCTTATGAGTGTGGTAGTACCGCACCTTTCTGTAACGGCTAGTTTAGAAGCATTAAATGAATAATAGTCGACCGTTGAACAGTAGTTGCGGTAGTGCCGGCCGATCAATGGCGGTAGTACCGCATCTACTAAATTTTCAGGGGATCTTCTTCAAACAGTCAGATTTTTTGTTGGGGGATATAAATATCCCCTCACCAGCACTAAGCTCTAGTCCTTGGGCCTCATTGAATATACTTGAGCCTTTGATGCACTCTCCTCTACTCATTTGCTCATATTTCACATTTTGAAGTAGTTGAGAGCATTCAAGTGCATATGCATCATTAGTTTATCTCTTTGGTACTTAATAATCTTCAAGCAAGAGCTTTGAGTTGTTACTCTTGGTGCTTGCCGGCACCTAGACAGCTTGAAGGAAGTTTGTGCGGTGATCTCTTCAAAGAAGATTGTGAAAAGGCTCGGTAACGATTGTGATTGGTTTGGTGCTCACGATCTCCGGAGTGGAGGAAGAGAAATCATCGTGGAATTGAGGTGTCTGAGGCTTAATTTGTGGAGTCGGTCTAATCCGTTTAGACTTACCTCAACATGGATTAGTGAAGACCAACAAGTCTTCGATACCATGGGAAAAAAATCGCTTGTCTCCATTGTGGTTTTCTCTCTTGTCTTTATTATTTCCTCATTTATATTTCTAGCAATTTATTTGTGTAAAATTGCTTAGTTAGAATTGCATTTAATATTGGCATAGCTTTGGGGTGTCTTAGTGAAAGCTTAGAATTTATCTCTTGAATTGTGCTAGAATCCCTTAATTAGATCATACTTGCTAAAATTGTCAATTAGAGCACAAGAATTTTATAAGCCTCCTATTCACCCCCCCCTCTAGTCAGTCATCCTTGATCCTACATGCGGGCAGCCACACAACAGATTTGGCCTACGTGGCACCCACCTGGCGCCGAGGTGGCACAATGTGGCTGTCACATCTCCTTCGATGGTGGTGGCCCGAGACCTGAAGGTTGTCGGCGTTCCACGCCACGACGTTGGGTGTGCGTCTGCACAAAAGATAGGGAGGAGGGTGCTGGACCTGATGCGCACTAAATCGGCGGCGAGACACGAAGGAGAGGCCGGCGACGAGGAAGAAGGCGACGCTGTCAAGCTTGCGGTGGTGTTGGTGCTCCAGTAGTGTTCTGGCCAAGACGAGGTGCGCACAGTGTAGAACGTGAAGATGCGAAGCTCCCGATGTAGACAACGTCGCCGGAGATCGTCGAATGGCGGTGTAATTGGTGGCGAAGGCGTTCGGTGGCCGGCGATGAAGAAGCTTGAAATCTGCCAAGGAGAGGAGGGGAGAGGAGTTGAGATTTTTGGGAGAGGATGAGTGGAAGAATGCGCACCCAGTGCTCCCTTTTGTATGGCAAGGAGAGGCTGGAGGAGGGAGATCAACGGGCGGCGGTTTCATGCCAAGACGGGGGCGGCGAAATGCGATTAACGCGTGTAATGGCGAGGGGAATGACCGGAGTGAAGGCGGCGAGGGAGTGGGGTGTTAAGGGACTTGAATGCGTGAAGAAATCGAGAGGGACACGATGAATTGAAGAGCTCCCGAGGGCTTCAATGGCGATCGGTGAGAGGTGGAAGAAGGAGGGAGGGAGGAGATGATATGTGGGCCTAGGGCGTCGGTGGGGGAGAGAGAGAGAGAGGCACTGGCGGGCAGGCCCTAGCTGTCGCACGAGAAAGGGAGGGGAAAGGGAAAGGTGGGCTAGCGCGGGGAGGATTGGCTGTGTGCGGGAGAGAAGCAGGCCGGAAAGAAAAAGAAAACGGGCCGGGAAAGAGAAATTCGGCCTAGGGAGAATTTCTGGATTTTTAATTGATTTTTTATTACTGAAATTAAGAGAATTCAAATAGGTTTTTAGAAAATAGCAAATAGCATTAAAAAATTTTAGAAAAATTCACAGAAATTCCCTGAATTATTTTCAACTTAAAAAATTTTCCAACTTAGAAATTGGTATTTATATTTACAAATAATTTATTTTGGCTTTAAAATAAATAGGGAAAGCTTTTTTTTCAAATCCAGAAAATTCAAGAAAATTAATTAAAATTTCTTTTTAACAAAAATGAAATTTTGGGGTGTTACGGAGGTGGATGGTTACCCTCGCCGCGTCGGACCGGCACGCATTGCACGCGAGAGGCCGAGTCTGATGAGGCGAATAGCAGGCGGGAGGCGGAGGCGGGAGGTAGAGGTCGGCGAGGCAGATCGCCAGACAAGAGGTGGAGGCGGGAGGCCATGGCCGTCAAGGCGGACAAGTGGACATGAGTGGTGACGTCGAGTTGCACCCCGCACAGGCAACGGCGGCGCGACATTGTATGAAGCTCTTTAACTAGGGTTGCGGGTGGTTGCGCTTGCGCCTGCTCTTGGACTAGGCTGTGCTGGGTTCTTGTTGGGTTAGCATAGTTGCTGGGCTGTAACAGTTGTTGGGTTAGCATAGTTGTTGGGCTGAGTTCTAATTTAATCAAATTAGATGAGTTGCTCGTCAGCTAGGTCGATCTCGGCTCGTTAACTTAGCGAGCATAAATTACTACTCGACTTAGCTCGCTTATAGCATAAGTTCAAACTAAGTCCTTAACGAACCGAATCGAGCTTGCTGGTGAGTTTCAAGCCTCCCCCCTCCCCCCCCCCCCAGTTGTGCTAACTGGTAGCGAGTACTATCGGCGACAACGAGACATAATATCGGGAAGTGGAGGGGAGAAGATAGAACTTTTTTTATTAATTAACCTTTTTTAAATTTTATTTTAAAGTTAACCCTCGGCGCACTTTATTTCCAAATCTGACTGCTTTGGTCATGCCACCACCCATGGCGTGATAAAATAAATTTGTCATACCACAGATAAGTCATAAAATAGCACTTTTGGTCACGCCACTGGTCGTGGCGTGACCAAACAACACTGTCACGCCACCACCCATGGCGTGACAAGAGTTTGCCCCAGCGTGACAGTGTTGTTTTGTCACGCCATGGGTGGTGGTGTGACCAAAGGGGTCAGATTTGGAAATAAAGTACGCCGAGGGTTAACTTTAAAATAAAATTAAAAAAAGTTATTTAATAAAAAAATTTGAGAAGATAAAAGTAGAGGAGGACGGAAAAGGGTGAGGCGACTGGGCAACCTTCCCCTCCTAGGTAGGGGTGAAAACGGATCGGATAGTTTCCGACCGATCCGGACAAAAACGGATTCGGAATATCCCGGATCGGATTTTTCTCGGATATTTTTCGGATCGAAAACGAATTCGGATTTTTTTCCCGGAAACGGAAACGAATACGGTAGCGATGATATCCGGCGGAAACGAATACGGAAGCGGATTATCCGGATAAGACTAATCCGGATATCCGGAGTTTTGGCCCAAGTGAAGTGCCCAGCCGGCCCATATGTGATAATACCTTTACCCCTTAGGAAATATTAGGGTTAACCTTTTTCCCTAAGGCTTCCACACTTCAGTCCACTCTCCACAGACCGCCAGACGCGACCTCCACGCCCGGGTCCAGCGCCACCGCCCTCGCCTCGTCCGCCCCGCCCTCGTCATGCGCCGCCGCCCTCCTCCGCCTTGTCGATGGCGCGCGCGCCGCCCTCGCGTCCCCGCCTCCCTCGCCTCCCTGCGGCCTGCCTCGCCGGCCTCCCCGCCGCCGTCCACCTCGCCGGCCTCCTCCGAATCCCGGTGGCCCCGCGCCGCCCTCGCCTCCCCGCCGCCCTCGCCCGCCTCGCCTCCCTGCGCTCGGTGGCCATCTCCCTGTGCGGCTGCCTCGCCCGGCCTCCCGCGTCCACCTCACCCACGGCCTCCGCCCGTCGGTGGTCTTGTGCGCCCTCGCGTCCCTGCGCTCCGGGCCTCCGTGCCATCTATTCTCCTCTGGCGGCTGCCTCGCCCCGGCCTCCCACCGCCCACCTCGCCCAAGGTGGAGATATTGGTGGATCTATCCTCACCGAGATGGACATGGAGGGCATTGAGCGATGCTTTGCAAGCTTGGCAACGGTTTCTTGTTTTTTACCTAACTATCTAGCTTATTGGCTTAATTTAATGTCACCTTGATAAATGATACTCATTGAACTACAACTTGTAGTTGCAGAGCACGAGGATATGGATGATTTGGAGGAGGACGTGTTGGAAGATATGAATGAATGACCTTTTGATTGCCAAAGTGAATGACCTTTTGAATAACCTTTTGATTGCCAAAGTGAATGACCTGTGATGACCTAAGTGTGAACTACGCGTTTTATGTGATGAACTAAGTTTTATTCATGTTATGTATGTTGACTTGTGACTTGTGAGTTATGATTTATGAGTTACATGTGGTACACTAAGTGTTATATTTGTGATGAACTAATTAATGCACCTTGCTAGTGTCAATGTTATGTGTGGTTGCTGAATATATGAACAATTCATGAATATTTGCATCAAACAAATTAGTTATATGTTTTGTTAATTTCGCATGCAATTTAAGGGGTTTTATGTTAGAAAAAATATCCATGATCAGTATTCGCTTTCGATTCGTATTCGCTCCGTATTCGTATTCGATATTATTTGCATCCGTATTCGTATCCGGGGTATCCGTATTCGTATCCGGATCCGGGAAAAAAAATGAAAACAAATATGGCAGAGTCATTATCCGTCTGTTTCCGATCCGTTTTCACCCCTACTCCTAGGTGGCTGGGTGAGGATGGGGAATGGTGGTGGATCCAAGATTATCTGCAAGGGGCAAAAGGATTGTTGCCACTAACTCCAAGGGGCAATTGGATGGCTAGTATTTTTTGGGTGACGTGGCAAAGCTGACAAGTAGATTAAGGAGTCATTACTGCAGATACTAATAGGATAGCTATATAAGGCTGCTCCCAATGCTCCACCCTGATTGGTATCTTAAGCCTGCCATGTAAGCAAAATGATGATGTGGCACCATAGTTAATGAAGAGAGAGGGTACTCTAGTATCTAATCTAGATACCGGTTCGGTCTCGAAATCCAACGCATAAAATTTATTGTGATCGATCCCGTGTATTTACGTTTGTGTGTGTCAATAAACATATATTGCTTTAATACATACCACAAATAGGCCACAATGCTCAAATACTAGTAAAGATCATGCATGTAATTAAATAAAACAACCTAAGATACTACACCATAAGAAATCATGCATTAGGGAGATAGTATCCTAACACTCCTCATGCACTAAAAAAATTACACGAAGATACTGTCCATTAGGAGCAGCCTAAGAATATAGGATTAGGGCTAGCTACGTCGATGAGCACTAGTATGTGAAGGAGTAATACTTGTGGAGATGTTCCTTCCAAACAGTTTTCCCATTAAAAAAAACATAAATCCGCTTACGGCATTCAGCCATGTTGCCACTTCCAAATTGTATGGTTTCTCTCTCCTACTGAGAGATATATTTATTTCCTTTTTATTTTCTAATTTACCAATAGATAAATGATATCTACAATAAAAAAAAGGAGTTCTCTAATAACAGATATCATATTATGCCGATGAATATCCCCTAGATTCGATTGTGCCCTGCTACTTGTCTTGGGAGCCTATAGGCCATACGTGAGTACTATTTCGTTGTCGCATGAAATTTTTTTTGTTATGTGAATGATGTTGTGAGGCCCATTTCGCCTTCGTCCTTGCTAGAATTATCATTACGAAAACAAATTCTGAAGTAGGAAGGAAAAATGAAGTGTAAATCTTGCTATTTTGTAAAATGGCACTCTGTGCGTGCACACTAAATCGTTTTAGGCCCTGTTTAGAACACAGGTATTGAAAAACACAGGAATGGGACCAAAAAAAAAATGGGGAGCTGAAAACACGAGAAAACTTAAGTGTCGTTTGGATGTCACACAAGAAAAAACAAGAAAAACACATGAATTGGCATAGGGCTAGGGACATTTTTTACATCGGACGATCAGGATGTAACCCCATTTCTTGCAGTCGCTTTACAACCGATGCTATCACAAGAGGACTCACATATGATAAATTCAAGCGCCGTTACAGTATTAGGCCTTCAATTTTCTCAGCAGAACGCAATTTACATTTCTTTTCATTAACTGACCCAGACGTGCACTTGTCAAAATAAAAATATGAACAACGGCCGCAATGCTAGGGAAGAAGACGAAGATGCCAGCCTGTGGCTATCTGTAGGACCAAGTCACTACAGGAGAACTAGCTTCATTTTCTGGATAGTTAGGAGAAACAGGCAATACACAGGTCTGAAAAATGGACCATACTGAGCAGCAAAACATTAAGGCATAAACCAATATGCGACATCAACGGTTGTGAAATCTACTGCTCCTTGCGAAACCATCCAATTCATGTGCGCCGAGCACAAATGATGCTCCAAAATGGCACCAAAGCTCCTGTAGAAGTTCAAGAATGCACAGGAACACAGACGATCATCGCTGCGGTATTTTGCTGATCTCCTTTCGTTGGGAAACCCTCTCCTCTGGTCCGAGACATGGGCTTTTGCACTGTACAAATATCATATTTCAACAAGAAGGATGGCTGCAGGAGCCTCAAAGAATGCTTAGGTTGGCAAAATGAATTCCATCGTCAGCTTCAGTCTGCTGTGCATTACATTAAGAGTTCAGGGGTCTTCTTAGTCCAGCTTCCACCTATTAAAAAAACGTCCCAATCATTTCCCAAAATACATGCCCGAGAGTATGAAATTGCAATAGCTCTCCATAAATGCATCCAAATAATGATCCATGAAGGTATTACTACCAATACCACTTAATGCCAATCAGCCCAAAATTGTTTCTATTGCTTGTTACGACCTAATATGTACAGCCCTAACCCCAAAGTTTGAATATTTAACCAAGAACTCCATTATTGTGAAGTATTGGTAATAGCAATTAGCAAGCAGTCAGCCAAAAAGTGTCTTATCGGTGCTTTATTTTATGTTATAGTAGGCAGCACAACAAAGGTGCATTCTCTTCAAACCCCTCAGCTAGTGGGCAGGTAGCACATAGGATGAGATGAGATGGGTTCAATCTCAGAGAGCAGATGATCAGATTGGATTAGAGAGCACTGCTAAGCATTAGTTGTGTTACAAAGCAGACTTACAAAAAAGACTGACACGACAGAGATAGGCTACGATAAATACTGGTGGGCATAAAAGAATAAGCTACCCATATCCGCATTTTGTAATACAACAGTTTTAGAAATTAGTTCATACGTGTGGTTCTCCAACGGTACATGATATTTAGCACTGTATAACTAAAAAAGCTAATGAAACCAACTCAAGAGAGGTATCAGAGGACCCATGGCATCATACACCATAATTATGGTTTCGTACCACCATAATGTTAATGAGCAGTCATGATTAATTGTGTTCAAGATATATAGAACCTTCATGCATTCATAGTCAATCTTCAACTTAAATGAGACAGTGAAATAAGGTTACCGCTCCTTGCTAACAACTTTATAAGGCCAGGATTTTTGACGCGATGATGGGATATGGAGAAGAAGTCTCTGAATGAACTTGTTATATTATAATTCCACTAATTGGGAATAACTTACATCATTAGCCAGAAAAGATCTACTATTGAAAGATATAAGTCGTGGAGATTGGCCTGCAGATGTTGACCCGCTATCATTACTACCACTTTGTTTATCATCCTGCAAATAGAGAAGCTCTTTGTACATTAACACACTTTAGGATTCTATCAGTGTTGACACAGACTCGCAGCATTGATAAATGAGTTAACAACTGATTGCTGCACCCTAGACATGTTTTTCCCCCTTTGTTTCAGAAGGCTACAAGACAGTCCTCATGAAAAATGCATACAATACCTTGACAGCTAAGAGAGACATACATTTAAACATCTTCAACCTGAACAGATGTATGACAAAAGAAAAAAAACTCAACATTACGTTTCTACTGATAAAAGAGACAATCAACATCTAGAAGGCAACGAGAATACAGAAATATGAATGCTAGATATCAAGGTCAGTGAGAAAAGAATACAAACTTTTTGTCAGGATGAAAAGGTGCAGAAAAGTAAGGTAAATGAAACAAATGTGTATGCTAATTGTAGTTCTTGCAGTCCATTGCATGACACAAAATTTAAGGTAATCTTCATGTTAGATCCAGACATCCAGTCATCTAGGTCAAAATTTAACATCTTCAATTTAGTAGACCCATAACAAAAGGATATCAATATAACCATCACATAACTAGGATTAACAATTGTTTTGGGTACAAGAAAAAATATTCCTGGCAGAATTTTAGTGGCCAGATCAAGGGTAAACAATCAAGGGTAAGCTTTCCCATGATTTCAAAGTTACCAATTGTATTTTAAAAAATTGATGAAATATATATGGTTCATTCTTGAGAACCTGATAATATTATAAATTTTAAATATCAACAGCTCAAATGCTAAATTTAATAGACTGAGAATACTTGAAGGTGGGGAATATTATGTTAGCTGCAAAGTGGGAAAAGGTAAAGCAGTCCAAAAGTGTACACAAACATGTATGATCTTATCTTAAAACTATGATACGAATGTATTAGCAAAGAAAAGAGCCGTTTATATGAAAATGTAACGTGATATGAATTAAAAAGGTACGTCAACCTTACCAGAAAAATAAAAAGATATGTTATACTCTCCAATTATCACTTTGGTACTTGTTCATACAAATACACAAGGAAAGATGTAACATAAATTAGAAGGGAATACCTGATGATTGCATGCATTGTTTCGGACATCCTCAAAAAGTGAAGAATAGTAGGAAGGATCATATATTGAACCTCCCAATATATCATCAGCCATGGAACTCCGTCTAACTGAATTAGATCTGGGGCTCAAGAAACTATTTCTTGCATCATAGTTTACTTCATGATATGTTGGGATGCTGGATGAGACCCCTAACCTATACATCTGGATCCATATGAATGATGACAAAAACCTCACTGAAAACCCAATAATTTGCATCCATAATGCTAATCTGAGTGAGAAAACAAAAAGTTGACCATACTTCTCATCAGGAGTAATATTCCTGTATAAATAGATTAGATACAAGAGTCAGAAGAATATGGAGTAAACACTAAATTACAATTTTAGAATAATATCCCTGTTACTAAAGAAGAAAGTGCACTAGCAAATGTTTCTATATTCATCTAACAGCACAGACATACCAAATGACTTATGCAGTTATGCTTCTAAGTTTGACGTTTGATAAACATAAGAAATGGGATAATAGAAGAAGCCAAGCTCGTATAGGTACTTATTGGATGAAAAATCATTGACAAATAATAAATTATACAGTATTCACGATACAGCAAATACTGAAATTAAATTTATCTGTAATAGAAGAAATACTTATGTGTGCCTACTCAAAGAAGAATGCACAAATCCACTCAGGCGATTTCCTCTCAACAAGGCATGGAACGGGAATAACCAATCTAAACAAGTTTCAAGAAACAATGGTTACCCTGAACCTTTGAAAGAATACAATACTATTTCCCTGCTGAGGAACGGCAGAATAACTTACATGGAAATCAGATTGACACCATTCAGATTGGTGGGCTCCAAGAAAATGCATTAAAACTTGCAGAGTGGTTTGACTTGATAGCTATTTTGCATTGGTACTCCATTTAATTAAAATTTATGAAGAAGCCATCAAACAAAAATCAATATCACCAAAAATCACTAGTCTATTTATTATGCAGAAAATCGTACCATTATTTTTTCCATGTGCACAAATGTGCGCATTCACAATACAGAAAGGAAAAACAGGTTATTAAACTGAAAGACAGTGGTAGCAGAAGACATACCATATAGCATGTGAGAAAAGTATAAACCACGCAAAATCAAGGACGATAGCGAAGAAGAGAAGGACAGCATATGTCCGGCCAAGTCTCTGGCTACTACTCTCAATCGCAACAACAGCAAAGAGCCCTATCACCAGGTTGATCACAAGAACCCCGTTGAAAAGTGCCCCGAGAGATCCAATCAGCGCACAACCAATCTAAAAAATTGAAGAACGAATTATGCATGTGAATACCTTAGTTTCAAGTAAATTCAATTTTCTGCTGAGTAAGAAATGATTTCGAAATTATAACCAATGTTCTAAAAATCGGTAAGCGATTATACGGAAATCAGCCTTGCACTCGGCCTTGTAATCGGTTTTGAGGTTACCTTATTTTACATTTTAGATTTATATATATGTACACTCACACAGTAGCAAAAAGACATCTAATGCATCTTTTTTTTTAATATGAATATAGGCTTGAAACAAAGCTATTGTCAATGTAACCATGCAAACCAGCAATATAATACAGTAACAATACAAATATTCGCAATAAAGAAGTAAAGTTCATTATTCATATATTATATACCGTTCCAAGTTCCAACCATGTCATACATAGGTAATGTCTTGTCACTAAACAAGTAAACCCATTTCCCACAAGTAAACCTCAAGTGGGTGAGAGCCTAGTAAAGCCTAGTTTCTAGTGTTTTTGTAATACGTCACACTTACCCCTAATATTCGGCCTAATATATGGTACCCGGCCTACTTATCCACATAATCGGCCTGCTTAACCTTGTAAACCTATTAACTTACTCGCTTTGAAATATTCGACTTGGGGAGGGGACCTAGTCCCGTTATTCGGCTGAATATCAGGCCTACTAGACCGCTTTTTAGAACACTGATTATAACCATTAAAATCACATAAAAATCAAAAGAACCAAACATAAAGCAAGAACCCTAACTATCATTGAAGCTAAGCATGCTGAATGTAAAATCATGATTTAAGCATCATGGCATTTGAAGCGGACCAGTCTTCCCTTGTTCTTTTACCAAACTTGATCAAAGATTCAACACAATAATGTCTACCGGACTCACTAAGTTGCATCGATCAAAGCTAATTTGTTTCCAACACTGTAAGCATCACGAAGAAGAATAAAAGCTGCCCCAAATTCAGAAAAAAAATACAATACCTTAACCAAGGCATAATTATCACTATGACACTACGGCAGTAAAATTAAAGCACAATTCTGATTCCAGCACAAAGTTATCTTCATTCTTCTCCTTTCTATTTCCTAGACTGCTACCATGAATAAAAAAATAGTCGAATCATGAAGCTCATCTAGGTCGTACTAGGCCAAGACTAATTGCTTACCACTGCAACCATCAAGAACTGCTTGAATATGGACACTTTGTGCTAATTCTCACTCTAAGAAGACCAGAAGCAAGTAACCTTTTTGCTAAAAGCACGGGGATTGATTCTGGCAAGAAGCAAGGCACAGCATTTACTCTAAGATGATATAACTGCAGCACACTTAGAATTGATTCCAGCATCAAGCTATCGCCCTTCCTCTCATTCCCGTTTCTAACATTGCAATCACAGATAAAAACGAAAACAAAAAGGCCGGAAGCCCATCCATGAGGGATTAAATCAAAATAACTACCAGAATTCAGACAAAGTAGAAGTCCGAAGAACCAAAGACCAAATTATCACTAAGCTCGTAGAGAGAGAGAGAGAGAGAGAGAGAGAGAGAGAAGAAGAAGAAGAAGAAGCAAGCTAAGTCATCTCCTTTCAACCCTTTCCTGTTTCCAAGGTTACCATCAAGCATAAAAAAGAAGAAGAATTGAATTTGGGAAGACCCCATCCAAGCCGTCATTCGAAAAAATTGACCTGATGAAATGGACAGAGAAGGACAACAAATGTTTGGAAAATTCACTCTCCCAGACAGCCAGATCAAACAGTTGTCACTAAAGCAGTGAATTGCAGCATGCTCAAACTTGACTCCAGGATCAGATTCAACAAAAACTTCTCACTTCTCTTCCTAAGATTGCGTCACGCATAAGAAAGAATCCAAGTTGAAGCCCACCACCTAAATCGCATTCAACTAATAACCTCAATTTCCCAGCATATTTCAACGCCGGCATCAAGAACCAGACAAATTTGGGTAAACCCGGGGTCCCAAGAACGCCGCAACGCGCACAATTATCACTAAGGTAGCAAAATTACAGCACGCTTAAAACTCCTCTTCTCCGCAGGGGGCACCCATATGGCCTAGTGGTAAAGCATAAGGTTGTGGTTGTTGGGGGCTTGGGTTCAAGTCTCCACCCTCCTTTAAATCAAAGATAGGTAGCTCCTCCTACCTATTCCCCTTTTTTTTCTCTCTTCTCCGCACCCAAGATTCCCATCAGGGAGGATAACAAGACCAAGAAGAAGAAAGTAACCGATCTTGGGAGCCGGCAGCCGAGCACGCCGATCCGATCGAGCGGGGGCAAGGAATGCGCGCGCACCTGGAGGTAGATGAGGGCGAGGGCGAGGGACTGGAGCGCGTCGTAGTCGCGCAGGAAGGAGCGCACCCGCGGCCCGATTCCGAGCGGCGGCAGGCACCAGGGCATTCCGACTCCGGCGAGCTCCGGGCATGCAAATCGGGGGGACGCCTCCTTGATTCCTCGGCGCAGGATTCCGCCGTCAGAGGCGTGATCAAGGTGGGGAGGCGAGGACGAACGGAATCGTAAGATTTTGTCGTAGATTCGCGTCGCGCGCGCGCGTGTCGGGGGGAGGAGATTTTGCCCTACGGCTGATGGTTTTCCCTTTTTTTAATCGGTGACCGGACAACGGGGCGAGATGGACGTTACCGGCCGAATGGGTTTGCCTCGTAGTTGTTTGATTTGTTTGGCAACATCGGAGGAACAGTTGTCGAGTCAAATCAGTTTGAGCAATTATTTTATAGATAAATTTATAATCATAAAAATAATGTAAGAATATAATAGTAGATAAAACACAAAAATATAAAAGGAATTTCTGACTTCTCTTTATTACTCTTCTATAAAACTGTTGTGCAATGGTTGGGGTTATCCTCTTTTATATAGGCTACTGGATGGATGAGGAGCACATCATGGGCCAGAACTGTCGATCTGGGCTTGGTTTCTTAACACTCCCCCTTGGCACTCATCCGTCATATTCATGTCTCGTTAAAATTCCATAAAAATCTAGTGAGAAAAATTTAGAGAAAGAGTATATGATACACGTTCTGCCGTGCTGCACGAATCGCCTCATTAAAAACCTTAGCCGAGAAATTTTAGGAAAACTCGTCAAGAGAAAAAGAGTACAATCCACCCAATTCCATTTAATCTCTAAGATATATTCTTTGGGTACTCAATCTTCGTGATTAAGCTTTAATAATGAGTTCGTGAAAATTCTTACCCTGAATTCTACACTTCTCTAAATCTCATCATTCCAATTCCATGTATACATATTTCAAAACTAGACGCTGGAAGTAACTTAGTGAATAAATATGCAAGATTTTCATATGACTTAGTATGCAGTACTTTAGTTTCGTCTATCTTTTGCAATTCATGAGCATAGAAGAACTTGTGGTTGATATGCTTTATGAGTTGCCTCTTCACATAACCCATCTGCACTTGTGCAACACAAGCTGCATTATCTTCAGAGATAATAGTGGGGGTTTGTGCGGTATTCAATCCACACGATTGCTGGATGTGGTGAATCATCCGTCGAAGCCAAGAACATTCTCGCGAGACCTCGTACGGTGCTATGATTTTTGAGTGGTTCGTCAAAGTTGATACAAGACTTTGCTTAGACGATTTCCATGAAATTGCAGTTCCACCACATAGGAATACATAGCCTGTTTGCGACTTAGCTGTATGTGGGTCTGACAGGTACCCAACATCTACATAGCCAGTCATAGTTAGGTCTTGGTTCTTTTTGTAGAACAGTCCAAGATGTTTGCTTCCTTGAAGGTATCGGAAGATGTCCTTTATACCCTGTCAATGCCTTTTGGTAGGTTCTGCACTATACATTGCTAATAAGTTCACTGCAAAAGCAATGTCCGGTCTAGTATATTTTGCTAAATACATGAATGCTCCTACTGTGCTCAAGTACAAAAATCCGGTCCCAAGACTTCCTCCCCCTCTTCTCTAGGTCTGTATAGATCCTTGTCTTGCTGCAAAGACCTTCCGACCATTAGCACTTTCGAAGGGTATGCCTTTTCAAAACCAAACATTTCTAACACTTTCTGAGTGTAGGTTGACTAATGTACTAAAATCCCTTCAGGGGTATGCTCAAGCTGCAAGCATAGGCAATATTTGGTTTTATCCAAATCTTTCATTTCAAACTCTGACTCTAGGTAAGAACTTACTTTCTTAATATCTTCCAGGGTTCTGATGATATTCATATCATCTACATATACTGATATTATACAAAATCCATCCTGAGATCGTCGTATAAATACACAGGGACAATCCTCATTGTTCGTGTAGCCTTTCTTGCAGAGAAAGTCGCTTAAATGATTATACCACATTCTGCCTAATTACTTCAGTCCATACAGTGACTTTCTGAGTTGCACACTGTACAGATTTCTATTTGCTCTGTCTTGGTTTGAGACAGGGATACCTTCAGGTACCTTCATATAAATGTCTGAATCCAAATTTTCATAAAGGTATACAGTTACCACATCCATCAATTTCATTTCTAAATTCAGGTTTACTGTCATTGAGATTAAATATCTAAAGGTGGTTCCGCCCATGACTGGGGAATAGGTTTCTTCATAATCAACTCCTGGTCGTTGAGTGAAACCTTGTGTAATGAGCCTTGCTTTATGCCTTACAACTTCATTATTTTCATTTATCTTTCGAACAAATACTCACTTATGCCCTACGGGGTGCACATGTGGAGGCGTGCGGCTTACATGCCCAAACACCTCTATCTTATTCAAAGATAATAATTCTACTTCTATTGCCTTCTTCCAATCTTTTCAATCTGATCTTTTCTTACATTCAGCAAGCGATGTAGGCTCTGGATCAAGATCGATGATTGTAGCAATTTTCTTTGCAAAATAAATGTCGACATTGGTTGTTGTTCCATTCATAGATTCTCTTGTGGTCGCATAATTTATAGCTATTTCTACAAGGGGCGATTCTTCAAATGCTTCTACTCGCTCACCGCTACTTCCAATTGTGGGTGCCAGTCCCTTTGGTTTTTCAGCTCCGACGTGTGCGTACACATCGACGTGTGCGTACACATCCATACTGATGTCTCCTTCCGTGGGAATATTCAAATCCGGTATGCCTTTTACTGAAGGTTCCATACTGGTGTCAGGTCTTAATTGACACCCCTTCTGGTTTTAGGGAACTTCAGTGATCGGATGTGTCAAGTCTTTCTTATTCTTTTTCGCTAGGCGTCTCCAATTACTTTGGATTCAAGGGGCCAGAGTTCTTGTCCTTTTATTCTGAGCCCTTTGGACGGGATTAGGGATACCTTCAATTTTCTTTGGTATTTTAACCCTCTCCGGTGCATTACGTGCAGGCACATGCAACTTGGTCACACTCTTCAAATCACTAAAGTGGTCAGGCAGTTGATTCACTAATGCCTGCAAATCAATTATCTTCTGGACTTCTCTATTTGCTTCACTAGCACAAGGGTCATGTGCAAGGATTCTCGTGGCTTGCCACGTTATTTCCCGATATTTTTCATCAAGGGTCTACCCCCGAAAGACAAAAAAACTATCCTCATCAAATATGCTATCAGCGAAGCGAGCTATATGCAAATCTCCAATCATAGGGTCCAGATACCTGATTATGGATGTTGTTTCATAACTAACGTATATCCCAGACTTTTAGAGAGGTCCCATTGCAGCTCGCTGTGGTGGTGGTATAGGTACATAAATCTTGCAACCAAACCTGCGAAGATGAGAAATTTTCGGTGCTGACCCTTGCGCTAGTTGCATAGGTGAATGGATGTTATACGCCGATGGTCTAAAATTGATGAGAGTCGCTGCGTGCAGGACTGTGTCACTAATATATAGTTGGTAAATTACAATTATACAAAAGCGGTCGAGCAATAAATTTAATTCATTTAATTAATGTCTCTCCTAGTCCATTCTGGGTGTGGATATGTGGTACGGAATGCTTAATGTTAATTCCCATCGCCATGCAATAATCATCAAATGCGTTTGAAGTAAATTCGCCGGCGTTGTCCATTCTAATGGACTTCACATGATGATCAGAGAAATTATTCTTAATTTTAATTATCTGCGAGATCAGCTTTGCAAAAGCGTGGTTTCTCGTAGACAATAAACATACATGCAACCATTTCGAGGAAGCATCGATGAACACCATAAAGTACCTAAATGGCCCTGACAGGGGCTGTATAGGACCACAAATGTCTCCCTGGATTCGGTCCAAGAATGTAGGGATTTCATCCTTCACTTTCAGAGCAGAAGGTCTAGTGAATAATTTCTCGGTGGCACATGCAGGGCACACAAAATCTTCTTGATTTAGGAAATTCTTTACATTAACATTATGTCTCTGTGAATTGTAATTATATTTCTCATCATCCTAAGACCGGGGTGGCCTAATCTATCATGCTAGAGATAGAAAAGTTCAGAGCTTCTAAACGTGGTTTTCAGGACATTATAGGCTACAGATGCCTTAATATTAGGTAGTATAGCCCAGATTCATATGAAAGAAGTCGTTATAATACCCTTTTTCCATGATCTTCATGCTTTGTAATGAGCAGGTATTACTTACCATACTCTTCTTTAGTCTCTACGTGGAGACCGTTAGTGCGAATATCCTTAAAGTTTAAGAGAGTTCTAGTCGATTCTGGGTATAACAAGGCTTCTTCAATGACCAATGTTGTACCCATCAGAAGTATAATTGTGGCTCTTCCTGAGCCTATTATACAAGTATTGCTGCCTGCGATTGTTGTAAGACTACCAGTATTCTTGCTGATCGACTGGAAAATTTTTGTCTCTCTTAATATGGTATTCATAGTGCTGCTATCCGCTAAGCTCGTGTAAGGACCTCCTCAGAATAAGCTTGGAACTGACCGATTTTTTTTGAGCTGTGGTACTACCGCACGGAGGAGCGGTAGTACCGTCTAGGCCTGCCAGACCTCCCAGGAGATCTTCAAGACCTCCTGGAGGTCTTAGCCTCTGTGCACTGAGACAGTCCCAGGAATCTAAGCCAGCTCGCATAAACCAACAATGGTGTGATCAAATCCATACAACAACTGGAAAGAAGCAAAAGAGAAATTAACATATATTATTAAAGACCTTACGGTCAAACTTCTTACAGGGGTTTGCCACCAGGGCTTACAAAAGGAGCACTTTGCAGCACACACAAAAATCAAACGAGCAGGTCCAACCGATCAGCCCACATGCTATCGAGTGGAGGACGTCCCCTAGCGTGCAAGGCCTTCAAAGACCTCTTCTTCTTGGAGCTTTGAGCTCCCTGGAACTCCCTGATCTGCTGATTAAAACAGAGGGCACAAGCCATGAGTACTTTTGAATGTACTCAGCAAACCGTGGGGAAATGAATGCAATGAATATTCATGAAGAGCTTGCCAAAAGAGAGCTGTATGGTTAGTTGCAGAAAGCCATATTTGACAGTAAATAACATGTATAGATTGCAAAGCTCAAGTGAGTGAGTGAGCACCAGCTCAGTTCCAATGTTCTATTTGACATAAATACATTTGTTTGAAAGGAGGGAGTGAGCACCAGCTTACTTCCAAAGCCACTTGGGGGAGGTTTGGTCGCACCCACGACCAGGACCTCTCCTAAGACCTCTCTAGAGCACCCACTCCAAAGCTCCACGCCCAGCCCCTGAACCTCATCTCGAGCCAGCCATGACCCCTCTAAAGCCGGCCAAGGTCTCTTCGAGGCAAAGCCACGGCCTCTCGCAGAAGCGCCCAGGGACACATTTATAAAAGTCTACCCTTTTGCTCCACTTCTCCGGGAGATATCCATAACCAAGGACTTGGCTATTCGAATAGATTTTACGCTCTGCAGAGGTGTACAACTTTACCCACAATCCACGATCTCTAGCGGACGGGTTCCGAAAGACCCTTACTCACTAGAAGGTGAGCGGTCTAGAGAGCGCGGTAAGGCCTTTACAAAGCTTTGATCTGGCTCGGAGCTGCCCGCTAAGGTTTCGCTTCCGGATGGGTTGCAAATGCCACCGGATTTGTGCCCCCTCTTGCGTCATGCGATACAGCTCGCTCAACCACAATAGCACCAAGCCATCTCATTGCTAATTATTCGGCCCAGGCCATCCCCATAAAATGACCTTGTGGTTGCACGGATTACCCGGATCCACAGACACAAAGTTAAGTCCTTAATCCACTCAGGCAAGGCAACCTCATCCCATTGTGTACATGGCATCCCCTTTACTGCACGATCACTTGCCCGAGTGTGAAAACATCTTGGGTTCAACCCGCCTTTGGACCACCCATCCCAGCATCGCAAATTTTAACAAGGTGGCCTCGCACCACAATCAACACAGCTATGGCCTCAGCACCACAGCTGCTTAATAGTGGCACCAACCACAGTTCCATAGTTCCATTAGTCAAGATTATTATTTGATGAGGCATGACTCACCCGACCCACGGTTCTACAGCAAGGCTAAGCATAAACTTACGGTCCCATGTTGACAATACTAAGCAATACCAACTAAAATACCCGATCTAAGGTGTCCAGAGGAGATCATGTCAACATGTCAAGTTCAAGTGTCCAAGGAGGCGTAATGTCAAGTAGGAGAATAGCTACTGCCCAAACCAGTTCTATAAAAATAGCCATGCAAGTTTAACCAATCAAAATACTTTTGTAAAATGGGATCAAGATGATCAAAGGATTCCACGACTTGCCTCTGTTGATGAGCAAAGCTTCGATTGAGGTGGCTTGATCCACGAGCTCTTCAGCAAAAACCGAGATCTACACATTCGCAAAAAAAAAACCAAATAAGCAAAGAAACTCCAAGAAACCAAAAGAACTTACTTAAAACGAAGAGAGAGGAGGTCCACTGAGGAGGGGAGGTCCCCGGAGAGGGAGGTCCAAACCCAAGGAGGTCCAAACCAAAGGAGCTTGGGGAGCTCACCAGGACAGGGAGAAACTGTGGGAGAGGTTAGAGTGAGGAACAAGGAGAAAGTGGATGCCCTTGGTGCTCTATTTAAAGGAGAAGGAGAATAGAAGCACCACCAAAAGGAAAAGACCAGGTTCAAGGTATTGGTACAAAAGGTACACTGCTAGCAAGGACAACAAAGGACTAAAATAGTCAAAAGAGGTGACAAAAAGTAGAAATGGGTACAAAGGAAAGGACAATATTTTAATGTGACTTCAGTCCACATCAAATGCGCTTAAGAACCTGAGGCAAGGGGTTCTGAAGAGGTCAGGAACCAGGGGGAGGTCCAAAGGGAGGACACGACCCACGGGGGATGTCATGGCCAACTAGGGTGGTCTTTACAAAAAGGCCACGGGGAGGTCCGAGGGGACAAGGAGGCCCAAAGGATAGGGAGGTCCTATGGGGAGGAGGTCTCGAGGGGGGGGGGTCCTGAGGTCAAGGAAAAACGTCTCGAGGAGATCCTGAAGACAAGCAAGTCTAGAGGAGGTCCTGAAGGCAAAGTGGTGTTTAGGACAAGGAGGTTCTGAACGGTTAAGATCTCCAAAGGGGAGGTCCTAACAGTCAGATCTAACAAAGGGAAGGTCTGAACGGTTAAGATCTCCAAAGGGGAGGTCCTAACGGTCAGATCTAACAAAGGGGAGGTCTGAATAGTTAAGATCTCCAAAGGGGAGGTCTGAACGGTTAAGATCTCCAAATGGGAGGTCCTAACGGTCAGATCTAACAAAGGGGAGGTCTGAACGGTTAAGATCTCCAAAGGGGAGGTCCTAACGGTCAGATCTAACAAAGGGGAGGTCTGAACGGTTAAGATCTTCAAAGGGGGGTCCTAACGGTCACAGAGAGATTAAAGGGAGCTCCATAAGGGCTCAGGGAGGTCCATATGGGCACGGGGAGGTCCAAAAGGACTCAGGGACGCCCAAATGAACCCAGGGAGTTCAATTGAACGTTGAGAGGTCCATGGGGAGATCCAAACAGAGGAAGAGGTCTAGGTCAAGGAGATCTAGACAGAGACAAAGGTTTAGACCAAAGGGGAGGTCTAAACACAAAGAGATTCAAACCAACAAAGAGGAGGTCTGGACTAAAGGAAGTCCAAGCAAAAGATTATAAGGAGAGGTCTAGAGAACCAAGAAGGTTGAACCTACAAGGAGGTCCAGCTGAAGGGAGGTCTGGACCCTCAGATCCCAAAGAAGGAGAGGCCCGGATGAAAGGGAAAACCGAAGGAAGGATATCTCCAAAAGGAGGAGATCCGAGGTAAGAGATCCAAAAGAGAGGAACTCAAGGGAGGTCTTGAGAGAAGAAGGAAAAGAAGAAGAGAAGGTCAGAAAGATAAGAGGGATCTGGACACCAGGAGATGTCCAACACAAGGAGGATCTAGACATAGGGGAATGTCCAGCAAGAGGAAGGTCTAGGGAAGGAGAGAGAGAGGCCTAGAGGAGGAGAAACTAACCTGGAGGACAAACAAGGCAAACAGAGAAAGAAGGCTGAAAACCAAGGAACAACAATAACTCCAAAGCAACCAAAAAAGGTTAATTGAAGTTTGATTAGTTCAGGTTAAATCTCTAAATTTCAGAAATCTTCAAGTTAAGCTTTGGACTCTCAACAAAACCAAATGGTTATTTTTATTTTGAAAGCTTTTCAAAACTCTGGACAAACGGGACGTTACAAACCTACTCCCCTTAAAGGGAATCTCGACCCCGAGATTTGGGCTGACTAGAGAATAGGTTAGGAACTGGGTTTTACTCACTCTTCCAACAACTTTCTCTTTTGAGTGAGGCAAAACCGGACTAACACTGCACTGACCAAAGGCTCGCCAAGAGTCAGGTTGAGCAAACGGGAGGTCCGGTCAGACACGAGGGGATTTTTAAATGAGGTTCAAATGGGCAGGAGGTCCAAGAGAACACGAGGAGGTGCAAAGGGACGCAAAGAGCCCCAATTGGACACTGGGAGGTCCAATTGAAAAGCAAGAGATCCAAATGAACACGAAGAGGTTCAGATGGATAGAGAAAGGTTTCAAAGGGGCCTATAGAGATTCAAACCAACAAAGACTTGCTTTTGCAAATTAAATCATTTTTGCAAGTTGAATTCCGTATATTTTGTTATGTGTAGCCCCCGCCTGGAACACTGTGTTCAGCAATAGGAGAAGTGTTTCAGGCGAACAAATGCTTTAGGACTGGGATATTCATTACAAAATCAATGATCCAGACCAGTGTGTATTCGGGAAGATGAAGGCAAACTATTGGGTTCTTATGCAATGAGAATTGGCTTATAGAAGAGGTCGCAAATAGTTATCATTTCCCAAATGTATATTGATGGCTATTTGATAAGTAAAGACATTATGACCCATTAGCGAAATTGATCAACCGTTGGCACTTATGTAAATGACAGAAAAGATGGTGATCATGTATGCGAAATGATACGAAAGAAAAAATTATGTCGAAAAAATTAATATGATACTGACAGTAAAATGACAATTGAATTTATATAATATAGAAAAAAGATACTTATACATAGAATTTTCGAAGATGTTCCATGTGTTTGATAAAACACGACCATCCTCCATGGCTAATCTAACTGATCCTGGCCTAGTGACAGAGACTACATTATATGGATCCTTCCATCTAGAGGACAACTTGTTCAAGTTGGCTTGGTTCTGGATTCGTCTTAGGACCAGGTCACCCATATGAAGTGTTCTTGGATGAACCCTTCTATTATAGTAGTGTCTCAGCACTTGCAGATAGGCATCCGATTTTAATAGTGCTCGATCATGTTTTTCTTCCAACATATTAACGTCATCTTAGCGTAAATCTCCCTGATTTATTTGATCTAGGAGGTCTATGCGTGTTGAACCTAGCTGAATCTCGCTAGGTAGCACTGCTTCTGCACGGTATACTAGTGTGAATGTTGTTTCGCCAGTGGCTCTACTGTTAGTAGTGCGCAATGCCATAGGACAGAGAAAAGTTCTTCCATCCAATTCTTTGAGCATGCCTTAAGGCGATTAAAAACTCTCATTTTTATACCTTGCATAATCTGACCATTGGCCCTTTCTACTGCTCTATTGCTCTGTGGATGTGCCACGGAAGCAAAGCAGATTTTAGCGCCAATTTCATCGCAATAATCTTGAAACATGTCACTACTAAACTGGCTCCCGTTGTCTGTGATAAGACGACTGGGTACTCCAAATCTTGTAACAATACTTCGTATGAAGAATTTCTTTGCTACCGCAGTTGTTATACGAACGACTGGCTCAGCTTCTATCCACTTAGTGAATATATCAATGGCCACGAACAAGAATTTATACCCAT
Source organism: Phyllostachys edulis (assembly GCA_036346405.1). NCBI lineage: Eukaryota > Viridiplantae > Streptophyta > Magnoliopsida > Poales > Poaceae > Phyllostachys > Phyllostachys edulis. The sequence continues at coordinate 22,159,572 of CM070557.1, read as the reverse complement.
TAGGTGCTTGCGGTAGTGGTCCAACTATATCAATACTCCAAATCAAAAAAGGCCATGACAAGGGAATGGTCTGTAATTGATAAGATGGCTGGTGCACTTTCCTGGCATAGAATTGACATTGCTCACAGATCTTAACAAGGTGCATGGCATCTTGTAGAGCGGTGGGCTAGTAATATCCTTGCCAAAAAGCTTTGCAAACCAATGTTCTATAGGATACATGTGTACCACACAAGCTCCTGTGGATTTCTTTTAGTAATTTTATCTCGGAGTCTTGGGATATGCAACTGAAGGATCTAGACCTGCCATTATGTGTTAATAGAGTTTTGGTGATTAATGACAAATCTAATTGTGAGACTAACACTTTTATTGATATACATATTGTGTAGTCTTATTTGGATATAAAGGTGAAAACCATGAAGGCATGCAAGTGATTAATGACAAATCCAATTCATTGGATAAACAAAAGGAAAAATCCAAACAGGTATGCATTCATAATGATAAATCTATTTGTGAGACTAACTCTTCTATTTGCCTTATCTCATGATTAGTCTCATTTGGATACAAAGAACAAAAGAGGTATGCATTCGACTTCATAGTTCTTATATATATTGTTGCATTCCTCGGATCCAAAATATAGGTTGAACTCCACCAAAAGGTTAACCTAAATATGTGCATATGTTCTTATTACACATTTGTGTATGCACACATGTAGGGGGAGTTCATTCTATATTTTATGGTTTCATTAGTATTGATCAATATTCCTTTGTCCAGATATATCAAGGATCCTTACTTTGAAACATATCCTTGAATAAATTTAACTTATGTAGTTAATATATTCATATGAGTATATGAAACTTGTGTAGTTCATATATCCTTGAATATATTTAACTTGTGTAGTTAATATATTCATGTGAGTATATATAACTTGTGTAGTTCATATATGCTCATATCCTTGAATATATTTAACTTGCATAGTTAATATATTCATATGAGTATATGAAACTTGTGTAGTTCATATATCCTTGAATATATTTAACTTGTGTAGTTAATATATTCATGTGAGTATATAACTTATGTAGTTCATATATGCTCATATCCTTGAATATATATAACTTGTGTAGTTAGTATATTCATGTGAATATATGAGACTTGTGTAGCTCATATATCCTTGAGTATATATATAACTTGTGTAGTTATATATATTCATAAGAGTATATAAGACTTGTGTAGTTGATATATACTCATTGTCTATCTACATTCAATTTGTTGTAATTGAAGTGATTAACATCAATTACCAAAGAGGGAAAGATTGTGGTATCTTGTCCCCACCATTATGAGTTAATGGTATGATGTGGTAATTAATGATAATCATATGTGGAACTAACATTTTCCATGAGTTGGATAAGCAGGTTAGGTTCTATGATAATGAAGACTTGGGATGACATCATGTGTGGATTGTCATCAAGTCAAGAGGAGTTCTATCATGTGTTGATGGAAGTCAAGTGAAGGAAATCATCGTGTGTCGATGATGTTCAACAAAAGGAGATGATCATGAGTTGATCATCAAGTCAAGATTCTTGAAGAAGAGGAAATCATCGTGTGTCGATGATGTTCAAGAAGAGAAGATGATCATGAGTTGATCATCAAGTCAAGAGAAGATCATCATGTGTTGATGGTATTGAAGATCAAGAGCTTGAAGCAAAGGATGCATCATGTGTTAATGCATGTCAAGTTCAAGGAGAAGAAATGATTATGTGTTGATCATCAAGTGAAGCCCCATCATGTGTTGATGGAAGTCAAGTGAAGAGTGCATCATGTATTGATGCATATCAAGACTCGGAATGGTGGATGTCATCATGTGTTGATGAACATCAAGTCAAGATCCCGAAGTGAAGATCCATCATGTGTTGATGAAGGTCAAGTGAAGAGCTCATCATGTGTTGATGAGCATTCAAGTCGTTGCTCAAGGAAAAGGTATGACTAGCTAGGGCTAAGGATGTGTTCTTAGTCTTTTACCGGTCTCGGTGTTTGATTGGGAGACCGGGTTGGTAGTATAGGTTGCCGTACTATTAAGAGAGGTCTTGACTAGTAACTTGAGTTAGTCATGTGTTGATAGCTCTTTGTGTTTGCTCTAGCTCATCTTAACATGTTGCCAATATTTGCGAATGTGTTTTGCAAATAGTTGTGGCTCATGGATAATCCTTGCAGCATGTGACTTGAGTTTGCAAATGTGTTTTGCAAATGGTTTAAGTCCATGTACCTTATTCCTTGTGGTGTGATTCTGAAAGTTGGCAAATGTGTTTTGCAACTTGTTGAGAATCTCACTTGAATCCTTGTTTGCATCGCACGTCAATTTGGCAAATGTGTTTTGCAAATTGAGTTGAAGCGAAGTGCAATTTGTGGTGTGATTCTAAAAGTTGGCAAATGTGTTTTGCAACTTGTTGAGAATCTCACGTGAACCCTTGTTTGCATTTCATATCTTTTGCAAATGTGTTTTGCAAGTTTGAATTGAAAAAGAAATGCAAAATCCTGAGTTGATCTCTGGTGCGGTCTGACCGGCGTTGTGAGCGCGGTCTAACCGGCCTCCCGGACCAAAGGTGCGGTCAAGTTTTTCCAAAGAGTATGTTTCTTCTGGAAATCCCTTTTTCTCTGAAGAGCGGTCTGACCGACCCCGGTCGAGGACCTGTTCTTTTTTCCGTATACATTTTTCCGAATTCGCCAGCGGTCCGACCGAGTGTAATGCGCGGTCTGATCGGGCCCAGCGGTTTGATCGGCCATGTGTTGGCAGTCAGACCGGAGGCCCTCCAACGGCTATATTTCTGACCGTTGGAGGGGGTGCGGTCTGACCGGCCACATGCCTGCGGTCAGATCGGCATGTCCTGATTTTTCAGGACTTTGCTCCCAACGGCTAGTTTTTGTGTGTGGGCTATAAATACCCACCTTGGCCATGTGAGGAGAGGTTGTTGGTGCTATTGCCTATTCCATTGAGCTAAGAGCAATCCCTCTACTCTCATTTGTGCATGTGTTGCACTTAGTGAGCTTGAGAGGCAAATCCTATTGCATGCGTTGCATTAGGTGGTGGATTTAGTATCCATTGAGCTTAGACACTTGATTGGTTCAAGTGAGCGTTCGAGATTTGTTACTCTTGGTGTTTGCCAACACCTAGACGGCGTGGAGGCGTCGTGCGTCGGTGATTTTCTCAAAGAAACTTGTGAGAAGACCCGAGCGATTGTGAGTGGTGTGGTGCTCGTCATCTCCGGAGTGGAGGAAGGAGCAACCGTAGTGGAGTTAGGTGTTGGTTCGGTTTGGAACCGGTCCAATTGGTTTGGACTTACCTCGGAGGCGGGTGCTCAATTCGTGGAATCAGTCCAATTGGTTTGGGCTTGCCTCAACGTGGATTAGGGGAGACCGGCAAGTCTCCGAACACCACGGTAAAACATCACCATGTCAATCCAGGAGGTTTTTGGTCATGATATTTGATGATGAACACATTGACAATAAGAAAGACTTAGTCTTGGTGTTTTAAGATGAATACATTGTCTTTGGAATATGCTTGTGATCTTAGATGCTGACATGCTTTTGAGTTCTGTTGAATTCTGTCGAAAATCAGTGTTTGTCAGGTTTTGCGGTAGTACCGGCGTTGTAGCCCCGGTACTACCGCCAGACAGAATAAACCGCATGATTGTTAGCGGTATGAAATTTCCCGAAGACTTGTGTTTGGCTTTTGGATTTTCTTGAGAGCGGTAGTACCGGCTTTGTATTTGAGGAACTACCGGATTGCGGTAGGACCACTTGTGAAGTGAGGTAGTACCGCAAGTCACTGAGTTCCGAACGCGTGTTTCGCTCGATCCATTAGATCTTGATCTGACGGCCCTCATTGAGAGGGACGTTCGGACCGTCCGAGATCTTAAAGGATTGTGAGCCTTTGGATTGAAATCAGACGGTTGACATCAAGAGGAACGTTCGGACTTTGAACAGTACTCCTAAATCCGACGGTTTTGAAGCAAGGTCCGATCGACCAAGTCATCTGGAGCGTCCACGTGTCTCAGGGCGTGGTTCTGAGTCTTTTGTGCTTTTCAGTGGTGCGGTAGTACCGTTTGGTAATTTGCGGTAGTACCGCACATCAGTTATACCGTTTTGTTTTTGGCGGTATGGAAAAACCAGAACACTTGTTTTGAACATTGGACTTCTTCTTTCGATGATGCAATTGCGCCATGGTTGGTGGTAGTACCGCGATAGGTTTTTCCAGAGAGAGTGTTTCTGACAACTTTGATTTCAAGTGAAATACGGTAGTTCCGCAGCTGTGGAACGGTACGACCGTAGGTCGGTAATACCGTTGTTTTAATGGCGGTAGTACCGCAACAAGGTAGTACCGTTTGGTTACGGTATGGATTTTTCAGAGAGCTTATTTTTGAAGTTCTTTGTGGGGCGGTACGACCATAGTTATGAGTGCAGTACGACCGCAGTGCGGTAGTACTGTTCATAACATGTCGGTAATACCGTTTCAGAACTAAACGCAGTTTCAATTGAAGAATTGATTACGAGATTGATTGAGATAATGGTTTTTAGTTTTTGCATGATGCATGATAGTGTTTATGCATGTGTCTAAGCTAATGTTGGTCAAGTTTGGAGAACTTGTGCCGGATTTTGTTTCTTTGATCTTTGCATATGCAGGATGAGTGTGAAGGCAACTATTGTCGTGACGAGGAGGACTCGGACTAAGATTGGGGAGATCTGAGGTCTTGGTGGTCGTGGATGTTGCGAGATGGTTGAGTTTGCACTGGAGCACGTGGAGTTCAAAGGTGGTTCACGCTGGAGCTACGGGAGGAGTCCTGGAGGCTTGCGGCATGGGTTGTTACAGATTTGGAAGGAGTTCCAAATCTTGACGTTTTTGAGATAGAATCTGTGTCGGTGTCGTGTTGGATATGGATAAGATTCTAGGGTATAAATAGAGGCAGGTTAGGAGCTAACCTGTGTACACGGGAGAGATAGTTTTGGTCGTAGCTTTGGAGTTACGGTTTTGAGTTGTATTTTGAACATAAAGTTGAGATAGCTTTGTAAGGTCTTCTGTGGAAGACTTTGAGGGGTGTTTTGAGAGGCACCTTGTAGCCACTGATCAAAGTCTTGAGTAATACAATTTAGATTTATTCTATATTTTCTCCGGAGCTTTGCTTTGTTTCTACTGTGCATGAGATTGTTGGTGGATATCTTGAAGATAGCTTCTGGAGGTTCTTGAAGATATCCAGGAGAGAACTTTGAGCTGATCTAAAAGAGGTTCTCTGAGGGATTTAACAATTTGGGTTCGGCTGAATTAATTGAAGGACAAATCTGCGCCAATCATTCAACCCCCCTCTGATTGCCATTACAATCCTACAAGTGGTATCAGAGCGGGTTGCTGTGGCATCAGAGATGTATGTGAATCGTCCTCCTTTGCTTGATGGTACTGATTTTGCCTTTTGGAAGTGTCGGATGCAAGCCTACATTGAAGCTCAAGGTAATGATGTTTGGAGAAAGGTTTCTTGTCCTTATGAGGTTCCTGCCATCGTTACTAATTTGAATAAAGTCGATGTTGATCTTAATGCTCAAGCTCGTAACTTGTTATTTCAAGGTATATCTCGCAAAGAATTTGATCGTGTAGCTCACATTAGCTCTGCCCATCTAATTTGGAAAACTCTTTGTGATTATCATGAGGGAATTACTAAAATTAAGAAAGTGCGCAAAAATCTTTTTCAAAAGGAGTATTCAGATTTTGTTATGAAGCCTGGTGAAACTATTGATGATCTTTTTGCTCATTTTGAAAAGATATTGAGTAATTTGCGTGGTGTTGGTGTTATTCCAAGTGATGAAGATAATGCATCTAAAATTTTGAGATCTTTAGGTTCTGAGTGGTTGATGGTTGTCACAACTATCAATCAAACTGTTGATCTAGATACTTTAACTATGGATGATCTGTTCTCTAGATTAAAAACCTATGAGATGGAAGTTTTGCCATCTAAGATTGATAAATCTTCATCATTAGATCTTATGACTAACCCCATGTAGGCTGCTTCTTCGAGTTCTTGTCTTGTGTCTGCTTTTGTCTTCTTCTTCGGATGAACAATTGGAGGAGATTCGGAAGAACGACTTGTACTCTTCTCCAACAGGGTGACCAAAGCAATTAACAACATTAGATCAAGGCGAAGAGGTGGTCCAATCAGATGCTATGAATGTGGAGAGCTAAACCACATAAGGATAAATTGTCCCAATATGAGGAGTAATGAGGACAAAGATGACAAAGTATCAACTCGACGCTCTAAATTCAAGATTGACTCAAGCAAGAAGCAAAACTATCGTAAGGCGGTCAATAAGGTACTTTCAGCACTTGATGAGATTAATTTGAGTGATGTTGATTCTGGAAGCGACCGTGAGGACAATGGCAAGAAGGCGAAGGAAGTGGACTTCACAGGGATGTGCTTTATGGCAAGCAGTGAGAAGCTTAATTATGATGAACTCTACAGTGACCCTGATGAGGTAAAACCTTCCTATACTGATTTATCTCGTGCTGTGCTTAAACTGACAAATAAGCTTAAGAAATATCAAAAGAAAGTAAAGAAACATGACCTTGTTGTTGATAGCTTAAATTCTAAAATTAATAGGCTTAAGGCTTCTATTCCTGATGATGAATCTTGTGAATCCTGTCAAGTTTTGCACACTGAACTAGAAGCTGCTAGGTCTATTCATACTAAATTTGAAAAGTTAAAACTGGAACATGATTCTTGTGATGATAGGCTGAAACTTGCATATAATGAAATTGAAAAGCTCAAGTCTAATTCTACTGGTTTAGAGTCAAGTATGTTAAATCCTCAAACTAAAACTTGCTCTAAGTGTGAATTGCTAGAAGCTAGACTGAATTCATCTTAGGAAACAATTCAACAGATGCTTTATCATGAGATAGCCTCTTGCTCTAATTTCCCTAAACTTATAATAGAGATAGAAGCTTTGACTAGACAATTAAATGAATTTGCTGAAAAAGAAATATTGGCTCAGTTTAGTGCTTCTAAGAAAAATGTGAATGAATCTGTCAACTGCTCAACTTGTCCCACTTTGACTAAAGAAATTGAGTATCTCAAGGACACTTTAGAGATGTTCTCTTTTGGCAAGAAGAATTTGAACATAATCCTAGACAAGTCAAAAGTCAGTGTTAAAAGCCAAGGTCTAGGATTTAATTTTGTTGAGCATACCAAGAATCATCCTCCTAAAGTTGTTAAGCTTCTTGAACCTAGAAAAATTGAAGTGGAATCTGAACCAAAACAAGTAATGTTTAAATCTGCTGGTTTTGCAAAGGACTCATCTATTACAGTGAGTATTCAAAAAGGAAAAACTACAATTTCTCATCAAGACAAGTATCTATGTACTCATTGTGGTAAAGAAGGTCATCTGGTTCAGTTTTGTTTTCGAAAAGCCAAGAAAGAGAAAAAAAGGAAATATTGAATGCATTAAAACAAAAACGTGCATCCACTGTTGCTGTTCCTAGAACTAATGCGAAGGCTAGGTTTTTAGAAAACTTTTATGATGATTTTAAATCTGGTTCACATGCTGGTTTGGGTTATCATACAAAGAAATTTCATTTAGCTTTTCCAGCAAGTCAAGGGATAGCTAAATAGTCCTCTTTTCGGCTTTCTAATCGCTCTCACATACATGGTTATGATTCTAGACTTGTTGCTGTCACTCCAGATCGTGTATCTCAGTATTGGATTCCCAAAACTTATCTCACTAACCCCAGTACTGTGAAACCGGTGTCTTTTGCGATGTGAGAACTGTTGTTGGTTGGAGAACATGAGCTCAGTTTGATTTCAGTCTTTTGGTTTCTCGCTTGACTGGAACATTTGATGGTTCTCCACCTTTCTTTGATAGCTTACAAGAAATGCTTTTTGTTGTAAGCTCATGTGGAAAGGATGATGTGGCTCTTCACCTTGTTGAGTTTGATTTGTCGTTTTGTCGTTCCTTCTCAAATCGCTTGATTTTGCACATTTGCTCTTTGGCAAAGTAAGCTTGTTCTAAGGGGATCTTGTGTTTAAAAATTTCAGAAGTTTTGATTATTATTCTTGTCAAACAAATTCATCAAGTTCAATCCATTGAAATTAAATGAGTAAGAGAGCTTTCTTTATCATATTTACTCATGTGCTGTGTAGCATTGATGATTGACTATTTTAATAAATTTGCTACATTTTAACTAAAGCATGACTTGGCTGAAAACATTGACTAGATTGATTATTACTATCACCTTGTGATATCTATTGAAAAGGATGAGCTTGTTTGTGAGTCTTATTTTAAATTTTGGATCTGAAGCAAGTAAGTCCCTCATTTCAATCCAATGTTGCTCACTCAATTTGGCATGTTATAAAAGATAAAGGGTTGAGAAAAGAAATATGAAAAGATGTGTGCTTCAAGCATGCCATACATAGCTCTGTATTCAAAAGCACAAAAATATGCACACAAAAGTGCTCAAATAAAAAGAAGTATGCTTCAAGCATGCCATACATAGCTATGTATATTCAAAGAAAAATTACACACAAAGGTGCTCATATGAAAAGAAGTATGCTTCAAGCATGCCACCCTTGAAAAAGAAGTATGCTGCAAGCATGCCACATGCAAATAAAAGTTGAAAGTGAAGCAATATGGTGCTCTATGGGACTACTAGCTCATCTAGATTTAATTTGTGTCTCACTGTTAGGCTCTCACTTTTCTTGGTGATATCTTTTTGTGGTGCTTATAATTGGTTTAGTCATTGTTTGAGATGCCAGTCATATATTTAAAATTACTTCATCATCTTACAACTGGTATCATCCTACAAGAGGTATTCAAGTGGTACAGACATGTCTTGATTTTGCTACATGATACATAACTTTATATGATCTAGATAGCTCTACTCAATAAGATGGCTTGGTTAATCTTGTAAAACTGTGAGCATTGACTTGAATAATTTCCAAAGCTTCTTGATTTTTTTACTCTCTGTGCTCCTTATTTTAAAATTATTTCTTCTTTGAAGCTCTTGATGATCACATTGCCAAAGGGGGAGAAAACTGAAAGAAATCTTTACAAAAATTTGCTTTTCTTGTGTTGAAGGAAAAATTCATCTCTTGATTCTGGAACTGTTGTCAATGTATTCATCAAGGGGGAGATTGTAAGACCAGGAGGTTTTTGGTCATGATATTTGATGATGAACACATTGACAATAAGAAAGACTTAGTCTTGCTATTTTAAGATGAATACATTGTCTTTGGAACATGCTTGTGATCTTAGATGCTGACATGCTTTTGAGTTCTGTCGAATTCTGTTGAAAATCAAGATTTGTCGTTTTTCTAGTAATCTGGCGTTGTAGCCCCTAGATTACCACCGACGGAACAACCGCATGATTGTTGGCGGTATGAAATTTCCCGAAGACTTGTGTTTGGCTTTTGGATTTTTTGAGAGCGGTAGTACCGGCTTTGTATTTGAGGAACTACCGGATTGCGGTAGGACCGCTTGTGAAGTGAGGTAGTTCCGCAAGTCACTGAGTTCCGAACGCATGTTTCGCTCGATCCATTAGATCTTGATCTGATGGCCCTCATTGAGAGGAACGTTCGGACTGGCCGAGATCTTAAAGGATTGTGAGCCTTTGGATTGAAATCAGACGATTGACATCAAGAGGAACGTTCGGACTTTGAACAGTACTCCTAAATCTGATGGTTTTGAAGCAAGTTCTGATCGGCCAAGTCATTTGGAGCGTCCACGTGTCTCAGGGCGTGGTTCTGAGTCTTTTGCGCTTTTCAGTGGTGCGGTAGTACCGTTTGGCAATTTGCGGTAGTACCGCACATCAGTTATACCGTTTTGTTTTTGGCGGTATGGAAAAACCAGAACACTTGTTTTGAACATTGGACTTCTTGCTGAGCGGTACGATCGCGCCATAGTTGGTGGTAGTACCGCGATAGGTTTTTCCAGAGAGAGTGTTTCGGACAACTTTGATTTCAAGTGAAATACGGTAGTACCGCAGCTGTGGAACGATACGACCGTAGGTCGGTAATACCGTTGTTTTAACGGCGGTAGTACCGCAAGAAGGTAGTACCGTTTGGTTAAGGTATGGATTTTTCAGAGAGCTTGTTTTTGGAGTTCTTCGTGGTGCGGTACGACCATAGTTATGAGTCTTGAGACGATCCTAAAGGCTTGTAGTACCGTTCATAACATATCGGTAATACCGTTTCAGAACTGAACACAGTTTCGATTGAAGAATTGATTACGAGATTGATTGAGATAATGGTTTTTAGTTGTTGCATGATGCATGATAGTGTTTATGCGTGTGTCTAAGCTAATGTTGGTCAAGTTTGGAGAACTTGTGCCGGATTTTGTTTCTTTGATCTTTGCATGTGCAGGATGAGTGTGAAGGCAACTATTGTCGTGACGAGGAGGACTCGGACTAGGATTGGGGAGATCTGAGGTCTCGGTGGCCGTGGATGTTGCGAGATGGTTGAGTTTGCGCTAGAGCACGTGGAGTTCAAAGGTGGTTCGCGCTGGAGCTATGGGAGGAGTCCTAGAGGCTTGCAGCGTGGGTTGTTACAGATTTGGAAGGAGTTCCAAATCTTGACGTTTTTGATATAGAATCTGTGTCGGTGTCGTGTTGGACATGGATAAGATTCTAGGGTATAAATAGAGGCAGGTTAGGAGCTAAACTATGTACACGGGAGAGATAATTTTGGCCGCAGCTTTGGAGTTACGATTTTGAGTTGTATTTTGAGCGTAAAGTTGAGATAGCTTTGTAAGGTCTTCTGTGGAAGACTTTGAGGGGTGTTTTGAGAGGCACCTTGTAGCCACAGATCAAAGTCTTGAGTAATACAATTTAAATTTATTCTATATTGTCTCCGGAGCTTTGCTTTGTTTCTGCTGTGCATGAGATTGTTGGTGGATATCTTGAAGATAGCTTCTGGAGGTTCTTGAAGATATCCAAGAGAGAACTTTGAGCTGATCTAAAAGAGGTTCTATGAGGGATTTAACAATTTGGGTTCGGCTGAATTAATGGAAGGACAAATCTGCGCCAATCATTCAACCCCCCTTCTGATTGCCATTACGATCCTACAGAGGTGGTCGAACCCGTTTCTATTGAAGGTTTTGTAAGGTATTCGAGAAAAACACCTGTTGGAATAGGCGTTTATGAGGAACCCAGTTTCGATAACTGATCCGCTAAGGAGTTTTCCTTGCGCGGTATATGTTGGACTTCGAAATCCCTAAAGTGTTTGTCCACCTTCCTCATTTCATCCAGGTATTGAGCCATTATCTCATCGGAACATCTATATTCATTTGCTACCTGGTTTACAACTAATTACGAATCTCCCTTCGATAAAAGCCGACAGACTCCGAGGGATTTGGCTGCTCGTAGCCAGGCTAGAAGTCCTCCATACTCTGCCACGTTGTTAGTGGTAGGGAACAGAAACTGTATGACATACTGAAGTTAATCACCTTGTGGTGTTATCAATAAAATCCCAGCCCCTGAGCCCTTAAGCTTATGGGAACCATCAAAATACAGTGTCCAATGGTCGTCTGGCACTAGACTTAATTGAGATTGATCCTTAGTGTTCGTCCATTCAGCCACAAAGGCAGCCAGGACTTGGCTTTTTATGGCCGTTCGGGCAGTAAAATGAAGATCAAACTCTCCAAGTTCTACTGTCCACTTGGCTATGCGACCTGTCACTTCTTGGTTATGAAGTATATTTCCATGAGGAAAAGTTGAAGGTACTGTGATTTTATGAGATTGAAAATAATGTCTCAGTTTTCTGGAAGTCATCAGAAGAGCATAAATTAGCTTTTGGAGTTCAGGATATATTTCCTTTGGTCCATGTAAGACCTCACTTATATAGTAGATGGGTCGTTGAGACCCTTATTCCCTTTCTGTGATAAGTACTGCACTGACCACATTTGGCGTTGCTACCAAGTAAACTAGTAAAGGTTCACCTTCCAAAGGCGAAACCAATACTGGAGGATTTGAAAGATAAGCTTTTAAGCCTTCAAAGACTTTATCAGCTTCTTTAAACCATTCAAACTTTTTATTACTCTTGCGGATCACCTTAAAAAAAAGGTAAACCACGTTCTCCTGATTAAGAAATAAAACGACTAAGAGCCGCCATTCAACCAGCTAAGGCTTGGACCTCCTTCACAGTGGAAGGTGGTCGTAATTGTTCAATGGCTCGAATTTTCTCGGGATTAACTTCAATCCCACAAGAACAAACAAGGAGACCAAGCAACTTGCCAGAAATAACCCCAAAAGTACACTTTAGCTTTATTCCATGTTTATTTATATTTTCGAAGGTCTCTGCGAGATCATTGAAATGGTCATATTTAGTACTACTTTTTACAACGAGGTCGTCTACATAGGCCTCTAAATTACGCCTAACCGACCATCAAGGTTTTTCAGATCAAACACTGCACGTGGCTCCAAAGATTTTTAACCCAAACGCATCTTGACATAGCAGTAGACACCGAAGGGTGTGATGAAGGCAGTCTTTTCTTCATCTTCTTTCGCCATGCTGATCTGATGGTATCTAGAATAAGCATCAAGAAAACTCATCAGTTCGCAACCCGCAGTAGAACGAACTAACTGATCAATGCGAGGCAAAGGGAAGTCATCCTTTGGGCAAGCAACATTTAAACTGGTAAAATCTATGCACATGCGCCACTTACCGTTAGATTTCTTGACCAAGACCGGATTTAAAAGCCATTCGGAGTGATCTACCTCCTGAATAAAGCCAGCTTCAAGGAGCTTACCGAGCTATGCATGGATGGCTTCTTAACGATCCAGGACGAAACGTCTCAGTCTTTGTTTGACTGGTTTTTTCTCAGGCTGAATGGCTAGCCTCTGCTCAATCACCTTCCTTGGGACTCCGGGCATATCAGATAGCTTCCATGCAAAGACATCTGAGTTGGCTCGGAGGAAGGTGGGGAGCTTGTCTTCCTATTTCTCACTTAATCCCACGCCAATCCGAATTGTCTTGGATTGGTCTTCGGGGCTGAGTGATACTATCTTTACCTACTCATTGGACTGAGGAGTAGCCTTGACTTTCGCGGCCTTCCCTGTTTTATCCTCTAAAGTAAGATCTTTCAGAGGTAACTGATTAACAAGTTCTAGCGACTTACGATCACATGAAAGTGCGATGGTCTGGTCACCTTGCACCACAATTACGCCCTTTGGCCCAGGGATCTTGATCTTCTGGTAGGCGTGGTGTGTAGCTGCCATGAACTTTGTTAGAGATGGTCTTCCCAAAATTGAATTATAGGCAGACTCAAAATCAACCACTTCGAAAAGTGATCAATTCAGTTCAAAAATTAGTAGCCGTACCGAAGGTTACTAGTAACATTACTTGCCCTATTGGTGTGACAAACATACTTAGCACTATTCTATAGAAGGGACTTGTCATTGGTTTAATCTTAGAACAAGGAATTTGCATCTCATCTAAGGTATTAATAAATAACAGGTCTAAAGAACTACCGTTATCTATTAATATTCTCCCTAATCTGCAATTACTTATGGTAGGAAAAACTACTAATGGTAATTTACGAGAAGCAGACATACCTTTAGGGACGTCCTCCTTAGTAAAGGTTAGGGAGGTATCTGACCACTTGGGATATTCTGGACGATCAGGTGGGACCTCAACGTTATTGACATCCCTCCATGCCGCCTTGTATTGTCGCTTGGAGGTGTAGGCGGCCGAACCCCCGTAAATGACATTGATGAAGTGATCCATCCTTTGAAACGATATTTCCATGTCCTTATCATTGTTTTGGACCACTGGTGGTCCGCCATCTTCTGGTGGGACAGGCATTGGACCTTTCCATCGTAGTATTCCTCCATCTACTTCTACCAAGTACGGTAGTTGCGGAGGTCATGACTGGGAACTTTGTGCAACGGGCACCAGCGCTCATTGCTCCTAACGTATTCATAGATTGTGGGGCAATATGGTCGTTTGAACGACCTCCTTGCCTCCTTTTGGTCCAAGGACCTTTGTTTTTGTTGTAGGGTGGTCGCTGGTCAACTACTGCGACCTGCTTGGTGGACTGCTTGGACCTCCCCTTCTCCTTCTTCTTGGGTTTTCCTCTGCTGCTTGTAGAGCCTTCGGACCTCTTGGACTACTTTTCTTTGACATCCTCGAGGCCTGGCTGAGGAGGGGTGGTCCCCTTATCCACCATTCGGTTCCACTCCATTGCCTCATTGGCATCAGAGTACCGATCGGCCATGTCGAAGAGTTCTGACACGGACCTAGGCGAGTTGATGTTGAGATCTTCTGTGAACCTTCGATATCTCACCGCCTGTTTAAAAGCTCGAATCACAGAGTCATCAGAAACATTTGGGATAGTATTACGGACTTCTATGAAAAGCTTTACAAACTGTCATAAATTTTCGTCGGGGTTTTGGCGGAGCCGATGCAAATCATCCTCCTTCCCCAGCTTTGCATAACAACTTTTGAAGTTGTTTTGTAATGCATTACAAAGCACCTCCCAGTTATATATGGATCTCTCAGGCTGGTTGAATAACCAGGTCCTGGCGGAACCCTTTAGAACTATAGGCAAATAATTAGCTATTACCTTATCATCGCCTCCAGCAGCCTGAATGGCGGTAGTATAGACTTGGAGGAACTCTGACGGGTTTTGCGTCCCGTCAAAAGTTTCCATACTCCCTGGTTTGAACTTCTTCGGCAACATCTCTTAATATGGGAGAAAAAGCTTTGCAACCTGCATAAGGTCCAACACATTATCATATATTACAATGATTATTATAACCAGCAGGAGATCTGGAACGTCTACTACGTCCTAAAAAACGGGTGTCATGCTCACCTTGGCGTTGAATGTGACGGTCAGGAGCACCATAATTTCGGGTTTGCCTTCGGCGTCCAATTGAGGACCCTTTTAGGTGTGAGTCTGTTTGGGAAAGCACAGTAGGCGATCGGATAGAAATATTCTCCGCCGCATCCTATAACTCTTGTGCAATAGCACGCATTACTTGCACTCCTTGCTCCGGAGTTAATCCTTCTGGAGGACGTGCGATGGCACTTGCTAAGTAACGAATGCACTCTGCAGGGGAATCCTCCTGCATGGGGGTTGGTAAGGCATTTGGATCTCTTACCATCATTGCCCGCGGCAGTGACGTATGTGTCGCCTGTGGCGGCGCCCTTGCTGAGGAGCCAAGGGCGTCTCGGTAGTAGTGGTCGCGAACCTACGAGATGTGCGCTTGTGTGGCAACACGTATCTCGGCTTGTCGGGCCTCTTCCTCTCGTTGGAGGCATTCCTGCTCTTCCCGTTCTTCGCGTTGCCCTAATGCTTTGGGATTATTGCTGGGATTGGGTTTATTGTCACCGACTGCGGCAACCTAACGACCGCCGGAACAGGCAGAAGAGGTGAACATGCCATTGTCCTCTGAGGAAGAGGATGAGTTGTATTGTAGGGTGAAGAGAAGATTCTTCTCAGGTGCTCTCTCCAGGCCTTCAATGCGGAGGCTGCCAGTGAGATCATCATGGTACGTTGGGCTCCAGGAACATTCCGAATCTCCTGCTCCAAGGGAGATAGGCTTGGAATAGTACTTATCCACAGCGGTATTTGTGGACAAAGGCACGGCCGGCGTAGAGCCAGCAGATGCGGACTCGGTGGGCGACGGTGCCTTAGCAAAGGTGCTAGAGGAACCATGGGCATTGCCGGATATGAGGACACAGTTTTCCTCTATGTTGTCATCGTAATCGGAAATGTCGAGGATGCTTTCTTCTCTCCACGTAGGCAAGTTTTGATTCATGAGCAAAACACATGACACATTAATAGAATCGAGTCAACGAAAATGATGATAGTGCACCCCACGATCGGCGCTAGCTGTCGACGTCTGGGACTCTAGTCACAGAACGGACAAACAAGAATATAAAGAAAAAATGAAGATTGTTATCTATTCGCCAAAGGACTCGAAAACGGTGATGTATATTGCAAAGAGTATGCTCTGATTACAGAGAAAAATGATTATGAATACACGTGGATTAGGGCTTGGATTTGAATCGGGATCGGGATCTCAAAGGCACATAGGTCGGGTTCTTATATTCTACAAAACGTCGACAGTTTGTTGCAGTGGTGCCTCTTCGCACCAATGGTTGCGCCTCTTCAAGCCAATAGTCGCGTCTCTTCATGATGACCGTTATATATTTCTGAATGTTATAGCCAATACCTTCTCTCCACGTGTAGTTATTATTAACCACATGTGGGCAACCGCTTTCTAGGACTTCCTCTACGGGGGAGAGGTCCTGGTAGTGGTCTTGGAGAAACCTATAGAGGAGGTCCAATCGAACGTCCACAAGAGGTTTTGAGAATGGTCAAAGAAAAAGGCTTCCAGGCCCACTTTCTGGCCGCTTAATTGATCTTGGGCCCAGAAAGCCAATTTGGGCCCAGTAAGAAACCTGGCTTATTTATAAATAAGCAATTAAACATATACTCAGATTATTGACTAGTCAACAATCCTCGTCACTGGGTTGTCCACATCTATGAGTGCAACCAATGACTGTGGATCTTCTGTGCCTGCAATGGCGAGGTGTGTCTCATGGTGTCCTTTGCCCTTCTTCTTAGCCTTGAAACCGTCAATCACGTGTTGCGGCTCATGGCAAACATGTGACTAATGTCCCTATGTGCCACATTTGTAGCAACTTTGGTCCTACTAGCCATAGGGCTTCTCATCGCACTTTTTTTTGTTCGCCCTTCTTGGTTTGAGCATTCTGCTTGGTCTTGCGACCCATGACCTTACCCTTCTTGCATGTTTCCTTTGAGTGAGGCTTCCTCACCTTATAGCTGCTCGCATTGACTTCGTGGCCAACTTTGCTACTAGACGGCTATGAGATGTAGTTCTTCCTTCGAACCTCATTTTGAGCTTCCGCAACTTGCATGATGTCAATTAGTTCGGCATACTCCTTGTAGCCATCTTGATAATAGTTGTGTGCGAATTGCACCGTATTCAGGTGAAATGTAGAGAGGGTTTTCTCAATCTTCTCCTCATATGTGATTGTCTTACCACAGAGCTGAAGACTGGTACAAATTCTGTGCAAAGCAGAGTTGTACTCCTCCGCGGTCTTGTAGTCAGCAAAACGTAGTCGGTTCCATTCCTGCTCTACATGAGGAAGAATTGTGTACTTTAGCTTCTCAAAATGCTTCTTCAGTGCGATCCATAAAGCTAGTGCGTTCTTCTCCGCCATATACTCATTGTTGAGCGTTAGGCAGAGATAGTGTCTAAGGAAATGAAGTGCCTGATCATTTTCCTCAGCAGTTGGAGTGACATCCTTTGAGGTGCCAAGTCTGATAGCAGCACGGAGCTTCTTGGCTCCAAGTACGATCTCGACATCTGAAACCCTAGTCAAGTAATTTTGGCCATGCTGGGCCAACTCTTCGAACTCCTGGTTCGTAATGCTAGTCATCTGCATATTCATGTAAAGAGTTTATAAGATTACTGGTGGTAATTTGCATAAAATGGTTGCAAAGATTCTCATAATATTCTCGTATTATTCGATATATTTTTCATGATTTACTGCTATTTTTACTGATTAAAAGCAATATAAACAATCACAGATAATCAAAACAGTAAATACAATATATAAATTGCATAGAAACAACAATAACAAAGTTAAACATACTTCAAATGCAAAAACTGATTCAAAATTTGAATTCCCAAGGTCCTTTTCTACTGTAATATGAATTTTCGGCGAATTCTGCAATTTTCTGGGCTAAACTGCTAAATTTCAATTCTGAGAAATTTTTCGCGCAATTTTTAGAGAGTTCGAGGGCCTTCTTGCAAAAATTCCTTATTCGCGTAAGGATCCCCAAAATTTTCAGAATCCGGAAGGACCTTTTTGCAAAATATCCTTTTTAAAAGGTTTTTCTCCTTTTTTTTCCGAAAACGTTCAGACCGGCCGAATTCCTTTCCAGGAATGTTCGGACCGGCCGAAAGAAATTGGGCCAGGCCCATCCCGACCGGATCAAAAGAGGGCCAAGGAGGTGGCTTAGGGTTCCGTGCCCCTGTGCAAGGAGGCGGCCAGCTGCCACACACGGCGATGCTGCCGACCGGAGGTGGCGCCGTCTGCAGGTGTGGCGGCGGTGGCTTCAAGCGTGGGCGGCCATCGCTGGGTTCGAGGCGCCACAGGCTCTGGCATGAGTGTGTGGCCGTCTGAGGTCTGTCACGAGGCGAGCGAGACCGGCAATGACGCGATGTACCGTGTGGCGGCGCTAGCCACCTCCTTCCCTTTTTCTTTGCTTCGGTGTTGCCGTGGTCGCAAGATGTCGGAGCCGGTGCTCGTGGCGACCAACAGCCGGCGGTGGCTCACTTCGCCGACCCGACGAGGTGGTGGCGCGCTGTCTTGGTCAGGAGGCCTTGGTGGAGATGCGGGCTCAGTCGGCGATGGTCCGACCACGGACGGCGACGATCTTGCGGGGAGCCCGGCGGGCGACGCCGCTCCAGTCGACTGAGGCCATCGCCAATTTTTTTCGTTACTGTTGATGCGATAAGATGTAGAATTTACTTTGCAATCGACATCTGTTCTTTCATGCAACCACCGATCGGCTTGGCCGACGACTTCAAGTCGGCTCGCGGTAGGTTAGAACGGATTTGCGATTTCCAATCTACGGTACAATCGACATCCACTATTCCATGCAATCTACCGATCAGCATTGTGTTGGCGACTTCAAGTCGGCTCGCGGTAGATTAGAGCGGATTTGCACCGTAGGATAAAATCTAGAAAGCCAAATTTGCATAATTAAAAACGATCTAGAAAAAAAACGATTTGATCTACGAGCGTCGTTCTTCAACGGTTACCTTTCGATCCGAGAAGAGTCGATCGTTCTGATAACGTATTGAGGAACCGTCGCTAGCGAGTCCAGTCCGAGGGATTACCTCGTAGACAAACTCAGAATCATAAGAACAATGCAAGAACACAAGAACACGATAGTAAATTGAACACAGAGATATGAGGGGACTTCTGGCTTGTCTTTATTGCTTTTCTGTAAAACTGTTGTACAATGGTTGAAGTCCCCCTTCTTTATATAGGCTACTGGATGGATACCATCATGGGCCAGATGTGCCGACCTGGGCCCGGTTTCTTAACAGGAGCTTCACGATTTCCATTCTCTCTTTTCTTTTTTAAGAGTAAGATGTCCTAAAGTTGCAACGAAAACTTATAATTTATACAAACAATAATTAATATGCTTCGTGTGCTCAGGCTATCAAGAAAACTTTTATATCCTCGAGTTCCTTTTATATCCTTTGTTGTAGTTTTTTTTGACGAAATGGCACCAGCGTGCCTTTCATATATCAGTGAAGAATGTAAAAAACATTTACAAAAGGGATGTTAAGCAGACAAGTCCCTAAAAGAAAACAAAACAAGAGGAAACACACCCACACACACCAGCAAGCTAGGGGAAAAGATAACTAGCCTGTGTCAAAACTTTGCAAGGCTTGCGCACCTGCTTCGACCCATAGTTTGAATTCTTCTCGCACCTTGAAACTCAGGGATCTTCCATTTGTTCATGTTCTCTTGAAAATTCTAGCATTGCGTTCTTTCCGCACCACCACCATATAAGCATCACTAAAGTGTTCCAAACCTTCTTTTCTTCTTCCATGGGCGAGAATTGGACCAAGCCACCAACCTTCCAGCTCAATAAGCGTGAAATGCACTTATGAAGGAGGAATGTGTAGCCAATTCATGATTTCTATGAATATTCCTTTTGTATATGAGCAATGTATCAATAAGTGACTTATTGTTTCGGGTGAATGCAAGACAAAGGACAGTCGGGTTGTGAGGCCATCCTCGTTTAGCTAGGTTATCTGTTTGTTAAACATTTGTTTTGAATGGCGACCCAACGTAAAAATTTGCCTAATCGAGAGGTCCCCATGATTTCCAAATAAGTCGCATTCCAGCAGTAAACCGTGGATCCTTCAAGAGTAGTCCATAAAATTTAACGTGATGAATATTGGCCCAAGTTGTCCATTTCAAATCAGTCTCTCTGTTCGAAAGGCTTGATAACCGAACATCCTACAGTTGTATCCACAAGTTGACAAACTACATCAGAGTAACCTCATCATTGATTTGGCCAATATCAGCCACCCACGCACTATTAGCCAAGGCATTGCATGTTGTTCTTCTTTTCCTTTTGCTGAGTTGGAATACTGCCGGGGCAGTATCCTTTAGGGTTTTCCCGTTTAACCATCTGTTTGACCAGAATTTCACATTCTCACCATTTCCCAAGTGAACTGTCATAGAGGCTTCGAATAATTGCCACCGGCTTATCAATCAAGATAGGTAGATCACGCCATGCTTTGTTCGAATTCCATCGATGCCATAGCCATCGAAGTTCTCGGTGCAATTCCTTAAAAATCATGTTAGAAATACCCGGTCCACCATATTGAATTGGTCTGCAAACTCTATCCCACCGAACCAAGCATTTGCCTCCTGTTGCTACATCATTCTGTCGGAGAAATCCCGCCTTGCTTTGTCCAATTGATTTAGTACCCATTGAGGTGGTTGCAGTGCTAGAAGATGGTGGATGGGCGTTGCTGACAAGACTGCTTTAACCAGAATCAACCTCCCTGCCATTGTGATGTGTTTTGGTTTCCAACCACCGAGTTTTTTGTAGCAGGTATCGATCAAGGGTTGGTAGTCTGCTCTTCTTAATCTTCTATCTGAAAGTGGCAAACCCAGGTATTTGCACGGAAAAGATTGTACCGGGCAAGGGAAATTGTCAGTGATCTCCTGCAGGTCCATGTGTTGGCAGCTGATTGCTATGATAGAGCTTTTTCAATGTTAGTTTTCAGTCCCGAGGCTTCACCAAAGAAATGCAAAATTGCTTTTATGCAAAAAGTTCCTCTTTTCTTTGGGTTTAAAACCATACCACATCGCCAAGATACATGGAGAGGAAGTGGTCCTGTTGTATTTGGTTAAGAAGTGGGGTGAATATTCTTCTGTTAACTGCACTTGTCACTATAGCACTAAGGCAGTCCATCACCAAGATAAAGAGGAAGGGGGATAGGGGATCTCCCTGCCGTAGACCTCGATAGTTCTTGAAGCTCGCAGTGAGGTTACCATTTACAATGATTCTAGTTGAGGCCGTTGCTAGGAGGCATGTTATCCAGTTGCACCAGCGGGAACCAAAACCTCTTGCCTGTAACAATTTGATGAGGAAAACCCAGGACACTGAGTCAAAAGCTTTACCAATGTCAAGCTTTAAAAGGAGTGCTGGCCTCTTCTTTTGTCTCAATTTATTTGCCATTCCTTTCACAAAAACAAAGTTGTCATGGATTGTCCTTCCTTTTATGAAGGCACTTTGGCATCCACCTACTAGTTTGCTCAGGTGTGGGGCTAGCCGGTTTGCTAGAACCTTGGTAAGTATCTTGATGACTCCGTGAATCAAGCTTATTGGTCTATAATCCTTTGGTTCTATGGCCTCAACTTTTTTCGGCAGTAATGCAATGTTTGCTCTATTGATAAGTTCCATTTTGGTGTACTGATCATTGTTCAGGCAATTGAACACAGAAATGACCTCATACCTTATGATATCCCAGCATTGTTTGTAGAATAGGCCTGTGAAGCCATCTGGACTGGGAGCTTTGCTTGAGGGTAATGCCATCACTACCGCCCGGATTTCTGCCTCAGTGATTTCCATTTCCAATGCAGTAAGATCTACTGTTGGGAAATTTAAAGTGGAGAAGTTAACTTTCTGGCTTCTTCGTCCCGGAACTCCGATAATGGACTGGAAGTAGTGGAGGAACGCTTCTTCCTTGTCTTGTTGTGTGTGTTTTATTGAGCCCTGATGAAGTATAGTTGTCACAAAGTTTTTTCTGCGTCTAGCGCTGGCCTTTAAATGGAAGTATCTTGTATTGGTGTCACCTTCCTTTAGCCATTGCACCCTGGAACGTTGTCTCCACATTGTTGTTTCAAGTGCAGCCAGCCCAAGGATACGCTTCTTTAGTTGCCCTCTTAAACTCCATTCAGCTGGTGAGAGTTGTCGAGAATCTTGTGCTTCATCTAGACGCAGGATAACCTCGGTTCCTATTTGTGACTGTAATCGCAGTTCACCAATCTTCTTTGAGCTCCAAGCCTTGAGTGCCTTTGCTGTTCGCCTTAGTTTCTCATTAAGGATCACAAAAGGGTTGGTAGAATTTATCGGCTGTTGCCAAGCCTCAGTGACCACTTCTGTGAAACCTGCTAGCTTTACCCAGAAATGCTCAAACCGAAACAATCGCTGAGTGTAGAAGGTGGAGTCCGAGGAGAGTAGTAGGGGGCAGTGATCGGAGATAGAGGTTGACAAGGCTTGCAAAAAACAGTTTGGGAATAACCGCTCCCATTCTTCAGTGCAAAACACTCGGTCAAGTTTCACCAAGGTGGTGTTTGCCTGCTCATTGCTCCATGTGTATCTTCTTCCATGTAAATATATTTCCTTCAGTACGACTCTATTGATCAAACTTCTAAACTTCCCCATCATTCTCCTGTTAATGTTTGCATTATTTTTGTCAGATGCCGATGTGATGAGGTTGAAATCTCCCACAGCCACCCAAGGAAGTTGGTTGATAGTGGAAATCTCCTCCAACTCTTCCAGGAAATGCTCTTTATCAGGTATTAGTTGAGGGCCATAGACAACTATGATAAACCACCGCCTTCCATCTCTTTTATCTCACATTTCAAATTGAAATTGAGTGTTCATGCTTTAGGATATTTGTCAATTGCATCTCATCTTCTTTCCATGCGATAATTATTCCACCTTTTGTTCCGTCTCACGGTAGATAGTCATATCCCCAAAATTTTGTCCTCATCAGGTCAACCATCAAGAAATCATCAACATATTGCAGCTTTGTTTCTTGTAGACATACTAGTGAGATGTGATGGTCCCTCACCAAGTCTCTAACTACCTTTCGCCTTGCAGCGGTATTTAATCCTCTGACATTCCACACTAAGGTATTACATTGAAAGTTTGCCATGGCTTAAAAAGCGAAACAAACATCCACCGAGAAGTTAACCAAACTGCTAAACTGCTCCCCACTCATCCAGGCTCAGTGGTCCCTGAGTCGGCAGACCGCTGAGTAGGCCTGCAAGCGCTTGGACAGCTTTGATCATATCTTGCGTTAGTGGCTCGCGAAAAAGAGCCAAGTAGCGGTGGAAAGCTTCCTCTGGTGTTTCCATGGCTTCCACGGCATCACCAAGCCTCTGCTCGAGCAGGGACTGTGCTTGCTGAACCGCAGTTGTAGCTCTCTTGGATTTCTTTGCAGCAAGACGAGAGCTCCGGCGTGGAGTGAACTCGGCCTGCAACACCGCTTTGTTGCGGCGGCATAGCGATGGGGGTTGGGGAAGATTCTGCGGCAGGGGAAGTAACGGCGGTGTGACGGGCTCCCCCACATCATGAAGGAAAGTTGCTACCGGATGCAGGGTCATGTTGGCTGTAGCTTCATGAGCCGCAACTACCCCCTCCTTTGAAGTGGCTTCTATGCCCCCTTGATCTCCCTTGTGGGCTGTAACTTGTTGGGTCCCTTCATTGCTGGAGCCCGAAAGGCCCACAAACTGGTACACATTCCGGGTTGCGACCTGAGCCCTAGGGCCATCTCTTGGAGAGCTATCCCACGCTACCAGCATCTCACTCGAGGAAGCGGGTGGGAGCGCTGCAGCAGGGTCAGACCACGGGAGCGCTGCAGCAGGGTCAGAGGCAAAAGAATCCAAATTCAAATCTTCTACCAAAGTGGCAATGAGCTCTTGCTCAGCTGAGAAAGGTTGCTCGGAGTCTGCCTGGGTCGTCGACGCCCCCACGCTTTCACCAATATGGAAAACAACAGACTGGACAACGTTGGTCTGGTTGTCCTGTCTTTTATCAGAAGTAGTTTTGTCTTGTCCATCTTGCAATGCTAACGGCATCATCTCCATCACGTGATCCTCTTGTCGAACAGAGTTGCAGGGCGCAGCCATGGTTTGGAGCTCACCGTTGGTAACTCCGTTAACGGCGTGTTCGACGGTGCAAGTTGGCCACAAACTCACCGCCTCGGCCGAGGGGACGGCGGCACCACCGTAGCACCCACCGCCTCGGCCAGCGGATGGGACAGCACCACCCCCGTAGCAGGCACGACCTCGGCAGGAGACGCAAGAGGCCTGGCCGTGACCCCCTCCGAGTGAGTCGTGGTCCAAGCAGGGCAAGGGTAGAGAGGAGATCCCTGCCCGCCCACAACCAGAGGTGATCGAACTGCTCTGAAGGTGTATGCCCTTGTTGCGGCTCTTATGGAGCGACGCCCTTGTTGGTCGAGCGGAGGGAGGTTGGCTACTACCTCGGGCGAGCCGTCCATTCGCCCCCGCATCCAGGGATACCTTCGGACCGGGACATCGTCAATGTTCCCACGGACCAAGTGGCCCAAGTTATGCCCCCGACTGTTACTCACAAAGGAAGAGTAATCCTTGATTGTATCAACATGCACAACGACATGGTAACTCAGAGTACGGAGGCAAGGGAAAAACTACCGGTCCGTCTCGGGCACCTCGAGAAACGCCGCCGGAAGGTTGACACCTCGCTGGGGTTCCAGAAGGGCCATCGGCTCGTTGATGTCGAGTCGCACCACCTGAGGGATGTAGTCTGGGTCCTCTACCCAGGCATTGAGAACGAAGTAGGAGAGGTCTTGCTTGTCTTCCGATTCAGCAGCCACCTTGAAAATGATACACGAGGGCTGCAGCAACCTCTGGGCCACCTCCGTGGACCAGGCATGTGGAGGAACGCCTTCCAGGAAGATGCGCGCCCGGAACCTCCGCGTACGCATTTCCGCCAAGAAACGACGGGTCCAGTCACGGATGAGCAGCGGGGTGCCATTGAAGACGAAGGTTGTGGTACCCGCCACTTGGTTCCTCAACTCTGGAGTGTTGAACAGAACAATGAAAGCATCAGGGTAATAGAGGGAGACTTGCATTACCCCTGTGTCGAGGCCAAACTTATGGTTGATAGCTTCAGCGATCTGAGCCGGCCGCATGTGCGGGCGTGTCCCGCCCACAATGACGATGACAGAATGTGCGCGGACATGCAGCTCCTCCATCGCCATCTCACGGGTGAGGTCAATGCCACAGAAAGCCAGCTCTGGCCTTCTAACCGTAGCACCGTGATGGCGGACCTGTGATGCACCACCGGAGAGCGACGCGGTGGTGGGGCGAGGGCCATCTTTTTCAGTCGGCGACAAGTGATCTTAGGAGGGTTTGAGATTTGGGAAGGTGGTTGGCGGAGCGCAAACTTTGGCCACAGGAGCGAGCGGCGACCAAAGCGAAACGAATAATGTGAGGCGGTCGCGGCAGAGGCGATGCGGTGATCTCAGAGCTGGCAAATAAAGCAACGCCCAAACAAACTCTTTCGGGAAACGCCTTGAAGCAGCGGAGTGCTTCTGGACATAACCCAGCAGGTTGGAAGTGGAACCAGAGGCTAGAAGTGGACGAAGCTTGGCGCTCCTCCGACGCCCTCTTTTAACCTCTTGCCATTCTTGTGAAAGGACCTTGGAAGAAACGACAGGATTCTTGGAAGGTGGGTGAGCATTGAAGCTGGGCATAGTGGAAATGAAGCGGTGGCCAGAGGATGCAAGCGGCACGGAGCCACGAGGTGCAGTAAAAGCAACTTGCCTGGAAATGGAGCTTGGAGCTACAACTTGGGCGAAAGTAGGTTTGGAAGAGACAACTGGAGAAGGCGAGGGGGATAATATTCCTACTTCCTTTGCTGATTTCCAAAGATTCTCGGTAGGACGGGTGTTACCAGCATAATATTTCTCTTTTCGGTTTTGCTTTTGCATGGACGATTTGGAAAACGCGCAACAAAATGGCTATTGAGAGCGATTTCCAAAACAACCGATTCTTTGTTGTTTTCAAGTCAATCTCTTGTTTGCGAAGTGGAGACTTCTTCTCAAGGAAGGAGCGCCGAAGCTTGACGCAGATGCTTTCAATGGTTGAAAATCGGATAAAGAAGACTGTTCTCGATCAAGTTTTATAACTCGTCTCAATGCCTCAACCCCTTTTGGACTTTATAAGAAATGCTCGCTTGAATCATTTGTGATCCTATCAGATAAAGTAGGTCTGCTGGTGGATACACCTCCTGCTAGTTTGTTTTGGCTATTTAGTTGCATGCTTGAAAGATGTAGCCCAAACAATCTCGTAAGTCTTGTGAATCTCTCTTTCTTCGTTATGCCGAGGTTGCACTTCTGTTTTTTTTTTTCGTTTTGGATGCTTTGTCGCGTGATTGTAAGCTGGCAACCCCAGCCTTTTGCTACTCTCTGTTATTAGCTTTTATAAAAGCTGGGAAGTTCCCATTTCAAAAAAAAAGAGGGGGAGAACTGGAGGTCTGAGTTGTTGATGGAGAAGCGTAGGCGCTGGGAAGAACAAGGCGACCAATGGGGATCCTCATCAATGCTGCAGGAATTTTGGGGCGTTAGGCCACTAGATTCGCCTAAGCTGAGCATGTTTATGTGGACGCCATCGCCGGAGTGGCAGACGGCGCGCGGGGAAGGTGGCCGCCGTCGCCGGAGTGGCAGACGGCGCGCGGGGGCGCTGCTCTACTTCGTCGCCGGAGGAGAAGGTGGAGGTGGAGCTAGTGTGGTTGGGACTTCACCGTAGGCTCTTTTTAGTAGAGTAGTAGTGAGTTGTAGTTTTTTCTTGTTGTTGAGAAAACACAGGTACTATTGAATCATAGAAGCATCAACGTTACAATCTGAGTTCAACAAGCAAGACAGAAAAACTGGAGGAACATTGAACCAACTAACAACTAAGTGATCCCTACAGCTAGCCTTGGCTAAACTATGAGCAATTTCATTACCAGAACGACGAACAACATTAATTTGAAATGCTTCAAAGCGACACAGCAGTCTTTTGATATCTTGGATCTGTGTGCCATAAAGCGAATGATCC
This sequence comes from Phyllostachys edulis, assembly GCA_036346405.1. NCBI lineage: Eukaryota > Viridiplantae > Streptophyta > Magnoliopsida > Poales > Poaceae > Phyllostachys > Phyllostachys edulis. The sequence continues at coordinate 22,132,663 of CM070557.1, read as the reverse complement.
AGACCCTCACTTTGCAACTTCTGAGACATGCCCAGATTGCCCGTCTCCACTGCCAGCCTACTGACACCTAGCTCCGTGGCCAGCTCCACCGCTCGTTTACAAGCATAATTGATCGGTAGAATAAGCCAGCCTATTTGCCCCAATATTTCAGAACTAATTTGTATCACCCACATAGTAGGCAAAGCTTTAGATCAATTAATTTTAAGTGATTGATGTGCAACAAGTTTGGGAGTTAATAAGGTTTCTTGGAGAAGAGATCTTACTTTTAACTACACTGTCTACAATTGTGTTAACAATAGCCGACATGAAACTGGTGAGGCTCCCCCGACCCCCTAAAAAAAACTGGTGAGGCTGGTTATGGTTGCAGGAAGATAAGGTGCAGAATCTCTCCTGTTCAGGAAAATTCTTCAGCTTTCAAAAGTATAAAACCATGCCTAATTTTTGCTTTACATCATCATATCTAAAAGAATAAGCTAGCAGTAGGAAACATGATCAAACAAAACATGTATCGCGGTGAACATGTGCACCAAGTGCTAAATACGCACAAATGGTAAGCTATATCTTCATCTTAGTTGGTGAGCATAAAGAAATATAAAAAAAAATCAGATGCATTCAGATCAAGGCAGTCAACTTAAAAGTAAATTGCGGTAATGAAAATGTTTTAACCTAGGAGCAATAAGCCAACAATCAGATTCCTCATCTCTCGCTACAAATTCAGACATGAATAGAGGCACAACACTGAAAAGGCTAGGAATTTTGTTGCTTCCCTCTGGCCCCTACATAATTCCAAAAAAAACATGATGCGTGGTTTCAATAATTGTTGTTAAAGGTTTCACAGACTACTTCTGATAACAATAAGCTGGAGATGAAAGTGTTTAGGACAAACAATCATATCTGTAATTCCATATACAAAAAGCCTGTAATGGCACAGCACAATAGTTCAACAGAACCTTCTAAAAAAATCAAAAGGTTGTGGTGGATGTTATGAATAGCGATATAGGTATATCTGGAAAGGTCAAAAAAGACAGAGACTCCACAGAGGAAGTCGAAAGAGAGACAGGACGTGGGTAGAAGGGACGAGACTCGTCGAAAGTCACATCCCGAGAAATCCAGATCCGTCGACCAACAGATCCCAAAGACCGATAGCCCTTGTGCTCGCATCAGATCCCGTAAAAACACACTCAACAGATCGAGCGGTCAGTTTGGTGTGTTCTCAAGGGGCGAGAAGAACGTAGTAAACGCAGCCAAACAGACGAAGGGTAGAGTAGTTAGGAAGGAGACCACAGAGACGCCAAAGGGATTGCATACTCAAGAGCGAGAGGAATTTGGATGTTGACGAGATAGGTGGCGTGAAACAAACCTCGCCCAAAAGTGAGGTGGAATAGAGGCGGCAATTATCAGTGCACGAGCCGACTCAAAAAGGTGACGATGCTTGCGCTCAGCAACACCATTCTGAGCATGAGCATCAGGACAAGAGAACTGAGCGAGAGTGCCCTGCTCAGCAAGGAAGCTACGCAGGTAACGAGAGAGGTACTCGCCAGCAGAGTTAGCACGAAAGACACGAATAGGAGTGGAGAACTGTGTGTGAACCATAGTGGTAAATTGTTTATAGATAGACAAGGCCTCACTACGAGAAGACATGAAATATATCCAAGTGTGGCGAGAGAAATCATCTATAAATATGATATAATATCGATGACCCCTTTCAAACGAAGGAGCGGACCCCAAACATCTGAATGAACAAGATCAAAAGGACGCCGAGATACTAACTCACTATGAGGATAAGGAAGTCAGATCTGCTTGCCTAACTTACATACTCGACAATCTAAAGACACGTCTCTGAGATGCACCCCAAAAGACCACGACGAACTAAAGATGAGACGAGATCCACACAGATGGCTAAGACGGTGATGCCATCGCTGGAAAGAGCCGGTAGACGGAGTGGCGTAAGCGGAGAGACCGGGCGGCGACGGTGGCGGCGGAAGGAAGGTGAAGCTACCAAGCTCCCAGAGACGCCTGTGAGTCAAGGCGCCGAGGGCCAGAACCAACCAGAGCTCCCGTGTGGCGGTCTTGAACACAACAAGAGCCAGAGTCGAGAATGACCCGACAACCAAGATCAGATGTCGCCCAGCAGAAAGAAGTCGCATGGTAAGGCGAGGAACATGAGCAATGTATGAACATGAAAAGATGAGTTGCTAAGAGGTCCTCACTGAGATGTAAAGAGAGGGACCATCGCCAGAAGAACACTAACAGGAGAATCAAGAGGTGTAATGAAGGACAGTGGAAGCATCAAGTCATGTGAAAAGATGCTCCGAATCAAGAATCCACGGGAGGTACCGTTGTGTAGAGGGTGGTTTCTCGTTCAAGAGTCGATGAGCGTAACCCGCAGAACTCCGCCGAGGAGAACACAAGCTGCAAGCAGGCGTTGAAGTCTGGCTATCTCCTGCTCAGTGAGAGAAACTGCTGAAGGAGTCGATGCAGACGTCGATGTAGAAGCACCAGTGCCAGTAGAAGAACGGCGTGAAAGATGCCACTTCTTCTTATAGCACTGGGACTCAATGTGGCCGACCTTGTCGCAGTAGGAGCAGTGAGGACGGCCACCTCCAGATGGAGGGTGGCCACCACCACCTGTGGCAGCCGCTGGAGGAGGCAGTGTAGCAGGTGAACGAGCGGCTAGCACAGAGGGGATTGGCATCAGACCAGCACCACTCAGACGAGTCTCCTCCGCGCCTATCTCAGTAAGAGCCTCCAGGAGAGTGACACGAGGGTGGCGTGCAAGGAGTTGGGCACGCCTCTGCTCGAACTCGGGACGAAGGCGAGTAAGGAACTCGTAGACCCGCTGAAACTCCAGTCAAGACGCATACCAGTAACACGGACAGAGCGGCGGCCAAGAAGTCGCGGAGAGAGTCCAATGACGCCAGACAACACAGAGCTCGAGCGTAAAAGCGCCAACAGAGCATCACCTGCTGAAGAGTGCTCTTGGCGGACCACGGACAGTACATGTGGCATCACCAGAGGGCTCGTAACGCTGACGAAGGTGAGTCCACATCTGGAAAGCCGAAGAAAGTCCCACAACCTCGTAAGAAAAGCGAGGTGGATATCGGTGATGAAGACAAAGAAGAACCCGGCGCCGCTGTCGCATTCATCGAGTGTAGGCGGTCAGTCGATCCTTGTAGGAATCCAGAGCCTCTTGGTGGGCAGAGACAGCCTCATCATCAGCAAGGCGAACGGCCTCAAGAAGAGACCTTGTCGGCCGTCGAAGCGCAGCGATAAGCGAAACTCGTCGGAGGAGTAGGGCAAGGCGGGCAGACGACATCGCCAGAGAGGACGCCCCAGAGACGAAGACCACGCATGTGGATGCGCATGTGAGACACGAAGTCGGTGTAATTAACACCATCGAAGATCACCGGGCAGCGAGGGAGAGAAACAGTACCCATTGGTAGGCGGCGCTGGACGGCGCGGCGACCAATGCAATGAAGTCTAACAGGCGGCGCTGGACGGTGCGGCGGTTAGAGCAACATTTCTTCTCTCTCTCTTCTTTTTAATCCAACTGAGCTTCTAATGGGCCGCCTAACCCAAACAACTCAAGACAGCCCGTGCGGGACTTAGGGTTCCCCACACGGGAGCGGCGGCCTCTGAGCAACGGCGGCGGCCTCCCTCCGAGCGGCGGCGACGGCGGCCTCCTCGAGCGGGCGGCGACGGCCTCCCTTCGAAGCGGCGGCGGCGGTGGCCTCTCGAAAGCAGCGGGCGACGGCGCGGAGATTGGCGGCTTCGAAGCGGCGGCGGCCTCCGGTGGCGACGGCGCTGGAGAGCGGTGACCTCCGAGCGGCGACGGCGGCGGTAAGGAGCTCGAGCGACGGCGGCTGCGGATGGAGCCGCCCCGAGCGACGGCCGCGGTAGGTGAAGTAGCCCCCCGAGACCTCGAGCGCCGGGCGGAGACGAGCGGCTGCGCGGCAGGCCGACTCAAGCCGAGGGGAGACGTCAAAGATGACGACGAGCGGCGACCTCCAGATCGGATCCGAGAGGCGGCGGCGGCGTGACAAGCGAAGCGACGGGAAACCCTAGGTACGCTCTGATACCATGTTATGAATAGCGCTTGTATTCAATATGAGGCTAATGGGCCAGTATATATATACAAAATACAGGTGGTGAATATGCACATAACCCCTCATAACAATGGGGAATAACACACTTAGACATATATCTCTAACAGTGGATACTTGCTATACTCAAACAACATTATCAACAATAATATTCTTATCTCAGTTGACAGTTTGTACCTCTGGAGAGCTTCATCAAGCTATTGCTTGCCATCAGCAGTGATTTCATTCACATACAACTACGTCAGGTAATTCCGGATACTGTAGAACAAGGTAACATCACAAACATTCAACATTTCCACACACACGAAAGCAGTGGAGAAGATACAATCCATCACAACACCTCTCGTGCTTCTGGAGCAGGGACTTCACGTACGGTAGCACATGCTCGACCATTTGGTTCTTGAGCCCGTCTAATAGCTCGTAGGACTTGTCGAGCTGTGAGATGACGAAGTGAGGTGAAGAATATTAACGATGAGGGGAAAACTACATAATTGATGCATTACTACTACCACAATTGCATGTTTGACATCAAAATTCTGTTAAGTAGAAGAATTCAAATGATACATTAGCATTGATGATTTGGCTCCATTAAACACAAGTAGTGCAACAAAAATCGTAACTTACCAGACAACACCACAGTCAGCAACACAGACCTTGTCGAACGGTGGTCGCCAAGGACTGCTACTCCTGCAACAGCAAGAACCTAAATCTTTTTAACAACCAATTTGCATTATTTAACAGCAACAACAATAAGCAAGAAAGCAGCATCTCCCTAAACCAACCATGGTCTTCGATCAAATCAGCAGCAGAGTAGAAGCAAGGAAGAAGAAAAGCAACAAATGGTGCCCAAATCAGACCAGACTGAGATCAGTCCTACAACTAATAGCGCACCAAAACGTAGAATACAACAACATCAAGGAAGAAATGAGCAATGGGGGACGCATCCAGGGAAGATGACGCCTTTCTTACGTTGGAAACCTCTCAAGTCTCACGGACGTCGGACATCTTGCTGTCTTGCTCACTGAATCAACCCCAAAATCCCAAATCACATATTCAACCAGCCAACTCCACCTGCCGCTGACCGTGATGCCGTCCAGGGACTCTGCCACGCTCCAGCTCCCGTCAGCCCGTTGTTGTGTCGCATTGCCGCGAGTTCGCGCCACTGCACGCTGAAGTGTCGTCGCCGCGTGTGCCTCCGCAGCTCCGCGAGATTGCAGAGCTCGATCGTGCCTCCTGAACGCCGCATATCGCCTCCTGTCACCTCGCCACGCGCACGTGCTCCCGCGCACTATCATCCATCGTACCGCCCCGCCGTGGACCCCCCCCCGGTGTACTACGCCGCCGCACGTCTTTATTGCGGCGCAAGGCCGCTGCTGCCAAGGAGGAACATGATAGAGAGGGAGGGAGAGGACAAGGAGTCCTTAGTTGTAAAGCAATATTTGGCGCAATGAACCGGCGTAGTATTGATGTCCTTTTATACATAATGAGTACAAGGCATGTGTTACAACAGATCAATCCAATCGTTATAATCACACTAACAGCTAGCAACAGACTGTGTCCTGGATGAGCTACAGTATCTATGGAATATTAAGAATCCTAACTGATTGATTCTTTCCTATTCTATATTCGTTAACTGACTCTGTTACGTACTCTAATACGCACCCTCAATCTGGACCGCTATGTACAAGGTTCAGATTGCGTCGAAAACGATCAAGAGTCTGCCGGGTAGCTGGCTTGGTGAAGGGATCGGCAAATTGGTCATCAGGTGAGATGAAACGTACATCTAGCACTCCTAGAGCAACCTTTCCACGCACAAAATGAAAATCGATCTCAATGTGTTTTCGGGCATGGAACACTGGATTAGCCGTCAAGTAAGTTGCACCCAGATTGTCACACCATAGCACTGGTGGTAGAGTTTGGACGACGCCTAGCTCCTTAAGAACCGATTGAATCCAGATAGCTTCAGCTGTCCCATTTGCCAACGCTTTGTATTCGGCTTCGGTGCTCGATCTTGAAACAGTGGGATGTTTCTTCGAGCTCCAGGAGACAAGGTTGGGACCAAGAAAGATGGCAAAGCCGCCCGTCAACCGTCGGTCGTCTGTGCACCTGGCCCAATCAGCGTCAGTGAAGATGCTAAGGCGCGTTGATGGGGATTTGTGAAAATGCAGTTTGGTATCAATTGTGCCCTTGACATACCGCAAAATGCGCTTGACCGCCTCCCAGTGAACACCTGTCGGCTGCGATAGGTATTGACACACCTTGTTCACAGCAAAAGATATATCAGGGCGTGTCAATGTGAGATACTGCAAACCGCCCACCATACTGTGTTATTTGAAAGCATCATCAGTATTGAGGATATGGCCGCAGTTCCGCGCCAACTTCTCAGTCACATACATCGGGGTTGATGTTGCTTTACAATTCTCCATGCTAGCATGATGAAGCAAATCAAGTGCATACTTGCGTTGGGTTAAAGACATGCCCCCTGAATTGTAAGTAGCTTCGAGACCGAGAAAGTATTCCAATCGGCCAAGATCCTTGATGGGAAACGCCATGGACAAAGACTGAACAAGGTGATCAACCGCTTGAGGAGTGGACCTGGCAATGACAATATCATCAACATATACCAACATAAGAATGGTAATGCCATCTCAAGCAAAGATGAAGAGAGAGGTATCTGCTCGGGATGACGTGAAACTGAGTTGATGAAGCTTGTCGCTAAGGCGGGCATACCAGGCTCGAGGAGATTGCTTCAAACCGTACAAAGAACGCTGCAACTTGCACACATATGTGGGGTAGCGTGAGTCCTCGAAGCCGGGTGGCTGCTGCATGTAGACGTCTTCATCGAGGAAGCCATGAAGAAACGCATTGTTCACGTCAACCTGCCGTAGGCACCACCCGCGGGAGATTGCCAAGGAGAGGACAAGCCGAACAATAGCAGGCTTCACAACAGGGCTGAAAGTCTCCATGTAGTCGAGGCCATGCTGCTGAGTAAACCCGCGAGTGACTAATCGAGCTTTGTGCTTGTCAATCGAGCCGTCCGGAAGATACTTCGTTTTGAAAATCCATTTACTACCCACAATGTTGGTGCCGGGAGGACGAGGCACCAAAGTCCACGTACGGTTCTTGCAAAGTGTAGAGAACTCATCCTCCATGGCCGCTCGCTAGGCGGGCTCAGAGAGAGCGACGCGATGCGACGTCGGTGCGGTGAGGAAGGCACGGCGCTTGGGATCATAGCGCACCGTGCCATCCGTATACCTCTTGGGCACCCGCAAATTGTCCTGGAAACAGGTCATCATCGAGTGGGTCGGTGGAGGAGCAACCGGAACAGGAGCGGGCGCTGGAGAGGCTGCTGGCGGTACGGCAATGGTGGCGGCGTCGGGGACAAGAAAGCCGCGATGGGATCAACGGAGAGGGGCAAGTGAGAATCTGGGCGCAGAAGCGCACCCTCACGTGGGCCGTGGAGGAAGGCCCAGAGCCCGCTCAAGGCGCGCGCGGGGGCGAGGTTGGAGCAGCGGGCGAGGTGCCTGGTTGGGGCATGGACGAGGCGGGGGCACATGAACAGTGCCAGGCATGATGCCCCCGCCATGCATTGCAATCGCAGTGTCAGGAACCTGCATGCATGAAACATCGGTTGCTTCGGCCGGGTTAGTAGGCAGCATAGACATGTTGTAATTGCGCTTATGGGCATTCTGTGTAGCCGGCTCGTTATCAGGAAAAGAAACAGGATTAGCAAGAGCAGAGACATCGACGAAAACACCGGGAGTGGCAAAAGGGAAAACCTTCCAATCAAAAATTACATCCCGGGATATGTAGATGCGGCCGGAGGTTCTGTTAAGACACTTATATCCTTTGTGCATGGGGCTATAACCAAGAAACACGCACATCTTAGAACGGAAGTCTAATTTGTGTGGATTGTATTTATGAAGACATGGCCAACATGCGCATCCAAATTAATGTGCGAAGAAAGGAGTAGTCGGGCACTATCTTGAGAAGGCGGGTGATGGGAGTGGTGTTGTCGATGACTGGGCTCGGCATCCTATTGATAAGGTAGCATGCCGTAAGAAAAGCTTCATCCCAAAATCGCAAAGGAAGAGAGGAGTGTGCCAGGAGGGCAAGGCCGGTCTCAACTAGGTGACAATGCTTACGTTCGGCTACCCCATTCTGTTGAGACGTATGTGGACAGCAAACACGATGAGAAATACCAACACAGTGGAAGTATTTATGTAGACGATGATACTCACCCCCCCCAATTGGATTGGATGGCTCAGATTTTGGCGTTTAGGAGTCTTTCGACATGGTTTTGAAAAACATAGAAAATGGTTTACTATAATCGTCAACGAAACTAACATAATATTTGTATCCCCCGGATGAGGGAAGAGTCGAACCCCACACATCGGTATGTACTAACTCAAGAGGCATTGTGGAAACACGATGAGATGTATTATAAGATAGTTGACGACTCTTACCACGCTGACAAGCATCACAAACAGGGTAATCAGAGTTTGATGAACATGAGAGTTTATTTGTCCGAATAATGGACTACACTACATTATTTGAGGGATAACCGAGACGCTGATGCCACTGATGAGGAGAGATCTTGACAGCGGAAGACGCTTGACGAGTAGATGAAGCACAGCTAAACGGAATAGGGTAGAGCCCGCCACGGCTCCTACCGTGAAGAATGGTTCTCCTTGTGGCCTTGTCCTTAACATAAAAGGTATCATGGTGAAATTCGATAAAGACATTATTATCGGAAACAAGTTTGTGCACGGAAAGAAGGTGTTTGCTGATATGGGGAAGATGAAGAATATTCTTCAAGAGCAACGAATCAGTAGAGCCGGCTATTTTAGAGTGACCTATATGCGAAATTGACAAACCTGCGCCATTTGCCACCTGGACTTGATCTTTGCCCCCGTAGCGCTCGTGCATGGCCAGACGTTCCAAGTCGCTAGTGAGGTGGTCGGTGGCACCCGTATCCATGTACCAATGGTTGTCGTTGTGGCCGTGGCTGGTCGAAGCGGAGTTGCTGGAATGATAGTCGTCAGGCTGGTAACACTGGTTGAAACGGTTGCAGCAGTTGAGAGCCTCGTGCCCATAGATCTTGCAAATCTGGCACCTGGGTCCGTCATGGGAGCGAGAGGCCTTGCCGTTGGTGGAGTCGCCTTGACAGGCCACTGAGTTGGCCGACGTCATGTACTCCCCGGACTACGCGTGCTATTCCTGCACAGCCTCAAACGATAGAACATAGGCATAAAAATCGGTGAGCGTTACAGGGGTGTTGATGATGGTGAGCGACGCCACGAGTGCATCGAACTGTAGACCAAGGCCGGCGAGGATGTAGTCGATGATCTCATCGTCATCCAGAGGATGGCCGATTGTGGCCATCGTGTCGGCGAGGCTCTTCATCTTGTGAAAGTACTCAGCTACCGTCATGTCCTTCTTCTTCAGCATCTGAAGTTGGTGGCGAATGTGGCGGATGCTGGCCCGGCTTTGTGCTGAGAACATGGCATGGACCGTAGCCCACACCTGAGCCACCGTGTTGTGGCCGATCACCTGGCTGATGATGTCCTCGGTCATCGAGGAGAGCAGCGTGCTCAGGCTGCTGATCCCGCCGCCACCAAGTCTGGTAGGCGTGGTTGAACTCTGATGGTTTCACGGTTCCTGTGTGATCGTGACGGGCAGTCTGTGAAGAGTCCCGTCGAGGTAGCCATGGAGATTCTGGCCGAAGAGATTAGGTAGAAGGAGGGTCTTCCAAAGGAGGAAATTGGATCGATCTAGACGGATGGGGATGGGGCTGACGATAGGCGAGGCTAACATGGTGACGGAAGGCTACGAAACAAGTGCTCTGGGGGCGCCAGATATCTGCAGGCTTGAGGTGGTCGACATGGATACGGAAAGAGATAGATCGGATCGAGAGCCTTTGGCTCTGATACCAAGTTGAAAAGCAATATTTGGCGCAATGAATCGGCGTAGTATTGATGTCCTTTTGTACATAATGAGTACAAGGCATGTGTTACAACAGATCAATACAATCGCTATAATCACGCTAACAACTAGCAACAGACTGTGTCCCGGATGAGCTACAGTATCTGTGGAATATTAAGAATCCTAACTAATTGATTCTTTCCTATTCTACATTCGTTAACTGAATCTATTACATACTATAATATCCTTGTGTTGGAAACTATGGATTTGCATAGCAGCCGGTCTATAGGTGAGCGTCTTATATAAAAGGATGCAACTACGGCTCAGACATACGGTAGAAAGCTTTCCATCGTACGGTCCGAGTCGGATGCATGCAACATCTGATAAAGAGCAGTGCAACATTTTCTTCCATTGGTTGCAACATATCAAACACTCATATGCAACATTGACTAAAAAAATCTTAGGATAAAGCAAACAAACATCTTCATAATAAAAAAACACAACTATTATCATAAAAACAAGCACACAAACACATTTGGAGATGCCAAACATATAAAAAAAATACAACATCTCATAATTTTGTATGCAACAAATTTTCCCCTCGTGTGCAACAAATTTTTTCCATGGTTGCAACACTATGGGAGCCGGGGGAGCCGAGGTGAGCCGAGGTGGTCGGGCACCAGAGGACGAGCTGCCGAGCGCGGGCGCAGAGCGGCCGAGGCGCGAGGGCGGGAGCCGGGCGGATGCGGGCGTGGCGTGGGGCGGGTGCGAGCCAAAGGGGACGGATGTGCAACATATCAAAAACTGAGTACTCACCTTCGACGGAGCAGCTGCCTCCTAGCGGCCTGGGACAATAGCAGGCCCGCGGGGAGGAGGATGGCAGGGCGGAGCTGGCGGCCCTAGTTAAGCTGGCCACTATTGGGGACGGCGACGGGCAGGCGGAGCAGTTGCCTCCTGGCGACCTGGGACAGCAGCAGGTCCGCGGGGAGGAGGATGGCCAGGCGGAGCTGGTGGCCCCAGCCGATCTGGCCGTTGTCCCGCCAGCCGAGTTGGCCGCCGTCGGGGACGGGGACGCATCTAGCGGTAGCGGCGGGCAAAGGGCGACGCAAGCGTTGGGCTGGGGGCGAATGGCTCGTGCTCGTGTAGTGGGGAGAAGGGGACAGGAGAGGAAAGCATTGGGGATAAGCGAACGAAGAGAGTTTCAGCGGATAAGAACCGAGCAGTGCTTAACTGAAGTGAACAGAGGCTATGCGTCTGGGCAAATATCTCGCTCCGGACGTAGGAGTCTTATCGTTACCCTATATAAAACCCTAATAGAGTCTCTAGTCCATAAATAGGGGTGTTAGTCATTGTAAAAAGCTGATAAGGAGAAGAGAAATAAAGAGAAGAAGTCCTCATATCTCCGTGTTCAACCTACTATTCTGTACTTGTGTTCTTGTGTGCGATACTATGATTGTCTACGGGGTAATCACTCAGGCTGGACTTGCCAGCGACGGTTCCTCAACACGTTATCAGTACGATCGACTCTGACCTACTTCTAGACCTACTTTACTCTGATCGAAAAGGTAACCGTCGAAGCACGACGCTCGCAGATTGAATCGCTTTTCTAGATCGCTTTCAATTATGCAAATTTGTCTTTCTAGATTATTTCCTACAGTACACATCCACTCTAATCTACCGTGAGCCAACTTGAAGTCACCAGGCAAGCTGATCGGTAGGTTGCATGAAGGAGTAGATATTGATTGCACTGTTCATGGATGCACAAAAAAGAAAAGAAAAAACAAAACGTCGCCTGCATACGGTTGTATCACCATTCTTGATCTGAAGCTGGGCCGCCGCCAAGATGGCTATACGTCGCTCGCTCGAGTACACCGCACTCGCTGCCCCGCATACGTCCGCTCTCGCTGGCCCCTTGCTGCGCCTCTCACACAGGCGCCTCGACCACTGCATGTGTCGCCAGCCCTCCGGCCGCCATCTGCGCTTGAAGCCGCCGACTCTTGTCGTGCCAGCATCACCGGCTCCCATGTCGGGACCAAAAAATGCAATTCTGAACCCTCTGTGTGTAATGCACTAGTCTAGGATCACACTAGTGCACATAGTGGCAACATCAGTAAAATATCATTTCCATATACAAAGATGACTAATAAATAGGCAAATAACAATAAATATCAGAGTAAAGACCTTAAGGTCAAAGCTTACAATTAATGCCTCAGAAGGCGAATAGCTCAATTAAACTGCAGTGGAACGTAACGGAATAACTTCAGTGAAGCCCATCCATATGCCCACATGCAATCGGCTAGGAGTAGACCTTGTTGATTGATGATTACTCCACTTCTGTTGATTGATTATAGCAAACATGAGTACACAACCGTACTCGCAAGTTATACCACAGAATGCAATTTATAGATGATGGCTTATTCCAAAGGAATGGCTTCTGTGGTTCTTTTGCAGAAATGCAACATTTGCAATTGAATATGAATAATAGATTGAAAGCATAATTCAAAACAAATAGACAATATTAATTTTAACAGTTTGATTTCACAAAGACATAGCCTAATCAAGTTATTCACACATCCATATGATTTAGATCACACAGCTGTCCCTTCCCAATTATTTTATGAAAATCTATCCCTCGTGTGAAATCCCCGAGCATGTCCATGATCGCAGACGCGGCTATTCGAATAGATTGTTCAACACTCTGCAAAGTTTGTACACTTCACCCACAAGATGCAATCAACTGGATCAGAGTTGATCACAACAAAACCTTCCAGAAAATTCATCTCAACATTGACACTCCCAGTGTGCTTAACTGTCATACCAAACTATACACAGTGATTGGTAAGACACACACTGTTGGATAGGGAAGTGGCGAACCATCTCGCGATGTGACTACTTGGTAGCACACCTCCACCCATGCAACACAGCCTAACCTACTACCTAAGTAATCAATGTCAGGAATCCATAACTTACTAAGTTAGACCCATCCTATCAGGCATGTGGTTATTAAGTTCAATGGCGCACAAAGTTAAGTCCTTAATTGACCTAGGCAAGACTTCCAATTTATAACTACAAAATCTCTATGCACACAGTGTATTAATCCCGTGCACACAGCTCCACCAAAGTAGCACACAGTACCACTTGCCTCCGTCTAAATCCTTTCCCACCCTTTTGGTTAAGTGCAACACATGCCATCAATGAGTAATAACACATAATACACACAATTTTATCACTTAGTTCCGTAATCACTTAGTCAAGTTTATAAATGTAACTCACATGAAATGATGACTCGTGGCATGGCTAAGTAGACTAATCATATCTAACCAGCCCACATTGGCGCTATGATATTACCAACTAAATAAACCAATCTAGGGTGACAAAAGATTATGATATAACAATAGAAAAGGTGGATATAACAAATGGGATTAATAACTACACCCAAAAGCATTTAAATAAATACTTAAAGTAAATACAATAATTTGAATCAAAGTATTTTTAGAAAATTGGGATTCAACATAATCAAAAGTATAACTTGCCTTGCTATAGCAATGATAATCTTATTTATCTTTGATCTTCTACTTCTTTGATCTTCAGTTCCTTCGGATGATTTCGGAACTTCAACGACTAACGAGAAAGAAAGCGCAAAAACAAATTAAATTCAAAAGACAAAACAAATAAACTCCAAATTAAAATTGAATGGTACTGGAAGGTAGCTAATGAATTTAGAAACTTGAATGGGTTTAATCGGAATTCAGATGAAGAAGATATGGCTCTCGGAAGATTAGAATTCATATGAAATGATGAAATTTAGAGAAAAGAATATTCCTTCGGATTAAATAAAATAAAAAGAATTGGATACTTACAAGTAGGGTCCACTGGTAAGTGAGAGAGAGATGAACTCATTGGATGACATGTGGGCCAAGGTGCTGGAGAGAGAACAATATAAAGAGAGAGAATGACAATTGGGATCCATAGAATATTCCTTAATTGAATTATTTCGGAAATTCTGGGAAAAGGTGAGTGGATGACTGGTGGGACCCACTGGATTTATGAATTTCTAGAATTAAAATAATTCCAGAAATAAGGTAGAGAGAACGACATGTGGGACCAACTAGATAAAAAGACTTTTCAAGAATTAAATTAATTCCCGAAAATAGGATTAGGGTTGACATGTGGGCCACTGGTCTATGGACCAGGTCCATAGAGATATGTTAGTCCATGGTGGACCAAGCTCAAGCACTAGGGCTTGACCAAGAGTTGACTGACATGCGGGACCCGCATAGAAGTGAGGGAAAGAACTGAACTAGGGTTTTAATTGGGAGGATGACAGGTGGGGTCAACACGATAATTGAATTTCAGAAATTAAATTAATTTCCAAAAATAACAAGAGGATGATATGTGGGCTATTGGTCCATAGACCAAGTCCACAATTTAGGGTTTATGCTACACGGTGGATTAGGTTCCTAGAACAGTGCAATGACAAGCGGGGCCTATATGTCATAGAGTAGGTTCACATGAACCATGTCCATACAGCTTGGTTTAGGGTTTGGTTGGGTGGCGCTTACGTGGTAGTGAGGTGGCAAGGTGGCACGAGGTGGCAGTGACAAAGCGGTACGTGGCCGATGATGTGGCATCGAGGGGACAAATCGCACGGGAACTGGGCGCATGGGTCTCGGCGGCTTGTCGGCATGGCGTCTCTGGGGATGGCCGGCTGGTGGTGGAATTCCGGCGAGATCGCCAGTCGGCGGCAGTGCTAGATGCGGCAGCACCAGTGAGGCCGAGCAAGGGCGAATGTGCGGAGACGGCGGTGGAAACCGAAGCGGCGACGCTTTGGGTTGAAGAGAGACAGTGCTCCGGTGGTGGCTCGACGGCGGCCATGGGTCCGGGATGGGGATCTCTAAGGCCACGTTGGTGCAGACAGAGAGGCACCGGCTCGGCGGAGACGAGGAGCTCCAAGCAGTGTCAATGGCGGCGGCGGCTCAGCTTCAACCCGGCGAGCTCGCGTGGCGCGACGGCGGCATCTACAGCGGCTGCTTTTAGGGCATCGGAGGCGGCGTGAGGCGGAGCGAGGGTGCGCTACGCGAGGATGCCCTGGGGCTTTTATAGCCTCGGGAGGCGGGTCCGACACGGATGCCAAGACGGCGACAGTGGAACGCGCTGCACACGCGTGCGCACGCAAGGGAGCCGGCTCGGGTTGACGGGTGGGGCCCCGAGCAAAGCTGGTGCTAGGGTTAGGCGGTGGCGGGTTGGGCTGGCGACGCGGAATGGGCCAAGGGATAGGTGGAGCTGAGCCGAATGAGGGAGGTGGCGAATTGGGCCGGACCCAATTTAGCCTAAGAGGCTTTTCGGAAAAAGAAATCAATTTCGGATTTAAGAAAAGGCTGAAATTCAAAAGAGGTCAAATAAATAGCAAATAAATCCAGAAAAAACTCAGAAAATATCAGAAAATTCCTTAGAACACAAGGAAGCCAAATAACACAGGTTTTAATTTAGTTAATGTTTAGAATAGTCAAATTAAATATTTTGAATTTAAGAAATTCACAATTAAGCTTTATTAATTCAAATAAAATTGGTGAAATTTTTCAGGGACCTAAACTACTCAAAAGATTTTTGAAAAGTCAAATTTTGGGATGTTACATCCCACACGAGGCACGTCGCGTCAAGCGCAGCGATGTAACGCTCTCTACTTGCAGACGCTGCCCCCGCGACCGACCGCTTTGTACCTGTCGTGCCACTTTTGCCTCGCACACGTGCTCGCGACGTCTGCTTCAAGACCGACCGCCCTTTGCATCTTTGTGCAAGGTCGCGTGAATCTCGACCCCCAAGACGATCGAAAGCCGCACAGACCATGTGTTGTCGGCCTTAGCGTGTAGCGCCTATGCCACCGGTTTTGAGAACTGGGAATGGGGGAACCCTAAAACCCTCCACCCCTTTTGATATGGTCACATGGGTCGAGATGGGCCAAAGAAGGGCACGACCCGGGTGGAAATTCGAGAAAAGAAAAAAAAAGGAGAAAACCGAAAAGAAAAGGACTTTTGAAAAGGGGCCCTCGAGATTCCAAAAATTATGAGGAATTTTTCATAGATAAGGAAATTTTGCAGAAAACCCCTCAAAAATTTGAAAATTGTGTGGAAATTTTTCTCAGAACTGAAAATCAGCGTTTTAGCCTCTGGAAATTACAGAATTCACCGAAAGTTCATATTCCAGCAGAAAAGGGGCTCGAGAATTCAAATTTTGAATCTTTTTTTAGCATTTGAAGCATGTTTAACTTTGTTATTATTATTTATATGCAATTTATATATTGTATTTACTGTTTTGATCATCTGTGATTGTTTATATTACTTTTAATCACTAAAAATAGTAGTGAATCATGAAAAATGCATAGAAAAATATGAGATCACGAACCAGGAGTTCAAAGAGCATTATGAGAATTTTGCAACTATTTTGTGCAAATTACCTGCAGTAATCTTATGAACTCTTTGCATGAATATAGAGATGACTGGCATCACGAACCGAGAGTTCGAAGAGCTGGCCCAGTATGGCCAGAACTCATATAGCATTTGTACTAGTCTTCAACTATGTGGTAAGACAATCACGGATGAGCAGAAGATTTAGAAGACTTTCTCTACCTTTCACCCGAATGCGGTGCAATCCGCACACAACTATCATCAAGACGGCTATAAGGAGTATGCCGAATTGATTGACATCATGCAAGTTGCAGAGGCTCGAGATGATGTTCTAAGGAAGAACTAAATCTCATAGCCGCCTAGTAGCAATGTTGGCCATGAAGCCAATGCTAGCAGCTACAAGGTGAGGAAGCCTCTCACAAAGGAGAGGGGCAAGAAGGGTAAGGTCGTGGGTCGCAAGGTCAAGCCAAATGCTTAAGCCAGGAAAGGCAAAGGACAGCATGAGGCACACCTCGCCATTGCAAGCATGGAGAATCCACAACCATTAGTTGCACTCATGGATGTGGACAGCCCAGTAGCAGCCTCCATCACCCCTCCTTTGGACATCGCAGTGGTCACAGTTGTAGTTGCCCAAGAGGAGAAGATCGCCATGGAGTAGGTTGAAGCAGAACATCAAATTATTTTATCCTTTGAATAATGGTTATAAGCTCTAGGAGAGTAAAGCATTAAATTATTGTGATAAGTCCTTCAAGGCTTATATTTTTCGTATTTATAATGTCAAGTTATGTTCTGATTTTGAAGTATTTTATTTATGTGTGGATTGCTTCCTACCTCATATTAATAAATACTTTATATCAAAATACATGTGGCGTCCTATGGAGGAAGTGTGCTTAGCAAATAGCGGTACAACGAATACCATCTTGAGAGAGACGAAATTTTTTTCCAGTCAATCAGCAAGAATACTGGTGGTCTTACGACAATCGCAGACAACGATACTTGTATAAAAGGCTCAGGAAGGGCCACAATGATAGTCCCGATGGGTACAACTTTGGTCATTAAAGAAGACTTGTTGTACCCAGAATCGACTAGAACTTTCAAGGATATTCACGCTAACGGTTTCTACGTAGAGATTAAAGAAGAGTATGGTAAGGAATACCTACTCATTACAAAACATGAAGAAAGTGGAAAAATAGTATTAGAACAACTTCCTTCATATGAAACTGGGCTATACTACACTAATATTAAGGCACCCACAACCTATGCTGCCCTAAAAACCGTATTTAGAAGCTTTGAACTTTTCTATCTCTAGCATGATAGGTTAGGCCACTCAGATCTTAGGATGATGAGAAATATAATTAACAATTCACAGGGATATAATATCGATGTAAAAAATTTCCTGAATCAGGAAGATTTTGTGTGCCACCAGGAAATTAATTACTAGACCTTCCACTCTGATAATCAAGGATGAAATCCCTGCATTCCTGGACCGTATCTAGGGAGACATTTGCGGTCCTATACAGCCCCTATCAAGGCCATTTAGGTACTTTATGGTGCTCATCAATGCTTCCTCGAAATGGTCACACGTATGTTTATTGTCTACGAGAAACCACGATTTTGCAAAGCTGATCTCGCAGATAATTAAAATTAAGAATAATTTCCCTAATCATCATGTGAAGTCCATCAGAATGGACAACGCCGGAGAATTTACTTCGAAGGCATTTGATGATTATTGTATGGCAATGGGAAAACATTGAGGATTCCGTACCACATGTCCGCACTTAATTAGAATGGACTAGCAGATTTTTGCAGAATTATAATTTATCAACTACATGTTGGGGCACGCAGTCCTGCACACAGCAACTCTCATCAATTTTAGACCATCGGCATATAACACCATTCACCTATGCAACTAGCGCAAGGGTCAGCACCGAAAATTTCTCATCTTTGCGGATTTGGTTGCAAGGTTTATGTACCTATACCAACACCACAGTGAACTGCACTGGGCCATCTCCGAAAGTTTAGGATATACGTTGGTTATGAGATAATATCCATAATCAGGTATTTGGATACTATGACGGGAGGTTTGCATACTGCCCGATTTGGTGTTAGTATATTTGATGAGGATAGTTTTCCGTCATTAGGGGGAGGAAATCAACCCCTTGATGAAAAAAATCTGGAAATAACGTGGCAAGTCACGGGAATCCATGTACATAACCCGCGCACTAGTGAAGCAAATTGAAGTCCAGAAGATAACATAAGTCCAAGAAGATAATTGATTTACAAGCATTAGCGAATCAACTGCTTGACCACTTTAGTGATTTGAAGAGTGTGATCAAGTCGCATGTGTCTACATGCAATGCACCAGAAAGGGTTGAAATACCGAAAAAAGAAAAAGGTATCCCTAATCCCGTCCAAAGGGCTTACACCCGTAATTGAAAGCAGTGGTGAGCAAGTAGAAGCATTAGAAGAATCGCCCCATGAAGAAATAGCTATAAACTATGTGATCACCGGAGAATCCATGAATAGGACAACAGCCAATGTCGATATTTATTTTACAAAGAAAATTACCACAATCATCGATATTGACCCAAAGCCTGCATCGCTCGCTGAATGTAGGAATAGATCAGATTGGAAAGATTGGAAGAAGACAATAGCGACTGAATTATTATCTCTGAATAAAAAAGAGGTGTTTAGGCCTGTAAGCCGCACGCTTTCTCATGTGCACCCCGTAGGGCATAAGTGGGTATTGTTCGAAAAAGAAATGAAAATAATGAAGTAAAGCATGGCTTGTTGCACAAGGTTTCACTCAACGTCCAGGAGTTGATTATGAAGAAACCTATTCCCCAATCATGGGCGAAGTTACCTTTAGATATTTTATCTCAATAGTAGTAAACCTGAATTTTGAAATGAAATTGATGGATATGGTAACTGCATACCTTTATGAAAATTTGGATTCAGGCATTTATATGAAGGTACCTAAATATATCCCTGTCCCGAACCAAGATAAAGTAAATGAAAATATGTATAGTGTGAAACTCTGAAAGTCACTGTACGAACTTAAGCAATCAGATAATATGTGGTATAATCACTTGAAGCGACTTTCTATGTAAGAAAGGCTACACGAACAATGAGGATTATCCCTGAGTATTTATACGATGACCCTAGAATGGATTTTGTATAATCTCAGTGTATGAAGATGATCTGAATATCATCAAAACCCTAGTAGATATTAAGAAAGCAAGCTCTTACCTGGAGTTGGAGTTCGGAATGAAAGATTTGGGTAAAACCAAATATTGCTTAGGTTTGCAGCTTAAGCATGTCGTTGAAGGGATATCAGTGCATTAGTCAACCTACACTCAAAAGGTGTTAGAAAGGTTCGGCTTTGAAAAGGCATATCCTTCGAAAGTGCTGATAGTCAAGAGATCTTTGCAGCAAGACAAGGATCCGTACAGACCCAGAGAAGATGGGGAGGAAGTCTTGTGACCGGAATTCCTGTACTTAAGTGCAATAGGAGCACTCATGTATTTAACAAACTATACTAGATCGGACATAGTATTTGCCATGAACCTATTAGCAAGGTATAGTTCAGAACCTACCAAAAGACATTGGCAGGGAATAAAGGACATCTTTCGATACCTCCAAGGAAGCAAAGACCTTGGTATGTTCTACAGAAAGAATCAATACCTAACTATGAATGGCTATGTAGATGCTAGGTACCTGTCGGACCCGCATACAGCCAAGGCACAAACATGCTGGGTTCCTGTGTGGTGGAGCTGCATTTCATGGAAATTGTCAAAGCAAAGTCTTGTATCGACTTCGATGAACCACTCAGAAATCATAGCACTATACGAGGCCACACGAGAATGTGCTTGGCTTTGACGGGTGATTCACCACATCCAGTAGTCTAGAAAGTTCACAGTAAAATCTCTGTATAGACATTGGTCTTTTGGGGGGGGGGGTTGTTACTCTCAGAAGGAATCAGAAACTGTGGAAAAGTACAATTCCGCTGAAAGTTAAAATTTTTCTTTGGTTGTCTTTTCAAGACAGATTACAGACAACATCTCAGCTCAAGAAAAGAAATTAGAAAGGGAGCGATAATTGTTGTCTTTGTGGGGTGAGAGAAGATACTGACCATATCTTTTTCAATTGTGTTCTAGCTAAATTCATGTGGGCTTGTGTTAAAGAAGCCTTGATGTGGGAGAAGATCTTGGTTTCTATAGATGAGTTCCACCGTTCCTGGTTAGATGCACTGGGGGGGGGGCGCTAACGATTACTATGTTTGCTTATTTAGTTTTGCAGCTGTGGCGTGGACTATCTGGAAAATCAGAAATCGGATGGCAATTGAGAAGATCTTGCCAAAACATCCATCTGAAGCTATATTCAAATCTCTATCTTGCTTGCAGAAGTGGCACATTCTGATCAAGGAAGAGGATAGGAGGAATATGGACAAGGTGATTAATCAGTTGGAAAACTGGATGAGAAATTCCTGTGCTTTACAAGAGGATTGATCCTTTTTTGCTTTGGAGACCCCAAGTCATTCTGGAAAATTGCTGCCTAGAGCACTCTCTAGAGAAGTCGTGTTGGCTATCGTGGATTGCTCTTTTGGATGTAATAGCTAGCTTGCTTTGATGTATTAGCTAGCTTGTTTGTTGATCCAGATTGTAGTTGATTTCTTTTGAGATTATTTTCTGTTAGCACTTAGATGTAAGCTGGTAATCCCAGTGTGTAGATCAGAAATGATCTGTATAAACCCTTATATTTGGCTTTCTATAAAAGCTGGGTTTGGCCTTTTTTTTTAAAAAAAAGACTTTGAATGCATAGTTGCATCTGCGCGCAGAGGTGGTGAGGAAGTGTGGTGGAGGGCGAGGGTGACTCCGGACGGAAGGAGGAAGACGGATGTACGGTGAAGGGAATGGCGTGCGTTCGATCCAGTTCGAATGACCATTCTTCAACTAGGAGCTCTCCTTACATTTGAACGTTGTTACGAGCTCGCTTCGCAATTGTACATCTTATTCGCAAAACTCATCTCGCTCTCCAACATGTTTGCCTGACACAAGTCCGATCCTGATGAAGATTCTAGGCAACTATACACCTGGTCGATCACTGGGTATGTCAGTGCTGGCCATGTACAATCCTGTGCACAAAAAGATTCTAGCCTCACTTATCGTATCAAAATATTCGGTGCAAAAATGAAACAACCTAGAATTTCAAAATTTCAAAACTTTTGAAGTTTTTGCTTGATTTTTGTTTTCTTTCCAAATTCAGCAAATTTCCCTCCAAAACCCGCTTTCTCTTTTTAGCCTCCCCATTTTCGTCATCCGACCGTGCCTTTTCTCCCAGGCGCCATTTCATTCGTCCCCGGTGCGTCACCCGCGCCACACCATCACCGCCACCTCCGCCTCCGTCAGTACGTCACCACCTCCCGCACCACCTTGCCTCCCCATCAATGCCAACGCTCAACCCCACCGCCACCTTGCCATCGGTTCCCCTTTTCTCGGCGCCAAACGCGGGCAGTCGCACGCGTTGCCTCCCACGTGCCGCACGCTCCTCACCGTCCCTACTCCCACCGCCATTGCTCCAGCTATAAAAGCCAGCCCGGAGCACACCTTCCTCTTTGTCTGCTCCGGCTATAAAAGCCAGCCCGGAGTACACCTTCCTCTTTGTCTACCACCCCACCACCACCCCTTTGTTGTTCCTTCCCTGGCACCAGCAAATTTCGAGGAAATTCCGTAGCCTCCTCCATTCTTCCTCGGCGAGCCCGACGCCAATTCGCCGCTTCCGTCCACCCAACCGCCAAATTGATCCCATCGTAAGCTCCCTCTCGCCACCCTGCTCCTTTCCCCTGCCATCTCCACCCCCCAATGACACCAGAGCCTCACCGACACCGAGCCCCTCCGCCGCGCCTCTCATGGCCATAGCCGCCACGCCACCTCAGGCCACCCCGAGCTATGCCACCACCCTCCCTAGAACCCCATTTACTCCCTGATGCTCACATGCCACTCACCTTGGAAGGGACCTCGCCAGAGAGTCGCCACGCCATTCCTCTGCCTCGGCCGTGCGCCTCCACCGCCGCGCGCCCGTCACCGAGCCACCTCCGGCCGGTCAAAACCCCAAAATGAGTTGCCCACACCTCCCTGAAGCTCCCTACACCACTCACTCCCACTGCCGGCCATCATCGCCACCGAGCATTTCCTTGCTCGGGCGCACTGTAGCGAGCGAGCTCCAGCGAGCTCGGTATTAAACCGAGCCGCGCACAATAAAAGGGAAAAATGGCCTTTGGGCCTAATAAGTAAGCGGGCGGCCTTTTACTGTTCATTCATTTAGGCCTTTTACTGTTCAAATGCATAGTAAAATTTCTTTTACTATTCACTGGAATCAATGTTCATCAAACGGAAACCTGATTACTGTTCCTAAACCTGAAAATTCACAGCAAAATAGCACTAATGTTCACTAGATGAAAACAGTGAACCCTATTACTGTTCATTAACCATTTTTTGTATATTAATAGTAAATACTGTTCTTTATCAGACACTTTTCACCCAAAAACCCTAAATCGACATTATATACTTATTTTGATCGTTTCGAGCCCGTGAATCCATTTCTCAACTCCGTTCAGCCAAATTAAATACCAAATAAATCCTATCCACCACACCACCTTTCTTTGTGATTCTTTTTCGAATTTCTTTACTTGCATGTTATTCCTAGCTCATTCCTTGTCTAGTTGGATTTTATTTGGATTATTTTATTTTGTTTCGCGTTAGGTCACGACTTCGGTGACCAGACTCCAGAAGACGCTGAACAACACCAGTTTCTAGAAGAATTTGTGCAAGAAGGCAAGTCACATTCCTTGATCATTTTAAGCCTATAATTTATATATTTATTATTACTTTCATTATTGTATTTGTGCCAATTACTTTAAATATTCATATAATACTTTTGAATGCCATGATAAATAGATAAATCCCATTACCCCCACATACAAACCCACCTAGCACTTGTAGGCCATATTCATCTTGACAACATTACATCCTTTGTAAGCCATATTCACCTTGACAAGTTCACATAAAATGTTAGCTATATAAGTAAGCTTTGTCACACATGTGTTTATGAAATCATCAAAAGAGTATTGGTTGTTCGCCAATGGTTTTTGAGGAGAGTTGAGGGTTGAGAACAGGACGTTGGACAACCTAATAGACTTGTGGAAAAGTAGGTCAAAGGTGAGGCCTGGAGGGTGGACAGCCACGTGTTGGCATTGGTCTATCGCCTCATTATAAGACAGGTAAGGACAAGAATCTTGTGCCAAGTAATAGACATAGAAACCACTCAACCATAGGTGTGGTCATTTCTCCCTGGCTTAGTACCCTGCTCATCCGATTGAATATATCTACAGAATCTAGAATAGGACAGGAGTGGGCCGGTAAGGGACACTCGCTGGTCTACACAATGGTAGGTGCTGTCAGCATAGGGGTACAAGATCAATTGTGGCTGGTGGAGTCCCTCAAGAGCTGTATGGTCCATAGACCTACCGGGTGGAGGTTAAAAATATTGAGCAGTGAAAAGGCTTTGTTATCTCAGCTCAGTCGCACGCTAATGTGTTGCGTGTCTATGTTCTGACAGTACGAGCTTGAGATATCTTGTGGGTAAAGTTGGGCAACTCTGCAGAGTATATAATTAAAGGTATTCGAATACGTCGTGCTTCTGGTTAATGAAGCTGTGTTAATGGGTGATTCCAATACTGAGGCATAAGTAGAGTTTTTGAGATATTAAGTTGGTATTTGAGTTGTTGAGAAACCCTTGATGTTATTATTTATTATTATTTTACTATTTTAAAATTGAACTGCTTTAAATACAAAATGCATCCACATATGCCTGTTATGGTAAAACTGTACCATTCCTTTGATAATCCTAACATGTAATTAATTAGGATTTCTATGTGGCTTGTTGAGTACGGTAGTAGTACTCATTCTTGCAATATCTGCAAAACATCTAGAGAGAAAACTTAAGAACATGCAGATGATCTTGTTGAGTAGGATTTTGGTGGACCCACGGATGGCAGCGACTACTGTTATTAGGTCTCGACCACACTTAAACGTGCCTGTGGTTTGAAGTTCTTGTGTCTTGTATTATATTAACTTTGGGTTTGAATGCCCGTGTCAGTGTAAAAACTGGTTGTTAAGCTGTAACCTCGTATAATAAAAATCTGGTTTTTATTGTAATCGTAAGCTTGCTTGAGACGTTACTTACCTCATAACTACACATCCTAAACGATTGTAAAGAGTACAATAGTCTCAGATTTTAGAGGCGTTAGACATTACAAAAAAGAGAGTCGATTCTTCTAACATTAGCCTTTACACAAGACGCGGCTCGGAAAAAAGAAGAAAAACTTTGCACAATATGACCTCCGGCTGTATGGATCGTGCCCTGTTTGCGTGCGTTTCTTGATGTCTAGCCACGGCTCAACGGATCCCCGTACTGGATCATGGTGGGAACAGTGTTTTACGAGCGTCCGAACAGGATTCGACAGTACGGTAGCAATCACAGTAGAAGCAGCAACATAGTTACTAGGTGATTTTATTGTATCAAAAATACTGTAGTAATATTGTAGCTATTGATATGAACTTTTTTTTTATCAAATAGTATCACTTTCTAATACAGAATACTGTAGAAGTCTTTCTAATACAGAATACTGTAGAACTTCCACATTGAAATATTCGATACAGAGCATACACTAGCCAATTTGATCTGGCTTGGCACGACTCAAGCATAGCAGGCACAATTAACCAACGACGACTAAACACGTGTGAGATAGCCAGCCATCAAGCGGAGAGAGCGATCGAGCGTGCAAGGGCAGAGCTAGAAAACGGACGTTATATAAAGCTTGATGAAATGGAATGTTTAAACTAAGAAAACTAGTGTTTATTAAGAAAGGTCATGGAGTAAAAAAATTGTATGTTAATACAACAAATATTTACTTTTTTTTCCTAACATATTGGTATGAAAGTTCGTGGTCAAAGCTACGTCTCGAGACCGTGTTAATATCCAAAGTGTGGTGTATCTTTGAACAGAGGGAGTACTTCCACGCCGTTATATATATTTAATTTCAATTAGAAAAAAAAATCAACACTCAAATGTATGTATCGAACGTCTATTTAGGAAATGAGTGAACGCATATATAGCTTACCCTAAAGTTTCGATGTCAGACCAAGAAAATTAATCCCGAAATTCTAAGTATTTATTGTGTTAGTCCCATGATCATTTGCTAGCACACACATTTATAACATTGACATATGACATCCCTACACGATAAATTAAACAACGTAGTGCATATAATTTACAACTGAACATACGCCTACACGTCGAGGTTTACAACCCAAGGGCCAACTGGCCAAATAGTTCACATGACAATAAAGGTTCAGTGGAAACATTTATAAAAGATGCAACAAAAACCAGCAAGTATGCCTCATCCTTCCCATAGGCAACTGACAAGGTTAAACAATAGAACTCGACATCAATGTCGTCGAAACCCGCTGCATAAAAGTAATCATATGATGGGTCTTCTTATACAACATCTGAATATGTTCAACAAGTAATGGTGAGTACACTGATGTACTCCGCAAGACTTTTAAGCAAAGTATAATATTATCCAAGCTTGGACAAAGGAGGCTGGCTAGTCCTTACCCACAAGGCAACTGACCGGAAACCCGCCGAGCTAGTCATCGTCGTTGTCGTAGATAGTCTCACAGTGGCTAACCTCTTGGGGTCAACCTCATCTGAACAAGTGGACAATCCAGTTAAGTACAAAGTTGTACTCACAAGTCTTACAAGCAATAGAATATAATAGATGCATTCAAGTATCAAGAGAACGCTACTACACTAAGCAATTTTCAGCATAAAGCAATATTTCATTTGAAGTACAAGTAGTAGATTGAAATTGCAAGTGAGCAAACATTTTTAATACTTTAAATAAAAGCGAGTAAATAACATTAGACAACATATAACCAACAATAGGTGGTTGCCCCTGCAGCTCACAAACATAGCATGAGAACCACTCTCGATACCACCCGATCAAGTTTTAAGTTTGAATTCCAAAAGGTTATGTCTAACTCTTGCAAGTCCAATCCCAAGCGTGTTCATAACCTAAGACGAGGCTATTAGAATAGTTCAAAACCCTGCAGGGGTGTACAACTATACCCACACGCTAGACCGCCCTTTTGCCAAGCTATAGAGCACACTTCCTTAAGTATGCCGGCAAGGCTAAGTCCTACGAGACATTTTCCAATATGATGTATTAACTACGAGCCGCCCGTATGGGTGAAATCCTCCATGAAACGCTCTTGTGTGTGCAGACGGGGCTCCCACGGAGGACCCACACGTTGTGTCGAAGCCACCGGTAAAGCTTCGATCAACTACCCCTCGGGGTAAAGCCTTAGACAACTACCGACGCCCCTTGGGCGAGGGAACCTAACCGAAACCCTCCCCGCACATCTCAACAACACAGAACATTTTTCAATACAACAATAACCACCTGTGACTCGGACCTAACAAACGCCAAAGTACTAAGTCAAGAGAGGTCCTATATCCCCCTCATGTGGAATGCACGTAAATATGCTTGGTTTTGGTGAAACAAGATGTTCGGTCCTTGTCAACTTAGGCAAGGCCACCACACACCCAATAACACATCATCCAACCACTTGTCCAAGTCTAAATTATTTTATTTGCACTTTTAATTTTCAAATTAAGAAGAACATGGTGCTGGACATAGCATAATAAAATGATTTATGTGATCAAGGTTATCGACAAAGTCAACAACCGCCAAATCTACTGGACAAAGCATTGCTAAGCATCATGTCGCATAAACATAGATAGACCATATAACATCCACCGAGCACTAACATCAGCGGGAATAATAACTTAGGCTAGTGGTAAGGAATAAACATTTGCCTACAGCTCATGCATCTATTAGGATTAACTACCAATAACGCAAAATTAAACATCACATAAAGCATGCATACATATAGTAGCAAACAAGATAGTTGTATTGAATATAATGGGATCAAAATGATCAGGGGGGATTGCTTGCCAAGTTGGAGATAGTCCACTTTTTGCTGTTGAGGACCACTCTTGAACTCACTCAGATCTTCGTAAGCTATCGATTGAATACGAAAAGCGAATAAGAACGCATAGCGCCAAATATAACAAAAAAAAATCAAAGTCATCCAAATTGCATGAAATTTACACAGTAGGTATATTATGATTTTATATGAATTTATAAACAAGAATTAGTTCATTTGGAGTTTGCATGTGAAAATTAAAACCTTTTGAAAATCATTAAAAGAGAAAAGGCTGAAAATCCTGGTTCGGTTACTGTTCATCCGGACTTAAACATTTCGTGAAAATTTATAGAATACTAGTGGAGATAAAAATTACATGTCAATGAGGATAATAAAAAGTTATGAACATGAAAAATTGATTCACTTCATTTGGAGTTAAAATGAATTTTCTATGCATTTTCAAAGTTGTGCCATTATTGTGCAAATAATTTGAACATCAAGATTTTTGGTGATAATGACATACTTCAAACCTATTCCAAATTAAATTACATTAAAAATGTAAACCACAAAAATTGATTTCACTTAATTTGGAGTTATAAGGAAATACTTATGAATTTTTGAAGTTAATTCCATTTTTAGTGTAAAAATAATCCTAAACCGAATTTAATCCTAACAATTAATTTTTTGGGATAGTAACATGTTTCAAAGATATTCCAAATTAAATTAAAATAAAAATGAAACCCAACAAAATTGGTTTCACTCAATTTGAAGTTAAATTGAATTAGTTGTGAATTTTTGAAGTTATCTGAATTTAGAGTGCAAAAATAAATCATTTTAGAAATTTAAAAGGAATAAAATACTTTTCTTACCCAACTTGAGCTAGCCACATTCAATGAAATGTGGGGTCCACTGTCATAGGCTAGGTTCATGAGAATAGTGCATGGACTAAAGTCCAAGCACTTGGTCCACAGTCCATGGACCAGCGTACTGCGCTAAAGTGGCTTAGGCCCGCTTGTCGGTGACTCAACACAAAATCTAGATCTTAACTCCCCTCAAATTCCATTTGCGGACCTGCATGTCAGTGAGTTAAAGCCACACTTAAATCAGCTCTAATCAGTACTTAGCTCTAAACGACAAGGATTTACCTAATGATGACGCGCTACAATGACTGTTGGCGTTCAGACAGCAGAGGAGCTCACGCTCGTGGCTTTGCCATGCCCATCGCCAGCGACTCCATCCATGACGGCACCGGCTATGGGCTAAAACAGAACCCCTACACCTAGGCGATCCTATGGGTGGCCGGAACACAGCCGGAGGAGGTCCGACGTGGCGACGCGACGACGGCGAGCAGAGGTGTTGGTGTGGCCAACATAGCAACTAAGATGCGATGACTCCTAGAGCAAACTAACGTGCGCATGTGTAACGTGCGCATGTGTACTAGGAGGGTTCAATGAACCTACCGAAGTGGCGCACAGAGGACCAACTAGTCGGAGTTGAGCTGGCATCGTGGAACCGAGGCGGCGGCGGTAGCTTCACTGAGGAGAGAGTCGCCTGAGCAAAAAGAGAGAAAATGGGATGACAGAAAAGCTAAAGAGTGCCATGGGGATGGTTACGAAGCAAGGAAATTAGTAATGCCTCACCTTACTGGAGGTGGAGACGAAAGGGGCACTTGTAGCCGGAAATGGGGAAAGTCCTAGATCCATGGGTTCCTATTAATAGAAACCGAAATTAAGTGAGGGGAAGCAATCCTCATGACCTAGAACACGTGCTGACGTGCTATGGGAAGGATGGATCTCATCGGAGCTGAAGATGACGAAGTGGCGTGGTTGCCGGCGTGCTCTAGAGAAGGCGACGGTGAGCTTCGCGTTCCGAAAGCTACACAAGAAGGCAAGGGCTCGGATTAGCCAAGATTAGTGTGATGAGGAATGTAAACAGAGAGGGACAAGAAGGAGGGAAGCCTACCCACGAGAGTTGCAAGAATTCACCCCTTGGCCACCAAGAGGGAAAGTGAGCTACAGCGGGCGGGAGAGAGAGAGAGAGAGAGAGAGAGAGAGAGAGAGAGAGAGAGGGTTATAGCTGGGCAACGGTTAAGAAAGAAACGACGTGAGTAGACAACGCACTGGATAGGGCGAACAGGGTGGTGGATTCACGGCGTCGACATGCATGGATGGACATGCTCTGGCGTGCGCTCCGCATGGCTAGCGAGCTCTGTGTCACCAGCGTATGAGGAGGACAAAGGAGCTAACATGTGGGTCCCACGGCGCGGCGTCAGCGACAGAAAGTGGCGAGGGTCAGAGCCTGGCTCGGTCAGTGCATTTAGTGGGTTAGGTCAAGTCAAATGGTCCGGGTTGATGTTTGGTGCGGCTGGCTTGATCGGTTGGGTTAGTGGGTTTGCTCCAACCGAGTGAAAAATTGACTGTTTTGAAAATCAAACTCCTTACTTTGGCCGGTGCTTTAAAAATAGCAAATAAATTTATAAAATTCTAAAATTTTGCAAAGGTGTTCCTGGGATGACCTAGTATCCATTAAAATTTGCTAACTTTATTGTTCATGTTTTATTTTCCTTTATTTAATTTATTTACAGAAAGGCCTTTTGAAATGTATTTGAATTTTCTTAGGGTCTAGATGGTTTCTAAAAATTTGGGGAAATTCATATTTATTCATGATAAATAAATTATTTCCCAGAGATCTTCCAAAGCATTATTTCTGATTTTGTTTGTAGCTTCGATTTGAGTTATATGTTTTGCTTTGATTTGAACTTTTTCAAATGCAACCAAAAGTGCAAATGCTCCAGAAATCCTATGCATGCTCAAAAGTTTTAAAAAGTTCACATTTTTATACATTTGAAATATAAACCCAAATTTGGGATGTTACAAATCTCCCCCTTACAAGAATCTCGTCTCGAGATTCCGTTCACTTGGAAAAGAAAGATGGGTAGTCTGCACGAAGGCGATCCGTTTGTTCCTAGGTTGCTTTGTCTTCGGTATGATTTGTCCACTGAACTTTAAGGAATTCGATGGCACGATTCCTTGTCTTCCGTTCAACTTCTTCAACGATGCGAATAGGATGCTCACGGTAGGTCAAATATTCTTGTACATCAAGACCTTCCAACGGAGCTTATTCGGTTGGGACACGAAGGTATTTCTTCAACTGGGACATGTGGAATACATCGTGTACGCCTGAAAGTGCAACGGGCAGATCCAACTTGTAGGCCACAACTCCTCTCTTCTCAATGATGCCGAAAGGCCCGACATAACAAGGTGCTAACTTGCCTTTGACACCGAACCGTTGATTGTCCTTCAGTGGAGCGACTTTGAGATATACAAAATCATTTTGTTCGAAGCTCAACTCATGACAACAATGATTTGCGTAGTTCTTTTATCGGGATTGAGCCGTGTGCAATCGGTCTCATATCAACTGGACTTGGTTTTTGGCCTCTTGGATTGAGCCTGGACCAAAGAGTAGTCTTTCGCCGATCTCAGACCAATTCAACGAGGTTCTACATCTTCTCCCATATAAGGCCTCGAATGGTGCCATGCGGAGACTAGCTTGAAAGTTGTTGTTGTAAGAGAACTCGGCAAACGACAAATATTTTTCCCAATTCTTCCTACAGGAGAGAACACAAGCACGAAGCATGTCTTCCAGAATTTGATTGACTCTTTCCATTTAACCTCCAGTTTGTGGATGGTAGGCGGTGCTAAAGAAAAGGTGAGTCCCCATAGCTTCTTGCAAGCTCTTTCAAAATCGGGCGGTGAAAAGTGAACCCCGATCCGAAACGATCGTCTTTGGTACCCCCATGCAAGCACACGATGCGAGATATGTAGAGGTCCACCAAGCGACTCACACTAAGATCAACACTAAGATCAGCCCACACAGGAAGGAAATGTGCAACTTTTGTCAACCGATCAACGACAACCCAGATGGCATCTTCCCCGTGGAGGTACGAGGAAGACCGGTGATAAAATCCATTCCGATCGAGTCCCACTTCCACCCAGGAATGAGAAGTCGCTGTAACACGCCTGCTGGTCGTTGATGTTCAGCCTTCACTCGGTGACATACGTCACACTCAGCAATGAATCTTGTGATTTCTCTCTTCATTCGGGTCTACCAGAATCTCTGCCGAAGATCTTCATACATCTTCATGGCCCCGGGATGAATGGGCAAAGGGGAATCATAGGCTTTGCGGAGGATTAAATTCGGCAACTCCATATTCTTCGAAACAACAAGGCGCTGTCTGAACCACATGATTCCATGATCATCTTCCGCGAAGCACTTGGCTGTCATATTCTTGATATTTTCTTTGATTTGGTTCACCCCTTTGTTCGATTGCTGAGCGGTCTTGATCTGATGTTATAAGGTTGGTTGCACCTCCATGGCAGCGAGGAAACCATGCTCAACCACTCCCAAGTTGAGCTACTGAAATTCTTCGTGGAGGGCGGGCTGTTGCTCCTTGATCAACAAGGTAGTGCAATAGACCTTCCAACTAAGTGCGTCGGCAACAACATTGGCTTTGCTGGGATGATATTGGAGACCTATATCATAATCTTTGATCAATTCTAATCACCTTCTTTGCCTAAGGTTCAGATCATAATCTTTGATCAATTCTAATCACCTTCTTTGCCTAAGGTTCAGATCCGGTTGGGTGAAAAGATATTTTAAACTTTTGTGGTCCGAATACACCTCTCAATGATTACCGATAAGATAATGTTGCCAAATTTTCAGTGCATGGACCACGACAGCTAGCTCCAAGTAATGAGTTGGGTAATTGAGATCATGTGGTCTCAGTTTTCTTGATACATAGGCCACCATCTTTCCTTCTCGCATAAGAACACATCCGTGACCTTGACGAGAAGCATCGCAATAAATATCGAAGCTTCTATGAATGTCGGGAAGGACGAGGACTGGGGCTGTGGTCAATCTCTTCTTGAGTTCTTGAAAACTCTTCTCATATTCAATTGACCACACATATTTCTTATCCTTATTGAGCAACTCCATCATCAGCTTCGCGATCTTGAAAAAGTTCTCGATAAAGCGATGATAGTAGCCCGCTAAACCGAGAAAACTTCTAACATCGGTTACCGAATTGGTCTGCCCCCATGAGAGCACATCACTAACTTTGCTTGGGTCCATGGATATGCCCTAAGAATGCCACTTCTTCCAACCAAAACTCACACTTACTGAATTTCGCATAAAGCCGGTGCTCACGCAGCTTCTCCAACACTAACTTTAGGTGTTCGACATGCTCTTCATCATTCTTTGAGTAGATGAGGATGTAATCTATGAAACCACCATAAACTTGTCCAAATACTCCATGAATACCGTATTCATAGGTGTCATGAAATAGGTAGGAGCATTCATTAAGTCGAAAGACATGACGGTGTACTTGTACAGTCCGTAGCGAGTAGAGAAAGCCGTCTTTGAAATATCTTCAGATCTAATTTTTATTTGGTGATAGCCCAATCTTAGATCGATCTTGGAGAATACTCGAGCTCTGGTCATTTGATCAAAAAGGTCATCGATCCGGGGCAACGGGTACTTGTTCTTCACCGTCACTTCATTCAGCGGACGGTAATCAACACGCATCCGCAGGGTCTTGTCCTTCTTCTTCACAAAAATTATGGGACAACCCCACGGAGACGAGCTTGGGTGAATAAAACCCTTCTCTTGCAGCTCACCAAGTTGTTTCTTCAACTCCTCCAATTCATTTGAAGGCATCCGGTATGACCTCTTCGAAATCAGGGCAGTTCCAAGCAACAACTCGATGACAAACTTGACTTCCCGGGCTAGTGGCATCTCAGGCAATTCTTCGAAAAACACATCGATAAAATCACACACCACTGGGACCTCATGAACTTCCAGGTCCGGCTTTGCTTCCAACGCAAAGAGATGCGGTTCTTGCAGTTTCAGCGCAATTCCAACTTACTCGCCTGAGGGACTTGTAAGGGAGATAAATTTCTTGGCACAATTGATTTGCCCCATGTGTTGGGACAGCCAATCTATGCAAATATCACATCCAAACTTGTTGAATTGAGGAGAATAAGATTTGCCAAAAATTTCACCCCTTCAATCTCGATAGATACGTCCCGACACTCATGTTCAGCTCTCATTTCTGACCCCGGATAGTGAATAATCAAAGAGTCATGCATATGAACACTTTGAAAATCACCATTAGTAGCAAAATATTGATATATGAAAGAATGTGAAGCTCTGGAATCGAATAAAACAATAGTAGGATGAGAATTGACAAGAAGCGTACACAACATGATGTCGGGTGCCTCTTGCGCTTCCTCGGCCGAGATGTGGTTGACTCAACCATGTGCAACCTTCTGGAATTGTTGGGAAACCTTCTAAACAGGGGGAGGACCATGGCTTTACCCTTGCACTTGCCTCGGATTAGGGCGAGCGGCTTTTGCGATCTTCTTGGGGCAAGTATTCATGTAGTGGCCCTTGCGGTTGCAGTAGAAGCAAGTGTAACCCGGTAGTCAGATTGCGGACGTCACCTTGCTATCCTGTAGGTTCTCATGGTTAAAACATGGCCTGCGGAGGGTGAGGTATGAATGTCGGTGGCCTCAGTGGCGGTGGAGCTTAAAATCGAGGCACTGGGGCTTGCCCGAAGTGAGGTCCGGGAAAGCTACCCCCTGCTAATTTTTGTGCCTCCTTCTTGCACTTGCGAGACTCCTCCAGCGCTCTCCCTTTGTGCTCCAAGACAATGGCCTTGTCGACCAAAGTCTGTAAGTTAGGCAAGTCAAGAATGGCCAACTTGTCTTGCCGTTCTTCGGTCAAACCGTCGAAGACTTTTCTTGCTTGGCGGCGTTAGTGGCCACGCCCTCAGGGGAATATCGGAAGAGATGATTAAATCCATGAAGATATTAAATCACCGACTTGTGCCCTTGCTTGAGAGCAAAGAACCCCTTCTACTTTAGCTTCATTAGATCGGCTGGAACATGAGCCCGTCAGAAGGCAGTGCGAAACTCCTCCCAGGTGATGGCTCAGTAGCGGGTTGCAGGGCGAGGAAATTCTCCCACCATGAGTGTGCCGCACCCTGTAGTTGATGAGAGGCGAAGAGCACCTTTTCATGGTCTAGGCACTGAGCAATGTTGAGCTTTTGCTCGACTAAACGCAGCCAGTCATCAGCATTGAGCGGGTCTTTAGATCTTGAGAAAGTAGGGGCTGAGTGCGGAGGAATTCCAAAAGTCCTCCCCTTGGTTGATGTCCACCTCCTCCTGTCAATCCGAAGGCACCTAGAGAGAGAGAGAGAGAGAGAGAGAGAGAGAGAGGAGGTGTTCTGAGTGATGACCTCCATGATTCGTGTTTGATCCATACAGTTTCGCTCGATATGAGCGAGAACCTCAGCCATGGTTGGAGAAGGAGGGAGTTCCTCATCACTGCTAGGTTGCAGACCTTGACCACTCTAATTTCTTCCAGCCATCCTGTTTCGTCGAATTTGGGTTAGCACAACACTCGAAAACAAGGTACGAAATATAATAGTAGAGAAGCAATTGACAGAAGGGGAATGAGATATCACCCTAACCTATGTGCATACTTAATTAATCAAGAATTGAACTCCAAATATTTGTACCAAGGTATAACAGCCAACACAAAACCCAGAATTTTTTTTAAAAAAATACTTTCCCGGCATGACTAACTCGTATTAAATGAACGAGCAATCGGTTAGGACGAAAATTTCAGAACGCAAACAATGTTTTATCGCATCTAAATAGCATGATTGAACATTTCTTGAGCTTTTTGGTCCTCTGTGAATCTAAAACTTCTCTTGTGCAAAATGAAAAATCAAATTTCAAGATTCTCATGTGGTTAAATTGTGCCAAACTATTCTCACGAGACTGCATGTCAAAGACATGAACTTGGAGATAGTTTGATGATCTAGACGATCTCATGGGGTCTGCTTGTGAAAATTGACATGAACCTCAAGATTTGTCGCCCTGGTTGAAGCTTAGGAGGAGTTTGTGGATGGCTCCTAGTCTAGGATCTTCTTCACTAAGATAGACCTTTAATCAACATCAATATTCATTGCAAATGAAAACTGTTGTAAAAATTGGGTGATTAAGGCTCTTTGAGCAAAATGATTCGATTTAGGACTTTTTGTTTCTAGGATGGTCGTTGTTAGCTTCTTGATCTAACATTGACATTCTGACATGGCCATTATCACTTTAGGATCCCTGTTGATGAACTTGCTAAATTTGAAGCTTTGCTTAAATTGTTACAATTCATCATTTTATCTTGAGCCTTCTAGCTTAGCTTTGATATATATGTCTTAACATGATCTTGCTAGCGCTACATTGCATTTCATGCATGCTCTTTCTTACGCTTTTTCCTCATTTTTGCTTTTGTTATCTCTGGATGAGAGGAAGGCGTGATTCCTTGATGACTCCATTGCCAAAGGGAGAGAAGATGTAACAAAAATGTTTAAAAGGGGGAGCTATTTGGAGAAAAAGGGAGAAAATGAAATTTTTTCAAAAATGATGATCATAGTAAGGGGGAGCATTTTATTTACATTCTTATGATCTTATTACCATATCTGAACCTAAATTGCAATTCTTGGAACCTAAAAATGATCAAAGGTCAAATTGAACAATTGGTCTTTCATATGGACCTTAAGTGAGATTTTTTTTACTCTTCTCTGGAAATTGAAGCTTTCTTACATTCTTTTACTCGATCTCACTTGACTATGCTAATCTAAAGCCAACTTGGTTATTTCCATTGCTTTCTCTTGCTTTTGGACCAAGTTGTGCATTTGCTTTGCGCAAAAACATGAGTATTTTCTTTTTCAAACCTTAAACTTACATTTTTTAGAAATTGCCAATGTGTTCATCAGGGGGGGGGGTTGTAGATATCAAGGGGATATGCTCATGATCTTAGGATGATGATGCAATTGGCAATGGCATTGAAGGTTTGTCGAAACACTCATTTTCGGCAAAGTTCAGTTTCTGTCAGGCTCTAGGCGGTCAGACCGGCCACCTCTGGCACTCAGACCGGCCAAGGCTTTGGTCTAGTGGCTGGCAGTCAGACTGGCCTATGGGCAGCGGTCCGACCGGCCATAAAGTGTCTTTTGAGTTTGAAGCCGGGCCAAAAATAGAGGGCGTAGGCAAGAGAGGGGTTTCTTCTACATTTGGTCTCATAATTTTTGGAGCTTCGAGCCAAAATTTCTATTCGTTTGAAATTTCCAGAGATGTTTCGGATTTCTAGGGAGGAAATTTGGCTAAGTCCCGTGCTGGGCGGTCAGACCGGCCATGGGTGGCGGTCCCATGGCCGGTCTGACCGGTTTTGAAGTATTCAC
This sequence comes from Phyllostachys edulis, assembly GCA_036346405.1. Lineage (NCBI taxonomy): Eukaryota > Viridiplantae > Streptophyta > Magnoliopsida > Poales > Poaceae > Phyllostachys > Phyllostachys edulis. Next base: position 22,095,882 of record CM070557.1, on the reverse strand, counting down.
CGGCCAGCTTGGCGGCGATGTTTGTTGGTTAGGTCAAGTTCATGGGTTTCAGTGCATATGTGTTGCATGATGTATGTTTTGACTAATGTGGGTCAAGTTACGAAGAACTTGTTCCCGGAATCGATTTCTTTGTCTATTGTTGTGCAGGAAGCTTGGATGTCAACGATGGTCAACGGCGAGGATGATCGGGACTAGGCTTGGAGAGCTGAGGTTCAGAACAATCGAGGATGCCGGGTGAAGTTAGAAGACTCAAGCATGGCGCAAAATGGACAAGAATGGCCGGACGAGAAGTTCGATGCGACGGGTTGCATCAAGCGGCGCCGGGTCGGTGCAAGTGCTATGGTGGTTTCGGTAGGAGCTGGATGAGAGAGACTTGCCGACATGAAGAGAGCCGTTGATCAACCTACACGTGGCGAAGCATGGGATTGCTTCGTGAAGATTTGGACTCGGTCTTTGGAGAAGGGTCGAGAAAGGGTATTTTGGTAACTTCACCTAAATACCGCCTTGATGGCTTTTGGCTAAACCGTGGCGCAAGACAGCGCAAGGAGAAGTGGTTTAGATCAAGAGAAGATGAAGACAACGCTTTGAAATACGTGCGTAAGTGAAACCCATTTGTGTGTGGGCTTAACTGGTGCCCATTAAAAAATATTCTTCTAGAAGCTATCCTCCACTATAAATAGGGGAGGGTGCTGGTTGTGCACCTCCCAACCCTTGTATTGAAAAACCTTAGTTTATGTTTAGGGAGAGGATAGTCGAGAGGTTAGGGTTCTAGAGAGTTGGATTGATTGTGTGCTCAAGTGTTGAGCCTTTGTCCTCCTGGATGGAGTGGATGTAAACCAACATCAATCTTAAATCAATCCAAGCAAGATTCCTCAAGATTAGCCTCTTCCTGTTCTAGCTCTCTATTTTGTGATTTTAGGGCTTTCTTTGATCCTTCAGTTTTCCTTTGGTTTCTGGCCTGGATCTTACTTGCCGTGACATGTGGGAAGGCATCTAGGATCATCTTGATCATCTATTACCCACGAGCAAGTTTTTAGATCATATTTTCATTTTTGTCTCGGTTTTGAAGCAACATTCACTCAAACGAAAAAAAGGTCAGAACTTTGGCAATGATCTTCACGATCGTTGATTGGAATAGGTTCCTGACATCCTAAAGAAGGTATGTTTCAAGTTTCATGAAGTTTGGAGTTGTGGATCAAAAGTTAGACCAATTTGTGATTTCGAGTTTGGGCTGATTTTATTGTTCATAGAACTGGAGGTCAGACCGGCCCTTTAGGAGAGGTCAGATCGCCCCTGGTGAGAGGTCTGACTGCCCAACTCTTTATGAATTGAGTTTTTGATGTTTTTGGTCGTTGTGCTTTGGGGTTTTGATTGGATTCAATGCAAGTCTTCTGCTATGCTTGTACATTGATCTTCATAGCTCTCATAGCTATTGGAGTGAAAATCGTGTTGAAGCCGATCAAGGTGAAAAATAGACAGTGCTCCTATTCACCCCCCCTAATTGCCTTTTTGGTCCAACAACCTGTAATGCTTAACCATCCAACTGGTCCTAGCATTACAAATTAAATATCCCGCTCTTTGTGTATTATGTACCTCTCAGGAGCGATACACATACACCCTCACAAAACAATCAACATCAATGCCATACACAAATATTACATTACCGAAGTCTTAATAACTTACAACAATAATCATCATACAGGTTCAGTTTTCATACATACGGCCGATCGGCCAAATGGCAAGATAAAGAGTTAAGTATGCAGCGGAAATACAAAAGCCATGAGATGGCACAAAATAAAGCCAACCGGTTGCCCTTGCCCACAAGGCAACCGACAGTAAACCGCCAAGCTAATAAATAAGTAAATCAGAGACAATCTCACATTGGCTATCCCCTTGGGGGTCAACCTCCTCTGAACAAGTGGAGAATTCGGTTAAGTACAAAGTTGTACTCGCAAGTCTTACCAGCAACAGAATATAATAGATGCATTCAAGTATCAAGAGAAGGCTACTACAGTAGGCAATTTTCAGTATAAATCAATATTTCATTTGAAGTATGTCGTAGGGGCAGCCCACCGGCCCCCACGACCCGGCAAACATGATAGGAGCCCCTCAAGGGGGCCCAGAGGCCACATGAGGAGCCCCTAAAAGGGGGCCCAAAGGCTATAGGACAGGCCCCGAAGGAACCCCAAAGGTTGTAGAAGGGGCCACAAAGGGGGCTCAGAGGCTGCAAAAGGAGCCCTCGGGGGAGCCCGAGGGCCACAAGAGGGCCCTCGGAGGTGGTCTGGAGGCCCCGAGGGATTCTCCCAAGGGGGACCACCCGGCGGCCCCGAAAGTTTACCTCGTGGACACCATGGGTATTTGGGCCCCCCTCGCCAGGAGCCGCCCTGCAGGAGGCGAAGGGAGGAGAAGACACCTAGACCAGGTGCACCAGCTGGGTAAGCCAGGTCCAAGAAAGCCCACCATGGACCGGAGGCTGCGCATAGGGGTAAGAAAAAGACCCTGTAGTCCCTATGTGGGCAGTACCTTTCTAGGGATAGAACAGTAATCTCATGTATCTCGCCGGAAGGCTATAAATAGCTTTCTCCCTCATGTAAGAAAGGCAGGCTTTTCAAGGCATTTAATACATACACACTTCTCCTGGCATCGATCCCTTCTCCGAGGACCCTTCGGTCACTCTTAGATACCAGGGATCCCCTTTTTTCTACTGTATAGTCCTTCTTGCTACGCCAGTTGGCGCCGTCCATGGGGACCAGCAGGAAAGCTCTGAAGCACCAGCATGGTCCCTCAGAAGAGGGCAAAGTCCAAGGTATCAATAACCGAAGCAGCCACGGTAGCCGTGGCCCCCAGCACCCCGAGGGCCAAGCGAAGTAGGATCTCCACGGCAGCGGCGCCTCCTGCCCAAGCCATGGAGGAGGAGGCGAATAACTCCACGCACAGGGATATTGTCGGAAGCGACACCTAGCCCGTCGAGGCATCCCTCCCCGGGAACCACCAACTAGGCCACTGCCTGGGGCAGCGGGCGTAAGCCAAGGGTTGTACGAAGCCCTACAACGAGAATTGGCGAACCTTTGTCAGGGAGATGGCGGACCTCCGACATCCACCGGAGATGGCCCTCGCAGCCCCACTCCGGCCCTTGCCAACCACCAGGGCAGAGGTCGCCCCTTCGGCTCTGGCAATCGAACCTCCCACCCTATTGCTTCGGGGGGACTTTAACTCCCCATTGAGCGTCGAGCTGGAGACGGCCCGTTGGCCACAAGGCTTCAAGATGCCGGAGGTCACGCCCTTCAAGGGATGCACGAACCGTTCAGAATTCCTTCGGGTGTACGAGACCGCTATCGAGGCAGCTGGAGGAGACGACACTATGAAGGCAAAGAGCGCTATGTAACATCCCAAAGTTCTATTACCAAAATAAAAATAAATAAAGTTATTATTTTATTGGATTTTCTGAAATTTGAAAGAGTTTTATTGCTTTTCTTGAATTTCTGAAGTTTTAAAAGTCAAAAATAAAATTTATTGAAGTTTATTTGAGTTAAATTGAAAAATAAAATTTTAATTAATTTCTAGAAGTTTACGGAATTTTAAAAGTTTTTCCCTAATTATTTTAAAGCTAAAATAAATTATATGCAAAAACTATTACCAATTCTAAGTTAGAAATATTTTATTTAAGTCCAAAATAACTCTAGGAATTTCTATGAATTTTTCTAGAATTTTTGATTTTATTTGCTATTTTCTATAGCCAAAATGAATTAACTGATTATTTTAAAAAGAAAAATCAATTGAAATCTGGAATTTAATCTTGGGCCGAAACCTCGTTCGGCCCATCTCCTATTCACCGCACCCCAGCCCATCTCGGCCCGCTCGCACCCTCTCTCTCTCTCACCGCCCCATTCCCACTTGTCACCCACCTCTCTCTCTGCTCGGGCCCACCCGTTAGGGCCATCTTCTTCCCCCTTTCTTCTTTCTCGTAGCCACGGCCACCCGCCATTTTCGCCCACACCAAGCTTCGTCAACGGCCTCCATTTCCTTCCCTTTTTCCACGCCCGCGTGTGCAACAAATCACCATAATCTCGCCGCGCCCATTCCGGCTGGCCATTTCCCCCTCTAATGCACGCACACGTTCACCGGATTTTCACCAACGGCCGTCGCACCTCGCGTGCACCGATCTCCCTCTCCCGGCCCCCTCTGCCCCTATAAAAGGGAGCACCATGCGTGCAATGCTCCACTCATCTCTCCCTGAAGATCTCCCCTCCCCTCTCCTCGTAATCTCGCCGGAATTTGAGTTCTTCATCGCGGGCCGCAAGTTTTCCTTTTGGCGATTGCGTCGCCATCGACGGCTCCCCGGCGACTTCGACCATAGCCCCGGCATTGCCGCACCACATTCATCCCCGTGCGCACCTTTTCCCGGCCCGAGGACCACCAGGTCCCATCGCCCACGTTGCCCTACATTCGCCGCCGCCATTTGACCTCGTCGTCGGCGAGTCCTTCACGTCCCCGCACGTCCACGGTAAGCACCAAGATCCCCACGCCCTCCTCTTCCATTTGCGCACCTCGCCGGAGCTCACTACAGAGCGTACCACCGGCGAGCTCAACGGCAAGCCGCTGTCGGCTTCGAGCCAACGTGGCACTGCCACCTCATGGCCACGTCACGGCCATCTCGCCAATTTCGCCTATGTGGTTGCCCTGTCACTGCCCACGTGTCGCTGACATGGCGCATGTTTTCAACCGTAACGAAATCGGCCGATGACGTCAGCACGACACATTAATTCAATTTTCCTTTGGAGAAATAATTCCATTAATTTCGAAAATCCCAAATTCATCATTTCATGTGATTTCAAAACTTCCCGGGGTTCGTTCTCCGTCATACGAACTCCGATTTCGTCGATTCAAATTTCTAAATTCATATAAATCCAAGATTTAGCTAACTAAACTAAAATTATTTAATTTGGAGTTAATTTGAATTCTATTTTGAATTTTATTTGAATTTGCCTTATTTTCGCGTATAGATTTCGACGACTTCGGACAACCCGATTTCGACGCCGTTTGAGAGCAACTAATTGAGCAAGGCAAGTTACATATTTGATCATATTTTAACCTATTATTTCAAATTATTTAAATTCTATTTTAAATTATTACTGCACGCTTTTTTATATTCAGTAATTTAAATTTCTGTTTTAAATATATAGATATGCATAAATCCTTTGTATGGCCAAAGTTGATATTTGAATCGAATATATTGTCACTCTAGATAAAACCTAGTTGATACAATAGTATGAACTAGGACCATTGGAAAATAATATACTTAGTGATGCTTAGACCTAGCAATATCTGATTTGGGGAATTTCAGCCAAAAATCAAATGTTGTTTAAATTGTATCCATGGCATTGGTGTGTTATGGAAGTTTATAAGTGACTTTAAAAAATAAAATAAAATGATGGTTTGTGCTTGGGCAAAACGGTTGTTTGGATGGTGCATGTTGATGCACGGAATCGAGTCATTTCTATGATCGAGGCCCATGGGTTTTATGGAACGTCGCCCAAGTTAGTTAAGGAGCGGTCTTCGAGTTTATTTTGCTAAGCCATACCGTACTACCACATGTCCTGTGTGGGTGGGACCTGGCTAACTAATTTGCAACGTTTCACCGTGGTCGTGCCATCCAGTTGCGTGGGTGTCTTGTATGATCTACTTTTATGTATTCCCACCTAGCGCAAGAGGGGGCTTAAATCTGGCGGATTTTATCCAATGGAAGCGAAACCTTAGCGAAGCGGGACTACGGTGGGATGGAGCATTGTAAAGGCCTTGTCACGTGCTCTAGACCGCTTACCTAAGGTAGTGAGCAGTGGTATCGACGGATGCCAAACAAACTAGAGAAGTCGTCTCTTGTGGGTAAAGTTGTACAACCTCTGCAGAGTGTAAAACTATTCGAATAGCCGTGTCTGCGGTCATAGACATGCCTAGCAAAGCTGCTCTAAGTTAGATCTTTGGTTTTTGGTTTTCAAAAGACTTCATCAAATGGATTATGCAAATGGGAAATTGGGTAGGAAGCCATGTGATAGGAGGTTATCCTTCACTATTCTTGTGTGAATGTTATCTAACTATAAAACTGAGAATTTATAAAATAAATTTTAATTATAGAATAATTACTTTGGAACTTAGTACAAGTATTTAAAGAAAACATTGTTTTATGCAAATTTAACCATTAAGCCTTCCTTTGTTATATCCATGCTTGCATTAGCTCTGTTATTGGGTGTAACTTGCGAGCACGGAAGTTGTGCTCATCCTTGCTTATTGCAAATAAATTTCAGAGGAGAAGGACTTCGCTATCGGTGTGGATCTCGACGACTAGACCGCTACCCCAGTCGATTGCCTGTGGCAAATCAGCTGGACTCCACTACTTCTTCGTCTTTCCCATTGTGTTTCTTTATTGTTGGCTTGTAAGCCTTTCGTGTAATAAACTCTGTTAATTATTAATATAATTGTGCAATTTATAGATGGTACCATATCTGTTTACTGTGTGAACTAGCTACTGATCATGGGATTAGTTCAGAAATACACAAAGGATTTGAGGGTTACTCCTGGGTCCGACAGAATTGGTATCAGAGTCATATTGACTGTAGGTCGTGACCTAGTTAGAATGGCCGTTGGCTAGAAAACTTCAAAACTTATATTATATAACAAGAAAAATAAATTGTTCTCTCCTCATCTTGGTCATTTATCTATCTTTAGCTTCTTCATAGCAATTCTTTCTTACCTAATTCTCTTTTCACCATTTTATAATGTTAAATGGATCCTCTTTCCCTTAAAAAAAATTCTATAGATAGTCAGCACGCTTTTACCATTACGTTCAAGACTACATGACATAGAGCCATCGAGAAAGTATCATCATCTCTAACATCCAAGGACGATGGACAAGATATACCGAAGATCGTTTTGTCAGCCCAACCATATAGCTTAAGATTTTCAAGACTCATTATGTGTATTGAGTCATTTCGCCAATTTACGATTATCAATCGATAGAACATCGTATAAGACTATTAAAGTTATTCTAGAAAGCTTTTGAGTTGGTTCTTTCATTTGGGAGTGTTGTTTTGCTCTATCCCCTTAGTTCTTCTTAATTGTCTCTTCCCTATCCTTTGTCTCCTTTCCTAAACATCTGGAATAACCGATAGATGGGGAACACTCAAGACTACATGAACCACAACCGACAACCGACCGAGCATGATGACAGAGGGGAGACTAGCAACCAACTGCTCGCCCCACCACTGAGACCCCACATAGAAGGGAGCCGTGGGGAGCGCCAGCAAAGGATCATAAACATGATCATCGGATGATCCTCGCTCGGCATGCCCTCCAAAAGACAACATCGCGCATACGCCCGACAGATTCACCACCTCGTAACATACCATGTATCCAGCCCACCTCGCTACGTCGAGATACCAATCTCTGTCGGCCCTGAGGATGCCTGGGGTGTGTATTTCCTACACCAAAACCCCCTCATCATCTCCACCAACATCACGGATTTCGAGGTTAGGTGCATCCTCATCGAAGGGGGGAGCTCGGCGGACCTCCTGTTCGCAGACGCCTTCGATAAGATGATGATCCCCTGAGACCGCCTGTCACCCCCAAGCATACCCTTGATAGGATTCGGGGGAAGGCCCGTGACGGCCCTAGGCCAGATTGACCTGGCTATCACATTCAGTGATGACTTCACATCCTGAACCGAGGTCATCACGTTTGATGTTGTTCAAATGCCCTACCAATACAACACCATCCTTGGTCGGGCCACGTTCAACACCTTCAGCGCCATAGCCCACCACAATTACCTATGAATGAAGATTCCTGCACCAGAGGGCATAGTCACGGTGCAAGGGGACCAGGACCTCGCAAGGTAGACAGAGCAAGAGGCACTCTCGCTAGCTCGACACGTCCACACCGTCGGGGCAGACACGAGGGACCAAACAAGCCCACCCTTAGCAAAATGGGTGTCAAAGCCCAAACTAGAGGGACAACTCCAGAGATGCCCCCTGCAGGAGGCCTCCCCAGAGCAAACAGTGGCCCTCGAAGCAGAGCTCCCAACGGAAGGTTGTGAAGCCATCCTCAAAGTACTCCGCAGCAATGTGGACGTCTTCACGTGGGGACCAAAAGACATCCCCGGGGTAGCTCGAGGGACCATCGAACATCACCTGGCGGTCCGAACCAATGCATCCCCGAAGAAACAAAAGCTGCGGTGCATGTCGACGGAGCGACTAGAAGCAGTGAAGAAAGAGATTGCCAAGTTACTCAAGGCAGGGGTCATCTGGGAGATCAAACACTCCGAATGTCTGGCCAACCCTGTCTTGGTACAAAAAAGCACCGGCAAATGGCGCATGTGTGTCGACTTCACAAACCTCAACAAGGCATCCCTGAAGGACGACTTTCCAATGCCCCGCATCGACCAGCTGGTGGACGCCACCTCGGGCTGCGAACTCATGAGTTTCCTAGATGCCTACTCTGAGTATCATTAGATATTCATGGCCAAGGAGGATGAGCCGAAGACCACCTTCGTCACCCCCATCGGCACCTATTGCTTCACCCGCATGCCCTTTGAACTGAAGAAAGTAGGTGCCACTTTCACCCGGCTCATCATGAAGGTGCTAGCAGACCAGCTCGATGGCAATGTCAAAGCTTACATCGATGACATAGTGGTGAAAAGCAAGTTTGCAAGCTCCCATACAGAGGACTTACAAGAAACCTTCGCTAACCTCCGGGCGGAGGGGATCAAGCTCAACCCCGAAAATTGTGCTTTTATGGTCAAGGCGGGCAAGCTCCTGGGATTCCTCGTATCCGAGAGGTGCATTGAAGCCAACTCTGAGAAAATCAGGGCCATCTAGGAGATGGAGCCCCCCTACAGCGCCCGAGAGGTACAAAGGTTGACGGGGCGGCTCGCAGCCCTTAGTCGATTCCTATCCCGCTCCGCGAAGTGGGCCTTGCCCTTCTTCAAGACTCTCCGAGGGATGGAGCCGTTCCATTGGACGGATGACTGTTAGAAAGTGTTCCAAGAGCTCAAACAATATCTCGTCCAATTACCAAGCTTAACCAGCCTGAAGCAAGAAGCGGCCCTCTTACTATACCTCGACGCCTCCTCGTCGGCGGTGAGTGTGGTCCTCATCCAAGACAACAATGGACAACACCCAGTGTACTATGTCTTGGAGGCCCTCCAAGGAGCCAAGATCTGGTACACGAAACTGGAAAAGCTAGCGTACGCCCTACTCATGGCCTCGTGCAAACTCCGACATTACTTCTTGGTGCACGCCATCACGGTGCCAACGTCTTACCGGTAGCGTTAATGCTGTGGAACAAAGACGCCTCAGGGCGAATAAGGCCACCCCACGAGCAACATTATGGTGCACAACCCCTACCCACTACGCATGCCCCCCCCAAAGGGGCGCTATCAATGCCGACCGGCGTGCCACACCCGAGTAGACGCCAACGCCATCGAATAAACTGCAATGCACGTCCCCTAATAATGACTCTGTGGCCAACCCCCGCAGCACCAAGACTTGTCCAAACAACGCTTCGCCAGGTCGAAGGGGATGGTGTGCCTGGACCCTCCAAGAGAAATGCACGTTTTTAGCCATGACGAAATAGGACCTCGATCACGAGGGGCTTGTCGTAGGGGCAGCCCACCGGCCCCCATGACCCAGCGAACATGTAGGAGCCCCTCAAGGAGGACCACAGGCTGCAGGAGGGGCCCCGAAGGCTACATAAGGGGGCTTGGAGGCTCCAAAAGGAGCCCTCTCGGGAGCCCGGGGGCCGTAAGAGGGCCTTCAGAGGAGGTCTAGAGGCCCCAAGGGATTCCCCCGGGGAGGCCACCTGGTGGCCCCGGAAGGTTACCTCGTGGGTACCAAGGGTATTCGGTGCTCCCTCGGCCCAGAGCCGCCCCGCAGGACGCGAAGGGAGGAAAAGACACCTGGACCAGGTGCACCGGCTGGGTAAGCCAGGTCCAAGAAAGCCCGCCATGGACCGGAGGCTACACATAGGGGTAGGAAAAAGGCCCTGCAGTCCCTATGCGGGCACTACCTTCCTAGGGGTAGAATAGTAATCTCAAGTATCTAGCCGTAAGGCTATAAATAGCTCTCTCCCTCATGTAAGAAAGGTAGGCTTTTCAAAGCATTTAATACATACACACTTCTCAAGCACCGATCCCTTCTCCGAGGTCCCTTTGGTCACTCTCAGATACCAGGGGTCCCCTTTTTCTACTGTCTAGTCCTTCTTGTTATGACAAAGTACAAGTAGTAGACTGAAATTGCAAGTGAGGAAACCTAACTGGAACCCTCCCTGCACATCCCAACAACACAGAACATTTTTCAACACAACAACAACCACCTACGACTCGAAGCTCACACACGCCAAAGTACTAAGTCAAGAGAGGTCCCATATCCCTCTCATGTGGAATGCATGCAAATATGCTTGGTTTTGGTGAAACAAGATGTTCGGTCCTTGTCGACTTAGGCAAGGCCACCACATACCCAACAGCACACCATCCAACCACTTGCCCAAGTCTAAATCATTTTATTTGCACTTTTAGTTTTCAAATTAAGAAGTACATGGTGCTGGACATAGCATAATAAAATGATTTATGATATCAGGGTTATCCACAAAGTCGACAACCGCTTAATCTACCGGACTAAGCATTGCTAAGCATCATGTCGCATAAACATAGATTAACCATATAACATCCATCGAGCTCTAACATCAACGGGAATAATAACTTAGGCTAGTGGTAAGGAATAAACATTTACCTACAGCTCACGCATTTATTAGGATTAACTACCTCTAACGCGAAATTAAACATCACATAATGCATGCATACATATAGTAGCAAACAAGATACTTGTATTGAATACAATGGGATCAAAATGATCAAAGGGGGGATTGCTTGCCTGGTAGGAGATAGTCCACCTTTTGCTATTGAGGGTCACTCTTGAACTCACTCGGATCTTTGTAAGCTATCGATTGAATATGAAAAGCGAATAAGAACACATAACGCCAAATATAACAAAAAAATCAAGTTAATCCAAATTGCATGAAATTTATACAGTAGGAAGATTATGATTTTATATGAATTTAGAAACAAGAATTAGTTCATTTGGAGTTTGCATGTGAAAGTTATAGCCTTTTGAAAATCATCAAAAGTGAAAAGCCTGGAAATCCTGGTTCGGTTACTATTCATCCGGACTTAAACATTTCGTGACAATTTGCAGAATACTAGTGGAGATAAAAATTACATGTCAAGGAGGAGAATAAAAGGTTATGAACAGAAAAAATTGATTCACTTCATTTGGAGTTAAAATGAATTTTCTACGCATTTCCAAAGTTATGCCATTAGTGTGCAAATAATTTGAATATCAAGATTTTTGGTGACAGTGACATACTTTAAACCTATTACACATTAAAGTACATTAGAAATGTAAACCATAAAAATTGATTTCACTTAATTTGAAGTTATATGGAAATACTTATGAATTTTTGAAGTTAATTCCATTTCTAGTGTAAAAATAATCCTAAACCGAATTCAATCCTAACAATTAAAGTTTTTGGGACAGTAACATGTCTCAAAAATATTCCAAATTAAAGTACAATAAAAATGAAACCCAACAAAATTGGTTTCACTCAATTTGAAGTTAAATTGAATTAGTTGTGAATTTTTGAAGTTGTCTGAATTTACAGTGCAAAAATAAATCATTTCGGAAATTTAAAAGGAATAAAATACTTTTCTTACCCAACTTGAGCTAGCCACAATCAATGACATGTGGGGACCACTGTCATAGGCTAGGTTCATGAGAATAGTGCATGGACTAAAGTCCATGCATTTGGTCCACAATCTATGGACCAGCGTTGTAATATCCTGAAATTAACCCTTAAGGATCTACATGTAATTAGACGAAAAGGGATACGTGGAAATAGGATAATCTAGAGTTTTTAAGGAGGAGTTGGAGTCTGAGCTAAGAGAGATCTAGAAACCCTATCTTTTTTTTTCCTCTCAGCCGCCGACCGCCGTTTTTCTTTCTCCCGTACGCAGCGCGTCTCACGGTTTGGCCAGCGTCACCGCGCGTCATCTCCACCGCTTGGACGCGCCGGTGTGTGAAGGGTTCGGCCGTGGACACCTGCGTGCGCTTGGCTTCGGCAGTTGGGCTAGTACCGCGTGTACGCCTGTCGTGCGTGCGTGGAGAGTGGAAGCCGTGCAGCTGTTTGCACATCGGTGGCTGCCCAATTCAGGGATCCTTCTTGCGCTGCAAGTTGCACACGTGCTGTGCTGTTTCCAGCCGGTCTAGTTGCAGCGCGAGGAAGCCTCCGGTTGCTATTCGGCCTGTACGTGACTCTTTTTGCTGTTGCCACTCCTAGCTAGCCGCATGCATGCATAGCTATGTTGTGTTGCTAATTAATTTCATGCTGCTGCCGCATGCATGCATAACTATGCTGCGTGATTAGTTAATTGCATGCCATAGGCTGATTTTAGTGTTGTGACTAGGAAAGTTGTGCTACATGTTTTATACTTGTCCATGAAGGCTTGAACAGTAAAGGAGATTAGGAGAAAAGAAGCCAAGATCCGGATTTTTGTGGGTAGTGATCTGTAATTTTGTTTCCTCTCTGTTTTGCTAATTTAATTAGATATTATAATCGAGATTAGAGAGAGATTTTATAATTTTCTAGTCGAGGGGTCGATTAATAGATCTATTTAGTCTGTTGTTCTGTTGTATGATTATTTCGGACACCTTAATGGCGAATTTTGAGAATATCATGTATTAGTTAATTGTAGATAATTTCAATATCTTTCCATAGAGTATTTAATCATGTCGAGCGGACAAGTAATTTTCAAGTTATGAATTTAGTAAGGCTAGCTGCCCAGATGATGACAGATCGGTCTTCTAGGAAAAAACGGGGGGTTAGATGATTTAATTAGAAGTCATGGTAATCTAAGAAAATGTGGGGAATTTTGTGTAGATTCCAGAATTGAGTGATTTGCCATGATCAGACTTGTGAGTCAAAAGTTACATCCTTTTTAGTACCAGGACAGCAAGGGGTGACTGTTCGGTATTGGGGAAGCATTGAGGATTTGGGGGACGTGTAGGAGCGATGTCAATTAATTGTTGTTCTTGTAATGTTGTAGCTTGTATTAAAATTTGAGTGTTTAATGTAGGAGAGACGTCGTGCTTGTTGCCATCTTCTAGCCAAACCATGCGTCACAACTAGTAAAGGCAAGTGCATGGTAGACAGTGATCAATGATTGATCATTGTATTTCTTTATCATTCATTACTATTATTGTTGTGCTTTTATTTTTATTTAATTACAAGCAATGGATTGGTATGACTATATCTTGTTGATGAACATGAAGAAATTTGGATATGATGAAAATGATGAAATTATGCATTTTTGCAGTCATAAGCATCTTTGCATATGAGCAAGTGATCATGATTGATCACAACTCCACGGAAGTGGAGGAGGTCCCCGATCCTTGAGGAGGAGCGGGCTTGAGAGTGAACATTGTCGCGAGCATTCACTCATGCTATACCGGTATACGCGAAAGAAGTGCATGTGGACATGTAGAGTAGAGTTGCATTGAGATATGATATGAATGTGTGTGAAAACAAAGAGAAGAGAATGGCTTGAGAATATTAATAGAAGGACATGTGATGATAATAAAGTTATTGAATACTGTTGATTTATCATTGTTCGTTGTATATTGATGTATTTGCTGAGTCGTAGACTCACCCTCGCTCTTTTGTTGTTTTTAGGTGATCATTGAGGGCGCCGCAATTGAGAGGGACTAGTGCACATGGGATTGTTTCATACTTCAGACACATGATTATTTGACATGAGAACCATTTGATTCATTATTGCTGGACTACTTTTAGGACATGTTAGAAATTGAATAATCTTATATGAATGTTTTGGACTAGTCTATTTGTTCCAAGGTTTTGGATTTACTGGTTTGGTGCTGTTTTAGACTTATTATCTTGCTATGTTCCCCTTGCTTATTTATTCGTGCTTGATCAGTCTTTATTTATGTTCTCTTGTGGCCCGTGGATGGGTTTTATTAATGCCTTGTTTGCTGGAATTTTTATAGTGTGTTGATGAATATTAGTTGGAAGGGTAGTTTAGTGGCATTCCAGACTCAGTGTTGGGCTGAGTTGTTACAGTTAGAAGGACATGTGATGATAATAAAGTTATTGAATACAGTTGATTTATCATTGTTCGTTGTATATTGATGTATTTGCTGAGTCGTGGACTCACCCTTGCTCTTTTGTTGTTTTTAGGTGATCATTGAGGGCGCCGCAATTGAGAGGGACTAGTGCACATGGGATTGTTTCATACTTCAGACACATGATTATTTACCATGAGAACCATTTGATTCATTATTGGTGGACTACTTTTAGGACATGTTAGAAATTGAATAATCTTAGATGAATGTTTTGGACTAGTCTATTTGTTCCAAGGTTTTGGATTTACTGGTTTGGTGCTGTTTTAGACTTATTATCTTGCTATGTTTGCCTCGCTTATTTATTCATGCTTGATCAGTCTTTATTCATGTTCTCTTGTGACCCGTGAATGGGTTTTATTAATATCTTGTTTGCTGGAATTTTTATAGTGTGTTGATGAATATTAGTTGGAAGGGTAGTTTAGTGGCATTCCAGGCTCAGTGTTGGGCTAGGGTGTTACAAGCGTACTGCGCTTAAGTGGTTCGAGCCTGCTTGTCGGTGACTCAACGCAAAACCCAGATCTTAACTCCCCTCAAATTCCAATCGCGGGCCTGCATGTCAGTGATTTAAAGACGCACTTAAATCAGCGCTAATCATTACTTAGCCCTAAACGACAAGGATTTACCTAATGATGGCCTTCTGATGGTCGTCGGCGTTGGATGCAGAGAGAGCTCGTGTGCGTGGCTTTCTTTGCATGCATCGCCGGCAACTCCATCCACGACGATGCCGGCTAAGGGCTAAAACAGAACCTCTACGCCTAGGCGATCCTATGGGTGGCTGGAACACCACCGGAGGAGGTCCGACGCGAGGACGACGAGCGGAGGTGCTGCTGCGGTCAACATGGCAACTAAGATACAACGACTCTGTAAGACCCAGGATTAACACTCCCGAATCCTCTGTGCATTTCTGAACTAGTCCCATGATCAGTAGCTAGTTCACATAGTAAACAAATATGGTAACAAAATCATATCACAACTTTATTAGTAAATAACAACGGAGTTGATTACAAAGGAGGCTTACAGGCCAACAATAAAATAAACACAACAGAAGACGAAGAAGTAGTAGGGTCCTGTTAATCTGCCACAGGCAATCAACTGGGGAAGCGGCCTAGTCGTCGAGATCCACACCGGTAGCAAAGTCCTTCTCCTCTGAAATTATTTGCATTAAGCAAGAATGAGCACAACTACCGTGCTACGCAAGTTACACCGATCAAATAATGAGAATGACATGCATATATGGATATCTCAAAGGAAAGCTTAATATGGTTGAATTTGCATAAAGCAGCATTTTCTTTAAATACTTGTACTAAGTTCCAAAGCAGTTATTACATAACTAAAATTCATTTTCTAAATCAATTTTATAGTCAGATAACATTCACACATGAATGGTGAAGGATATAATCCTATCACATGGCTTCCCGCCCAATTCCCATTTGGATAAACCAGTTGACAAAGTCTTTTTAAAACAAAGTCCAAGTCTAACTTTGAGTGGCTTTGCTAGCATGTCCATGATCATGACGCGCTATTGAATAGTTTTACACTCTGCAGAGGTTGTACACTTTACCCACAAGACACGAATTCTCTAGTTTATCAGGCATATATCTATGCCACCGCTCACTACCTTAGGTAAGCGGTCTAGAACACGTGCCAAGGCCTTTACAATCGCCATTCCACATGATTTCCCTCGCTAAGGTTTAGCCCCTTTGGAATAGAAATCCATGAGTTCCTAGCCCTCTTGCGCCAGTGGGAACAATAGTCATGAAAGACTTTGTCAAAAGAAATGGCCATGAAAGACCGCCCACGTACAAGCGAGGATCAACCGCGATGGAACTTTACAAATTAATTAGCAGTCCTCGCCCCATTACGAGGACATGTGGTTGTACAATGAGGCATAGCAAGATGCGGCTCGAAGACCGGTCCTTAAGCGACTTGGCGACTTTCCACAAAACCATGGGTCTCAACCCTATCCAGTTGAGCAGTGCATTGACATGCACCAACCAAACAACCATTTAAGCCCAAGTACAAACCATCATTTTATTTCATTTTTAAGATTATTTATAAGCTTCCATAACACACCAATGTTACGGATACAATTTAAACAATATTTTATTTTTGGCTGAAATCCCCCAAGTCAAACATTTCTGGTCTAAGCATCACTAAGCATAATTCTTTCCAAATGATCCTAGTTCATACTATTGCATCAACTAGGTTTTATCTAGGGTGACAAGGTATTTGATTCAATTAACAAATTTGGCCATACAAAGGATTTAGGCATATCTATGAATTTAAAACAGGCATTTAAATTACTGAATACAAATAAGCATGCAATAATAATTTAAAACAGAATTAAATAATTTGAAATAATGGGTGCAATATGGTCAAGAATGTAACTTGCCTTCGTTGAAGTCTTGACTCTCTAAATTCTCCGAAGGATCTAATTCTCAGGAATAAATAAAATCTATCTGTGAAAGCGATCAAATTCAAGCGAAATCCAAATAACCAATCAAAAAGGCAATTCAAATTAACTCAAAACTAAATAATTCTGTTTTATTTAGTTATATAATAGTTTTATAAAATTTTATAAATTTGAATCACTCAAATTGGAGTTGGGATTTAAAAGATATGAATTTTACAAGTTTTAAATCTTAAAAGCTGAAATTTAAATGAATTTCTAAATACAAACAAGATTCAAATGAAGCATAATTTAAATAATTTTGGTTTAGTTAGCTAGATCTTCAATTTATATGAATTTATAAATTTAAAACACTTAATTTGGAGTTAGGAATCAAAAGGTATATATTTTACAAGTTTAAATCTTAAATGAGCAATTTAAACTATTTTGATATCAAAAGACAATTTAAATTACTCCAAAACAAGTATTTATACTTTCCTTAGTTAAAACATAAATCTGTAAGATTTTATAAATTTGACTCACTAAAATTGGAGTTTGAGATACAAATGAATTTTATTAATTTTAACCTAAATTTGAAATTTAAATGATTTCTAAATTCTAAAACAAAACTAAACTGAACTCCAAATAGAATAATTATATTTTATTTAGTTAGACAATAATTTTCTAAGATTTTAGAAATTTGAATCATCTAATTTGGAGCTAAGATGTAAAAGTTATGAATTATACAAATTTAATTCTATATTAAACCCTAAATTGGATTTATTGGAATTTATTGAATTATTTTCCTAAAAAATCCCATTTATCGTGCAAGCATGGCGTCAGCCCTCTTGAATTGAATTTAAATGAATTAAACTAATTCGACATGTGGGGCCCACATGTCGATGGCTTGGCTCTTGGTGGTGGGTTCACCGAGGCTTGGGAATGGGGAGGTTTTGGAGTGCCACGTGGGCATCTTGTTGGGCGACCACGTGGCGATTTTGGCGGCGATGGTGGCCGGGTGGCGATGGCGTGGCGATGCCACGTTGGCAATAACCGTGGCTCGGGTGCATCTGGCCGTGACACGGCGGACGGTGAAGGCCGTGATGGTACAAAATAATGGCGGGCGTGGCGAACTGGGCGCCACCGGGTGGTGGAGGGGAATGGCCCGGCCATGAGCGTCGAAGTCATGATGGCGGGCGTTCGGGAGGCACTCCGGCAAAGTAGCGCTAAGACGGGTCTTGCGCCATGACGTGGCGGTCTTCTTCGCGGTGGTCATGATCGACGGTGAGCCCTTGAGGTCGCCGGAATCGGTGAAGGACCATGACGGTGGGCGTATAAAGCGAAATCCGTGGCCGATAGGGGAGAGGAGGAGTGGGTTAGGCGTTGGAGTGAGGGGAAGAAGCGGTCGTGGCGTCCTTTTATAGGGCGAGGCGGCTCGGAGACGAGGAGATCGTGGGCGACGTCGTGGTGGCCGCGATCGCATGGTGTGCGTTGAACCGGCGCGAGAGGGAGGAACGTGGGCGGGGTGGCGGCGGTTGAGTCGTGGGGATAGCGCCGCAGCGTCTTGTGAGTCAAGAGGAGGAAGTCGTGGCCGTTGTGGAGCTCCCGGGGCCGTAAATGGTGGAGGCGTGCGGCGGTTTGGGGAAGACGACGGGGGAGGAAGAAGGGTCGTGCGCCGTTGGATGTGCATCCAACGGTGCTTGTGAGCGAGTGGCGTGGGCGTGTGTAGCCCGTCGGATCTCCATCCGACGGTGGAGAAAAGATGGGGGTTTGGGAGAGAGAGGGGAGGCGGTAGGCATTTGGGCTTAACGGGGAGAGGAAAAACAGTAGGACGATTTTCGGCCCAAAAGAAGAATAGGATTTTTATTAGTTTTCCAATTTCAGAATTTGAACTAATTGATTTAGAATTTTAGAAAATAGCAAATAGAGTCCAAAAATTCTAGAAAAATTTATAAAAATTCCTAGAATTATTCTGGACTTAATAAAATTATTCCCAACTTAAAGTTGGCTTTTGATTTTGCAAATAAATTATTTTGGCTTTAAAACATTTAGGAAAAAGCTTTTAACATTTCAGAAAATTCTCAAAATTAATTTAATTTTTATTTTTCAACTTTAACTCAAATAAAACTTTAAAAGCTTTAATAAATTTTATTTTTGGATTTTAAAAACTTTAGAAATTCAAATAAAGCAATCAAACTCTTTCAAATTTCAGAAAATCCAATAAATTAATAACTTTAATTAATTTAAATTGGTAACAAAACTTTGGGCTGTTACAGACTCCTAGAGCCAACTAACGCACGCATGTGTACCAGGAGGGTTCAGTGAACCTACTGGAGTGGCGCACGAAGGACTAGCTAGTCAGAGTTGAGCTGGCATCATGGAACCGAGGCGGCAGCGGTAGCTTCATTGAGGAGAGAGTTGCCTGAGCAAAAAGAGAGAAAATGGGATGACGGAAAAGCTAAAGAGTGCCACGGGGATGGTTACAAAGCAAGGAATTTAGTAATGCCTCACCTTGCCGGAGGTGGAGACGAAAGGGGCACTTGCGGCTGGAAATGGGGAAAGTCCTAGATCCACGGGTTCCTGTTAATAGAAACCGAAATTAAGTGAGGGGAAGCAATCCTCGTGACCTAGAACGCGTGTTGATGCACTATGGGAAGGATGAACCTCACCAGAGCTGAAGATGATGAAGTGGCGTGGTTGTGGGCGTGTTCCGGAGAAGGCGACGGCGAGCTTCGCGTTCCGAAAGCTACACAAGAAGGCAAGGGCTCGGATTAGCCAGGATGAGTGCGGTGAGGAATGTAAATGGAGAGGGACAAGAAGGAGGGAAGCCTACCCGCGAGAGTTGCATGAATTCGCCTCCTTTCCCTCGGCCACTGAGAGGGAAAGTGAGCTACAGCGGGCGAGAGAGAGAGAGAGAGAGAGAGAGAGAGAGAGAGAGAGAGAGAGAGGGTTATAGATGGGCAACGGCCGGGAAAGAAGCGGCATGAGTAGACAATGCATTGGATTGGGCGAACACAGCAGTGGATTCACGACATCTATGTGCATGGACAGATGTGCTCTGGCACGCACTCCACGTGGCGAGCGAGCTCTACGTCGCCAGCACATGAGGAGGACAGGAGCTGACATGTGGGTCCTGCGGCGTCAGCGATAGAAAGCGGCGAGGGTCGGAGCCTAGTTCAGCCAGTGCATTTAGTGGGTTAGGTCAGGTCAAATGGTCTGGGTCAGTGTCTGGTGTGGCTGGCTTGATTTGTTGGGTGAGTGGGCTTGGTCCAACTGAGTGAACAGTTGTCTGTTTTGAAAATCAAACTCCTCACTTTGACCGGTGCTTTAAAAATAGCACATAAATTTATAAAATTCAAAAATTTTGCAGAGGTGTCCCTGGGACGACCTAGTACCCACAAAAATTTGCTAACCACACTGTTCATGTTTTATTTTCCTTTATTTAATATATTTATAGAAAGGCCTTTTTAAATGTGTCTGAATTTTCTTAGGTTCTAGTTGGTTTCTAAAAATCTGGGGAAATTCATATTTATTCATGATAAATATTTTAATATTTAAATAAATTATTTTCTAGAGATCTTCCTAAGCATTATTTCTGATTTTGTTTGTAGCTTTGATTTGAGTTATATGTTTTGCTTTGATTTGAACGTTTTCAAATGCAGCCAAAAGTGCAAATGCTCCAGAAATCCTATGCATGCTCAAAATTTTTAAAAAGTTCACATTTTTATACATTTGAAATACAAACCCAAATTTGGGATGTTACACGTCATAGCATAAATAGTAATATTTGAACCAAAGGCTTGCTACCCTAAAACCAAAACAACGACAAGTAATCCTCTTGTCGACCTCATTTCACAATAATTCCCTCATCCATACTTTTCCCGACACTATGCAAAATATAAAGATTACTAATGTGTGATATAACCAAGCGATATCCTTAACCAAAGACACGGCTATTCGAATATATTTACACTCTGCAGAGGTCGTACAACTTTCCCCACACGACATAAACATCCCACCATGCCATGCATGTCACGCGATACCATCAGTACCCAATTGAGAGTCCATGACAAAGCCTTTACATCGCTTCTTGTTAGGTTTGAAGGAGAAGGTTTATGGGAAGATCAAGAACATGATATTTCTAGGGGTGTTTTGGTGCTTGCAAAAATAGCATGCGGCCTGTGGGAGGCATGGGAGGTAGGGGCGCATGAGACAAACAATAGATGGCATCGTACTAATCTTGAAGCTCACGATGGTCTTCACAGCAACTCAAAAGGATCTAGCATGCACAATATATATTTTTGGAAAGCTTATCAAGTCTACTTTCCAATGGATCAAACGACATATGATTTTGAGCTTTCTACAAAAAAAAAATTATGGCTATTGTAGTGCATGCTGCACATTCAGACCGACTAACACACGAGAGTTGACAAAGTTCATGATCTTGTGGCTTGTACGACATGTTGGGAGGATATCCAGTTATGCCATGACTTTCCAAAGGTTTACAAAGGTTCCTTTCACAAGTTTCATGTGGATTCAAATCATTTCAAATAAGGAAATTAAAGATAGGAAGGTTTCGATTCAATTCGGATTTGGAATCAGCAGCATAGTGCATTCTACGTCTATACCTTCCAACTGATGTGAGGCATAAAGAACTTTATCACAATCATTGCATTGGGCAATGACGAGCTTTTTCTCAATAGATCAAAGCCAATCTTTTGCTTCCAAAGGTTCGGACGAATGAGAAAACGAAGGCAGACGAGTTCTCATATGCTCTGATAACTTGGAATGTTAATGAACTGATGGCGGAACAGCTGCTGCTTGACCATTCTTATTCAATAAATTGACTAAGGCAGCGGTGGTCTATGTTGAACTCGGAAGCGAAGGATCCCGGATTATCTGTGTTTCATACACTAGTCCAGGAATAGCTAGTGTACACAGTCAAACAAAAGATGATAGCATAACCATAATACGTGATTCATTCATAATAATTCAAGTTTGTTACAAATGAGGCATAAAGCCAATTAGCAAAATACAACGGAAGCAAAAGAGTAAGGTAGATGACACAATCCGCCATAGGCAATCATTTGGGGGCAAGCCTAGTCGTCAAAGTTCTCATCATCCACGTAGCAGTCCTCTTCTGAACAACAATGTATTAAGCAAGAGTGAGTACAAATGAATGTACTCCACAAGTTACACCCAATAACAGAGATAATGCATCCAGGGATATTGTCAAAGGAAGGCTTATAGGTTGATTTTGCATAAAGCGAAGTTTTCTTTAAATACTTGTACTAAGTTCCAAAGCAGTTATTCTATAACTAAAATCTATTTTCTAAATTCTCAAGTTTTATAGCAAGATAACCTCCATACAAGAGTTGGTGAAGGATACCTTCCTGTCACATGGCATACCACCCAATTTCTCAATTGGATAAACTATCCAAAATCATTTGTCAATATCTTTTGAAATCAAAACCAAATTCTAATTTTGAGTGGCTTTGCTCAGCATGTCCATGATCGTGGACACTACTATTCGAATAGTTTTACACTCTGCAGAGGTTTTACAACTTTACCCATAAGAGATAATCATCTTATAATGTCAAACATGACACGCTTCCGAAGGCGTGCGACTAAGTGATTATCCCAAGGACTTTACAATGCGCCATTCCAATCATAGTTATGCTCGCTAAGGTTTCACTTCCTTTGGATAGAAATCCGTCGAATTTAAGCCCCCTCTTGCGTTATGCGAGAATATATAAAAATAGGCCACTCAGACACCCACGCAACCGGATGGCACAACTACGGTCAAATGTTGCAAATTATTTAGCCAGGTTCTGCCAACACAGGACTTATGGTAGTACGGTAGGGCTTAGTAAGATTCAGCTCGAAGGCCGGTCCTTAACTGACTTGGGTGACTTTTCAAAATAATCCCTGGTCCTCGATCATAGAAATAACTCGATCCCATGCATCAACGTGCACCATCCAACCATCTATTTCACTCAAGTCCAAACCAATTTTCATTTTATTTACCAAGTCAAATCATTTTATAAATTTCTATGGTAAAGATAGTACCATAGTATTATTTTCAAATCATAGTTGAACTTTTGGCTAAATTCTCCAAATTAAATATTTTTGGGCTAAGCTTGACTAAGCATAAAGTTTTGCAACTTGTTCTAGCTCATACTAATGTACCAACTAGATTTTAACTATGGTATCAAAGAATGGCTAATTCAATAACAACATTTCGTTATACAAAGGTATTGAGAATAACTATAATTTAAAACAGGAATTTAAATAACTGAATATAAATAAGCATGCAGGAATAGTTTAAAATAGAATTTAAATAATTTAAAATACTGGGATTCAAACGTGATCAAAGGTGTAACTTGCCTTACTCAAAAGCTTGATGGTCTAATTCTTCGAATAGTTCGGGTTCCCCGGAGTCGTCGGAATCTATACGTGAAAACGAACCAAATTCAAATAATATTCGAATAAATTCAAATGTACTCCAAATTAAATAATTCTAGTATAGATAGCTAGGTCTTGATTTTAGACAAATTTGTAAATTTAATCGCTTGAATCGGAGCTCGAACAAGGGAGAACGAGCTCTCGAAAGTTTCAAATCACATGAAATGATGAATTAGGGAATTTTTGAATTTATGGAATTGATTTTCTAAAGGAAAATCAATTATTGCGTCATATGAACGTCAGCGAGGGGATTAATGATTTTTGGCCAAATTATTTTTCAAAAGGAAAAACATTGTACCTCTGACATGTGGGCCTCACAGCCATGGATCAAGTCCACCACAGCACGAGGGTCCACCGTAGACCCGGCTCGCATAATAGTGCTAGGGTTGACGCGGCACTGGCGCAAGTGCGGACGCGGCTACCATGCGGGCTAAAGGGCTGAGGTGGCACTCACACAGGTGAGCCACGTTAGCCGAAGGACGGCGGTGCTCGGGTGTAGAGCTCGCTAGCGCTGCGCGCCACGATGAGGCTCGGTTGGGGCACCAAAAGAGAGACGGAGGCAAGGAAAACCTAGTGCACGTAGTTTTGACGGCGATGAGCAAGGAGGTGGCCAGCGGTGAGAGGAAGAAGTGGCAGCGGTGGCGGTCGAAGTAGGCGACGGAGCTCCGGTGGACTTTCGGCGAAGGCAAGGAGAACCTGAGGTAGTACGCGGCGAGGCGGTTCCAAAGGTGGAGACGTCGGCGGCGGAGGACCTTTGATGACAGTGCAATCGAAGGTGGAACGAGCTTCGACCGAGCTGCTTCAATGGCAAAATACGGCGAACCCAGAGGGAGAGGGAAGAGGGGAATGGGGGAAGGAAAGAGGAAGGGAGGGCCGTACGGTGCTTCCATTTATAGGGGGGCGAGGAGGAGTAGGGAAGTGGTTGCGCGACATGGGCAGGCCAGAGCGGGGCAAGTGGGACGCAGTAGCAGGGCATGGGTGTGGGGATGGGCAGTAGTGGGACGAGGGCAAGTAAGGCGCTGACGGGAGCGGCACGGTGAGGGCATGGGCATCGACTGGAGGCGGCGCGCGGTGCAAAACGTGGCAAGGCATGGGCAGCCAACAGGAAGGAGAAGAAGAACATGGGAGAGGTGCCGACAGGTAGGGCCCACCTGGCGGTCAGAGGAGGAGAGGGAAAGGAGGCGGGCTGGCGCGGGTGGAATGGGTTGAAGGAGATGGGCCGCGGGAGAAAGGAAAAAGGCCGAAGGAGAGGGTTTCGGCCCAAATTCAATTCCAGATTTTTGAGACTTTAGCAATTTCATAAAAAGAGTTAATTCATTTAGGATTTTCAGAAAATAGCAAATAGAGTTAAAAATTCTAGAAAAATTCACATAAATTTCTTGAATAATTTTGAACTTAATAAAAATATTTCCAACTTAAAGTTGGCTTTTATTTTGCACATAAATTAATTTTAATTTCTAGAAAGTAGGAAAAACCTTTTTAAAATTCAGCAAATTCAAGAAATTAATTAAATTTTTATTTTTACTTTAAATCAATAAAACTCCATAAATTTTCTTTTTGATTTTTAAACTCTAGGAAATTCAAGACAAGCAATAAAACTCTTTTAAATATCGAAAATCCAATAAAATAATAACTTTATTAATTTTAAAATTGTAACATAACCTTGGGATGTTACAATCTAATTCGACCGAAGTCATCATATTGTTTATGTTCTGCATCAATGCATTCATAAGTTGAGTCTAAGCTGCTAGAAATTGTCCCATTTTGGATCTGCTGCTCCAGGTACCGGTGATTGTCCACTAGCATTGACATTAGTATCCTCCAACTGAGTACAACTCGATGTGTTGCGAGTGGCAACCATCTACGACGATTCTCCACAAGTTTAATAGGCAATATAGAAAATCATAATGAGTAAGAAGGAATAACATAATAGGTAAGAAAGAACAAGAGGGACAAGATAGAGCAACTAATTAGGGAAAATATATTATACCCAAAGACAAGAGACAAATAAAAGATAGCTGAAATGCTATGAAAGAATAAGACAAATAAAATCTTCAAATTAAAGCCTTAGTGTGACTGCAACATAATGCTTGACAGCAAAACTATAGCTCTCACTCACACATGACCCAAATAAAACATATTGCAACAACGATCTAACAACGCTACTAAATACACTAATCTAACGGTTCCCACTCTGGACCGGACAACGAAGACTCTTCAAACTTCTGCTTCGAATCACTGTAAAACACCCACGAATTGCGAACTGCTGGTGGAGACTCCAGACGAACAACTGGAACAAAGCGACGAAGATACTCCTAACGATTGCCGGTAATTCGACGCCTTTCTTCTGGACTAGGTAGAGCAGGTAATGGCAACGAAACTGGCTGTGAGAACCCAAGAAAATTAAACTAATCTAAACATCGATAAGCGGTAATTAGCAGTAAAATAAAATTCCTTTAAACAAAAATAAAGCATAAGCACAAATTAATATCGAACACATCGTCAAACAAACTCATACAAGATAATGTTATCAAGAGTTCATCAACAGGAGTTACAACACAATTTATGACCGCAAGAATAAATCATCGATTTAATCTCAGAGGCAATTACAAGAATCCATTACAAGGAAAAGTGGAATATTAATACAAACTCGGGATTAATTACAAGAATTCATTACAAGCCGAAATAAAACATTAAATACAAGCACAAAGATAATTACAAGAATCACTTACAACAGATCAAAATAGCAATTACAAGCTTTGAGGACATTACAAAAGATTAAAATAAAAATCTTGCATTGCATATCGCCGCAACCTTTCCTTGTCCATTTCTCACCAACCGTCGAAACCCTTCCTCGACACATTTCCATCGTTCGCCAAAAACTCAGAAAACGATTAGCAAACCGAAAGTGATAAATTAGAGTAGAATAAAGAAAGATTGCCGCCAGACTTCAGGAAGATCATCGAGGTTCCCAGACCAACCTAGGTTAGTTGGCATCGTCTCACTTCCGTAGGTTTCATCACCCGACGTTTATCATAATCCAACACCTACGTTATATCGGCCTACCTGAACTGTAGAAAATCTGTCGAATAGTGTTCTTTTAACCAGCAGACAATAGCCAAAAAAATCCCATGTGAGAGCCATCTGGACAAGGCAAGGGAAAGGCAAGCCAGCTAAAGCCTCCCTCATAAGCCACATCCCACACAATGCCTCCCCAACCCCATTTCATTCTTGCACAACCGAAGGCAAACCAACCAGGGAGCAAGAACAAGCAGCAGCACCCCACTGCCACTCCAAAGCAAAGCCATCCAAACCTTTCCATCTCCATCCCACCCCAACTCCATCCAGTAACCAAAAACCAGCCAAAGCAAAGGCCAAGAGCAGAAAGAGGCCAAGCACACCACCCACCGTTGCAACCAAACCACCCACAGAGAGGGAGTGACGGAGGAGAAGAACTCAAAGGAGTTGGGGAAGACGCAGCGGAGCGTGGACGGTAGTAACGACGGCTTCGAACCATCATCGACCACCAGGAACCACGCCAAGCCGACAAGCACAAGGAGCAACAGAAGGGACTGTCGAGAACAAGTGGAGAGCGAGCAGAACAATCAACAACCAAGCCCTGCCATTTCCCATACCAGCAGAACCAAGCCAGGTAACCCACCTATTCATTCCCTATTTTTAGTATTGTCTAGTAAGAACCACAGCCTAGAAGCTTAGCAATGCCCAAGAAACCACCATCTAGCCATAGCAGTAGCAGTATCATCCACACAGCCATCACAAAGCACTAACCATTCCATCACAGAGCAGGGGTAGAGAGAGCGGAGCAGGGTAGTATACCTCAGTGCAACCATGGCAAAACCACCACCACCAGTAGTAGCTCACCCCATCAGCTCCTTCATGCATGCACGAACATCAGTGAACCCCCATCCATATCCTTCACTGTAGGATTGTATAGCACAATCAGAGGGGGGGTGAATGATTGTACCGATTTCTTCCTTCCAATTCAACCGTACTCGCCGTGCGCTGATCTTCTCTACCTCCCAAAGTGATTGGCGACAATCGGGTGATCAACACAGCACGTGATCATAGACAGCAAAGTTGACGAAGAAGAGCTATCTCGCCACGCACTGCTCGAACAAGAATAAATCTGAGACGATGCTCAGAGAAACACGCCGTCGGCAAAGACTATTTGGAATAGATCTGAGCTTTATTTCTCAATCTTGTTCTGTGGTTACAAAGCGCCCTTCATGGCACCCCTCAAAGATTTCTGCCGAAAGCTGTCTCCAAATCCCCCGTGAAAGCCATGAGAAAACTCTTCCCCTCTGCCTCCTTTTATAGGCAGAGTCCTAATCCATATCCTCAACGACACGAATACAAAATCCTATCTCTTCCGAGAATCAAGGGACCCGAAACCCTTCCAAACACGGGTTTTCTAATATCTCTAAACCTTCCAGATATGAAACACTTTCCATATCTCCTCACGCATTGTAAGCCTTCAGGACTACACCTCCCGAAG
Source organism: Phyllostachys edulis (assembly GCA_036346405.1). Taxonomy (NCBI): domain Eukaryota; kingdom Viridiplantae; phylum Streptophyta; class Magnoliopsida; order Poales; family Poaceae; genus Phyllostachys; species Phyllostachys edulis. The sequence goes on along the minus strand of CM070557.1, from coordinate 22,068,272 downwards.
CTTCTCCGCGCATCATGCATCCACCTTTGATCTCCATGTGCCCCAGCGTAAGCTCGACCACCTCGTGATATCCTCGATCACATGAACCTCAGATTTCTCCATCCTAGTCTAGATCCTCCTCGTCATCGACCATGATCGTCTTCACGCTCAACCTGCATATGCAAAGACCAAAGAACATATTCCAGGCACAAGTTCTCCAACTTGACCAATATCAGTTCACACACGCATAACACACTCTCAACCATCAATAAACACTATCCAAATAATCCTCGAAGTCTACGACCACTTCAGCAAGGTCCACGACCAGTTCCAGTAAGTCTACGACCAGTTCAACAAGGTCTACAAGACTCAAAATACCTCCTCACCGGGGGGGGTGTCCGGGAAGGCCTCTAGGGTGGTCCTGGAAGACCTTAAACCGACCACCCAAACGGAATGACCGAAACTTCCACAACCGCAAATTCCAATGCAACCCAAAAGACAATTATTCATCAGCAAAAACACCGACCAAGCTCCATGGTCTAACAATTTCCCCCTTGATGAATACATTGACAATACTTCAAAATAGAGAGAAGAATTTGCGAAAAGAAAGTTTCAATAATTCAAAAATTGCAAGGCAAAGAATTATTGATAAACCATAGCAGCAAACTAGAAACTCCAATCGAGAAACTCCTCCTCAACACAAGCACAATTTCTCCCATCTTTCTCCCCCTTTGGCAATGTACTCAACAAGAACTTCAGAGAGAGAAAACTTGAGAGAAAGGAGCAAGGAGAGTAAAAGACAAGAAGCTGTGTAGATTATTCAAATCAAGTTAATAAATTAACCAAGCCATCTTTTTTAGTAAAGCTAACAGGATCATATAAAGTCATATACCATATAGCAATGTGAAAACAAGTCTGTAGAATGATTAAGCAATTTTAACTCAATGACAGGCATCTCAACAATGACTAAACCGATTATAAACACCACAAAGAGATATCACCATGATAAGTTAAAGCCTAACAGTGAGGCAAACTTTAAATCTAGATGAGCTAGTAGTCTCATGTAACAACCTATTGCTCCGCATTCAAATCTTATACATGTGGAATGCTTGTAGCATACTTCTTTTCAAGGTGGCATGCTTGAAGCATACTTCTTTTCACTCGTGGCATGCTTGAAGCATACTTCTTTTCATTTGAGCACTTTTGTGTGCGTATATATATATTTTTCTTTTGAATATACATAGATATGTATGCATGCTTGAAGCATACATCTTTTCAATTTTCCCTTTCTCATATTTTTTTTTATAACGTGCCAAAATGAGTGAGCATAAAAGAATTGCAAAGAGAGACATACGAGCTTCAAATCCAAGATTTTAAAATAAGACTCACAATCAAGCTAATCCTTTTCGATGAACATCGCAAAGTACTATCTATAATCAATCTAGTCAAAGTATTCTGTCATGTCATACTTTAGTTCTAATGTAGCAAATTAATTATAACCAGTCATGATCAAAACTACACAACACATGAATAAATATGATAAAGAAAGCTCTACAACTCATTCGATTTCGATGGCTTGGACTTGATGATTTGTTTGACACGTATAATAAACAAATCTTTTGAACTTTTAAACCCAAACTCCCCCTCAGAAAAAGCCCATAGGATGCAACACTCCCAACTTACTTCGCAAAATAGCAGATCGTGTAGAATCAATCAGTTGAGAGAAAATCAACATTCTAAAATTTAAACTCAACAAGGTGTAGAGCAACGTTGCCCTTTCCACAAGGTCTCTCAAAAAGTGAAATCTCTTGGAAGCCATCAAAGGAAATGAAGAACCATCAAGTGTTCTAATCAAGCAATGACGAAAAGGACTGGAACGAAATCAAGCTCATGTTCTCCAAACTCATCAATTGACCTTACATCACAGGAAACATCGGTCTCACAGTACTGGGGTTAGTGAGATAAGATTTAGGAATCCAGTACTGAGATACACGATAAGGAGGAACAACAACAAAACTGGAACCAAAATCGCGTGCATGTGGGCGATCCGAACGCAAAAAATAACGTGAATTATTTGGATTATATCCCAAACCAGCATGTGAAGCAGATTTAAAGCCATCATAAAAGTCCTCTAAAAGCCTAGCTTTCTCATTAGTTGTTGGAAGAAGAGAGGTTGCACATTTTTGTCTTAAAACATTCAATCTTTCCTTCTTCTCTTTCTTAGCACGCCTAAAGCAAGATTCATGCAAGTGCCCATCTCTACCACAATAGGTGCAATGAAATTTAACATAATTAGAATTCTTTTGAGATGATGAGCTAGCACCTACAACATTAGCAGAAGAGCTTTGCACAAAACCAGCAGATTTAAACACAGTTTTATGAGGCTCACTTTTTGTTTCAATTAGCCCACTTCCAATGACCTTAACTATCTTAGGTGGATTATTCTTGACATAATTAGCAGTATTAAACCCTAGACCAATGTTTTTGACACTCAATTTTGACTTGTCTAGAATCATATTTAAAATTTTCTTGCCAAAAGAAAATCTCTCTAAAGTGTCCTTAAGGTACTCATTTTCTTTAGCTAAAGTGGGACAAGCTGTGCATTTGACAGATTCATTCACAATTTTCTTCGAAGCGCTAGACCGAGCCGACCTTTCCTTTTCAGCAAAATCAGCAAGTTGTCTGGTCAAAGCTTCAATTTGTATTGTAAGTTTAGGACAGTTAGAGCAAGAAGATATCTCATGATAAAGTATCTGTTGAATTGATTCCAGAGATGAATTTAGTCTAGCTTCTAGCAATTTACAATTAGAGCAAGCTTTAAATTGAGTATTTGAAATACTTGACTCTAAACATGTAGAAGCACTAAACTTGAGCTTTTCAATTTCATCATTTGCAAGTTTTAACTTTTCATCACAAGAGTCATGTGCTAGTCTTAAATCATCAAATTTAGCATTTATTTACCTAGCAGTCTCCAACTCATAATGTAAAACTTGACAAGACTCACATGATTCATCATCAGGAATAGAAGCTCTAAGTCTATTAATTTCAGAAGTTAAGCTTTCCGTAAGACAATTATTTTCTTTCAGTTTCTTTTTTTTTGTCTTTTTTAATTCAATAGCAAGTTTAATCAAACCATCTTCAAGTTCATCACATGATGGTCTTACCTCATCGGGATCACTGTCGTCGTCGTTGCTTGCCATGAAGCACATGCCCATGAAGTCGTCGTTCTTCTTTTTTGCCTTTAGAATTATCATCATCGTTGATGTCGTCGCAACTCTCATATTCCACATCACTCAAATCAAGATGCTCGATAGCCAATATGATCTTTTCAGCAAACTTGCGACAGAAATTGCCACCCTTGGTGTTGTTGTTTTTGGATGACCGATGACGATAATTCTTGTCTTCCTTGATATTCTTTCCTTTGAGCTTTGGACACTCCAACTTAACGTGACCTGGCTCACCACACTCATAGCACTTGATTGAACTCGAGACGCCACCTCGCTTCCTCATCCTCGTGTTGTTGAGTGCCTTGTATGTCCATGAGGAGATCAACACCAAGTCTTCTTCAGGGAGTTGTTCGAACTGTTCCTCTGAAAAAGAAGACAAGGTAGATATAATAAAAGAGCTCGAAGAAGCAGCCTGCATGGGGTTAATCACAAGTGCTAAAGGTGAAGATATATCGATCTTAGATGGCAAAGCTTCCATCTCATAGGTTTTCAATCTAGAGAAAAGATCTTCCATGGTTAAGGTATCTAGATCGATAGTTTGATTGATCGTTGTGACAACTATCAATCACTCAGAACCTAAAGATCTCAAAATTTTAGATGCATTATCTTCATCAGAAGGAATAACATCAATGCCACACAAACTACTCAGTATCTTCTCAAAGCGAGCAAAAAGATCATCAATAGATTCACCAGATTTCATAGCAAAATCAGAATACTCTTTTTGACAAAGATTTTTATGTACTTTCTTGATTTTAGTGGTTCTCTCATGATAATCACAAAGAGTCTTCCATATTAAGTGGGTAGAATTAATATGAGCTACACGATCAAATTCTTTGCAGGAGATTCCTTGAAATAACAAGTTACGAGCTTGAGCATTTAGATCAACATCTGTTTTATTTAGATTGGTAACAGTAACAAGAACCACATACGGTCAAAAAACCTTATTCCAAACATCATTACCTTGGGCCTCAATATAAGCTTGCATACGACACTTCCAAAAAGCAAAATCAGTACCATCTAGCATGGGGGACGATTCGCATACCTCTCTTACGCCATAGCAACCTGCTCTGATACCACTTGTAGGATCGTATAGCACAATCAGAGGGGGGGGGTGAATGATTGTACTGATTTCTTCCTTCCAATTCAGCCGTACTCACTGTGCGCTAATCTTCTCTACCTCCCGAAGTGGTTGGCGACAATCAGGTGATCAACACAGCACGTGATCTTAGACAGCGAAGTCGACGAAGAAGAGCTATCTCGCCACGCACTGCTCGAATAAGAACAAATCTGAGACGATGCTCAGAGAAACACGCCGCCGGTGAAGACTATTTGGAATAGATCTGAGCTTTATTTCTCAATCTTGTTCTGTGGTTACAAAGCACCCTTCACGGCACCCCTCAAAGCTTTCTACCAAAAGACGTCTCCAAATCCCCCGCGAAAGCCACGGGAAAACTCTTCCCCTCTGCCTCCTTTTATAGGCAGAGTCCTAATCCATATAATCAACGACACGGATACAAAAAACCTATCTCTTCTGGGAATCAAGGGACCCGAAACCCTTCCAAACACGAGTTTTCCAATATCTCTAAACCTTCCAGATATGAAACACTTTCCATATCTCCTCACACGTCGTAAGCCTTCAAGACTGCACCTCCCGAAGATTCTCCGTGCATCATGCATCCACCTTTGATCTCCACGTGCCTCAGCATAAGCCCGACCACCTCGTGACATCCTCGATCGCCTGAACCTCAGATTTCCCCATACTAGTCCAGGTCTTCCTCGTCATCGACCATGATCGTCTTCACGCTCAACCTGCACATACAAAGAACAAAGAGCATATTCCAGGCACAAATTCTCCAACTTGACCAATATCAGTTCACACACGCATATCACACCTTCAGCCATCCATAACCAAGATCCAGATCATCCACGATTTTTCAACCAGGTCTACGACCACTTCCAAGAAGTCCACGATCAGTTCCACCAGGTCTACGACCACTTCCAATAGGACTACGACCTTGTAGCTTTCGAAACCTCGACTACATAATCTTAGCTTTTCGAAACCTCGACCACGCACTATAGCTTTTCGAAACCTCGACTCACGCACCGTAGCACTCGAAGCTACAGTACTAGTAATGAACAGTACTCGAGATGAATAGTACTCGAGCTACAAGACTCGAAAGACCTCCTCACCGGAGATGGTCCTGAAAGACCTCCTAGGTGGTCCTGAAAGACATTTGGGCTGGTCCTGAAAGACCTTCAGGGTGGTCCTAGAAGACCTTAAACCGACCACCCAAATGGAACGACTGAAACTTCCACAACCGCAAATTCCAATGCAACCCAAAAGACAATTATTCATCAGCAAAAATACCAACCATGCCCCATGGTCTAACATTCACCACGCATCAACCCACCTCTATTTCAATTACCATGAATAATCAACAAATCAACCAAAATCAGTAAAACAAATCAATACTTGAATCAAGCTCAATCACTAAAACTGAAATATCAGAGAAGGGAATGAAAAGGCAAGAACAAAAATCTATGGGGAGGAAGCCACATATGGAGGCTTAGGACCAGGCTAGGTGCAAAGGGAAGCGAGCCGAGGGCGCATGGGGCGAGGCGGCCGTAGGCCAGGTCGAGCCAAGGTCAGGGCAGCGCGGATGGACCAGAGGCGTGAGGGACGGGCCGGAGCCGTAGAGCATGCATGTGGGCCAAGGGGCCAGAGGGAGCAGGACCAAGCCGGGGTGGCGCACGGGCCAGAGGGAGCAGGACCAAACTGTGGCTGAGCTAGGGGAGAAGAGGCGCGCGAGCACGCACAAGTGTAGGAGGCAGGGGTCAGCCGGCGGTGGGCACAGCTGGCAGCGACAGGTAGGGGCGACCGGCGGCGGGGCGGCACCAAGAAGCTCATGGCGCCAGGAGCCCAAGTTGGCCAGGAGAAAATCACCAAGAGGAGAGAAATGAGGAGATTGGGGAAATAGAGAATGGGGAGAAAGCATGAGGAGGAAGATGAGGACCCGGGAGCCACTTGGTTGGGAGAATGGATAAGGGAGAGAGAGGGTAAAGGATTAGTGAGAAAAGTGGATTAGGTGAAAGAGAGATTAGGATTTACGGAAGAGGTAGATTGGTGCATTCTAGTGAAAATTAATAATAGTAGATTTAGCAATAAAAGTGAACATTTATAATAAGTGTCGGCACTGCGTTAGTAGTAGATCAAATAAATTTATAAGCCACGTATGATAAATAGTTGTAGACCAGACCGATAGAAAATAAAAGCGAAAAAATATGTAAAATTAATCTGAGACTATTTAGCAAAATTAATTGCTGATAGAACTCATTAAATCAGACTAATTATCTAAAGCATTAGAAAATAATTTAAGCAAGATAAAGTAATTAAATTAAGCAACACTGGCGTAAAATGGGTTAGGCCTAATTGCATGAGAAAAATTTAATGAACCTAGTTGCATGCGAGTACGTGTAGTAATTTTATTTGTCGTGCGATAAAACCCGAATATCGTTGACCAAATATCCAAGAGCTAGTAGACCGTAAAATAACCATAGTTGGGGAGTGCTAACCTAACGGGGGTTCGAAAAATGTTGTTAAACTAAAATATGCTAACAAAGAAAATAATCTGGCCAGCGTGTGCATACTAGCACCCAAATGCCACTAAGTATTTACTTATTTATTTATTATTCGCGCCATCGTATAATTGCAGTAGATGAACCAACGCAGGCAATCTTTTCTACAATTCCGAAGGCAAACTTATCTCTTGAACATAAACATAGTTATATTAAATGCAAACTATATATTGTTGTATCATATATGTACATGCATCAAAACTATGTCTCAAAATCAAATCGGATAAAAAAGATAAAAAGAAAAGAGATGAGAAAAGAGGATTATTAGGATGGTAAAGGGGGCCCTTGGCAAGGAATGAGAAAAGAGAAGAGAAAAGGGAAGAGGCGGGACCCCTTTACATATGGATAATATATAAGGACCAACAAAGCTCTTACTCGGATAAGAGGTTGTATTTAAGTGCCAACCATCTTCTCGTTTCGGCGGGCAGAAAATGCTACCTTGTTATATGATTATCCTCTCCACATCAGGTAACTAATATTGCATGGGTTGAGTAGGGATGATGAACTTGGGGGGTCGGTAGGAAAAGTCCAAAGGCTGGGGAATCCAAGGCGTTATATTAGCACAAACGGTGGAGTGTTGGGGTGCAGGAGAGAGAGCTGCCCCAGCCAACATTACAGGAACTCGGTGGGTGACGAGGTCAGCACCGACCGAAAGTAATGGGTGGAGACTTAATCACGTAACCTGGAAAACATTCTGTATTCTGACCACAAACCCGCATCAACAGAAATGCAGGGGACCTAGCTCAGAGAGAGCTTAGAATAGCTATGGGTAAAGTAGTACAAACCTGCACAGTACTATATCTCAAACCATGAATTCATGTCTGTCTCCTGGATTGGAGTCTACGGGAACTGTTAGGGGTCTATCTTCTCTCCGAGTGACAAGTAGTTTTTTCAGTATTAAAATTTTCCACTCAAGTTTTGATAAATTATTTTCCAGAAAAGAGATGAACTAGAAAATGTGATAGCGAACAGAGATGAGTCATCCAGTGCATTTTTGTTATTAATGCTTGCCTGAGTACACTAGTACTCAATCTTGCTATTATTCTCCTTTGTTAGATCCTAGTCCGGCCGGGAACTATCCCGCGTGGAATGATGGATATGCAGGTACCGTGGAGACCTCATGGGGCAAGGGCACTGACTACGAGGAGCAGGGTGAGGTGGACACCCGATTCAGCGAATGGGACGAGTAGACGACCGGTGGAGTAGGGTAGGCAAACGAGGGGACTTAGTCCCATGTTGTAGTTGTAAATTACTACTTGTAATAAAGAACCATAGCCTTGCGTGGCTAACTAGAATAAAAAGTACAGTTTCTATCTTATTATTCTGTTGCATTAACTCTGGTAAGGCTTACTATTCGTCAGAGCGATGTCCTACTGGGCAGATAAATAGTAATTCGTATGCTTAAGTGTGATTACCCTCCGGGGTAATGACACAGGGCGCCACACTAGTGACGGAATTGAAAATTCTCCCAACTCTTTTTCTAGTTTAGGAACAATTGGCACAGACGCTATTTGCATCACATACTTCTAAATCAACTTGGACAAACTGATCTTGTGCAACTTGCAAATCCTTCGAACAACCTTACAGGCAACTCTGATTACTGACAAGTCCTCAAGCTTGTTCTGACACTTCATACTATGATGACGGATTTTGCTTCCAATCCTCACGATGAAGTACACACTCGTCTTGAATCCAATTCTGTGCCCCTTCACTTTCTCTTTCTTAGTGAAATAAGCTGCACCCCTACCTGTTCCCAAGCTTTGCAACAAACACTAAAGAACTTTGTGCTAATCTCCCCTTTGATAATGAAACACTTGAGCCATCTAAACAAATTAACAAGGCAAGATGGTCAAATTAAGATTATAAGGCAAAATTTTAGCAAGGACAAGAGACAAGATCTTTAGAACAAGATGAGAAAAGAACACTATTCAAGCCAAATTAGTTGATTTGATTTAGAAAATAAGTTTTGAAACTTTTGGCTAAGACGACCAAGCTAACTAGGGTTGCATTCTACAATCAATATGGCTTTGATACCATCTTTGTCAGGATTCAGATTTACACATCTGAAACCTTCTGTGTATTCTAAACTAGTCCTAGATCAGTAGCTAACTCACACAGGAAACATCGATGAAATACCATCCATTTATCTATTTAACTAAAAACATCTCAAAATAACAAATAGTAGTAATAACTGGACCTTATGGAAACAAATAAACTCTTGTAGCGAAACGAAAAACTTGGAAAGACCAATCAACATGCCCACAAGCAATCGAGTGGAGAACGCATCCTAATTCGTAAAGTCTTCAATGGACTCCTCTTCATAGAACTCTTGAGCAGCTCGGTACTCTTCAACTGAGCTACAAAGTTTAAAGCCGTGAATACATAAAGTACTCAACAAGTCGTAGGGAACAATATGCAATAAATATTCATGCAAGGCTTGATCAAAGGAATAGATGTATGGTGCTTTTGTAGACAGCAGTATTGATGGTAAATATGGTAAATAGATTGAAATGCATAATTAAAAATGAATAATAAACAGTAAACAATTGCTTTGAAATAACCAGTGAATCTCCTGTTCACTTCCGAACCAAACCACCAAGTGAGCATCCCGTTCACTAAGTGAACATCACATTCACCAAGCTCCCATTCACCTTCCGACACATTTTTATAAAGAAACTTTACCTCTCGTGTGAAATCCTTGAGCATTGTCCATAACCGGGGACACGACTGTTTAAATAGGTTTAACTCTGTAGAGGTTGTACAGCTTTACCCACAAGAGATAAATCAACTCAAAGTGTCTAACCACACTTCCGTATGTGTGCGACTAAGTGATCATCACAAGGCCTTTACAAAGCTCCCCCTTAACCCAATTCTGCCCGCTAAGGTTTCAACACTGAATGTCATCATGACCAGACAGAGCTCCCTCTTGCGCCATTGCAGGTATCCATCCCGGAACTCACGCTTCCAAAAACAGAATTAAGCTAAGACATTGCTAATTAGTTAGCCAGGTCCATCACATACTAGACAAGTGATTGTACGATATGGTTCAGTTCAATGGCGCACAAGATTAAATCCTTGATAAGTTACCTAGGCGAGACAACCTCATCCAAAACAATGTGCCTCATACACCCCCTTTACTGCACGATCACTCGCCTGAATATAAATCATTTTGTTCTACCAAACTAATGACAATCCCTACCATGGCACAAAATTTTATAATAACGGCATCACACCACAATTGGTATAACAGCGACATCACACCACAATTGCATGACAATGGCATCGCACCACAATTCCATATATCATTAAGTCAAATTATCAATATTGAACATGTGATCATCAGCCCATCGTAGTTAAGCATGACTAAGCATCTCTACAATAACCCATGTTAGTGATACAAATATGTCCAACTAATATTGACCATCCTATGGTGATAAATGATTCATGGTACTCAAATAATCAATGGAAGCATAGTGACAAATAGGTGATTAACTATTCCCAAAACAGTTGATATAAAGATAGCATGTAATTTGATATAAAACAATATAATTTTGAAATCATAGGTTTAATATGATCAAAGGACTACGACTTGTCTTGGCTTTTCTCAGTTACCACACTTAGATCTTCAAAACTTTCTTCTGCTCCGGTTCCTTGAAACAGGTTATCTAAACAAGAGAGAAAACAACATGCAAAGCACAAATAAATCGAAAAAACAAAAATAAAATCCAAAAATAGTAAAACCAACTCCAAAAGAAAGAGCTCGATTTTAGATGAATTTAGGAATTTGAACAGACTGAATCGGATTTCGAATGAAGGAGAATGGACTCTCGGAAGATTCGTCGGAAAGGAAAAAGAGAGAGAAAACACTATTTTGGATTTTAGAATTTTCTTTCAAAAGAAAATTCTAGATTACTACATCAGCATGATGTCAGCAAGGAAAAAGGAATTTCGGTTGGAATTAAATTTATAAAGGAAAAGAAATTCAATACACTGACATGTGGGCCCATGGTCTATAGACCAGGTCCATGGAACTAGGTTCACAGCGCACGGTGCACCAAGTCTAGGGAATAGAGCTGACAGGTGGGGTCCATGTGTCTGAGACACAGACCAGCGTGGACCAAGTCCACAGGGCTATGGCTTGGTACTAGGCTCAGGCTAACATGCGAGCAACATCTGGCATTGACTAGGACTAACACGCGGGCAAGGACGTTGAGGTGGCAGACTCGGTAGAGGTAAGGTGGCGTGACACATCGACCTGTGAGAGAAAGATAGAGAGCCAAAGGGAGAAACGGAGGAGGCATGACCTATGGAGATGGCATGCGGCGATGGCGACGAATGACGGTGAGGGAGGTGGTGGCGATAGGCAAAATGGGTTCCCGAGGAGGAGAGATACACTTGGACAATGACAGCTCGGCAAGGGCAGCGAGAACGGCAAGGGCAGTGAGAACGGCGATGCTATGGAGACCGATGGTGGAGAAGAAGACTGATGGTGGCGGGGTAGCATGGCGGTGAAGAGGCAAAAAGGAGGGAGGGGATCGGAAGAGAACGGCTAGGCAGACGGGGTGATGCACACGGGAAGACACGGGGACTCACTAATAATGAGATCGGGCATTGAGGCGGTGGTCGATTTTCGGGACAAAGGAGGACTCACCGGCAAAGAATTAAATACTTAAAGTAAAATGTAGTAATTTGAATCAAAGTAGTTTTCAAAAATAGGGTTCAACACGGTCAAAGGTACAACTTGCTTTGAAATAAGTCTTAGTACTAGCCTTCAGCTTGATCAATTGCTCCTTCCTCGAAAGCACCCGAAGTATCACATCTACTCGTAAACGAAAGCAAAAAAAACCCAAATAAATACAAAATAGAGCAAAAAATAAACCCCTAAAATTAAATAAAAATCTCATGAAGGTAGGGTTTGAATTTAGAAACTTGAATGGGTTCAATCGGAGTTCATATGACGAAGAACGGGCTCTTAGAAGATTTAAATCTAAGAAAAAGAGAAAGAAAACACTATTTTGAATTTTCATAATTATCTTTCTAAAGGAAATTCTGAAATATTGCATCAGCATGACATCAGCAAAGAATTTCTGAATTAAAAGAAAATCCAAAAAATAGGGAATAGAGGCTGACAGGTGGGACCCATGGTCTATGGACCGGGTCCATGGCTTTGATCTACTGGTCTATGGCTCACGGTGCATGGAATAGTGAACATGGTATGTGGGGTCCACATGTCAGTGGGTGGGTCTACTATGAACCAAGTCCACATGGACTGACTCTGGTGCGGTTGCAGGTGATGCTAACGCGACACTGACCTGGCGGACACGTGTACACGAAGCTGACGTGGATGATGACATGACAAACATGTGGCTAACACCTGGCCTCCACATCAACTCAACGGCAGTTTGGCTCAGGGACCTATGGTCACTGGTGTTTTGGGCCACGGCAGATCAAGCGAAGGAGAGCAATAGGTAGCTGGTGCAACGGGGAGCTCAATGGTGCACTCATGGATCCAAGGGGATGACAGAGTTGGCCAGTGGCGAGGTCAAAGCGGCAAAGGCGCATGGTTGTCAACAGAAGTTGGGTTCCGGTGATGCTTCGGTGACTTCGAGGTGATGGCGGTATAGATTAGGTCCTTGCGATGCTGATGGTGGTGACGATTAGGCTTAGGGTGCACTAACGGTGGAAGAATATGACGATAAGGGTTTCGGCGGTGGCTATTCTTCTTCGCGCGATTCCGGTGGCTAGGCGACGAGTTCGAGGTGGCGACTAGGGCTTTCGAGGGCGGTGCGGCTTGGGGTGTAGAAAACGAAGGCCCTTATGCCCTATTAAGGGTGGCGACGAGGTGACTGGGAAGAACATGGCGATGGAGTTGTAACGGACTCGAAGAAGGAGTTCAGGTCGGGGATGATGAACAGTAACTCAGTGGGACCCACATGTCAGCGACAGTGACTAGGGTGAGTTGGTGTCGCACACGCCACATGTGCAACTAACAGGTGGGCCCAAGGGCGCGCATGAGCGGGAGAGAGGAAGTGGGTCGTGACCAAGAATGGGCTGGAAGTGTGAGAAATGAGCTGGGAAAATAGGATTTTAACCCAATGGATTTTTGGAGATTTTAAATAGCTTTTGTATTTTAGAAACACTAGAAAATCTAAATGGCAAATTAAAAATAGCAAATGAACTCGGTAAAATTCCAGAAAAATCTAGAAAATTTTCCAAGCATAAAGAACTCAAATAAAATATTTTTTGATTTAATTGATGTTTAGATTAGTCATATTAAATTGTTTTGACTTTAAAAGTCCCATTTAAGCTTAAATAAATTCAAATAAAATTTGGTGAAATTTTCTAAGGGACTAAATTACTCAAAAAGGATTTTGAAACTAAGAAAATTGGGATGTTACAAACCTCCCCCTTAAAGAAATCTTGACCCTAAGATTCAGGCTAGCTAGAGAAAAGGTTAGAAAACTCGACTTCCAGCTCTTCTTCATGCTCCCACGTTACTTCACTGTCTGAGTGATTGCTCCACTGAACTTTGCAAAAACATACAGTCTTGCTTCTGGTTAAACGTTTTGCCACATCTAAAATTTTAACTAGCTATTCCTTATAAGTGAGATCCTCTTTCAACTCTATCAAATCCAAGGGAGTTTGCTTTGTTGGCACACGAAGACACTTCGTCAACTGCGAGACATGAAAGACATCATGCACTCCTACTAACGACTATGACAGTTCAATCTAGTAAGCAACCTGTCCTCTGCGTTCACAATCCTAAAAGGGCCGACATACCTAGGGGCAAGCTTTCCTTTGGTATGAAACCTTCTGACACCTTTAAGAGGAGTAACTCAAAGATAAATAAAATCTTCTGTTTCAAAACTTAAATCACGGCGATGATTATCAACATAGTTCTTCTACCTAGACTGAGCTATCTTCAATCTTTCTTTGATCATAGACACTTGGTCCTCTGCCTCTTGAATGATATCGGGTCTGAACACCAAATGCTCAGCTATCTCTTTCCAATTCAGAGGGGTTTTGCAGGCATAACCATAAAAAGCTTCAAATGGTGATATTTGCAGATTGGCTTGATAACTATTGTTGTACGGGAATTCTGCAAAAGGAAAACTCTTATCCCAACTAGTGGCATGAGCTAGAGCATAAGCTCTTAATATGTCCTCCAACACTGGATTTATTCTTTCAGTTTGCCCATCCGTTTGAGGGTGATAAGTAGTACTAAAATTTAAATGGGTTCCCAATGATTCATTCAAACTCTGCCAAAATCGCAAGGTGAACTATGATCCTCGATTTGACACTATCTTCTTGGGCACACCATGCAAACTGACAATCCTTGACATATACAATTGTACAAGGCAATCTCCTGAGTAAATGGTTTTGACTGGCAAAAAATGCACAACTTTCGTCAAACGGTCCACTATTACCCAAATGGAATCATAACCCGATTGAGTCCTGGGTAAATCGGTGATGAAATCCATACTGATCTCTTCCCATTTCCACTCTGGAATTTTCAAGGGTTGCAACAAACCTACTGGTCTCTGATGTTCTGCTTTTACTCTCTAACACACATCACACAGGGTAACAAACTCCGTGACTTTTCACTTTAGATTTGGCCACCATAATTTATCCTTAACATCCCGATACATCTTGGTGCTTTCAGGGTGAATAGAATACTTCGAATCATGAGCCTCTTTTAAAACCAGCCGTCTCAAGCCATCAATGTCAGGCACACAAATACATATATTAATCCAAAGCGTATCCTGATCATCCTTGGTGAAATCTTTGAACTTTCCTTCTTCCATCTTGAGCTTAATATCGTTAATCACAGTGTCATCTGGTTGGGCTACATGAATATGCTTTTTCCAACGTAGACTTTGCTTCCAAACTGGCCACAAATCATTCAGCTACAACTTATAACTTTAATTTCTAAAATTCTTTGTGGAGTTCTGGGCAATCCTCTTTCATCTTCAAAGCACTGTAGTAGCTCTTGCGGTTTAAAGCATCTGCCACAACATTGGCCTTGCCAGGATGGTAGTGGATTTCGATATTATAATTATTTATTAACTCCAACCATCTTCTCTGCCTCATGTTCAGATCAGACTGAGTGAAAATATATTTCAAACTCTTATGATCTGTATATATCCCACAACAATTACTAATGAGATAATGACACCAAATTTTCAATGTATGCACAATGGCAACTAATTCCAAATTATGGGTAGGGTAGTTCTCTTCATGATGCCTTAGTTGTCTCGATGCATAGGCAACAACTCTTCCTTCTTGCATCAAGACGCAACCTAATTCTTGATGGAAAGCATCACAATAGATATCAAAATCTTATCGAATATCTGGAAGTACTAGCACTGGGGTTGATGTCAAACGCTTCTTGAACTCCAGAAAACTTTCTTTACAAGCTGGGGTCCAAGCGAACTTTTTCTCTTTCTTCAACAACTACGTAAGAGGCTTAGCAATCATTGAACATCCTTCAATGAAACGACGATAATACCCTACCATTTCTAAGAAACTGTGAATCTGAATCACTATCTTGGGCGGCTCCCAATGCAACACTGCTTTAACCTTACTGGGGTCAACTGCTACTCCTTTGGCTGTCATCACATGACCAAGAAAATCAATTTTTTGTTTACAAAAATCACACTTGCTGAACTTAGCATACAGCCGTGATTCGTAGCGTCTTTGGGAGCTCGACTAGCTTCATCTTCCTTCCGCTGTCTCCACCAGCCAATCATCCACTACCACCACCTCTAGTCTTGCAGCATCCTCCACTACCTCCTTCACTTAGTGGCACTATCATCTCGGTCATCTCTGTTTCTAGGGACACCTCTTTACATTGTATGGGTTGCAAGCTTGGCAAGCAGCTGCAGCTCTCCTACCCCTCTAGTGATTCTATTTCTACTCGTCCTTTTGATCTTGTTCACTCTGATGTTTGGGGTCCAGCTCCCTTCGTTTCGAAAGAGGGTCATCGATACTATGTGATCTTTATTGATGATTATTCTCGTCATACTTGGATCTACTCCATATCCTCTCACAGTTAGGTTCTCTCTATTTACCAGATGTTCGCCACCATGGTTTGCACTCAGTTTGATTCGGTCATTCGTGTGTTTCATGGCGACTCTACTGGTGACTATCTATCTGCTACTTTGTGTCGTTTTCTCGATGAGCAGGGTACTCTTCCCCAGTCCTCTTGTCCTGGTGTTTATGCTCAAAACGGTGTCTCTGAACGTAAGCTCTCATGCTTGTCTCTTCTGTCCCACCTCACTTCTGGGTTAAGGCTGTCTCCATTATTGCTTTTCTCATCAACACACAGCCTTCCACTGCTCTTCAGGGTTCTACTCCTATTGAGCGTCTCTATGGTCGAGCTTCATAGTACAATCACCTTCGCAATTTCGGTTGTGTCTACTTCGTCATTCTTCCACATCGTGAGCGCACCAAGCTAGCTACTCAGTCAGTTGAGTGTGTTTTTCTTGGCTACAATCGTGAGTATAAGGGTTATCGTTGCTACGACCCTGTTGCTCATAGGATGAGGATATCTCGGGATGTCACTTTCGATGAGTCCTGACCTTACTACCCTCGTTCCTATACTATCAGCTCAGCTTCTCTTGTTGAGTCGATACGCTTTCTGACTTTTCCCGACTCTCAGCCTTCCACTACTATTTCGCTTCATCCTCCACCTTCTTCGCTTCTTTCTTCTCCGCCTCCACCTGTTCCTCCTCCGCCGGAGATTCCTTCTTGCTCTTTTTGTTGAGATTTCACCCTTTCCCCTACACTACTCTCGCCATCCTCAACCTACTCCTTCTCCAGTTGAGCATCCATCTTTGCTGAGCCATGTTCCCAGCTCTTCTTCTATGTCCTTGTTGGGTCCTGCTCCGCTTTCTCCTCCTAGATATGATATTCATGATCGCCACACTGTCAAGCCTCCTGAGCGCTACGACTTTTTAGTCGTTGCTTTTTCTGAGCCTACGACCTACCGTGAGTCTGTTACTCACCCTAAGTGGCAGCTCGCGATGTCTGAGGAGATTGCTGCTTTGGAACGTACTGACACTTGGGATCTTGTGCCTTTACCTGCGTATGTCACTCCCATCACGTGCAAGTGGGTGTACAAGATTAAGACTCACTCCCCTTGAGCGCTACAAGGCTTATCTTGTAGCATGTGGGTTTCAGAAGAAGTATGGTCGTGACTATGATAAGACATTCGCTCTTGTCGCTCACATGACCACTGTTCGCACTCTAATTGTTGTGGCCTCTATTCGACAGTGGCCCATCACTCAGCTTGACGTTAAGAATGCCTTTCTCAATGGCAAGCTACGTGAGGAGGTCTACACGTAGCCGCCCACTCGGTATTTTATCCCTGATGGTATGGTTTGTTACCTTCGTCGCTCTCTCTTTGGGCTCAAACAAGCCCCTCACGCTTGGTTTGACTGCTTCTCCTCTGTTGCTACTGTTACCAGCTTCTCCGCCAGTGATCACAACCCCGCTCTCTTTGTACACACCTCTCTTTGGGGTCGGACGCTCCTCCTTCTATATATAGATGATATGATCATTACTGGAGATGACTCACAGTACATTGTCTTTGTGAAGGAGCGTCTCAATGAACAGTTTTTGATGCCTGATTTGAGTCATCTTCGTTATTTCCTTGGGATTTATGTCACTTCTATGCCTGAGGGCTACTACCTTTCTCAGGAGAATTATATTCATGATATCTTTGCTCACGCTTGTCTCACTGACCAACGCATGGTGAATATTCCTATGGAGTTTAGTGTTCACCTTCGTCCTACTGATGGTGAGTCTCTTAAGGGCCCCATTCGCTATCGTCGTCTTGTCGAGAGCCTCGTCTATCTTAGAATCACTCAATCTAATATTTTTTACCTAGTTCACATTCTAACTCAGTTCGTCTTTGTTTCCACTCAGCTCTATGCCCGGTTAGTTTTATTAGTTTCCGGAGGGGCTGACTGAGGATATCGACAAAATAAGGTCACAATTTTTCTGGTAATTCGTTGAGAGTAAAAGAAAGTACATGTTAGCAGTATGGGTGGTGGCCTGCAGTGCAGAGGAATATGGTGGCCTGGTGTCATTGACCAGAGGATTCAGAACATTGCTTTGTGAGGCAAATGTCTCTGAGGGCTCAAAATGCGTGACTCCATGTCACTGTGGAAACAGAACCTCCATATTAAGCATTGTTGAGATGGTGAAGATGCTCTTACCTGTATTATGAGGCCGGCTGTTTCTCAGTTTTTGTTGGGTTTGCTGAAGGTGTGAGAAGACCTGGTTAAAGCGATGGATATATGACAGAGTGGCACCTCAGTTGTTTCTGCAGATATAAACCTTACTGTTGATGAGGACTGTTTGAATCATCAGCTAAATACTACTTTTGTCAGAATATTCAGTAAAGCATGTGAATGTACATATGTTCATGTTCATCTCCATCACCAGGGTCGTCAACAGCATTGAAGCTCAGCCTCAAAAGAGTTGATTTCTAAGTCCATATTAATGCAAAAACGCAAAGTGGCTCGAGATTTCTGCAAGGGCTATAGCAATGATTAGAAGATGGGATGGTGGTTTGAATTTTGAAAGTTTATGTTAATCCCGAGGCATATTAAGGCTCACTCCTAAAATTCCAAAGTATTTACATTAATCCCGAGGCATATTAAGGCTCACTCCTAAATTTCTATAGTATACATGGTTTAATCTCATATTGCCTAGCCAAATGGTGAGAGGGCAATTTATAAGGTTGAACCCTTACCACCCTTTAGGCATGTGACACATAACATGAGATGATGTGATGAGGACTATAGCTAAAGTCACAACCCTCCCAATGCTTTCCACAAGCTCTTTGTTCGAAGGTTACCAAGAGCACGCCTAATAAGCACAAGGATGTCATTTGAACTAGGGTTAATCTATTTTCTCACACTTTCAAAATCCCAACTTGAAGCTCTTGAGTGCCCTCGAACTCCCCAATATGCAAGCCATTGTTTTGGAGTCGCAAGAAATATAGCTGTTACACCCACCCAGATCATCCGACCCTAGTCGGATCATCCAAGTAGACTCGGATGATCTGGCCAAGTGCAATCCCTGAAAATCATGTCCTCTGTTGAATTGATTTGGGTCATGCTTCGACCCACTCGGATGTGCAAAATCCAAATTGCTTACTTTTTGTGAAATTGATGAGGGGTGGATATCGAACCAGATACTTGTCTTACCGAGTTTATCTCGAAATTGACACAGTTTGATTTAATATTATTTTATGTATAGTTTGAGAGTATTTTTAGAACCGAGCTAATGAGCTAAGCCTAGCCAGAGAGAAATCCAATTTCATTCGATGTTGACTCATTTTAATGTTTAACCAATTAACGAGTGTAATTTGAGCAATTTTGAACCGAGCCAATGAGCCCCACTAGCGAGATTTTTTCACCCCTAGATCTGACCCATGCCCCGGGTCACTCGGATCATCCAACTCAGTGCAATCTTCCAAAACCATCTCTCTATTGAATTAATTGGCCCCATGCTCCAGGTGACTCAGATCATCCGATTTAGTTGATTTTCCAGAAATATGCTATTTGTATAATTGATTGTACTGATGGTCTGACTAACCCGGATGATTCGACTCAACATAGTTTTGTTTTCTAGACTTAGCTGATTTCAAGAATTCTTTGTGGTCGACGCAATCAATCCATGATTCTTGGCTTCGACTGACTCGAACTAAGCTAGAGAGACCTAGTGTCCATCATAACTAACTATCCAACCTAACTAAGCTCAAGCTACTAGCCTTGAACCCCCTTAATAGTATGGCCAAAACAAAAACTTAACCTATCACTAAGTTGATCCATACTCGACTCCTTTGATCAATTCTAGCTACAAGGCCCTTATCTTCGTGAAGAACATGCTTTGCTACCATTTTACACAATAGGGAACCATAAAAGTCCAAGAATAACTCATATCTATCATGAAGACCTAACTCATCTTATCAACACTCAAACAAAAGTTAGTCTCAATGGTTTAGGGGTCATTAATCACCAAATCACTAAAACCATGGAAATTGGTTTCTAGATGCTTACAACTAGTAACTACAAATACACAAAACGATCGACTGATGCAAGAGGAACATAGTCCTATGAAGACCAATTATATCTCCATGTGCTTCTTGATCCTAAAAGCTTGCCTTGACAAATAAGAACAAACTATGGATTGGAGTCAGTGGAGCATTGGGACGATTGTCCAAAATTGAAATATATGAATCCTCAAACTGCTAAAGAAGCGCTCGATTCATCACTAACAGCTAGCCAAGAGAACGCTTCATTATCTCTCGCCGACTAACGACATTGCTAGATAATTTACCTATAAAACCAATCCTATTTATTTAATTTCCCATTTATTTGTCTTTTGAAAAAATAGTTTTTTATGGCCGCCAGCCTTAGCTGTTAAGCAGGGTTTTTCCTAGGGGTGAAAACGGGGAGGATAATTTCCGCCCGATCCGATGTCGTATTCGAAAAAAATCTGCTAAGAGTAACATTTTTTAGTCCCGATCCGCATCCAGAAAATCTCATGGAATATGGGTTAGGATATAGGAAGAGCAATATTCGATCCGTATCTGTATTTTATGGGATATCCGATAAATCAACAAAATAGATATCCGATGAACATCAATATCCTTTAATATCCTATATGGTTTTATAGTTATTGACTAATATATAATATGAATTTATATTTAATTATGTTTATGTTGTTAAGTAGGATAAATAATTCTCTAATAGGTAATATAATTTGACACTATCATTGATGAAATTATATATTTTCTTGATGTGTACACTATCCGTCAAGTTATCTATGACCGATTCTAATCCAATCTGCATCCGCCCTGTGACCCTATCTCGAAAAGCCTGTATTCATATTCGGGATATCTGTATCCAACTCCGACTCCAAACGTAAGATAAAAATATGAATTAGGATAAAAAAATAATATTCGACCGTATTCAACCTATTTTCAACCCTAGTTTTTTCTCGCATCTCATGAGAAACAGAGAAAGGGCAGTATCCGCTGCGACTTTTTCTGGTTACTTGAGCAGCCTCTCTTTATGCGGCAGCCCCCGCAGGCTGTGCACCCTAAAGCAGCAAAATCTTTGTACCACCCCACGCTTCCCACATTCCTCTTTTATTTTCCTCTTCTGGGTCCTCCTCTCTCTCTCTCTCTCACTCGCCCCTCCTCACGCAGCTCTCTCTCCCTCGCCGCCACCATGTCAGGGCTCTACAGCCAGGGTTTCTCCCCTGCAAGAACCCTCTCGCCCCAGATTAGGAGCAACCCTGACGTTGATAGGTACAGCGTCGCCGAGGATTTCCGAGCGATTCTTGGATTGTTTCTTGCTGATTCTTGATCCAAAGATTGTTCTCTCTCTCTCTCTCTCTCTCTCTTTTGCTTGCCCCTTTTCGATTGATTGGTGTTGTGACGGTGCAATTCTTGGCTTCTTTGCAGTCAGTACTTGGCCGAGCTTCTTGCTGAGTATCAGAAGCTGGGACCGTTCATGCAGGTGCTGCCCATATGCAGCCGGCTGTTGAACCAAGGTGAGATCTTTTTTTATCTCTTGCTTACTGTTCCTTGCAGATTGGTGAGAAAATTTTTGCATGTGAGAGACAGGGGATTTTTTTTGGCAATCGTGATTGGGGAATCGCGTGACTCGAATGCTTGGGTGGCTGCTGATTTTTCCGCAGCTTATGTCGTCGAGCGATGGTCTGTGTGATGTTTGGATAGGGTTGGCTAGTTGCCCTCTTAATTCATCTTGCGATGTTTCTTGGACAAGCGACATGAGATGATCGGTGAATGGTATAGAGCAATCGTATTAAGCCTTACTGCCGCATTTTGGGGATCGCTTAATACGAATTGCCCTCTTGATTTATCTTGCAACGTTTCTTGGACAAGCGAGATGAGATGATCGGTGAATGGTATAGAGAATCGTATTAAGCCTTACTGCCACATTAGGGGGATTTCCATTCGATTTTGCCACTAAAGAGTGTAGATGTTATGATATCTTGCGACTTGTGAGAATGAGATGCTCAATTGAGAATTTATCTTAGCATCAGTAACAAACAAGTGATAGAGCCAGTGGCAGCGAAGGTTTATATCTGGAATGCCAGCATTTGTTCATTGCATCACCATCAGACAACAGCATGCACATTGTAGATACGGCGCGATTATATCAGGAAGTTGTGCATTGTGCCACGTATTTTCGATTGTCTTGCTTGACATAAAGAGTGTGTTGATTCATTTTTGAAGATCCTTTGAAAGGCTAAATACTGTGGGAACTATTAACTACTACTGGAGATGTTTCTGTATTCTTCTTTCTATGTTGGGATGCTGAAAAGTGTTGTCCTTGCTTTAGTGAACAACATCAAAATCTTGTTTGATCAGGTTCTATTATGATCTTTCTGCATTAGCGGCATATCAAAATTTTGGTGTGCGACATGTTTGTCTAAACCACATGCTTTCAAGGCATCATATTGCTTGCCACATTTGAGCTTTAGGAAACTGTTCCCTTTTTAAGGCTAAAATTCTTGGATTCATGCTAACAATAGTTGCAACATGGCTTATATGATGGTTGTCGGTGTTGGAATGAGGCTTATATTCATTCCAATGGGCCAAGAGGCCAATATATAATATGTACAGGGTTGACAATATGCAAAGAACACCCTATGCTATACACACATCTAACACCCCGTCCCTCAAACTCATGGTGGATCAACAACACTGAGTTTGGAGAGGTAGAAGCGATGTTGAAACCTAGTCTATATCTTGGTGAAGAAATCTGCTAACTGAAGCTCCGAAGGCATGTACTGAAGATCAATAACTTGGTCTTGCACCTACGATCGCATGTATGAAGCATGCACTCCAATGCGCTTGGTGAGCTCATGCTTCACGGGATCTTGAGCAATGCTGATCGCACCAGTAATATCTGATAAGAGAGTAGGTGCAGAAGCGGAAACACCGAAATCCTCAAGTAGCCACCGAAGCCAAGTGATCTCAGCTGTCAATGACACCATGGCTCTCAACTCACCTCGGCCACTCGAGCGGAAGCTCGATCGCTTCTTGGTCTTCGTGCAATCAAGGAGGAACCAAGGAAAACATAATAGGCAGAAAGAGACCGACGATCAGAATGATCGCTAGCCTAGGTCGCATCAGAGTACGCCTAAAGTTGCAAAGAACTGGAGCGAGGAAAGAAAAGGTGATGAGTGATGGTCCTGTGAAGGTATCGCTGAACACGAAGAAGGTGACTGTAGTGGAGCTGAGTGAGAGCAGAGACGAACTGACTCAGGATGTGAACTGGGTGAGAAATATTAGGGTGAGTGATCCCAAGATAGACAAGGCTCTCGACAAGATGGCGGTAGCGAGTGGGATCCTCAAGAGACTCACCATCAGTAGGCCGAAGGTGAACACCAAGCTCTATCGGAATATCCACCACATGCTGATCAGTGAGACAAGCGCGAGTAAGGATATCCTGCATTTACTTCTCCTGGGAGAGATAGTAGCCCTCAGGCGTCGAAGTGATCTAAATCTCAAGGAAGTAACGAAGAGGACCCAAATCATACATCAAGAACTACTCACTGAGACGCTCATTTACAAAGGCAATGTATTGAGAGTCATCTTCAGTAATGATCATATCATCCACATAGAGAAGGAGGAGCGTTTGACCCTGATGAGTGGTGTGTACAAAGAGGGCAGGGTCGTGATTACTGGTGGAGAAGCCGGCAACAGTGACAGCAGAGGAGAAGCGGTCAAACCAAGCATGAGGAGCTTGTTTGAGCTCATAGAGAGTGATGAAGGCGACAAACCATACCATCAGGGACAGAATACCCAGGGGGTGGCTGCATGTAGACCTCCTCATGCAGCTCACCATTAAGAAAGGTATTCTTAACATCCAACTGAGAGATGGCACACTGTTGAACAGAGGCTACAATAAGAAGAGTGCGAACAGTGGTCATGTGAGCAACAGGAGCGAATGTCTCATCGTAGTCACGACCATGCTCCTGCTGAAAACTGCACGCCACAAGACAAGCCTTGTAGTGCTCAAAGAAACCATCTGAGCGGGTCTTTATCTTGAACACTCACTTGCACGTGATGGGAGTGACACACGCAGGTAGGGGCACAAGATCCCAAGTGCTAGTACGCTCCAAAGCAGCAATCTCCTCAGACATCGCGAGCTGCCACTTAGGGTGAGTAGCAGCCTTACAGTAGGTCGTAGGCTCAGAAGTAGCGGCTGCAAAGCTATAGCGCTCAAGCGGCCTAGCAGTGTGATAATCATGAAGATCGTATCTGGGAGAAGAATGCGGAGCTGGACCCATCAAGGATGGAGAAGAACTGGGAACAAGACCAAGTAAAGACGGAGGCTCAACAGGGGAAAGAGTAAGTCGTGGACGACGAGAGTAGTGCAGAGGAAAATGTAGAGCCTTAACAAAAGAGCAGGAAGGAAACTCCGGTGGAGGTGGAACAAGTGCAGTCGGAGGAGCGGGAGGCAAAGAAGGTGGAGGAAAAAACGAAACAGTAGCGGAAAGCGGAGAGTCAGGAAAAGTCAGCAAGGAGATCGACTCAATAGGAGAATCTGACCTGATTGTTGGGGAACGAGGGTAGTAAGGTCGGGACTCGTCGAAAGTAACATCCTGAGAAATCCTCATTCGGTGACCAACAGGGTCGTAGCAGTGATAACCTTTATGCTCAAGACTGTAGCCAAGAAAAACACACTCAACTGGCTAAGTGGTCAGCTTGGTGCGCTCACGAGATGGAAGAAGGACGAAACAGACACAACCGAAACTGCGAAGGTGACTGTATTCTGGGGCTCGACCATGGAGGCACTTGACAGGAGTAGAACCCTAAAGAGCAGTGGAAGGCTGTAGGTTCATGAGAAAAGCAGCGGTGGAAACAGCCTTAGCCCAGAAGTGGGGGGGGGGACAGAAGAGGCAAGCATGAGAGCGCGAGCGGTCTCAAACAGGTGACGATGCTTACGCTCAGAGACATCGTTTTGAGTGTGAGCACTAGGACAAGATGGGAAGAGTACCGCTTTCAATGAGAAAGCTACAAAAAAGCAACAGATGATACTCACTAGTAGAGTCGGCACGAAACACACGAATGACTGAATCAAACTGAGTGCGAACCATGGTGGCGAACATCTAGTAAATAGAACCTAACTGTGAGAGGATATGAATTAGATCCAAGTATGATGAGAATAATCATCAATAAAGATCACATAGTATCGATAACCCTCTTTCGAAACGAAGGGAGCTGAACCCCAAACATCAGAGTGAACAAGATCAAAAGGACGAGTAGAAATAGAATCACTAGAGGGGTAGGGGAGCTGCAACTGCTTGCCAAGCTTGCAACCCATACAATGTAAAGAGGTGCCCCCTAGAAACAGACCCAAGAACACCACGACCGACTAAAGACGATAGACGCAAGTCACAGAGATGACTGAGACGATGGTGCCACTAAGCGAAGGAGGTAGTGGAGGACGCTGCAAGACCAGAGATAGTGGTAGTAGATGACCATGGTTATTAAGGCGTCGCTAAAGCGTCGCCTAAGCGGTAAGGCGCCACGGAGGCCAAGCGTCGCCCGCCTTTTGCCGCTGTCGTCGCTTGCTGCCGTCGCCGTCTTGGCGTTGGAGAGCCAGATCCGGGTGGGAGGTGGAGCAGAGGAGGTCCCGTACGCCGGATCCGAGCGGGAGAGACCTCGGGTGACGTCGGGAGCCGGAGCCGAGGCGAGGAGAGGAGCGGGACGCCGGCGACGCGGGGGGTAGGGAGGTCTGGCGGTGCATCAGGGGAGCATGGGAGGCCTCCCCCTCGGACGGGAGAGGGCGAGGATCTGCGCCACCACCGGGGGAGAAGGGGAGGAGGCGCCGGATCCGCTGTCGGGGGAGGAGAAGAGGGGAGGCGCCAGATCCGCCGCTGGGGGAGGAGAATAGGAGGCGTAGGATCCGCCGTTGGGGGAGGAGAATGGAGAGAGATGCGCAGGATGGCTTTGATATAAGGGTTGCACGTGGTGGTCTTGGGCCAAATGACTGATGGGCTGACTGAGGTTAGCCTTTTTTTTTTTTCATTTTTGCTTTCTCTTCTATTTTCTTTTTTTGTTCTGCTCTTCTTCCACACTTTTCTGCTCTTCTTCTTCTTTCAGCCCCGGATCTTCCTCCGCCCGTTGCGCCTTAAGAGTGTGTAAGGCGTCGCCTCGCCTCACGTCTTACCGCTTAAAAGGTGTGAGGGGGTGGGTCGCCTCGCCTTACCGCCTTAATAACCATGTAGATGACTGGCTGGTGGAGACAGCGGAAGGAAGATGAAGCCAGTCGAGCTCTCAAAGATGCTGCGAATCACGACGTCGAGGGGCAGTACCAAGCAGAGTCCCTGTGCGGCGGCCCTGAACACAACAAGAGTCAGACTGAAGAACAACACGACAGTCGTGATCAGTGATCTGACCAGCTGACATAAGCTGCATAGTAAACTGAGGAACATGAGACTGCATGAACATGAAAAGATGAAGTGGAAAGGGTGCCTTGGCCTGCAACAGGAAGAGAGATATCATCTGCAGTCTGAACAGTGGAAGGAAAATCTGTGGAACACACAGAAGTGAGGTGGGTAGAATTCGGTGTCATGTGCAAGGAAGCACCAGAGTCCAAGATCCACGAAGATAAGATACCTGACGAGGGAGGAGGCGGAAGCGAGAAAGTCTACTGGGAAGCAAAAGCCAAACGAGCAGAACCCGAGGAGTTTGAGGAGGAGCTGACACCGAGGCGCTGAAGTAGTGAGAGGAGCTGCTGTGTGGCGTCATTGGAGGAGCCCTGGCGAGAGGCGCTAGCTCCCGAGTGAGAGGAATGTCCAAAGCCTTTAGGGGGGATGTCCACCCCGGCGACCCTGATCCCTCCTTCGCTTGTAGCGATCGATATCTGTGGGTCACACGCCGACGAGAGGTGCAATGGAGACCGCAATAAAGCAAACAACCATCGGAGGAGTGGCGGGGATCACGATCGATGTCAAGGAACTGACGAAGGAGCAGTCTTTGAAGCGCATAAGACAGATCAGATTCGAGCCACGCCACGGTGATGAGTCTCTTCAGCATGCACACCCGTGAGGGCCTCTACCAAGCTCGGGCGCGGGTGGCGAGCTAGGAACTGAGCACACACAGTCTCGAACCCAAGCCGGAGACACGTCAGGAAGTCGTAGAGATGGCGAGTCTCTTGCGTGGCGCGAGTCCGCACACACAGCGAGGACAGTCCATGAGACATCCGCCCCAGAGAGTCAAGCCGACGCCACACCTCGACAACCTTCGGTAGAAGTCATCCACGGTGGCATCGAGTGCTTGAAGAGAATGCGCCGTGTGCATCGAGAGATACATAGCATCACTTGTTGGCTGGTAGTGAGCTCGGAGGCGCTCCCACAAGCTGTGTCGTCGGCAGCTCCACCACATCCATGGAGACGGTCACGGCCATGCTATCCACCAGGATGGCGGTAGCACGAGCCTCGGCATCCTGTCAGTGCTCGCAGGCGTGCAGCTTAGACTGGTAGAGCTCCAAGGCCTCCTCTAGTGCAGCATTGGCGGTCTCCTTAACCGCCTGATCCGCACCAGCATGGAGAGCGGGCAAAACTGGCGGTGTAGGGTGAGGCGGACAGGGGTGCTCGCCGGTGAGATGACCCGTAAACGCCGGCCGTTGAGGTGGATCTCGCTGAACGATCCACTCAAAGTTCGCCCCGCCGAATCGAATCAAAGTGAAGGATGGCGGCGAGCCACCGGTAGAAGCCATCAAGGATGACCTGACCAGATAGAGAGGCTAGAGAAACTGATGACTGCGGTGGCTTCAAAAACACCAGAGAGGCCAAGTGGCTTCAAAAACAGAGCCCTGCTCTTTTTTCACAAGCTTCGGTGGCTTCAAGTAGAGCTTCAGGGACTGGCGACGTCGGAGGTGACGGCTGGCGACGCTCGGGCGCAAGCCATAGCAGGGCGGGAGTCACAGCAGGTCGGCGACCACACCAGAGCGACGACCGCACTAGAGCGGCTCGAGCGCGAGTCACTGTGAGGCGGGATCAGCCATGAGACGCGGGTCCACTGGCTGTGCAACGGCGCTGGTCGCGGTGGTGGATCCGACATGGGGACGCAGAGGCCGGCTTGGGCTTAGGGGTTGAGTAGGGCCCAGATCCGACATGGGGAGGCGGGCTCCGGTGCAGGGGCGCAAGATCTGGCGGTGGTGGCTCCGGCGTGAGGACTGTACGTAGAGACCACCTTGAGGACGCAGAGGCCGACTCAGGTGGCAGGGGAAGAGGAGGCGATGGCAGCGGAAACAAAGGAGAGGAGGGCTCGGGTGACCGGCGGCGGCGGTAAAAAACCTTAACCCTAATTTTGCTCTGATACCATGTTGGAATGAGGGTTATATTCATTCCAATGGGCCAGGAGGCTAATATATAACATGTAAAGGGTTGACAATATACAAAGAACATCCTATGCTATAGACATATCTAACAGTCAGGCAACCATACAAGCAGATAGAAAAATTGCACTTACGGGCATCCACATAGGATAGGCCGCATGAAAAGTTCATTAAACCAATGTATAGTTTTGCGTAATGGTTACAAATATTGCACTTCATTACTAGTTTATAATAACGTTCTAGAATATGTAAAATTGCATTTAATTACTAGTTTATAATAATATCAGGCCTGGTATACGGTTTTACTACTTAAAACTTACATATCTGTACTTATATAGCAAGGCAAACATATTACATCTTTCTTTCATTTATATAGATTGGAGCGTTAAGGAAGTGTCCACAAACATTAAATACATCTTTTTTATCATGTGGGGAGTCTGCCTTCTTTCTTTTTTAAAGCCCGGCCCACGGTTCAACCCGAGTAAACAGGCTGAATACGCTAACTGTGTATGCGGCACTTTTAACCATTTTAATCTTTCAATCCGGCCATTTTTCAACAATCAAACTGAAAAGGCTACCTTTTCCTTTCATACAGCCTTTTTACAAGGCCTGACTGGCCTTCTTTTGGAATGCTGATTAAAATTGTGTGCTAAAGGAACTGCACTTTACTGTAAGACAGCAGGATTTAGAAACAGGGACCAGGCATTGCTTACAGAAATTGAACCAGGATCTCCCCAATTGTGTTACCCTTTTGTTGTACCAACGAGAGGTACTAAATTCGTGCAGCGCTACTTCTAAAAAAGGGATTTCTTTTTGTTTCATATCTTAAAAAAATAAATATTTTGGCTTCTTTTGGTTTCTTGAAGGAAGAACCCTTTGCCAATGTTTATATGTATTTATGACAAAATCTGTCGCACTAAATTTTTTTTACAGTAATAGACCCAACTGTAATTATATATTTGTCCCCACAATTATGAATGTATGATGCTCTGGATCCACCACTGATTCTAAAAGGAACATATATTTGCATTATGTAATATCTATCTGCACATACTTCTTCATTTTTACTTTTGTTTAGCTGTAAATGTTTCTCGTAAGGCACTTACAACTTGATTGTGATTTATGACTAATGTTTAATGCTGACATTTCATAGCAAAATATAAACTCCCCATTCTAAGAAATGACTTTGTCTATTCCTCTTCCAACTTTCGGTTATTTAGAAATAATGCGGGTATCAAGTATGGTCCATGACCATGGATTCAGCGATTTTGACAGGCGTCGGTATAGAAGTCCCAGTCCTATGTCTTCACCAATTGTGCGGCCTAACCTACATGGCAATGGCTTTGGTCCTTGGAGTGGGCTACACCAAGAGGTAGGCATAAGAAATTAATCATTGAAACAAACTTCCTCTTTTACATATTTTAATCACTTCAAGAGCCTTCTTTTGCTATTCAATGTTTCATTATTTTCAGCTTACAATTATGGAACGTTTTGCTTTGATGGTAGATATAAAATCATGAAAGCTCTCTATCATTGTTAGTATGTTCTGTTGCTGACATACTTCAGGATGTGTTTATATATATATAACAGAGGTTAGGCTTTCCTCCTCCTGGAACAAGTATGGACTGGCAAGGAGCACCACCAAGTCCTGGCTCTTATATCGTCAAGAAGATCATACGCTTGGAGGTCCCAGTTGATGCTTACCCTAATGTATGCCTTCCACAACTTGTGCAATATCCTTCAGCACAAAACAATCAACAATGTTTGCAGCTTTTAATCTGTTCTATTTTCAATTTGCTCCAGTTCAATTTTGTGGGACGCATTCTAGGACCAAGGGGTAATTCTCTAAAGCGGGTTGAAGCATCAACTGGTTGCCGTGTTTTCATTAGAGGGAAAGGTTCCATCAAAGATACAAACAAGGTAACAAATATTTTGTAACATTAGTAATTTATGTTATATTAAATTTACCCAACTTTTAAAGCTTGTTAGGTCAAGAAATTTCTTTGCTATTTTTAATTTAATTTCCTTTGCTGAACTCTTTGAACTACTCTCCTCTTTAGCTTTCTTGCTTGACTAGAAATCCCAATTATCAATCTCTAATGCTGAATTAGTATTTCCGTTTAATATTTCCAAATTCTGATCTTCAAATGTGTGCCTAACTTGATCAGAAATTTTAATACATAAGATGAAAAGCACAAAATACCTACTGTTTTGATGGCCAACTTGTAGGTAGATTCAAGCCAATTTTATACTTTTCAAGGCAGATTTTATAGTGTGTTGGGACTTGGGACCTAAATATGCAAATTTGGACTCTCTGTGTATACTGCACTAGTCCAGGATCACGCTAATGCACACAGCGGCAACATCGATGAAATACTATTCCATATGCAAAAATAACTAAGAAATATGCAATTAACAATAATTATCAAAGTAACGATCTTAAGGTTAAAGTTTAAATTAATGCCCCAGAAAGCAAATATCTCAAATAAGCTATAGTGGAAGGAAACAGAATAACTTCAATGTAGTCATCTATATGTTCACAGGCAATCGACTAGGGTTGCGCGACCTAGTTCTCCATGATTCTTGAAGTTGACCCTGGTGACCAACGATTAACTGATGTAGTCTTTATCAACTGAACAACATTGTTTATAGCAAGAGTGAGTACATGGAGTACTCAGCAAGCTGTACCACATAATGCAATTATAGATGATGGCTTATTCCAAAGGACATATATAGTTCTTTTGCAAAAAGCAACAATTGCAGTTGAATACGAATGATAGATTGAAAACATAATTGGAAACAAATAATAATAATAATTTAAGAAGTATTTCTACGAAGCTCACTTAGTCTAAATCAATTCTTTCACACAGCTGCGTAAGTTTATTCACACAGCTGCATAAGTTTATTCACACAGCTGTCCCTCTCAATTTGTTTTGTAAAATCTACCTCGTGTGAAATCCACGAGCATTTCCACCACCGCGGACGCGGCTATTCGAATAAATTGTTAACACTTTGCAGATGTTTTACATTTTATCCATAAGATACGATCACCTCATCATGTTTGTCATGACCAACCATACAAAAGTATGTGACTGAGCAATCATAACAAAGCTTTTGGGAAACTTCATCTCACCAATGACCCTCCCAGTGAGCTTTAATCTAGTAACCAAACTTCACATAGCTCGTTGGCCTGAAGCACACCATTGGATATGTAAACTACGTACCATCCATAGATGTGGTCCAACTAGTGACCCCACATCTCCACCCATCACTAAGCTAAGCTACTGCCTAAGGCGGTCACTGTTGAGACTCCATAACTTAATTAGCTAGGCATGTCCCATTCTAGGCACGTGGTCGTACTGTAAGACTCGGTTCAATGACGCACAAAGTTAAGTCCTTAATTCGATTAGGGTGAGACTTCCAAATTACTAACCTATTGACACATATCCCTTCACAAAGCCACCAGTTCACACAGTCCTTTTACTTGCCCCAATCTAAACTTTTTCCCACCTAGTTGATTAAAGTGCAACACATGCTTCCACAAAGTGACAACACATGTCATACCAATTATCTCAAATATATTTCATAATCACTTAGTCAGGTTTAAATTTGCTATTTTAAAATGATATCAATGACTAGTTGCATGGCTAAACATACTAATCGTGTCTAACCAGCTCACGTTGGTGCTATGATAATACCAACTAGTAATTAACCAAGCTAGGGTGAGAAATGATCATGGTAATACAATTATCAATGTGAGCATAATCAGATAGATTGCATAGCTAATCCCAAAGTAGTAAAACATTTAATATTGAATTAACATGCAATAATTTGAATCAAAGTAATTTTTTTTAAACTGGGTGCAATATGATCAGAGCACAACTTGCCTTGCTATAATAATGTTGCTGTTCTTTTATCTTCGATCTTCGATTTCCTTGACCTTTAGCTCCTTCCAGCTATTCCAGAACGTCTAACTAGAGAGAAAGCGCAAAAACAAACAAAACTTAAAAGGACAAATCAAATAAACTCCAAATTGAAATTGAATGGTACTGGAAAGTTGAGCTTGATTTTAGAAACTTGAATGGTTTTAATCGAAGTTCGTATGGGGAAGAACGAGATCTTGGAAGTCTGATCGGGAAGGAAAATCAAGAAAAAGAAAAGGGAGAGACCGATAGGTGGGGTCAAGGAATATTATTGAAATCTTTATTTTTGGGATTTTGGAAAATGCTAAGAATGACATGTGGGACCCATTTGAATTTCTTGACTTTTGGAATAAAAGGAAATTCAGGAAAAAGGTTTAGAGGATGACAAGTGGGCCACTGGTCGATGGACCATGTCCACGGAGAGGTGCTAGTCCACAGTGGACCAAGCTCACGGAAAAATGTTGACCAGGGTTGACTTGAAATGTGGGGGCCGCATGTAAGTGGGAGAATTGGATCTAGGGTTTGGATTGGGTGGATGACGTGTGGGACCCACACGTCAGAGAGGTGGCACGACGTGTTGGCTGACAAGGCAACGACGTGGCAGCAACGGGGCAAGATGGTGGTGGTGAAGTGGCAAGGTGGTACACTGGCGGGTGGGACCATGTTGTCATAGAGGTGGGGAGAGAGGAACAGGGGCCCACATGGAAGGGAGACAAATAGAGGGAGGTGGCGGCTATGGTGGCTCGAGAGGATGTCGGCGGTGGCGACCATGGCAACTCCGGCGATAGTGACTCGGTGGAGCTCCCACGAGATCAACGGGAGGTGGCGGCGCTAGGCACGGCGACTCCGGCGAGGTCGGGTAAGGGTGAGTGCGGCTTAGGCAAGCGCGCGAGGATGACAGGGTAAACTGAGGCGGCGACGCTTCGGCTAGAGAACGGGGATGGCGGTGAAGCATCCGCGGCGGTGCAGCTCCGATGTGGATCAGGGCAACTGGAGGCGGCAAGGTAGGAGGGAGAGGATGAAGGGCCTCACCGGTGACGGCGCAAGTGGCGAGGAGCTCGGGGACGGCTTCAATGGCGGTGGCGGTTCGGGTCAAAGGCAGGACGACGCTCCGGTGGCAGATTGACGACGGCGAGCACGGATCTAGGATGAGGGCGACATTGGGATCTCGAAGGCGGCGTCGATGAGGACGGAGAGGCACTGGATCGGCGATGGTGAGGAGCTTCAAGCTTCAGCAATGGAGACGGCCACTCGGCTTCAACTCCGGTGAGCTCGCGCAACGTGACCACAACATCTCCAGCGGTAGCACTAGGGCAACGGAAGCGACACGTCGACAGGAGCGCAAAACGAGGTTCCTCAGGCTATTTATGGCCTTGGGAGGCTGGTGTGGCATGGAAGACGAAGGTGCGGCAGAGTCCGCGTCGCGAACGCGTGCGGGCGGCGGCAGGGTCTGGTAGGTGGACCCAGGGGTGGTGGCATGGGCGCTAGGGTTCGACGGTAGTTAAATGGTGAAATTTGGTGGCGGGCGGTTGGGCAGCGGTGCTTTTGCCGATTGACAATGGGCTCGCGAAAGAGGTGGTCTGGGATGACAAGGGAAAGGAGGGGGGGGGGAGGTTGACGGTGCTGGGCCAGGTTTGAAAGCGAGAGAAGGAGAAAGAAATGAGTGGATAGCAAACTAACTCCGAAAAATCCAAGAAAATTCCATGGAACACAAGGAACCCAACTAACATTGTTTTTGATTTAATTGAAGCTTGCATTAATCATATTAAATTGTTTTAATTTCGGAAATTCCCAATTAAGGAAAATTGGTGAAATTTTTCGGGGACCTAAACTACACAAAAGTTTTTTGAAAACTCAAAATTTAGGATGTTACATAGTGCCTGCTCATCAGTTTGCTTTAGTATTTCACCAAATCTTGTCATCTGCATGGGACAGTGACAGATTAGTTTGCTCGAGGTCCACATCCTACCATGAAGAAGACCTTGAGAAACACAACACCCAATGGGGCATAGTGTACTACAGCTTACCATGGCAATAGAATTTTTGTCATATCTTTGTTTTGTTTTTTCCTTCTGGTAGGTTGACTAGGAAGGAAATATTACTACTGGATTTGATAAAGAAGGAAAATTTGAAATCTTTCTACGTTGTGTTTAGCATGCTGATTTATGCTTGATGCTGTGGCATTTTGATGCTAATGTTTAACTATAGGCAATTGACTTTTCCATTATCACAAGCATTTTAAGTGTTTGCAGAAACACACTCTAACAGGTGGGCTCCCTGGCCATTGTACCACCTATTAGCTATTCCTCCGAAAAGCTAATAGAAGCCTTTGTTTGTACAAATAGTAGAGCTCTTAACATATATTGTCTAACTCTACAAGAGCCCTCTATCAAAGAAATTGCATCCGTTTTCTGTGATTTACCCCACTATCCTGTGACTAAGACA
Source organism: Phyllostachys edulis (assembly GCA_036346405.1). NCBI lineage: Eukaryota > Viridiplantae > Streptophyta > Magnoliopsida > Poales > Poaceae > Phyllostachys > Phyllostachys edulis. The sequence goes on along the minus strand of CM070557.1, from coordinate 22,033,658 downwards.
CTTAGTGCCTTGTAACAATAGTAAGATTGAGTAATTTATTTGCTACTTTTTCTGGACGAATGTGTTGTTCTAATCTTCAATTTTCCTTTTGTTTTCAGAGGTAACAATATGTGGAAATGAATTTCTCACTTCTATCCATATATCATTTATTAGTCTTAACTAGTATTGTAGTAGTCTCTGCTCGCAAGGCATATGGCTTTGTATCTTCTCTTTTGAAAGCCAGTCTTGCCTCTTGTTAATGTTGTTACATCAATTTTGTGATAATTAAGAAGCGGCCTTTCTCCATGTCATATTTTAGAGGTTACTCACAAATTTCAGCTCCTATTGCTCCATGTCCATGTTTTTCCTTCTGTTATTGCCCCCAAGAATACACAGTTGCAAATCTTTTCTTCGATTTCTTTAGGAGGAGAAGCTAAAAGGAAAACCCGGCTATGAGCATCTGAATGATCCACTGCATGTCTTAATTGAGGCTGAGTTACCAGCCAATATCATTGATACAAGATTGAGGCAGGCACAAGAAATCATGGAGGAACTGATAAAGCCAGTGGTAAGTGTACCTTAAATTCTACCCACATGGATACTTTCTGTGTAACTGGCTAATGCTGCAGCAATGTTAATTTATTCTGAAATTTGGATAATACCACTTCAGATTTTTATAATTTGGGAAAATGCCACCATGGAGGTCATGTTAGGAAAAATATCACTCCAAAACTTCTTTAGGTGATAAAATGCCATTACAGTACGGGCTATGGCATCAACTTTCCATTAGTTATGTTGTTTTTTTATCAGTTTGCCCATGACTGTTGATGAAAGGTATTAACTTTTACGTCTTTCATGTTTGTTGGTGTATACTGTTAGGAATAGCAACTTGTATTACCAGGGGGCCAAAGGGCTAGTATATATACACAAAGTACAGGAGGTGAATATGCAAATAACCCTCCATAACAATGAGGAATAACACACTATACATATATCTCTAACACCTCCCCTTTAAACTTATGGTGGATCAACAACACTGAGTTTGAAGAGGTAGAAGCCGTGCTGTGCTCGAGTCTGGGCCTTCGTAAAGAAATCCGCTATCTAAATCTCTGAAGGCACATACTGAAGAGCAATCACCTGATCATGCACACAATACCTCATGAAGGAAGCATCAACACCAATATGCTTGGTGAGCTCATGCTTCACAGGGTCACATGCAATGCTGATAGCACCTGTACTGTCTGACAAGAGAGGAGTAGGTGTAGTGACAGAAACACCAAAATCCTCAAGTAACCACCGTAGCCAAGTAATCTCTGCTGTCAAGAGAGTCATAGCTCGCAACTCAGCCTCTGCACTCGAACGGGACACTGTAGTCTGTTTCTTCGTCTTCCAGGCAATGAGAGAACCACCAAGAAAAATACAGTAAGTAGAGATAGACCGGCGATCAGAGGGATCGCTAGCCCAAGTCGCATCCGAATAAGCCTGAAGCTGTAACGAGCTGGAGTGTGGAAAGAAGAGACAACGAGAGATAGTCCCACGAAGGTATCGCAGAACTCGAAAAAGGTGGCTGTAGTGGACCTGAGTGGGAGCAGAGACGAACTGACTAAGAATGTGGACGCGATAAGTGATATCCGGACGAGTAACAGCAAGGTAGACAAGACTCCCAACAAGATGACGATAGCGAGCCGGATCAGAAAGAGGCTTGCCATCTGAGGGTCGGAGGTGAACATTGAGCTCCATGGGAGTCTCAACAGTACGCTGATTAGTGAGAGGCGCGATCAAGAAGATCTTGAATATACTTCTGTTGGGACAAAGAAACCATCTGGAGTGGAAGTAACCTCAATCCTAAGGAAGTAATGAAGAGGACCAAGATCCGACATAAGGAACTGCTCACTAAGACGAGCCTTGACAAAGGCAATGTACTCAGAATCATTTCCGGTAATGATCATATCATCAACATACAGAAGAAGAAGAGTCCGACCATGAGACGAAGTGTGGACAAAGAGCGCAGGATCATGATAACTAGCTGAAAAGCCAGCAGCAGTGACCACAGAGGAGAAGCGCTCAAACCAAGCACGAGGGGCTTGCTTAAGGCCATAGAGAGCGACGAAGGTGACAGATCATGCTCTCAGGAACAGAATACGCAGGTGGCGGATGCATGTAGACCTCCTCACGCAACTCGCCATTAAGAAAGGCATTCTTGACATCAAGCTGAGAAACAGACCAGTGGCGAACAGACGCTACCGAAAGAAGAGTGCGGACAGTGGTCATGTGAGCTACAGGAGCAAAAGTCTCGTCGTAGTCACGACCATGCTCTTGCTGAAAGCCACGAGCAACAAGACGCGCCTTATAGCGCTCAAGAGAGCCATCAGAGCGAGTTTTAATCTTATAGACCCACTTACACGTGATGGGACGAGAGTGAGATGGAAAAGGAACAAGATCCTAAGTACCAGTACGCTCGAGGGCAGCAATCTCCTCGGCCATGGCATGCTGCCACATAGGGTGAGTAACTGAGATCTCAGAGAAGACAAAGCTCATGAGTAGTCGCACCAAAGAAACCAAAAGCAGTGGGGGCGAATCGATCGGGCGATCGCGAGAGGCGAAGCGAGGAGAAGATGATCCATCAGGGGAAGATGAAATATCAGAAGAAGATGGCTCATCTGGAAGATTCTCAATACAAGGTCGACGAGTGTAGAAGAGGGGAAAAAGGTATTGCAGTGGGAGGAGCCGAAGGAGACAAAGCAGGCGACGACAACGGCGGAGAGGCCACAGGAGGAATATGTGGAGACTCAGTGGGACGGGTGGACAAGGGCAAGACAGATATATGTGTATCTGGAAAGGTTAAAAAAGACAGAGACTTCACAGAGGAAGCCGAAGGAGAGGCAGGACGTGGGTAGAAGGGACGAGACTTATCGAAAGTCATATCCCGAGAAATCCGCATCCATCGACCAACAGGATCCCAGCACCGATAGCTCTTGTGCTCGGCACTGTATCCTAGAAAGACACACTCAACAGATCGGCCGGTTTGGTGCGTTCTCGAGGCGAGGAGAACGAGCAAACGCAGCCCAAAGCATTTAATGGTAGAGTAGTCGAAGAAGACCACAGAGACGCCAACAGGATCGCACTCAAGAGCAAAAGAGGGCTGGATGTTGACGAGATAGGTGGCAGTGCAAACAGCCTCGGCCCAAAAGTGAGGTAGAATAGAGGCTGCAATCATCAGTGCACGAGCCGTCTCAAGGAGGTGACGATGCTTGCGCTCAGCGACACCATTCTGACCATGAGCACCAGGACAAGAGAACTGAGCGAGAGTGCCTTGCTCAACAAGGAAGTTGCGCAGGTAACGAGAGAGGTACTCGCCAGCAGAGTCAGCACGAAAGACACGAATAGGAGTGGAGAACTGTGTACGAACCATAGTGGCAAATTGTTTATAGATAGACAAGACCTCACTACGAGAAGACATGAAATATATCCAAGTGTGGCGAGAGAAATCATCTATAAATATGATATAATATCGATGACCCCTTCCGAAACGAATGGAGCCAGACCCCAATAATCTGAATGAACAAGATCAAATGGACGCTGAGACACTGACTCACTATGAGGATAAGGAAGCTGAATCTGTTTATCTAACTTACAGCCTTGACAATCTAAAGACACGTCTCCTGAGATAGACCCCAGAAGGCCACGACGAACTAAAGACGACAGACGAGATCCACACAGATGACCAAAATGGTGATGCCACTGCTGGAAAGAGCTAGTAGACGGAGTGGCAGAAGTGGAGAGACTGGCGCCGACGATGGCAGTGGAAGGAAGGTGAAGCCAGTCAAGCTCCCAGAGACGTTGTGAGTCAAGGTGGCGGCGGTGACGCGTCAGAGCGGGGACGACAATGGGCGATGGTGGCTGGCAGGTTTGGCCGGATCCGGAGGCGAGACGGTGAGTGAAAGCGGCGCCAAGGCCCACTCGTGAGAAGAGGCGGCGGATCAAGCGGCGGCGGCCGATGTCGTGTCGTGGCGACCTCAGTGGCAGAGCGGCAACGACAATGAAGCGGCGATCGACCGTGGAGGCGGCACCAGCGAGGGGAGGCGGCGGAGAACTGTGAGGTGTCGGCTGGCGACGCGAGCGACACAGCGACAAGGAGGAGGTGGAAGCCAAAGAAGAACGCATAAGGCGCTGCCGGAATCTCCGGCGGTCGCCTCGAGAGGCTGCGCCCAGCCGCCAGAGCGGGCGGCCGCTAGGGCGCACACGGAGAGGAGAACCGATCTTCGCTGGTGTTCCAGGCGGCGCAAGGAAGATGCTCCAGCCGGCGCGGCGAAGATGCTCCAGGCGGTGGCCTTGCAGGGGAGGGAAGTCGGTGGCGGCGGCTAGGACAGGGGAGGACGAGTTGCGCGTCCTGGAGAGGAAAACCTAATTGGCTCTGATACCATGTTAGGAATAGCAACTTGTATTACCAGGGAGCCAAAGGGCCAGTATATATACACAAAGTACAGGAGGTGAATATGCAAATAACCCCTCATAACAATGGGGAATAACACACTAGTTTCCCTAGTGGGTTGTGGCAAATTGACGGTCCGAAGCGGAGGTTGACATATTCCTTGAAGTTGTGCCTATTTGGCTCGCCCTCATCCCGTTCTTACTGGAAATACCATTGCTGGGCAATTCTGGTAAGATGGTACGATGCGAGCCACACCTTCTCCGTCTTTGACGTCTTTTGCCACCTAAAAAATTGCTCACAACGCTGCAACCATCCCAAAGGATCACCTTTACCTTCATATGTTGGGAATTCAAGCTTGTGGTAGCATGGAGGTTGCGATCCGTCGTTGCGGGCTGCTGCCGCGTTGACAGGTGCTGTCGCGCCAGGTGGTAGGGATAGCAAGCCGTCACCGGTCTTCTTCTACAAGGTTGTCATCCGGTCGTGCATCCCGGTGACTTGCTCTTGCATGGCTTTGACCGCATTGGTGGTTTCCTTCATGGCGACCGTCAGCTGGGCCAACTGATCGGTGATGTCCGTGAGCTGCGCCTCCAAATCCGTGTTCATGGCGTCCGAGGATGTCGGCTTTGATACCAAGTTGTCACGGCCAGGCCTTGGCCGTAAGTTGTAGTCGTAGGTAGAGGGCACCGCCGACGCACCGCCGAGCACCATGATCGGTAATGTATGAAGCGGCAGAGGAGACGTCGGGATAGGAAAGAAGCAATAGGGCAAAGAGAGAGAGAGAGAGAGAGAGAGAGATTGGATAAATTTTCGCTTAATCCCTTAACTGATTCGGCCGGGCCTTTTTATCCTTATGCAACCGGCCTCTAAAAATAATATCTATCTCGGCCTCTAACAATAATATCTATCTCAAACTCTATCCCTAACACAAAACGAACTTTTATCTCCTAATTCAAACTTTATCTCTAATGCACTCCTATTGCAACCGACTGGGACTCCATGCCGCGTGCTGTTGCGTTGCCTTGGTGTTGGTGGTGACACTGGTATGGAATACCGTACATGACAGGCACAGTCCTCGACTGTTGCGTGGGGTCTTCACTACCAGCGCCGGCAGCCTGCTGCCATGGTTTTGGCGAGTTAGGATTTGGTGTTATGTTTTAGGAAGTCTTATTTCCTTCCATCTTTTAGTGATTGGCTCAGAGCCCTTGTGGTGGTTTTAGATGTGGAAAGCTTGAAAGGAGCACCTCCTGTAATGCAACAGGACTTGTATCCAGTAATTAGTTTCAGTTAGCATGAACATTAAATTGTTGACTATGGTATAACTTTGCAAACTGTAGTCTAGAACCTGTACAAAGAACTAGAACTTGAAACTAAAGAGTGTTGCAGTGAACCAGAAATACTTCAAAGTACACATAAAGTTATGTAAACCTACAAAATTTCAATTTCAAATTCATCCCTAGTATCAAGGACCAAAAAAGACGTCAGGCATGATTTTCCCAACCATCAAATCATTGCTTTGTTGAATGCTTCAATTTATTGTCCAAAGTGATTGTTTTGATTGCTTAGGTGCAAACCATATTTCTGTGGAATGTGGTACATCTGGGTCACAGTACGCAGTACTCCACTTTTACTCCCAAACTACATAGCGATGTAATACCACATACCTTGAATTGTACCCGAGTCGATGAATCCGGTATGTGGTGAATCTGGTAACTATGGTGCAAATGTGGAGGCGACTACAAAGGGTCAGGGTTTCAGTTTTTTGGTGCCGGACCGATTCGCACTACCCCTCCAGTTAGGAAAAACTGGCTTATTTGATGCCTTAGAATTACTCTATTTCTAGCATTTCATAAGCAATTTTTGGCCAGTTTTTCAGGCTATCTTCCAAATTCCGATAGATCTTCTTGAATAGTAATTTATCATTCTTTCACGCAATGTCTGTAAAGTAGTTTGTATTTTTCTATCTTATTAATGAATTACTTACAGTTATTAATGGCTTCCATATAATACTTATGTTCAGAACTCATTCTCCATTTTGTTTCCCCATGTAGGATGAATCACAAGATTTCTATAAAAGGCAGCAGCTGAGAGAATTGGCAATGCTGAATTCAACTCTCAGAGAGGATAGTCCTCATCCTGGAAGCGTCTCTCCATTCAGCAACGGTGGCATGAAACGTGCGAAACCGAGCCAGTAGATAAGCTATTTTGCCCACCCTTCGTGGTGCAGTGTCAAAGGGCCTTATGCCCCTAAGCATGCCTTCGAGCTCGAGTTGTTCATTTGTGGGCATTTGTGTAAGAAACAGTATGCTTTTGCTGGATGGTTAGTCGGGTATCAAGTGGGTTTTCTCCTTGGGATAACGAGAAATCAGTGCCTGTTAGAACGGTCTCAATCGTTTGGTGGATCCAGCTGTGTTGTTGTAAGGTCAGAACATTCATTTTGTTCGTTATTGACTGTTAACCCTAGTAGCTTGTGATGCTAAGGATAGGTGGTTTACCTTTTACAGGAGAGATTTGAGAAGTTTGGCAATGTCAGCTTTTAATTTAGATGTTTAATTAGCTTGTATTATATCTATTTAACATCATGGAGTTGCAAAATGCAGATGCTGATGTACAACTTTGAATTAACAATGTGGATTCAGGGCGTTCTGTATTCTTGCGAAGGGCCGTATTTCCATTTCCAGTATGATGGACGATTGGAAAGTTGAATGATTACTTATATGTATATTTTTTAATGAACTATCAGCTAGGTTGCATTTTCCAATTTGAATTCTTCAGTGGTTAGCATCGTTTCAGCTCATCATAAACATGTTTAAGTTCACTTGACCATTTAATAATCAAAAGATTTATCTGGACCCAGGAAAATTATCCAATATATATTGTAATGAGTTGTCAGTTTGCATTTGCTTGTTCAATCTTAACTATGCAGTTCTCTTGTCAGATAACTATCCAATCAAATTTTTTTTTTAATGAAGAACAGAAGGAAAGGCTCCTACTGTATATATGTAGATAAACAACAGCGAGCGAACGAACAGCCGAACAGCTGATAGAACATGATGAGATGGCCGGCTCAAGATTTTTGTTTGCCTTATGGATAACCATGGCAAAGACTTTGGTGAAGGTGCTGCACCAATCAGCAAAACAAGGATCGAGATGGTGGAAGATTATGTTGTTTCTTCTTATCCAAATAGCCTAAGTAGTTAGCACAATGATCTCCATGAAGAAGAGTCTTGAATCTTGAGTTTATGGTGAAGGATTGCCTGATAAGTCGAACGAAGCTGCGAACGCTGGGGACCAACATAGCTCTAGCAGGTTTGAACAAAAGGGCAGGTCTAGAAGAGATGTTGGAGGGTTTCCTCTACTCTTTGATCGCATAAGGTGCAAGTATAATCTATAATCTTCCTCCGTAAAATGTTTCTCGTGTTCAGTCTGTCTCTGAGAAGCCGGAAGAAGACTTTGTGGCGTTTTTGACACGAGCTAGCCCAAAGCCAGCTGAAAAAAATGGGGAATATGAGACCTGCCCATGAGCTGTTGGTATCCAATCAATTCATACCGCCGCTATAGTCGATAACAGGTGTAGCAATCCAAGATACAATTTACTCATGCATATAATCCCTTTTTGTAATGTTGTAACTAGAGCTATTTGTCTTCACAAAACCCTTGAGCGTAACCCATGTTAACCACTAAACCTCAAATTTAGGCGACAAAGATCGAAGTAAGAGCATCTACACTGCTCCGTTTTTAATGCAATCTAACATGAGGTGGTAGTTTAGATAGGGTCCACAACTTTTAATTGAAATTTCCCTAAAAAAACTTTTGAGCTGTCAGCGAAAAACTCCAACTCGAATGGATCGTAGCTTTAGTAGGCCCCAAAATTTATAATCGTAACTCCCTAAAAAAACTTTTTAATTGGAAAACTCAAAAACTCCCACTTCGACTTGTATATCTCAGGTTAGGTCACTAATTTTAATTTAACCTACCGATGATTAATGAAACCACGGTAACTCTTTTTTAAAACTACTATGTTTGTTGAGACTTTATCTCTCCTACATGGACGGTTAGCATCGAAGATATTCCACGTAGGTTATCGACTTCCTATTTACTTGGAGATACAACTTGGTGATTGGTCTTAATAATAACAAGAAATATATTTAACTACAGTTGGTAGAACTTTTTTTTATTAATTAATATTTTTTTTTAATTTTATTTTAAAGTTAACCCCGCCGCACTTTATTTCTAATTCTGACCCCTTTGTCACGCCACGGGTGGTAGCGTGACAAAACAATATTGTCACGCGTCAGAATAAGTCCCCAAAATAGCACTTTTTGTCACGCCACTGGTTTTGGCGTGACCAAATAACACTATCACGCTACTTCCAGTGGCGTGACAAAAGTTTGATCAGAAATGAGCTGACGTGACAGTGTTATTTTGTCACACCACGGAGGTGGCGTGACCAAAGAGGTTAGAATTGGAAATAAAGTGCGCTGGGGTTAACTTTAAAATTAAATTCAAAAAACGGTTAATTAATAAAAAAAAATTCCAGTTGGTATGGCCATTTTGACGTCTTCCATGTGCTAAATGTCAAAGTTTGAAAAGTTCAACCAAACAGCTCTAACCCACTGCCATCCTCGGAATGCGCGACAACAGAAGCACCTTCCCCTATAGGAAACCTAGATTGACTGCAGTTCACAGCACGGAAAGCAGAGACCTGACCTAGTGACCTGAAAGTTCGTCTACTCATGCAATTTTGATTAGTACATATAGGAGAGTGGTATGACACAGATGATAGGCGCTGTTGCTGGAACTAAAAACTTGCATGATGTAAAATTAAAGCCTGGAAGTATCCAGATGCACAAATACTAGAATAGATGCGTGAACATTAGAATGGAAAACATAACATGTAAGGAAAAAAATACGCATAGAAAATAGTAGACACAATATATTACCATTGCAGAAAGAAGAGGCGCCATGGGCACCCTCAGGGACGGAGCCAGCGCCGATCCGGGCCTCGGGCCGGTCCAACACGGTCCAAAGTAAAATTATAGTTGGCTTTTGATATTTTTATTTTCACTTTTAGCTGATATTTTTAGCTAAGTCTTAGACCATTGTTCGAGAAGCCCAACATCCAGCTCCTTACCTGGGCACCACCGGCCACGGCCCCGCGGCTGGTAAATGCACAGGCGAGCAGTCATGCAACCGATCACATAAGCAACACGATAATAGATCGAGAAAAGTGAGCGTTGATAACCTTTTACTGCAGTACACCATCTATCTGTCACTGGAAATTCTCGTCAAGATACCGCTGTCAGTGCTGACAGCAAGCACAGACCTGACCTGCACGTGTGCACATTAAACTAACGAAAAAGATAATTTGCCCCGGTCATCTCAACCACACGCACCACATCCTGCGGGGCTGAACCACGACCACCGGATCACAAGAACAGCTACCCAAGTCTTAAACAATCACCAGAAAAAGGCTACACAATCCACATGCAACGTATTTCAGTACCAGCACCAGAAGAAAGCTATGCCAGTAGAGCTCCAAAAGGCCATCCCAGCGGTACAAACTTTGACCACTTTTTGGCTAAAATGACAATATTTCATGACAAAATAACAAAAATAGGTCTCCTTCCTGCGTGAAGACAAAATAGCAAAAATAGGCCTCCTTCCTGCGTGAACTAATGGGTAAAAATGTCATCGGTGCCGCGCTCAAAATGCAAGGGAGGAACCTGCTGCGCCCTAGGGGAGGTAGGACACGCGTCGCCTCACGACGCGCGGCAGGAGACTTGGCGTGCCCCTAGTTCACGGCAGGTCACCTGCCGCTAACTGGGGGTGCTTCTCGCCCAGAGGCGGGCACACCGGCTGCGACACAAATGGCTCCGGGGCTAGGGCCTCGACGCCCTCCTTCTTTATTGCTGGCGGTGGTGGTGGCGGTAGCGGACAGCAGTGCCTTCTCCTTCGGTGGCGGTGGCGGCAGCGGTACCTTCTCCTTTGGTAGAGGTGGAGGTGGTGGCGGGGGCAAAGGAAGGGTGGGGCGGCACGAGGGCGAAGGCAGAGGTGGAGGCAGAGGTGGAGTCGGAGGTGGGGATGGTGGCACCGGGTAGCAGAAGTTGATGGCCTCGTTGGGGTCACAGATGCGAACGCATGCGGCATCGTAGGTGGTGGCGGCCTCCTTGGTGGTGTCAAAGGTGTTGAGCCATAGACGGCGGTGGAGGTGTGGCTTACGAATCTCCGACACCCACTTCCCCCATGACCGCTTTCGCACGCCACTATACTTCGGCATCGCCTGCCTGCTGCTGACCCATAGCATGCACTGTCGTGTCATGCCCACCACCATTGGATGACGAGTCGGTGGCATCATCATCATGCACATACATGCGCCACATGCGGTGCCGTGGAACCTCCTCTGTCACCTTCCCCGCCGCCGCCGCCTCTAGGCTAGGCTTCATAGCCCCCACGCCCCAACACCTCCTCTTCAGCCCGTAGACGTCGTAAGTGCCCTAGACTCAGCCCTCGATCGCTGCCATGGATGCTTGCCTCGCCGCCTCGTCTAGGGTTAGGGTTTATACCCCTCCAAATTACCCTGTGGGCAAAGTGAAATTGGAAAGCAAGTGGGAAATCGAAGAGAAGGGGAGAATTTTGGGAGGAGACGATCTGGGGTGAATGGGGGATATAATGTGAACATTGATAGGGGCATTTTTGGTAGTTTCGTGGTGGGGGTTTATTGCAATGAATCTTCTTCTCCGGGCTAGGTGCGGCCATGTGGTGCGTCGGTTGCCATGTGGGTAGGGGTGCAAACGGAACGGATAGTTCCCGACCGACCGAATAAATGTGGGCAAAATTCGGTTTTTTTCCCGGATATTCGGAGGGTTTTTTGGATTCGGATATTTTTCACCGGATACGGATTCGAATAGTTAGTTATCCAGTTTATTCAGAACTATCCGGGATTAAATTCAGATATAACCGATGACTATCCAAATTTTTCATGCACAGAGCTCGTAGGCCATTTCTCCTCCCTCCCGCGCGCTCCCACACACGGCACACTGCACAGCTCCTCCTCCCACGCGCTCCCAAATCCCCTACCTAACCCCGCCGCCTCCCTTCCCTGCCTCGCCACCGCCTCCCTTCCCTTATTCGCCGCCGCCGCCTCCTCCCCTCGACGCCGTCGCCTCCTTCCCTAACCCTCATGGCGCCTCCCCTTCCCTCCCCGGCGCCTCCTTCCCTCCTCACCGCCAAGATCCCAAAAACTCATGAGGCGATCTCCTGCTCCACATCTACCGCACCGCCACCTACAACTCCCTCCGCGACCTCCATCGAAGCGCCACTCCCACAAGCTCGACTCCATGAAGTCCATTGCTTAAGCGGCAGCAGCCCTCCTCCAACTCCAATTCCTCCTCCCACTGCCGTGTCCTCGTCGTCACGGGCCAAGAAGATGGACCGCGTCGAGACCAAACCTCAAGGACGCCGCATGGAGCCGCTGTCCGACCAAGCTCAAGTCTGGCGCCGCGTGCTCTTCGTCATCTTCGCCCGCTCAACTCGCTCTTCGAGGGCCGCGACTGCCGCTAAGCCGCCCTTCGTGCCGTCTTTGCTCGTCAACAGATGAGCCACCAAGCATCCACAGGAACGACCCCACCGATCGCTCCATGGTCTTCCTCTACTTCCTCTGCTCCATCAAGATCGGGACCAACTGCAGAGCCGCCACCAAGGCCTCACACAAACGGCCATGCAGAGGCGGGGTTCTTCCCATGAAGACCGGTGGTGCGTCAAATACCGTGAGGAGGGCCTCAAATGCAGGTGATGACTTAGTTTTGAGTTACGTGGTTTGATTATTTGGACCATTTGTTAGGGTTTAGACTTTAGAAAAATCAAGTGTTAAGCAGAATCTGAATTCTTTGAGGTAGGTGAATTTGTTATGTAGGAAGATGCGGGGAGGCTGAAATTTCTGTGCTATTCTAATGATGGAGTTGATGAACATATGATTTGGTGAGTGTGCTAGCTCATTTTGCTAACAACCAGGGAGTTGTTATCAACTGCTATGTCTCCCCCCAGGTTGGTAGGTTTGAAGAATATCTTTGCTCAACAGCTTCCTAATATGCCCAAAGAGTATATTGTCTGTCTCGTTATGGATAGGTAATGCCCAATGCAATGTGACTGTTTTATAATTTAGATATAGTCAATGTGGCTGTTTTTCAGAAATTGCTTCTAAGATTATTAAATTGCATGCCTAGATGCTGATGGGCTCACTCATTTCTTAACTTATGCAGATAACAATGCTGTTACCTATTTTGTAAAGCAGGTGAGGCTATCTGACTTATAAGCTAAGTCTCTTGCAACGATGAATTTGTATTCTTTTGTTCAAGGAAGTGCAAAAGCTTTGCACATCATTTCATTTAGATGAAAGAAAACACGAAGTATCATAGGTTTAAGTCAAATAAATCTTCTTTGAATTGATGGAAATTGTATGCATATAAAGCACCGCCTAGTTTATGTTAATCAAGTTAATTTAGCGAAAGTTTTAAACTTTATAAATACAGCTTTTTCTAACTGAAAATATTTTAAAAGCAAATAAGCTGTCTTGTGCAATGACTTATGAGGACTTGCCTAGATCCCATGGTTCTGACCTCATAAATACCTACATATACTTGATTTTTTCAAGGGATAAACCACATACATATAGTTAGCGTGAATCATTGCCTTAGATCCATAAGAAAACTCAACCTTGTTGATGCCTTGTGAATTGTGATTACTTGACTATGAGGATGGGTTGAGGCAGAAACCTCAATCTGCGCACACTAGTGTTACTGCAATCAATATCGTGGATTTAGGGGTGGAATTGTTGAAAGGTTGTCCTGTGCTGCTATTTTAGGCACTCGTGAGGATTTGGTGCCGTGTTGTGGATAAAACGACAAATATATTTTCGTTTGGTGATCAAGTGTAGAACGGCATATTGCTCCCTTTATTTAGGTTAATTATGTTCTTTTTGGATTTGTTGTTAGTATAGGAAATACACTTATAGTTTGGAGTGTTGGGCAGTAATTTTTTTGTTCTGTCTTATTTAAAATTGAAACTTTTGGGATAAAACATTGGATTGATGGATTTATATTGACTATTGAGTAGGTGTTGTGCTAAAGAAAGCAAGGAAGGTCACAAATGGGAAGGACGATGCCAATGTATCGCTGGGAGCTTTTATGGATACTCTCGTTGTTCTCCCAGGTGATCTTGTTCAAGTGATTGGAAAGGTAGGTTTAATGCACTTACTCACTTAGTATGTTATGGAATACATTGAGTTCTCATTGATGTTCATGACAACTGTAATTTTTCCAGGATTTTTCACTCCCTACTAAAGATGTTTGTAGAACTCCTGATTGTGATGTGGTGGCAACCAGTGGATCTGTGAAGCCTCAAACTTCACATGTGAAAGATCCAAAAACATCCAGAACTCAAAATGCGTCTCCGTTAAGGTATGCTCTCAATTCAACCATTTCATCTTGTTTCATAACCCACCTTTTATTATATGCGTGCCTCATACTTTCCCCCGATAATATGACAAAAAATGAGGGTTCCTTTAACTCATACAATTGTTTCTTTCATGCTGTTGGTTCAGAATGTAGATTTCAAGCAATCTATTCTACTTGATTATATTCTACCTACTTTTACCATGTCCTATTCATTGTTGAGCTTAATTAATGCTATTTCTGTCATAGACAGGCTGAGAAGTTCAGCAGGCGGGGTCAGGAGGGTGATATCTCCATTGGGGAAAATGCTCCAAGTATTAACTCTAGTTTCGTTCTTCTATTTAGATAGTCCTTTCACCCTTATCTTCCTTGCACTAAACTGCTCATTTCTCGCTGAACTGTAATCTTTGCTAATTGTGGCTCTCAAGCTGGACATGTACGGACACATTTATCCTGGAATGGGATTTCAAGTTATGCAACTATTGGATCAAAAGATGGAAATGTTATTAATTCAGTTTTAACTACACCCATGATGGCTTCAGATGTTGAAACATCTCAACCAGCCAATAATTCAGCTACTAAAATTGTCATGTCAAGCAAAACTACTGCTAAGGTGAGCTCCTTTGGTATGTGCTAATAGTGATAAGTGTGTGTAATGATCTTACCTATAAGTTAGTGCTTGCTGTTTTTATAAACTTTTCAATCAGATCGTGTGTCTGGCTTTCTAAGGAGTGCAACATAGTATTTAGTTGTCATGTGCACTATTATCAGTTCATTCATATGGCATTCTTAAATATTATTTCAGGAATCCAAACTCAATCCATGTGCTAAGGACTTTTCTCCATCTTTTGCGAGTTCTAGACCAGTACTTGCAGCTGTTACCTATTTTGTAAAGCACGTGAGGCTATCTAACTTATAAGCTAAGTCTCTTGCAACGATGAATTTGTATTCTTTTGTTCAAGGAAGTGCAAAAGCTTTGCACATCATTTCATTTGGATGAAAGAAAACACGAAGTATCATAGGTTTAAGTCAAATAAATCTTCTTTGAATTGATGGAAATTGTATGCATATAAAGCACCGCCTAGTTTATGTTAATCAAGTTAATTTAGCGAAAGTTTTAAACTTTATAAATACAGTTTTTCTAACTGAAAATATTTTAAAAGCAAATAACTGTCTTGTGCAATGACTTATGAGGGACTTGCCTAGATCCCATGGTTACAGCCTCATAAATACCTACATATACTTGATTTTTTCAAGGGGATAAACCACATACATATAGTTAGCAGGAATCATTGCCTTAGATCCATAAGAAAACTCAACCTTGTTGATGCCTTGTGAATTGTGATTACTTGACTATGAGGATGGGTTGAGGCAGAAACCTCAATCTGCGCACACTAGTGTTACTGCAATCAATATCGTGGATTTAGGGGTGGAATTGTTGAAAGGTTGTCCTGTATACACTGATGATGATCTTCCTTTGGTATCATTCCAATCGGTTTCTAAAGGTAACTAAATTCAGAAGCTTTTATACTGTGCGGTCCCTTTGTATGTGCATCTCATAGTCCTAGCATATGGTAAGATTTACTATTTGTTTTGTTAGGTTACTATGGAGAATGTGGAAAACGAGGGGGCTACATGGAAGTAACTGGATTCAATTGATGTAAGGGAACAAATTTACAAGGTGACATCAGTAAACCTGTGTTCCAACGTCTCGGGCCAAATTCTCGCTAGCCTTATAATGAACCCACCAAAGGTCAATATAGCATGCATAGAGCACTTATTAAGATAAAAATGATTGCGGTAACGTAGATGGTTACTCCTTCTACAGGCTGAAGATGAGTCCTATGGATCCTTCATGGTAGAGAGAGATGGTATCCTTTTGTCACTGGCTCGGCGTGCAAAGGTTTGTCCCATCTCTTCTGAGATTGGTTTGTGAAAACTTGCTAGTTAGTAGTTACACTTGCTTACTTTAGCCCTGTCATGTACTTGCTACTTGCTAGTTAGTAGTTAGTAATTACTACTACTTGCTTAAATAGCCTATGTTATCGTGTGATATATTTAAATTTGTTTGTTAAACTACTAATCTAGTTGTATTTTGGACATGTAGTATGGTTGATTGATCTTTATTTGTGCAATATATATGGTTTATGTTTTCGCGCAATATCCGAATAAGTATTTGTGACCGAGACAATCCGTATTCGGCTCGGCATGTATTCGCTCCGTATTCGTGACCGAGGCTATCTGCATTCGTATTCGTATCGGACACTGTCCGTGTCCGATTCTGAATCCGAGAAAAAAATATGGAAAAGGATACGGGATGAGCGATATTCGTCTGTATCCACTCTGTTGGCACCCCTACATGTGGGGGCATGCATATTTGCTTGTGAAGCTGGGCGGGCGCGAAATGACGGGATGGCCCCTTCAGTTGGCATCTGGAATATTCCTGCAGGTTCAAAATTCAAACGGGGGTTAACTGGTAAGTAAACAGTTCAACCCGGGCAACTGTTTTTGGAACGACACTGCTATACATAACATTTTTTCTTCGTATGCGTGTACGATCCACGTGTTGCAGTATGCAACATGCAGAGGAGCCAGCTAGTGCGCGCAGCTTGCGACTGGACATGACATGGAGGCTGTAGTGGGTGTTGAGCATGCGGTAGTCTGAGAGGGAGCTAGAGCAGACGAAGGTGACACGGGGTCAGTGAGGAAGCGGCGGAGCACACCGGGAACAACATCGGCTTGGGTGAGGTGGAAGACGAGGCAGTGGTGGCTGACGCGAAGCTATAGGGTGGCTGGCGGTGGGGGTGGCAGTGGAGGGGCCACCGGGTTAGGGTCCACTGGACGCCGAGGCCAACGAGGAGGTGGGCGGAGCAGATGTGGCCGAGGTTGAGCCAGCGGGTGGTGCAGACCCAGCGGCAGGCGTCGGTGGGGTGGGCGGTGACTAGGGTGACAACCTAGCGGCTGGCGATGCGGACGGTGTAGGTGTGGTGCGTGGGCGTGGAGCAGTGGAGGCAGGTGGCATCCATGGTGGAGGAGGGATGCACCCGAGGAGGAGGAAGGCGGCACACGGGCTGGTCGGAGTCGGAGGGGGTGGCGGAGTGGGCGCTCGGGGCTGTGTTCAGGCTGTGGTGCGGCTAGGCGGGTGCCGCACGCGGAGTCACGCTCGGGCGGAGGCACAGGTGGCCGGGTCATCGTACACGCGTATGACGATTTTTCATTATAGGCAGAGCATTTCTTTTTCTGGAAGGTGCTTGCCTAGACTGGATGGACTACAACCCGATGGCAAGTGGTTTGGTTGATGCTTTTTTTAGATAATAGAAGTACAACTCCCGGCCTCTGTACCAACTAGGGATGCACACAGCCATTAAACCACCATCGGCTAAAAGATTAAAACAAAAAAAGGCCAAAAACCAACAATGACAAATAAATTATCATGCAAAGGCTAGCTTGAAAAAAAAACCACCTACCCTCGCCTCCAGGACCAACCAGGAGATCTTCCACACGTGAACAACAGTTGCGTAGCAAAGAGGTGATGATGGGTCAGTCTCTGTAGCGACGCCTCCAAGAAGGTATACGACTCACGTCGTCGTTGCCGGATCCAACCAGCGAAGGTTAGATCGGGAGTTTTCACTCCGGAGCTCAGGTACCGGTGCTCCAAAGCAACACCTTCAAGAAGGTAACGCCGCTCAGGTCGATGTCGTTGTCGGATCCAACCAGTGAAGGCCACATCAAGAGATTCACCTCGGATCGAAGGTACCAGTGATATAAAACCACGCCACAGTACGACCTCGTCGCTAGATCCAACCAATGAAGGCCAGATCACCAAGATGGCGACCGCAACATCCCCAATAGCCAACCGCCGCCAGCACGAAGGAAGGCGATGTCCACCGCAGCCCATGTGTTGGCCGGTTAACAACCGTCCACCGGGGAGGAGCCGAGCGCCGCACAAGCCACAACCACCGAGCCATCGCGATCTCTACCAACTGTGCTAAATCTGAATATGCACCACGCCACCTCTGTCGTCATGCCAACCAACGGAGAAGGGCCCTGGATCGCCATGCCAAAGATGAGTCGGTGGAGAAGGACCCCAGATCCAACCCCGACGAAAGTCTACATCGTTGGAAATCGACGGACAGACGTCGGGCATTGGGAGCGCAATGCAGATCAGGCACCACCACTGAGAAGAAGAAGCCCCACCGCCACTGCTGGCCAGTCGGCGGCCGCCACCGACGGCGGTGAGGAGGAAGGGAGGAGGAGAGGGGGGCTTGTTTGGCAACGGCTAGGGTTTTTAGGAGGAAGGGAGGAGAGCCACCTCGCTTTTCCGAGAACCCCTTTGGTTTATGCTTATCCTCTTGTATTTTGAAATAAAGTTGCAATTTGCAAAAGTTAGCAACATTATGTTGCAAGTATTTTTTTCCTGTAAAGTAGCTCTACCCCTGCTTATCCTAAGACCGTTACAAGAGGCAACTAGTTGTCTGGTTTTCAGATATTTAGTTTTTTGTCCATGGCTTCGACTTGTGCGTCAAGCATGAACTCACTTTTAATAAATTAGAATGGTTGTCGATATCATATCTACGCAGTAGACACTAGCGGATTGATTTATACGTGGATGCTATCGTTAATAACATCTTTATAATATTCTGGCCCATTAGTAGTGCGGCTCATGTGGCCCATGTGTAGTTGTAATGGTGGGAGTAGTCCTACATTATTTATGTAATATGAGTTATAGCAATATATAATACATGTTAGGTCCCAACATAGCACCTTCAGGTTAACCCTTTTATACAAAGCGAAGACGAAAGTGTAAGTGGAGTGTTATACATACGCGGGTACGCCCTATGGTTGGCTAGGCACTAAGCGGGTTTTAGGTCAAGGTGACACAGATGGTACCAGATCATCAACATTCGCTGCACGGGTGCGTGTGGGACAGGGGCGTGGGCATATGGTACATGACGCGTGTGGGCCCGAGTAGACACATGACAGAGCATATGTGCCAGCACTAGACATACATACGTGTACTGAGTGGTTCTGGACATTTGTCATGTATACGGTGTGCTGCTGAGGGTGTCAGCCCATAAGGGGTGGCGAATGTAATATCTTGGTCTGTTAGTAGTTGCGGCCCATGTGACTCGTGTGGAGTTGTAGTGGTAGGAGTAGTCCTACATTATTTATTTAAAGTGAGTTGTGGTGGTATATAATGCATATCAGGTCCAAATATAGCATCTTCGGTTTAACCATTTTACACAAAACGAGAACTAAGTGTAAGTGAGATGTTATACATGCATGGGTCTACTTTACGGTGGACTGAGACCAGGGTGTTATAATCTCATAACTAAATGGATAATAACTCCCCGTGGTATAGGGGTTGAACTGCTAGAGTCATTAAAGCTCATGATCTTTAAGTTTTTTCCCTAGGGTTTCGACTGGCGCATCACGCAAGAACCACATTCAATAACTTTAAAAAGTTGACGATATCTTGTTTATACCTCGGTAGATACTAGCAGCATTACTACTACTATTTGGTAGGTGCTACCTCTCTATAAGAGATGCCACCTAGGGTACGTTTTAATGAGGTGGAGGAAAGAGAAGGGAGAGAAGGAAATGTCATCTAGTACGTAATCGACGGCCTCGTCCAAAAAAAAGGTGCTATCGACAATTTTTTCTTTGTTGTATGGACTACCGCCTACAACTCCACACGCTTTCTGCCCCCAGGTTGATCGGTGCTCCCAACCCCCTCGCACGCGATTTTCCCCATGGCTTATCCCTCCTCGCGTAATTTCTTCACCATGCCCAGCCTCCTCGCACGTAATCTTCTCCACGCCCAACAACCTCATGCGCAATCTTCTCCACGTCTACACCTGGCACGCGCGATTTCTTCTCCACCCCCCTACACTGCACGCGATTTCTCCTCCATGACCTGCCCCTACGCGCGAAAGGAAAATGGAATCGACTTCTTCTCCACGCCCTTCTTTTCCACAACGCGTGCCTCGTCCAATCCCAGGCCTCCCCATCACCTCTCGCAGGCCGCAGCTACTGGTCACATTTGTTGAATCGAGAAGATGCCTCACCGATCTACACAGGTGGATGCGCCACCACCGACACCGCGGGGATCTCAACTGAGCACATCTGTGGAGCATGCAGCCACCTCCTCCCGCTCCAGCGCCACCGTTTGGTGGGGCGATGCATACACTGGTAGTCCTACCACCTCCTCACCTCGGGCAGTCCCTAAGAACAAGCAGGCGGGTCAAGCCGCGGCGGCTGAGTTCTCATCCCCACCCTCAGATCCACAACACTGGTACTATTTGTAATTCCCATTTTCCTAATTTGTACATTGTCAAGAGATTCGTTGTTCACAAATTCGATTCTTATTACTGCCCATTGGTAGAACAAAGTTAGTTTTCTTAATTGCCTTCATGCATGTGAGTATCTATGTGGTGGGCATGGCTATTAAGGCGTCACTTAGGCATCTCCTAAGCGGTAAGGCACAGTGAGGAGTCAAGGCGTCGCCCCTGCCTTGCCGTCGCACGTAGCCCGTGCGGCGTTGGAGAGCCAGATCTGGGCGGGAGGCAGAGCAAAGGAGGCCCCATGCGCCAGATCCGGGTGGGAGAGAGCTTGGGACAACATTGGGTAGCCGGAGCCAGGTAGGAGTGGGAGCAGGGGAGGCCCGGTGGCGCGTCGAGGGAGCAGGGGAGCGGTGGGCTGGGGAGTAGCAGGGAGCAAGGAGGTGGTGGATGGAGAGGAATTGTGAGGCGGAGGTGTCGGGGAGCTGTGGTGATGTGGCCGGCGACGACGTGGATCCGACGTCGGGGAGGTGGAGGCCGACGGCGAGGTGGATCTGGCCGAGCGAGCTCTATGGGAGATGGGGAGAGGAGAGGCGGCAATTGAGATGTGGGAGAGGAGCTCTGTGGGAGTAGTTGGGGGCGAGAGGAGATGTGGGAGCAGTTGGGGGCGACCGGGCGAGCTGGGCTGGCCTGAGTTGAGCTGAGCTGGGCTGGGTTGGGCCAGGCCGCTAGGCCTTTCTTCTCTTCTCCTCCTTTTATTTTTTTCTTTTTGTTTCCTCTGTGTCGCCTCAACATCATCCAAGGCGTCACCGCAGCGCCTCGCCTTGCCTTAGCGCCTTAGTAACCTTGGTGGTGGGTAACTATGATGTTTAGTAAATATTCGATTTCTAGAAGTTTGAAATTTAAAGAATAACTTGCTTTATCCCAATAATAAATGAAGGGGTAACTTGGTCTTAGGTTCATTCTCCCATTATGTGCAAATTTACAGTAGTGAAAGGCCAAAGCACTGATCATTTAGTTAATTGAAGTTTAGTGCTATTTCAGAAAATGGATGCCTCATTTTATACTGTCTTGTGTTGTTTTCTCTCTCTCTAATTAGTTGAATCACTATAGTACAAGACTTGTCCTGTTCAATCCAAGTTTTTAGCTTTGATTTATATATTGAATAGGTTCATTTGATGTAAAGTTTAGGCTTTTGTACTTTTAAGTATCTATTCTTTTCCCTGGTGATCATCACTAACCAAGTCTGCAAGAGAGTTAGAAGTACCTATTCTATCTGTAAGAGAGTTAGAAGTTCTTTGAATGCTATTTGGATCTGACCTGCAGTTCTTTCAGCTCATGCTACATGGTATATGTAAAAGAAGTTTTTGTGACATATGGTCTTTTGTCTTATTAAATTAACAGTTTTTTTTTCCAATAATCAAGTCTTTGATGTTAATGTAGAATAGAATCAATATAATAGGACATTCATTCTCATCTCTGAAGTTAGATTATATACCTTGGTTTCTGCATGACATCATCACAATATTTCAAAATTTCTACCACTATGTTGCTAGTAAAGTTCTGTAAACATTAATGTATGGTTTCTAAGAATAGAATTGCACTTTGGGAACATCCTGTCTAGGCCAACTATCAACTTATCCATTTATGACAAGATGTATGTATGTTTTTTCCTTCTTTTTTTTTCAGGAGGAAGGATCCTCGTCCGCTAGGTGGTTTCCTAAGTTATTTCCAAAATCCATCGAGTTCCCCATTCCACAACAGGTCCCTAATCAGTTGCCCATATCACAAAATTTCCATTTCATTGGCGGTCCTTCACACTATGCTCCATTCTCGGCACTACGACCATCGGCTGCCAAAGGGATTCCATCACCGTCACTTTCCAAGTCGAGCACTCCACTTACACCATCCGATTTGCAATCCCAGCCACCCATCATTGTTGATAGTGACGACGAGGATGGAGAAATTAGGACCGACAAGTGTCTTGCATGGAAAAAAGAGGACGACCTAAGATTGGTAAGTTTCTTATGTACTTATATCTGGTAATCTGTGTGACTCCGAGTAACTATTTTAGATCTTCGGAATGTCCACAACAGCTCATCTTCTTTGATCACAATGTAGATGAGCTCTTGATTAAATAACTCAAGTGACCCAATCAATGGGAATAACAAGAAGAATGATTGATATTGGGGAGATGTTACTAGTGTTTGCAGCATCACCACTCCAAAAAATCGGAGAAGACTAGCGTAGCAAGCCAAGGACCGTTGGCATAGTCTTAACAGGCTAGTCTACTAGTTTTAGTGCTCTTGGAACAAGGCCTTCAACATTTATGATAGTGGGCAGTCCGATGACCAGTTGATGGACAAGGCTCATGCATTCTACGA
The DNA here is from genome assembly GCA_036346405.1 of Phyllostachys edulis. Taxonomy (NCBI): domain Eukaryota; kingdom Viridiplantae; phylum Streptophyta; class Magnoliopsida; order Poales; family Poaceae; genus Phyllostachys; species Phyllostachys edulis. The sequence continues at coordinate 22,011,133 of CM070557.1, read as the reverse complement.
GGCAGACTATAAAATGGGATAGTTTCGTCACATTAATTGTTGGAAGACTGTCCGAGGCCAACCCAAGTGGCAGACATACAATGAGTGGCTTGAGAAAATGAAGAAGAGAAAGATGTCAGAAGCAGGGGAGGTAGGTGAGCATACATCGACCCCTATAGATATCGAAGATATCCCACGTCCAAAGGGAACACAAGCAGCCAAGACCGAACGTAATGGCAAAGGAAAGTCGAAGGCCGCTATAGTAGATATGGAAATGCTCGACGAGTATATAGCTGCTCAGGTTAAAGCCAAAAACAATCATAGCGGGATGCTAGAATTGCAACAACGTCTCTCTACCGAGAAGCTTGAATCAGCAAAGCTCTCAGCCCCTTGCGGCAAAGGATAACAAGACGCCAAAAATCTTGAGAAAGAGTCTGAAATGATGAAAGCGTGTAAAGAACTGATTATGCAAGATACAATAGGGATGATAGACAAAACGAAGAATGAGCATGTGAAGGCACTTAAGACTATCAGAGAGGGATTATTTGGCAACGCTCAGTAAGATCTATTCCTCGTCCTTATGTTTCCTTGTCAAGTTACTGAAATGCGGTCTAAAAGTTTGTTCTTTACATCTTGAAGGGTTTGACTACTAGTTAATTAGCTTTATCGCTTCATGCTTCATGGAAATGCTTAGTAAGATCTACTCTTATACTCCTAGTATGTTTGTCAATTGGTTCTGGAACTTCCATAATATTTCGATTACTTTTCTTGTGAGTTATTTTCTATAACTTTTTCTGGTTGGCACTGATTATTATAATCGATGCAATGATTATTGCACAGAGGATAATATGATTGCTGGATTGGATTAAAAAATGGACCATACCGAGAAGTCATTTTGTGATGCTACTCTCGAGTCCCTAGTGTTCATGTTCTGTTATTTGAACAAGCTATTGTCATATATCGTTTGATTTATTTTCATGCACATGTGAACATGGTTTGTAACTAACCTTGGAAGTTAAAGAATCACTCATTGTAGTGCTCAACAATTTACACTTGAACATGGACATATGTATGTGTGTCTCCAATTTGCAAATGTTGCTCATTGATGTAGTGATACTCTTTTCTGTCTCTACTCTGTACAACTCAAATCCTCGAGCTAGAATAAGCGTCAAGCTAGTCTCTGAGGTTGGTGCAAGAGTTGTTGCTAGTGGTGTTGTAAACGGACATGCAGACCATGTTATTATTTCTGGCCATGACGGAGGAACAGGAACTTCAAGATGGACTGGTATTAGGAATGCTGGGATTAAGGAGTCAAGATCTGCATGGAGAAAAACTTAGTCTAGCTAATCTAGTCATGGGCTAATGTAGTCAACATCTGCATGGAGATTGACTGGGATCCGTTTATATAAAACTAACATCTTCACCTCTTTGCATAGCTCAAGCCTTGCCTTTTTGGCCCAATAGCTGTTAGGAATAATCAAGATTGTTTTGCATGGTGTGAGTTAGTGCATGTGTTGGCTTGTTAGTGCGTGCATGCGTTAGATTGTTTTGCATGGCGTGAGTTAGTGCGTGCATGGGTTAGTTGGGTTGTTAGTGCATGCGTGATCGTGGCGTGAGTTTAGGGGATCGAGGCCACCAGCCAACGCCCTGGGTGTGCTTATTTAAGGTCTTGTGATCGGTTTGTATTAGTTGAGGCGAGCAAGAGAATGGTACAACCGAGAGAAGAATTTTCAATAATTGGTATTAGATCTTGAGTTCTTGATCCATGTATACCCAAGACCATGTCGCGCTCTCAAGGAAGTGGTGTCACCGGTGATGAGGCGACGTCGAGCTGCACCATCATTACCAGCGGTGGTCCGTCGAGGGTACCGAGAAGAGAAAGCAGTGTCTCTCTTCAATACCCTATGCTGAACAAGAGCAACGACGGTACGTGGGAAATCAAGATGAAGGTGTTCATGAAGGCCTAAGGTTTTTTGGAAACTGTGGTGGTGTCGGGACCCAAAAATACAATTCAGGAACGCTCTGTGTATTCTTAACTAGTCCCAGATCAGTAGCTAGCTCACACAGGAAATAGTGATGAAATATCATCTATTTATTTGATTTAACTAAAAAGATCTAAAAGTAACAAATAGTAATAATAACTGGACCTTATAATCAATGTTTACGTAACTTGCCATGCAGGGCTAAAGAAAAAAATAAACGTAGGTCAAGTTCATGGGTTTCAGTGCATATGTGTTGTATGATGCATGTTTCGACTAACGTGGGTCAAGTTGTGAATAAATTGTTCCCGGAATCGATTTCTTTGTCTATTGATGTGCAGGTTGCTTGGAGGTCAACGACGGTCAACGGCGAGGATGATCGGGACTAAGCTTGGAGAGCTGAGGTTCAGAACGATCAAGGATGCCGGGTGAGGTCAATGGACTCAAGCATGGCGCAGATTGGACAAGGATGACCGAACGGGCAGTTCAGTGCAACGGGTTGGATCAAGCGGTGCAGGGGTCGGTGCAAGTGCCTTGGTGGTTTTGGCGGGAGCCGGACGGGAGAGACTTGCCGACATGATGAGAGCCGTTGATCAACCTACACGTGGCGAAGCAGGCGAGTGCTTCACCAAGATTGGACTTGGTCTTCGGAGAAAGATCAAGAAGGGGTATTTTGGTAATTTCACCAAATACCGCCTAGGTGACCTTGGGCTAAACCGCGGCGCAAAACAATGCAAGGAGAAGCGGTTTAGGTCAAGTGAAGATGTAGACGGCACTTTAATATGCGTGCGTGAGTTAAACCCGTTTGTTAGTGGGCTTAACGGGTGCCCAATGGGTATAGTCTTCTAGAAACTAGCCTCCACTATAAATAGGGGTGGTTGCTATCTAGCAGCTCTCAAGCACTTCATTTGGAGAAACCCTAGTGTGCTTTAGGGTTTTAGAGAGAAAGGTGGAGAGGTTAGGGTTCTAGGGATTGATTGATCGTGTGCTCATGTATTGAGTTTTGTCCTCCAAGTTGGAGTGGCTATAAATATCAATCCTTAACCTCAAATCAATCCAAGCAAGTTCTCAAAGATGAGTCTCTTTTGTTCTTGCCTTCTATTTTGATGATTTGGAGTTTTTGATGATCCATCGCTTTTCTCTTGAATCTTTGTGGTGTTCTAGCTTGCTGTGATGTGTAGAAACCCTTCTAGGATCATCTTGAACATCCTTTAGTCACGAGCAAGGTTTAGATCACGTTTTTTTTGTTTTGACTCGGTTTTTGAACGCCCTTCACTCAAATGGAAAAAAGGTCAGAACTTTGGTAAAGATCTTGACAATCGTTGCTTGGAATAGGTTTATGATATCCTTGGGAAGGTGTGTCTCAAGTTTGGTCAAGTTCGGAATCATAGATCAAAAGTTAGATCATTTTGTGCTTTGGGCATCGGGCTGTTTTCCCTGTTCATCGTTAGGTGCGGTCAGACCGCTTGGTGCATGCCGGTCAGACCGCTCGATTCATGCTGGTCAGTCCGCCAGACTCATTTAGGGTTTGAGTTTTTATCTTTTGCTTTGGGGTTTTAGGTTGGATTCAACACAAGTCTTCTGCTGTTCTTGTTCTTTGATCTTCATAGCTCTCATAGCTATTGAAGTGAAAATCGTGTTGGATTCAAACTAGGTGAAAAAGGATTTGTGCTCACATTCACCCCCCTCTAGTCGCCTTTCCGGTCCTACATTCATGTACTGCATTTTGCTCTATAATTATTTGAAGTTCCCATTTTTGCTGTTTGACTTTTGATTTACTACTTTGACTGGCTGTTTTAAAATAGCAAATAAAATCTAAAAATTATGAAATTTTGCAGGTGGGTTTCTAAGGTGCTCCAGAACCTTGGAAAAAATATTTACATGCACTATTCACAATATTTGTTTTGTGTATCCTTTAGGGTTATGTTTCTAGTAATTGTTGCTTCAGGTTTTTAAAATGCACAAAAATTTAGAATGAAACACCAGAGAATTCAAATGACAACAAGATGCATCAAAAGTTTTTAGAAGTTCATATTTTTATACATTTGAAACACAATCCCATACTTGGGATGTTACAGATTGTGATGAGTTGTTCTGACTTCTGAGTAAAAATGAATCTGTGATAATCTGTGAAATGATGTGACATTGCATAACCACAACCAAGTTCTGTATGTACTTCTGGGCTTCGGGCTTTTGTGTCCGAACAAGCTTGGGCCTGGAAAATGCGTAGCAGTTGGGTCTCCGTCTGGGCTCGGGCTTGGTGATGTGACACTGGGCTATTTCAGGCCCGACCGAAGCCCGGCCTAGCCCAGCGTTTGAACAAGTCTATGCTGCAGTAAACGTTGACACAACAAGATCGCCGTAAAATCTCTTGTAATGTTGCAGTAAAAGACATTATGAGGTCGTAGCAAATCACTTTTATAGTGCTGTAGTAAAAACATAAGGAGGTTGAAGTAAAAGACACAATGAGGTTGTAATAAATCTTTGTAGTATTGCAGTAAAAGGCAGAATGAGGTCACAATAAATCTCTTGTAGTGCTATTGTAAAAGCACAAGGATATTGCGGTGAAAGGTAGAATCAGGTTGCAGCACAATGAGGGGTGGGGGTGGTGGATTGAGTGGCGTGCGTAGTTTTAGATCGGTTGCGCTGTTCTTAGACGATGCAGTAATTGATTGGCTTAGGTACAATAAATCCGAACTTTCGATGTAGTAATTTTTTACAGCGTTAAAACATACTCATCATAGATCTCTTTTTGTTAAGCATAATTTTTCTAGCACAACGCTTCAAACAGATTGTAAATATGATAAATGGTTTAGGAGACATTGTCATTCAAAGTTTGCAATTAACCCACATTTCTCTCTCCACTCGCCCCTATACACTTAGTGTGACAGTAAATTTCTTGTAGTGATGTAGTAAAAGGCACAACGAGGTTGCATGGGGCGTGCACGGTTTTTACGGTCGGTTGTGCGGGAGACGGCTGGGGCGTACAATAGTCTATTCTACACTCTGGAGTAGAGAGTGTGTGTGTGTGTATAAACTGCGCTGTTATAATCTGACCCCCATCAAAATAAGTGGTGTAGACATTCTCTTTTTCTCTCGATTAATGACAGAATTTCTTATCTATGTATGATTAATTTGCACCGTTATAATCTGGACCCACAAAAAAAGTGGTGTAGATCTTATATTCTTCTCTTGATTAATGAGAGAATTTGTAGGATTTTTGTTTTTTTCTTCTGATTAAAGATTATCGTGGGATTTTCTAGACCTCTAAAGCGAAGGAGGTATCTTGAATATCACTAGTTGTATACATATATGATTAATCTGCTTCATTATCTGACCCCACCAAAATAATTGTTGTAGATATTCTCTTTTTCTCTCGATTAATGAGAGAATTTCTTATCTATGTATGATTAATTTACACTGTTATAATTTGGACCCACCAAAAGAAGGGGTGTATGTCTTCTCTTTTTTTTCCCTCTTGATTAATGAGAGAATTTCTAGGATTTTTGTTTTTTTTCCTGATTTAAGGATTATTGTGAGATTTTGTAAACCTCCAAAGTGAATGGGGTACATTAAATATCACCAGTTGTTTGTAGTTATATATAGATAGGATTAATAGCACATAAAAATTTCTTGCTTGGGGACACCTAGGTAAATTGTACTCCCTCCGTTCTTAAATACATGACGTTTGACCAAGCGTGCGATCAAACTTATCTAACTTTGACTAATAATATATGAAAAACTATTTAGATTGATCATGAGTGAATAGTATCATTAGATTTATCATGATAAATATTTTCATAATATAATAATTTTGTAATTTTTACTAACAAAATCATATGAAAAGTAATGATCAAAGTTATATAAGTTTGATCGCACGCTTGGTCAAACGTCATGTATTTAAGAACGGAGGGAGTAGCTCATATCTTAGACGCGGATCTAAATTTATGGATGCAACAGAGCATAGTGTATTATACATATGTCTATGTGTTACTAGAGAGTGAATATATGTTATGGAGCATAGCATGACTTGAGTTTACCTCCAAGAAGCAAAATTGCTACATCATCATATAAACCACATTCTTGAATTGGTAGAAAACCTGTGGACTTTAAGCCAACTCTATTAGAGTAGTTTTTTTTCTTTAAAAAACTACACTTAAGCAATCGAGAAGACCTTGTACTAGCAGACAACGAGTACAAAATATCCGACCTACATCAAAATAGAATGATGGAGGAAGCGAAATGGGCGACGTTGATTTCCTGATTCGTGGGAATGCACAAGCAAATGAAAATTTGCTAAAAAGAAACAGTCTTTTGCTTACTTAAAAAGAGAGAAAAGAAAACACCATTAGAGCTGGCCAAATTGGCCGGGTCTACCGGACCGACACGAAGCACGACACTGTAGGCCCGGCCCAAGCAGCACAGACGCCAAGACGAGGCCCCGGTCATGTGCCATGCAAGACGAGGCCGGGCGTGCAGGCCGCCACCTCGGCACGGTGGGCGGCAAGACGGCACGAACGGTGCCGAGCCGTGCTAGGCACGCGGCACGGCAAGCACGGTGTGGCTTTGTGGTCACCTGCACACTCTGAGGCGTGGGAAGGGTCGGGAGGTGGCGGTGAGAAGGCGGAGTGGAGGGAGGAGGAGCGACGCAGTCTTGGCGGTCCACTTTGGGCGGAGGGAGGGAGGCGTCGCCATCGCCGAAGCTGGCAGGCACGTGGGGAGGAGAGGAAGCGAGAGCCGGGCCAAAGTGGCGGGGTCGGCGAGGCGGCGCCAGCGCCATGGGAGGCTCTGGAGGCGGGCTCCTCGGTGGGGTCATGGGAGGCTTCAGAGGAGAGAGTCGGCGGGGGCTCCTCGGCGGGGGGAGCCTCCGAGGCGGCGTGGGTCACGTCATGAGGAGCCTCGAGGCGTGGGGTCGCGTTAATGGGGGGAGGAGGCGGGGTTATGGGAGCCGGGAGGGAGGCGGCGATCGGTGAGGTTGGCCGGCCCGGTTGGGGCTTTGGGGGGGGGGACCGGGGCCCGGGGGAGAAGAAAAGGAGCAAAGCGACGGGTCAGGCTCTGCCCAAAAATTTTGACTGCAGCGATTTTTTTGACCGTTTTTTACCGTTGTGGGCTTAAAAAATAGCAAAAAAATTGGAAAAAATCCAAATTTTTTTCTATAAATAGGCACCATACCCCCCCTCATTCAGCACCCCTTCATTCTCTATTCTCTCTTTGAAATTGTGTTGTGCAAATTTAAATCCGTGTTGAGCTAATTTGGCAAATTTTAAAAAAATTGTGCCAAAATTTGGAAATTTCAATTTTCGTCACCAAGTCAGCGAAAGAGGTACAATACTATTTTTGTAATACTTTTATTGTTAGTTATTAGTATGCTAAGATTAAAATAGTAATAATGTTATTTTCGATTTTACAGTTTTCGTTATGGATAGTCCTTACGATAGCTTTGCTTTTAGTGAGTTCGGACTTTCATCGGACGAAATTGCGTCTATGGAGGCGGCTGCGGCTGTCTCAAACCAACCGGAGGTTTCACCGGAGGAGCAAGGTGGAGTTCCGTCATCAGCCTCCACGTCAGCATCAGGCTCAACGGCAACCGAAGCAAAGAGGTCAAGGCCGTCTACATCGGGAGTGTGGGAGAATTTCGACAGGACAACTAGGCAAGACGCAACGGAAAATGAGGTACCATATGCTATTTGTAAAATTTGTCGCCATGAATTGTCTGCAAAGTCTACAGGTGGAATGGGGCACTTGATTAGACATGCTACAAGGTGTCGAACCAAGCAAGGATTGGCGATGAGGCAGACACAGCTGCAATACAACCCTGACAGTACGGTATCTAGCTGGGACTACGATCCTCAGGTAGTCCGCCAATCTCTCTGTCGTTTAATTGCTTCTGAGGATTTACCGTTAGGCTTTGGCGAGTCTACTTCTTTCCAAAATTATATTAGGACTGTGCATAATCCTAGATTTACTTCCATTTCTAGACAGACAACAACTAGGGATCTAGTGAAATGCTACAATGAACGTCGTAATAAAATAAAGGAACTATTTAGTACGTGCACATTTTTGGTGGCCCTGACCTCAGACATATGGAGTGGTCGGGCTAAAGAGAATTACCTTAGTGTAGTTGCGTATTATATTAATGACGACTGGGTAATGGAGAAAAGGATTATATGTTTGAAATTAATTGATGTAGCACACACGGGGGAGAATATTGCGAACTGTATTATCAAAGTCATGGAAGACTTTGGTCTTACAGACAAAATATTCGTAATTACTTTAGACAACGCCGCTTCAAACTCTAGGGCCATGGACATTCTTACTCCAGTGTTGAGTACATATGCCGATTCCTTCCTGCTACATCAACGATGCGCTTGTCATATTATCAACCTTATAGTCAAATGTAGTTTGAAGAGGTTGAGTCCGTATATTAAAGCTTTTCGCGATGTGATTTCTTTCTTGAATAATTCTAACGTAAGAATAGCACAATATAAGAACTTCTGCAGGGCGATGGGTGTACGTCCAAGAAAGTTCGGTTTGGACATGGAGGTAAGGTGGAACTCTACTTATCTCTTGCTTAAGAATATTTTACCATACAAGAGCACTTTTTCTGTATTTATTCAAACGCACTATCCTAGCACTGACGGTACTATGCTATTAAGCGAGCAACATTGGTTCGTTCTTTGAGGTATCTTGTCGTTTTAGAAATTTTTATGAGGCAACTATTGCTTTGTCCACTGTCTACTATCCAACATCTCCTATCATTGTGCATACTATTTTACGGATTGCTACTCAATTGAAAATGACATAGTTTTACATGATGCTGTTGTTTCCATGAAATCTAAATACCTTAAATATTGGAGAGAAATCCCTTACCTATATGCATTTGCATTTCTGTTAGATCCTAGGGCTAAAATTGGTGCATTTGGTACTGTACTTGATCTTCTTAGTGATGCTACGGGGCTAGACTATACTGAATATTTTGCAAAAGTTCGTTCTCGGTTATACGAGGTTTACCAAAGGTATGAAAATAAGTTCCGGGGAGTCCATTCGCAACGACCTCTAGTAGCCCCCACCTCAAGTGGAAAGACAAATATGTGGAGCGCGATCTTCGGTGCCTCTTCCTCCAGGTCCAGGTCAAGGGGTTCTTCTTCTTCTTCTACACCAACGCCTGCTCAGCCAAGACCCACAAGGAGTGGAGAACTATCCACCTATCTGGACAACGATACGGTGGATTTCAACTCAGAAGGCTTCGACATCTTGCAATGGTGGCAAACCCATAAATTAACATATCCCGTGCTATCCATACTTGCACGTGATGTGTTAACTGTTCATGTCTCTACGGTTTCCTCCAAGTCTGCTTTCAGCCTTCTGTAAGGATATTGGAGGAGAGAAGAACAAGTCTCACAAGTGAGATGGTAGAGATCCTTCTAACTGTGAAGGATTGGGAATAAGCTGATTCACGAACACAACACTATGTGGAAAATCCAGAGTTGTCGGAGGTGTTTGAAAATCTGTACTTAGACAATAACACCGACACATAGAATAAAGATGTATCATGTATGTAGAATTGTAGAGCTATAGGCTGTACTCTTTTTCCTTTGCCAAGATTTTCTCATTTTGAGTTTTTACTTGACAAAGGTTTTAACGAGGCAGCCAGTTGGACATCAATAAAGCTCTTTATTACATTTTCAATATGATTGCCTCAATTTTTTTAATTTTTATGTCTACTTCTGAATTCTACATATTTTTCTAATTTTTCTGGATTTGTTTTGGATTTGTTTTGGATTTTTTTGTTCTAATGGGCCAAACGGGTCAAACGGACCACATCTGGCCCGACGGACCAAACGAGCTTAGACCGGCCCGGCACGGCATGAATGTCCGTCGAGCCGTGCCTAAGCCGCCACCCCGGCCCGGCATGAATAGTACACGGGTCAGAACGGGCCGTGCCTAGCTGGGCCCGGGCCGTACCGAGCCGGGCAGCCGTCGAGCCGTGCCTGGACCGCCACCCCGACCCGGCACGAAAAGTACACGGGCCAGAATGGGCCGTGCCGAGCCGAGCGGCCCATTTGGCCGAGTCTGAACACCATTCGCCCGTGCACCTCCCCCCCGCAACCCCAAACTCCAAACCCCTCCACTCCTCATCATCCCCCACCCACGCCTCGCCGTCCGGAGACCTCTCTTCGTCCTCCTCGTCGACCTCGCGCTCGGCCGCCGCCTCTAGGAGGGTAGCTTCCGTCATTTGGAGGCTGCCACCGGGCGTCCGCTTTCTCCCCGAGCAAAGAAGGCAGCGGCGGCAGCGTGGCAAGCCCATTTGCGGTCGAAGAAAAGGTCAGCACAGGTGTGTTGTGTTGTATTGTTCCATCATTGTAATTCTTGCAACCTGTTATAGTATACGATAAGATTAAAAAAAGGTCGGTATTTTTTAGTTGAATATTCCAGTGGAATTAGGAACAAACAATTCCCTTGCATGATTCTAGAAAAGTGGTTATCGCTAGCTTACCCGCCACCACCAATTGCCCAAGTTTGTGTCTAATTCTAGTTTGACGCTAGTTTGGGGAAACAAAGAAAAGTGATGACTCAGCTCCAAACAGTTTAGGAGGGCTCGGAGTTTAGCCTGCCAAGCTGAAGATTCCATGGGGAAGGGTTCTGTTGAAGGGGCTGTTTGCGAGTTGTTTTAGAAGCATGGTGCTTTTGCGACGAAGTTGTAGGATTATTTATCTGCTCCTACTCTGTTAGCAAGAATTCTCTTGTGGAAATGGCATCACGTTGAATAGTTACTGACTTGAATTTTGTAAACTTTTGGGAGACTGATTATTGATTCAGATTGCTGTGTTTGAAGAAAAACATCGATAAATAGGAAAGGAGAAAATGGCAAGCTACAGTTGATCATTGGTCATGTCTAAGCATACAAACACAACAAAACCTAATTTGCGAAGTTTCCTATGGTTTAAGGGGGCATGATTCACTTGTATTTGGAATGCAACTATGCTCTTGTTCCATGCAATCAAAAATAATTTTTAAATCATGACTAGAACAAGACACAGTAATCTGTAATACATAGGGCTCTTTTAGAATTGGTCTATGTGGTCCTCTTTGCATGGACCAGGACATTCCTCATCTATGTATCAATTCAAAAAATAGATTTGACATTGGAATGTACTCCCTCCAGTCACAAATACATATCATTTTAGACATTGACATGGTCCCCAAAACACAACTTTGACCACTAATTTATATTGTAATATAGTTATAACACCCAATAAAATTATAATATTATGACAATACTTTTGGAGACAAATCTATACGTATGATTTTCATGTATCCAATCTAAATATTTGAAAAGATATCTGTTGGAAGAATAATTTATCCCCTTACCAGTGGGACCTACCCTACAAAGTTAACACCTGCTTAACAGATCCCGAAATGTAATTACCTTGCAAAGGCCGATTGTACCCCCTCACTTGTACTCAATAGTGTAGTTATCCCCAAGGGGTATTTTGGTCTTTTGTACAGGCCCAAGAGCCTATAAATAGCCCATGTATCTCTCATTTGAGGGGGAGCTCTCTTGAGGAAGAAAGAAGCTTATTCAAACTGGTGAGCCCTCGGGGGCTCCCTCTCCAGAGGTAATCCCCCGTTGGCTCACTGACAGGAGTAAGGCGGTCCTTTCGGACACTCGAACCTGTATAAATCCTCGTGTCATTTTTTACTCTCGTGGACGACGACCCGTCAGACGGCCAACATCCACCCCCTCACTCGTGTTCGGTTTTTACACCTACAACATTTGCGCCAACCGTGAGGATGTAGCTAATTGACGAAAGGCTATGTCCCCTACCAAAAAATACTCTTAAGTCCACGAAGCCTCCTCCGGCTCCGGAGGGCAATGATCTCGTGGACGACCCATCTGCTCTTTGAAGGAGCCCCAGCCGAGCATCCTCGTCGGAGATCAGGGCCATCCACCCCGGGATGGACAGCGTCCTACATGCCCTGGGGCTCCCACGCGCGTCCTCCTTCCTTGTGCGGGTCGATGCGAGGCCCAGCCAAGGGCGAGCAGTTCAAGGCGCCCTCGCAGCCAGAAGGCTAAGGACTCTGAGGCCAACCATCACCCCCGGGACGCATGACGTCCATGCGGCGCGAGTGATGATGGCTCGCTACGAGGGCTACCCCCTAACGTGCTGTTGTTAGGGAATAATCCCAGCATATAAATCTCGTATGGGCTCTCGAGACACTTTCCCTCCAAGGTATTTCATCCTCGTGGTGCATAGGGTGTACGACCTCCGCGGTCTCCCCTAGCAAAAGTCCAAGGTGGCTTGGTGTTGGGACCAAAAAATGTAATTCTAGACCCTCTGTGTATAATGCATTAGTCTAGGATCATGCTAGTGTACACAGTGTCAACACAGGTGAATATTGATCCACATAAGACGAATAATAGAATAAACGAGTAATTTGAATAACAAATAACTGTTGTGACTTTAAGGTAGAGTTTACATTTATTAAGCCTTACAGGGCTGACAATAATGAAATAAGTAGTAGCAGAACAAAATAACTCCAGCGAAAACCCATCAATTCGCCACAGGCAACTGACTAGGATCAAGATCTAGCGATCAACACCTTCGTAGAACTCCTCAAAAGCGGGCGAAGACTCCTCCACTTCTGTTGATTTATTATAGCAAGCATGAGTACACAACCATACTCATAAGTCATACCACAGAATGCAATATATACATGATGGCTTATTCCAAAGGAATGGCTTCTGTGGTTCTTTTGCAGAAATGCAACACTTACAATTGAATACGAATAATAGATTAAAACATAATTCAAAACAAATAGACACTATTAATTTAACAATTGTTTTCACAAAGGACACAAAGTTTAATCAAATTATTCACACATCCATATGACTTAGATCACACAGCTCCCTTCCCAAATGTTTTATGAAAATCTAACCCTCGTGTGAAATCCCCGAGCATGTCCATGACCGCGGACGCGGCTATTCGAATAGATTTGTTTAACACTCTACAGAGGCTGTACACTTTACCCACACGATATAACCAGTGTAGCTAGCACTAATCATAACAAAACGTTTCAGAAACTTCATCTTAAACATTGACACTCCCGATGTGTTTTACTACCGGTACCAACGCCCACTAAGGAAATTGATCCAACGCACACCGTTGGACAGGGAAGCGGCGAACCGTTCCGCGATGTGATCTACCTGGTAGTCTCACTGAGCATCTAACCTACAACCTGAATAGTCAATGTCGAGACTCCATAACTTACTAAGTTAGGCCCGTCCCATACCAGGCATGTGGTCGTACAGTTGTGGCTCAGTTCAATGGTGCACAAAGTTAAATCCTTAAGTGACTAAGGCATGACTTCCAATTTCTAACTATGCCACAAAGATTATAATTCCCATTCACAGAGCTCTACCATATCACACAATATCCACCATTTGCCTCAGTCTAAATCTTTTCATACCCTGTTGGTTAAGTGCAACACATGCCATCAATGAGTAATAGCACACAACGCACACAGTTTTATCACAAAGTTCCATATTCACTTAGTCAGATTCATATTTGCTATTCACATGAAATGATGACTCGTGGCATAGCCAAGCAATCTACTCGTATTTAACCAACCCACGTTGGTGCTACGATAATACCAACTAAATAATGAACCAATCTAGGGTGAAAAAAGATTATGACATAACAATAGACAAGTTGGATATAATCACATTGGAGTAATAACTAAACCCAAAGGCCTTTAAATAAATACTTAAAGTAAATGTATTAATTTGAATCAAAGTAATTTTGAAAACTGGGTTCAACATGATCAAAGGTACAACTTGCCTTGGAATAGATCCTTGTGTTGGTCTTGGTCTTGATGCACTCTTTCTTCAAAATTTCCCGAAGAATCAACGTCTACTCGCAAACGAAGCAAATAAACAAAATAAATAAATAATAGAGAGAAAACAAACTCCAAAAATTAAATAAAATCTCAGTAAATGGAGCTCGAATTTAGAAATTTGAAAGGGCTCAATCGGAGTTCGGATGAAGAAGATATGGCTTTTGGAAGATCTAATCTAAAAAAATACTCAAAAAGGAATTCGAGTATTGTTTATCGAGCACTGTACATCGATCTTGACTGTACGTGGTCATAGAAAGTTACGACTACCTGGTCGTAGGGGGGTTACGACTACTGGTCGTAGGATGTTACGACTACTGGTCGTAGAAGGTGGACGCCGACCAGGATGCCACGTCAACTGGTGACGTCATCGCTCCGGTGAACCTACGGGCTCCGGCGACAACGGCGCACAACGGTGTCTCATCGGCGTTGAGTGATACCAACATATAGAGAACGCTATTGCGAACTTATTGGTGCACTAACGGGTGCTTGAGGACGATGGTGTCTCATCAGCGTTGAGTGATACCAACATGTAGAGAACGCTATTGTGAACTCATTGGTGCACTTACGGGTGCTTGAGGACGACGGTGGTGGCTGGCGACGAGGTTTTGGTGGCAGAAAGGTACGTGTGTTGTCGGATTCCAACTCCGGCGATGCTCCAGTGACGTGGAGAGGTTCTGGAGGTAGCCTGGGCGACACTGAAGACGATAGCGTGGTCGACAACAACGAGGCGGCAGCATCGGCGGCGAAATCCGAAAAACAGGAAACTCGACCGAAACCCTAAAACCTTGGATTGCCGCGGCGCTAGAGCTCTATGGTCGAGGTGGCTTGAGGGTTTGGGATGAGGGCGATGAGGCGAACCTCGGGGTAATATTTATAGGGTGAGAGCGTAGCTGAGAGGGCGTATAGGCGGCAGAGTCCTTTTCGAAACCATAAGGGGATAAGAAGATTAAACGAGATTTGATCGCGAATCGGATGAGATAGCTACCAAATTTGGTTGCGAAGAGATACAGTTTCTAGAAGATGAGATCCACGCGGAGAATTTGGGCTGAATCAGTCGTTGTCAGACGAAACTCAAGGTGCCAGCAATGGCGGTATGAGATGATGAAGTTGTGGTCGAAGACGACTGACAAGGGACTCACCTACCACGGGAGTGAAGGACGCCACAAGCATGAAGCTGGCGCAAAGAGGAAGGCCTAGTGGGCTGGGTTGCGAGGCAGAGGGATTGGGTTTCGGCCCATTGAGGTTTTCTGAGATTTTAATAGATTTTTCTTTTTAGAAAAATACAGGAAAAGCAAAATGCAAATAGAAAATAGCAAATGAACTCGGAAAAATTCTAGGAAATTCTAGAAAATATATCCAAGCACATAGAATCCAAATAAAATAGTTTTTACAATGTTGATGTTGTCATTAATCATATTAAATGGTTTTGATACTAAAGTCCATATTAAGCCTTGAATTAAAATTCAAATAAAATCTCAAAGGTGAATTTTCCAGCTACTAACTAGTCAAAATGTTTTTAAAGCTTAGAAACATTGGGATGTTACAAACCTCCCCCCTTAAAGGAATCTTGACCCCGAGGTTCAGGCTAGCTAGAGAAAAGGCTAGGAAACTCGGCTTTCATCTCTTCTTCACGTTCCCACGTTGCTTCTCCTTCTGAGTGGTTGCTTCACTGAACTTTGCAAAAACGAACGGTCTTGTTTCTGGTACGACGCTCTGTGACATCCAAAATCTTGATTGGTTGCTCTTTATAAGTGAGATCCTCTTTTAATTCGATTGAATCCGAGTGAGTTTGCTCTGTCGGTAAACGGAGACACTTTTTCAACTGAGAGACATGGAACACATTGTCGACGATCGAATCGCCGATCTTACGAAAATAAAAAGAGGAAAATGACGTGAAGTATCCTGGAAGAGAATGGGGGCTGCTTTTTATTAATATGAACTGGGATTACAAGACTTGACTAGGGACTATCTCCAATTACACTGAATGTATTGAATACTACTGCTTTGGCTTCTGTGTTGCCTTCTCTTGTTCACTGTTGTGTGTGTGTCTCTCCTCGTCTTCTGCGCTCCACCATTAAATAACTCCCGAAGAGGTGGCAGTTACTCCTAGAGAAGGCGTCCCTGATGAAACGTTACAACTGGTTGGAGGTTTAGGGTAGTTAATAATGTGCTAACTACCCCGCGGTTAAGTACTTGTGAGAAACTTAACCGTAAGGTGGTTTATAGTCAATATCTTGTATATCATCGTATGGTATGGAACGTTTTGCATGTGTTCCATTCATCATACGGTTGAGGGTGCCAGTTCATAGCTTTTCCGAGCAGGGTACCCATCGTGTAACCTCTAGAATCCTTACAACCAGTGAGATCGTTAGCCTTAGGGGTTACGACCATGAAGACGTATGGTCTTTTACGTATTAAATTAATACGTGGAGGTTTTAATCCTCGTCACACATCATACACTCCTGCTAACGACTGCGACAGTTCAAGCTGATAGGCAACTTCTCCTCGACGATTCACAATCTTGAATGGACCAACATATCTAGGGGCAAGCTTCCCTTTGGCATGAAACCTTTTGACACCTCTCAACGGAGTGACTTGAAGATAGACAAAATTTTCTAGTTCAAAGCTGAGATCACGATGACGGTTATCAGCATAACTCTTCTGACTCGACTAAGCTATCTTTAATCTTTCTCTTATCATAGACACTTGTTCTTTTGCTTCCTGAATAATATCTTGTCCGAATACCTTACGCTCAGCTATTTCTGACCAATTCATAGGGGTTCTGCATGCACAACCATA
Organism: Phyllostachys edulis; assembly: GCA_036346405.1. Classification (NCBI taxonomy): domain Eukaryota; kingdom Viridiplantae; phylum Streptophyta; class Magnoliopsida; order Poales; family Poaceae; genus Phyllostachys; species Phyllostachys edulis. Next base: position 21,994,475 of record CM070557.1, on the reverse strand, counting down.
CAAGGTCTCAAATGGTGATATTTGCAAACTGGTTTGGTAACTGTTGTTGTACGAGAATTCTGCATACGGCAAACTTTTATCCCAACTGGTGGCATTAGCTAGAGCACATGCTCTCAACATATTTTCCAACATTTAATTAACTCTTTCAGTCTATCCATCTGTCTGAGGGTGATACGCAGTACTGAAATTCAGGTGAGTTCCCAAAACTTCATGCAAACTCTGCAAAAAACGAGAGGTGAACTGAGATCCTCGATCTGACACTATCTTCTTAGGCACACCATGCAAACTAATAATTCTTGAAATATATAACTCTGCAAGGCGATCTCTTGAGTAAGTGGTTTTGACTGGCAAGAAATGGGCAACTTTAGTCAAACGGTCAACTATCACCCAAATTGTATCGTAACCCGATTGAGTCCTGAGTAAACCGATAATGAAATCCATTACGATCTCTTCCTATTTTCATTCTAGAATCTTCAGCGGTTGCAATAAACCTGCTGGTCTCTGATGTTATGCTTGTACTTCCTGACATACGTCGCACAAGGCAACGAGCCCTGCAAGTTCTCGCTTCAGATTTGGCCACCAAAACTTATTCTTAACATCTTGGTACATCTTAGTATTTCCAGGCCATGATGCACGGACACGGATACGTCGACACGACACCGACACGGGAATTCGTCATTTTCCCAAAAATACCGATACGGCGACATGGCTATATATATTTAAATAATAAGAATAAATTACACATATGTATCATTTTTTATGTTTCTTCATGCTTGTCGAACTGAAATTTTGTAAAGTGTAAAGTAAACTCAGAACATGAGAACAAGCATGAAGCATCAATGCATCATTTATGTACTGATGCTATGCTTGTGATACATAAATGATGCATTGATATCAATGCATCATTTATGTATCACAAGGATAGCATCAATACATACTAAGTCTCAGTGTATCACAATTCACAAGCAAAGCATCAGTACACGCATCAGTACACATGCAGCCTCCAATCCTCCATTCTGGACTAACAATCTAACATACATATTAATTACTAAGTCTCAAGTCACTCAGTGTATCACAAATTCACAAGCAAAGCCAAAGCATCAGTAGTTCAGTACACAACTTCATCTGGAGCCGCGACACAAGAATCACCGGAGCGATTATGCCTGACCATGTGAGACCACGAGGAGGACCGGATCGGCGGCCTTGAGGAGCTCTGCTGGTATCACCGCACGAGACTAATTACTAAGTCTCAAGTCACTCAGTGTATCACCGGTGATGATTCCTCATTCATCACGTATGTGAAGAAGCATCTCAGTGATCAGTTTTTGATGACTGATCTTGGTTCTCTTACGTACTTCCTTGGGATTGAGGTCTCTTCCATGCCTGAGGGCTACTACCTCTCCCAACAGAAATATGTCCAGGATCTTCTTGATCGGTCTGGTCTGACTGACACTCGCATCACTGAGACTCCCATGGAGCTATCCCTACAGCTTCATGCCACTGATGGTGATCTTCTTGAGGATCCTACTCGATATCACCATCTTGTTGGGAGTTTGGTGTATCTTGTGAGCACTCGTCCTGATATTACTTATGCTGTTCATATCTTGAGTCAGTTCATGGCTCGTCCTACCCATCTTCACTACAGTCAACTTCTTCGTGTTCTTTGCTACTTGCATGGGACTATCTCTCGTTTTTTTTCCCTAGCTCCACTTCATTACAGCTTCAGGCGTACTCCGATGCGACCTGGGCTAGTGATCCTTCTGATCGTCGTTCTCTTTCTGCTTACTGTGTTTTTCTTGGCTCCTCCTTGATTGCCTAGAAGACTAAGAAGCAGACTGCAGTTTTCCGTTCGAGTGCAGAGGTTACTTGGTTGAGGTGGCAACTTATAGATCTTGGAGTGCCTGTGATGGGACCTACGACTGTTTTGTCTAATAGTACATGTGCTATCAGTATTGCCTGAGATCTAATGAAGCATGAGCTCACTAAGCACATTGGTGTGGATGCTTCATACACTCGCTCACAAGTGCAGGAGGGAGTACTTGCTTTACAGTTTGTGCCATCAGAGTTACAAGTTGCTGACTTCTTCACGAAGCCACAGACTAGGGAACAACATTTGTATTTTCTCTCCAAACTCAGTGTGTGTGATCCACCATGAGTTTGAGGGGGGGGTGTTAGAATATGACTCTTTTGTATTTCGTTATCTGTATATGGAACCCTCCTTGTACATCCCTATATATATTGTCCATTGGACCCTCTTGAATATACACACAATTTTTTTTTTGATGTCCGGGATTTTCCCCATCCGGTTCACATTAAAGAAGAAGAAGCACCCAACTCCACGAGGCGTCCACGGGAGCAACGCTCAAACCGTGGCGGACTGGAAGCCTAAAGCTCCCCTATGCTACTGTGCCCTTGCATAGTCCTCGCATCAACTGTGCCCCAGCACAGTCTTTTGGTGAGACACCTAGAATCTGACCCCAAGGATCGAACCCGGACGAACAGCTCGCACACCAGCGTAGCCTGCCACTCGCGCTACGCGCGGTCCTCAATATACACACAATATTCATAACACATTCTACATATTTGCTCGGCTAGAACATTCACACTTAGACAAAACAATCATGATTTCTGTGACCACATTCAGAATGTACACCCCAACACAATAGCACTTCAACTAATTCACAACAGCTTTTCAACGGTTTCCTCACTTTATCTTAGAATTCACATTATTCACAGGTACCAAGTGTATACTGCTATAGTTGTATAAAAAGATTGACATCATACAATTCCTGAAAGTTGATGGCTTAATGCACATCACAAAACAACCTGCATACGGACATATATTATGTAGGAACAACATAGAGCTCTTTACGATCCTCGTTCCACCAAGCTAACGAGAGAGCAATGATTACTACAACAAAAAGAAAAAGAAAAATTGGAGTGCAAGAACAGTTTGCATTTCTTTTCTTGCCTCCAATCATCTCATTCTCAGCTTGGCATTCTTCACGCGGAGATTTGTCTGCACTACCAGAATGCTCACCATTGGTCGGGAACTTCAGATCTTCTACCATGAAAGCAGTATTTTGTACATAGCATTGATTGACATGCTGAATCGTGTCCCAGCAGCCTTTTCTTTCCTCAACTTCACCGTTCTTTTCAAACAGAAGACCTTCTGTACATTGTCCTGAACAGCGCCGTATCTGTCTCAAAGCTGGTCTTTCAGGTAATTGGCAAGCATCTCTTTCTGAATCACTGCAAAAATTGTAAGAGTGGAACTGCTTCCTTGGAGTTGACCGCATCCTAATGTCACCTGATAAAGCTCGTCGTCTAGATATCTGAAATGAGCTCATGACAGAAAAAAAAGAACTGTAAATTCATTTGTATATCTGCAAAAAGTAAACTTTGTGAAATTTCATTCTGCAGCCCAAAATCATGCCTAAAGTGAAACCATTGAACGACAAATCTTTAATGCATCAACGCAAATACCATAGGTAAACTACAAACATATACGTGGAGGATATATGTTGTGTTGATGAAAACTTTGTGTTGCTTTTGTACCAAAAAATCAAATGTTTGTGCTTTGTATCATCATTTGCAGAATATTGTAAATACAAATAATATTCCAAAGAACAAATAGTAACTCATATACGTCCTTTACATGCTAAGCACATCGAAGTTACTATAATTTCTCATACATACGAGAAGTTAACGATGTCATCAATTAAAATGAAGATCTTCCATATACCTGAGAGCATTTATTAGTCGCTTGGGCTGTTAAACACATAGGACATGGGTCAGCAACTCTTGTTGGCACACCTGAGCACCTCCTTCCTAACTTAACCAGACTAGTAGAATTAGATTGTGCTATCACACCCAAAGCATCATGACTATCAGGTATAGCAGTGTGAAAGAAGTCATCATTGGACACGCCATGTGATTTATCAGATCCATTACTCCATAGTCGTCACCTTGCACGTGCACTTCTAGGTACACCCAAGCATTGTCCTACTGAAGGCTGTGAATCATAATCGGTAAACAAATGAACAGATTGCACCTCATAAGAAAGAGATTGACTTGAATCGTTGTCTCTGATATCCACATCATCCATAAGAGAATGCGAATGTGACCCCTTCCTGCTGTGCTTTCCACTATAGTTTGCCAATGGACTCAGTTTTTTTTTTGCCTTGTCCACACTCTTTCTGCTTGCCAAGTATGTTGGCAGTCTCAGCTGCCTGAGAAGCTGCAGTGCTGATGTGTAGCATACAATCATCCTGGAATTGCTCCACAGCATGGATAATGCTAGTGACCTCAGAAGATATAATGCTCAGATCCAAACTTTTCGTTATGGAATGTATCATTTGAATGGATGATATAATCATCTGAGAATTGTTTGCTTTAGTACTCTCATCCAATATTTGTAAGACCGATCATATCAAAGACCGCTTGTAAGGCTGGTGTCAAATGATTCTGTTTTGAAAGACCAACCACCAAGCTTAAGTGTGCAGCAGTCTGGTAGTGTGCCTTCTCTAAGGCCCCTGAGACTTTCAAGCAGACATCATTAAGCAACTCATTAGATGCAAATTGCCAGTTGTTGGACTGGACAAGTGCGGTGACAAGTGTGCCTCCCGTTGCCATTACCTGCAACCAAGGTGTTGGGGCTAAACAATGCAATTACCAAAAGTTCAGCACCTCTACTTACAGTGAACCAATGAGGATAGCTTCAACCAACAAATAAGCAGTGGAATTAACAACAAGAACATGCACAAAGTGACACAGCGATTTACGTGGAAAACCTCCTCGATGTGAGGAGTAAAAACCACAGGACTTGCACAGCCCACTCCCAAATCTTCCACTATAATCAACAATGTGTACAAGGAGTCTTCTCTAGAACATCTAGATGTACATCATAGAAGCAACAACATCATCAAGATATAATCTTGGTATCATCATCAACAACCATACACAATTAACAAGAGGTACACTAGCAGCCAAGCAGAGAACACACAGATTCTGTCCCCTTCGGTTATCAGCTCATATCTCACAAACCACAGATCCAAACTGAATAAAACTTGGCAGGAATGTGGATCCACGAGTCCCTAACAGACTGTCCAAATTTAAGCCCAATTGGACAATGTTTCACCACTCAAACAGAACTTCTACCAAATCTGCTCAGTGCTGAATCTGCTGCTACCCGAACTGATAAAACCCCTCTCACATCAGGTGCTACTCTCAACCAATCTTCAATCCAACCATACAAATCAAAGAGCTACGAGTCAGGAACTTATAAACCAAATTTGAGGCAGATCCGACCACGTTTGCTACTCCGATCGACGTCTTGATGAAGACTGCTCAGAATCACTCGAGATGGAACAGATCTCCTCTTCTTCTTTTTCCCTCTTGTCTCTTGTTTTGTTGTGTGCATATGCTTCTCCTCTCTTTAGCCACTCCTTCCAGCAACAGCTCAAAGAAAGGGCTAGGGTTTTTCTTCCCCTCACCAAGGAGGAGGGATCCCCACCCTTCATTCTTAGGGTAATCAATGGTTGTCATTTCTTGGGCTTATGGGCTGAGATGGGTCTTCATATGGAGGGATAGCCCAACAAACTCCCCCTCCCGACATCATAGAGGAATTAACACCTCATCTCAATCATGCCAGCCATTTACCGGTATACCTCGAGTTTCTCTCTCGACACTACCTTGGTCAACATATCAGCCCCATTGTCGTCAGTGTGAACCTTCTCAAGCTGCATTTGATTAGAACTCAACGCCTCTCGAATCCAATGGTATCGAATATCAATATGCTTCGACCTTGAGTGGAAACTAGAATTTTTGCTCAAGTGGATATCACTTTGGTTGTCACAAAATAACACATACTTGTCTTGATCAAAACCAAGCTCACCAACTAACCTTTTCCGCCATAATAGCTCCTTGCTCGCCTTAGTCGCTGCAATGAATTCAGCTTCAGTTGTAGACAATGCCACACATTTCTGCAACTTGCTTTTCCATGACACAGCTCCCCCTGAATATGTAATCAAGTACCCTGAAGTAGATTTTCTGCTGTCAACATCTCCGGCCATATCTGCATTCGTGTATGCAACTAACACAGGCTCTCTTTTTCCAAAGCAAAGCTTCATCTTTGTGCTGCCCCGGAGAAATCTCATGATCCACTTCACAGCTTCCCAATGTGACTTTCCAGGATTTAAGATAAATCTACTCACTGTACTAACTGCATGAGCAATGTCTGGCACTGTACACACCATAGCATACATCAAGCTTCCAACTGCCGAGGCATATGGAACATTCTGCATTTCCTTCTTCATCTCATCAGTAGAAGGACATTGCTTGGTGCTCAACTTGAAATGAGCTGCAAGTGGACAGCTCATGGCTTTTGCATTGTCCAACCAAAACTTCTTAAGTACCTTCTCAATGTACTTCTCTTGTGACAGGTACAGCTTGTTGGAGTTTCTATCTCTCTCAATTCTCATACCAAGAATTTGCTTTGCAGGCCCCAAGTCCTTCATAGCAAAGAACTTGCTCAACTCTTTCTTCAGCTTTGTAATCCTAGAGACATTCTTGCCAACAATCAAGATATCATCAACATAGAGCAACAAGATGATAAAATCATCACATGAGAATCTCTGAAAGAACACACAATGGTCTGCGCTACACTTATTATAGCCTTGCTCCCCCATAACAGATTCAAACTTCATGTACCATTGTCTTGGTGCTTGTTTCAGGCCATAAAGACTTTTGTTTAGCTTGCACACATAGTCTTCTTTGCCCTTCTTAACAAACCCTTCAGGCTGCTCCATGTATATCTCTTCCTCCAAGTCTTCATGAAGAAAGGCTATCTTCACATCCATTTGCTCAACCTCCAAGTTGTGACTAGCTGCAATGCTAAGAGCTAGCTGATTGGATGTCATCTTCACCACTAGAGAGAAGATCTCATCAAAGTCAATTCCTTTCCTTTGACCAAATCCTTTCACAACTAGCCTCACCTTGTATCTTGGATGTGACGTGTGCTCTTCTTGCTTGATTCTGTAGACCCACTTGTTCTTCAATGCCTTCTTGCCCTTTGGCAACTTCACCAGCTCATATGTATTATTCTTATGCAAGGAATCCATCTCCTCTTGCATAGCTTTCATCAACTCCTTCTTGTGCTCATCTTCAATTGCTTCTGCAAAGCACTCAGGTTCGAAATCATCAGACAATAACACCACATAATCATCTGAGGAATACCTGCTAGAAGGTCTGCAAACTCTGGTGGATCGTCTGAGTGGAACTTCTGGTATTGGTGGTTGTTGATCATGATCATCAAATTCAGCATCAAACTCATGCTGCTGGGGAGCATTCTCACCACCTGTACCATGCACATCATCTTGTGCATCATCTACAACATCGCCTTCAGCTTGTTGTGGAGCTGGAGCTACAGGAACTGGGTCTAAATCAACCATGCCTTGCAGTTGAGGAACTTGCACCTTTGCCTTCACAATATCCTCAATTGTCTGGTCTTCAACAAACACATCATCACGACTTCTGACAACTTTCTTTGCTATAGGATCAAACAGCTTGTAGCCAAACTCATCCAAACCATAACCAAGGAGTATGCACTGTCGTGTCTTTGCATCAAGTTTGGACCTTTCATCTTGAGGAATATGAACAAATGCCTTGCACCTAAACACTTTCAGGTGATCATAGGAGACATCCTTGTTGTACCACACCCTGTTAGGAACATCTCCCTACAAAGGATAACATGGTGAGAGATTAACAAGATAAACTACAGTCATCAAAGCCTCACCCTAATAAGACTTTGGCAGCCTTGCATGTGACAACAAGCATCGAACTCTCTCCACCAATGTCCTATTCATCCTCTCAGCAATGCCATTTAGTTGTGGTGTCTTAGGAGGAGTAAATTGATGCCTAATTCCTTGCTCCTTGCAATATGCATCAAATGGCCCAATGTATTCTCCTCCATTATCAGTACGAATGCACTTTATCTTCTTCTCAGTTTGTCTCTCAATTGAGGCTTGGAATTGCTTGAATGTACTCAGCACTTGATTTTTGGACTTCAAGGGATAAACCCAAACTTTCATGGAAGAATCATCAATGAAAGTGACAAAGTACTTAGCACCACCAATTGATATTGCCGACATCTTGCATACATCGGAATGCACCAAATCCAGCAACTCTGGCTTCTTGTGAGGAGGCTGACTTTTGAAAGCAACCCGGTGTTGTTTCCCCACTAGGCAATCTGTAAAACTCTTCAATTGCACACTTGAAATCCCTAACAGGAGCTTCTTCTTCACTAGCACAGCCATGCCCTTCTCACCCATGTGCCCAAGCCTCTTGTGCCATAGAACACAAGGATCATCATGTCCTAATGTATTAACAGAAACACAAGAGAGTTTAGCATGAATATGATACAAGAGTGAAACCATTTTACCTCTTGCAAATACCATGCTGCCCTTGGTGAGCTTGTACTGTCTATTTTCAAATCTGCTGGAATAATTCTCATTATCAAGCAATCCCACTGAAATTATGTTGAGCCGCAGTTCTTCAACATGTCTCACAGACTTGAGAATTAGTAGTATACCATTAGCTGTCTCCAAATGCACATCTCCCTTTCCAATGATTTGAGCACGATCATTGTTTCCCATCTTCACAATGCCAAAATCACCAGCAACATAATTTGTGAAGAGCCTTCTATGAGATGTAGCATGTATGGTAGCACCACTATCAGGTATCCAAGTCATGTCATCATCACCCACAAGGTTGATGGTTGCATTATCAGAAACAACAGTGATCCTTTCTTCAACAGTGGAACCAATCTTGCCATCATCATTTTCAGCAATGACTACCATCATGTCCTCAACCGCTGAAGTAATGCGACCAACATCACTATCACTGTCACTATCTTGTTTCTGTGCCTTCTTCTTTTTCTTCTTGTTCTCCCGCTTGAGCCTTTGGCAGAACTTTCTAATGTGTCCCTTCTCATGGCAGTGATAGCACTCAACATCTGAAAATTTTCCTCTTGACTTGCTTCTACTTTCAACTGAATTCTTTGGACCTCGGCTCTTGCTTCTTTCTCGTGACTCGGTGAACAACACCTCAAGTTGTGAGGAGGAACTCTCCCTTTCAGCAAGTCTTCTTGACTCTTCATTTATCATTTTGGTCTTCACAAGGTTCCAAGAGATAGTACCATTTGGAGCTGAATTGCACAAAGTGACTTTGAGAGTTTCCCAAGTATCCGGCAAAGAACCAAGTAGTAGCAAAGCCCTGACCTCATCATCAAATGTGATGCCCATGGAAGATAGCTGATTTATAATGCCTTGAAATGCATTCACATGATCAGCCACAGAAGTGTCATCTCGGTACCTCAAATGCATCAATTGCTTGATCAAGAACATCTTATTGGTACATTCCTTCCTGGCATACAATTCTTCCAATTTCTACCATAAGGACCGTGCATGTATCTCATCACTGATATGGTTCAACACATTGTCATCAACCCACTGTCGAATGAACCCACAAGATTGACGATGAAGTACCTTCCACTCATCATCAGTTTTGTCATCCGGCTTCTCGGTGGCAAATACTGGCTTATAATACTCTTTCACATTGAGCAAATCCTCCATCTTACCTTTCCAAGCTTGGTAATTTGTACCATTCAGAGATATCATCCTGCTGGTATTCACCTCCATCTTTCACAGCAAGACAATCACTAAAGCAAACCCGAGCTCTGATACCACTTTATTGGGGCTAAACAATGCAATTACCAAAAGTTCAGCACCTCTACTTGTAGTGAACCAATGAGGATGGTTTCAACCAACAAATAAGTAGCGGAATTAACAACAAGAACATGCACAAAGTGACATAGCGATTTACGTGGAAAACCTCCTCGATGTGAGGAGTAAAAACCACGGGGCTTGCACAGCCCACTCCCAAATCTTCCACTATAATCAACAATGTGTACAAGGAGTCTTCTCTAGACCATCTAGAGGTACATCACAGAAGCAACAACATCATCAAGATATAATCTTGGTATCATCATCAACCATACACAATTAACAAGAGGTACACTAGCAGCCAAGCAGAGAACACACAGATTATGTCCCCTTCGGTTATCAGCTCATATCTCACAAACCACAGATCCAAACTGAATAAAACATGGCAGGAATGTGGATCCATGAGTCCCTAACAGACTGTCCAAATTTCAGCCCAATCGAACAATGTTTCACCACTCAACACTACCAGAATCGTCTAATTTCCCGAGTGCTCATAAGTTTCCCGAGTGTTTTGAATAATACACTCGGGAACTTCCCGAGTGCCTCATGAAACACTCGGGAATATAGAAAAACACTCGGGAAATTAAACTTTCTCGACTGTCCGATCGGACACTCGGGAAAGTTTAACGGGAGCAACGGGGAAAAATTATCTCCCGAGTGTCGTTCGTTACAGACACTCGGGAGCTAAAAATAACAGGCCGCGCCAATTTCCTCCCCCCGCGCGCGCCTGTTCCTATCCCGTTCCCCAAACCCCCACACCCCCCCGCGCATTGCCTGCTCACCCCTAATCCCCCGCGCGCTCCCTCCCCGTCCTCCGCCGCCTCACCGCCCCCTTGCTGCACTTGCACCCTTGCACAGACTCGCCTCCCCGCTCCCTCCTCTGCCCGGCCTTCCCAAACTCCGCCTCCGGGCTCCCTCCTCCATGGCCGCCCAAACTCTCCGCCTCCCCGGCTCCCTCGCTCTGCCTCCCCGCCTCTCGGGCTCCCTCCTCCGCCGATCTGCCCCGACTCCGCCTCCCGGGCTCCCTCCTCCATGGCGCCGCCCAGACTATCCGCCTCCCAGCTCGCCTCCTCTTGGCCTGCCCCGACTCCGCCTCTCGGGCTCCCTCCTCACTTGCCTTGCCCTCATTGTCCGCCTCCCGGCGCCACCCTCATTGTCGCCTCCCAGCTCCGCCTCCTCCTTGATTCGTTATCCTTTATATTATTCTAGATTCAAATAATGCATCTGATGAGTGTACAAGAATGGTGGCATTCATTTTCTGCTGCGATATGAGAACCAAAATGAGTGGAAAGATAAGGCATACGGACGAACAATCATGATGCTAGTGGTATAATCAGGCTAATCAGGCATTCAAGCTAAGGCAAATACATAATCCGTATTATTACAGTTTATATGAACTGAGAAATAAAGGTATGTTTCCATACATGACAGGACCAACAAATGCTCCTGGCCCGATGTATCCATTGCTAACAATATCAATCATCTTTGGTGATATTTGCCTTTGAGCGACTAGCTAGGAATAGGATCCATGCCCTCCATATATTAAAAAAACCATGAATGAGCACGCAGCGTCGATATATCACCTTATTATGTGATGAAAAAGCATTATATTTGTTATTCAAATCATGACTTGAGATTTTTGCCCCGGTTGTTCTTAGTATTGTTCCTACATATGGAAAGCTTAAGGTATCATACTACTTCAAAGCTTAAGGAAATACAAACTAAATTTAGCTTTCTATCTGACTTTTACAAAGCGCTTGTAAATAATACATCTTTCTAATACATTATATTAAGTATGTAGTATGCACTATTTTTTCATGGTATACACACTCTAATTGGTACTTTTTCAAGCAACAAGTATGTAGTATTTCTGTTTTTTCAGAGATACTCCTGCTTTTTTCGGATGTACATAAGTATGTAGTATGTCTTTGTTTTTCATGGTATATATCCTTCATTTTCTTAAGAGAGCGTTACATATGTACTCCTTTTAGATTTTTATTTGAGATTAGTGCGTATACATACTCCACTTGGTTCGTTTTCAAGAAACAAGTATGTAGTATGTACTAGTATGCACTATTTTTCATGGTATACACACTCCAATAGGTTCTTTCCAAGCGACAAGTATGTAGTATTTCTGTTTTTTCGGTGATACTCCCTATTTTTTAGATGTACACAAGTATGTAGTGCGTATTGTTTTCATGGTATATATCCTTCATTTTCTTGAGAGAGCGTACATATGTACTCCTTTTGGATTTTATTTGAGATTAGTATACATACTCCAATTGGTTCTTTTTCAAGAAACAAGTATGTAGTATGTAATGTTTTTTAAAAAACTCCAATGGAATTTTTAATGATGATGTGGCAATTTGTTCTACTTAATGTAATAAGCAGTGATTAGTATGTATTGTTTTTCATGGTATATATATTCCATTTTGTTGAGAGAGCGATACATATGTTCTCCTTTTGGATTTTTATTTGAGATTAGTATACATACTCCAATTGTTTCTTTTTCAAGAGACAAGTATATAGTATGTACTTTCTTTTCAGAGACACTCCTGCTTTTTAGATATACACAAGTATGTAGTACATACTGTTTGTAACTATACAAATAATAAAAAAATTAAACTAATCTGACTTCGTGATTACTACGAGCAGACAAGTCTTCCTGTACTTGCTCCTGCGAATTGTTTCGTTTTTTAAATGATCCCGAATTATTAGTTGTTCGTGTATCTTTGTATGCATACTTCTAAGGTTTCTCAATCACGCATGTATATGTATTCTTTGTTGGTTCTCTGAGAATTGGTACTTGAATTTAAGATCTTGGAACCAACCAATCAACCATCGTAGCTTCTCTCCATTATTAGTCTATTCCAAGAAAATTATCTTTGTTCCTTTCCTCGCAAGCTTTGCATGTGTATTTCCTTCAATGGCATGCAGTATACATGTAGTGGATCTTGATTCAATTAATTGCGTCCAAATTTACGATGCTGTTCGTCTTTGCTAGTTGATCTTTTTCCACTACTCGAGCCATAAGCTGAAGCGATCATGACCTCTTCTGCAATTCTCATCAAGTTGCATCGACTATGCATTCTTCCCATACCGCTTGAATCCTACCTTTTCCTTTTCTTTCGCTTCTTCTTCTTCTTTTTTTCAGTCCTCTCTTTTGGATCTTGGTGTGCCCATGCCATGCCCTTGTTTTTTGGCATGCACCACAACATTTAACCATTTTGAAAATTCTTGATCCAAGGCAAGAAAATATCTGAAGAGAAATAAATTCTTGCATATATATATATATATATATATATGTTACAAAGGAGACTTGATCAATGAATATAATTCCTGAAATCTGCAATGAGAACAAAATTCACACGTCTTGGCTGCCTCCTTGTCGCCTTCCCCTCCCCATAACAGAATGATATTCTCGCTGCATGCCATGAGTTTGTTTGGCTTCTTCTTTGCCATCTCCTCATCTGTCCCTGTTCCTACCATGCTATCAAATATTCTCCCACTTTGCCTGATCCCTAAAGGGAATTAACAGCCGATGGATGGGGACAAGCTCAACACTCAACACAAAAAGAAGGCCTCTCACTTTGCCTATTAGTAGAAAGTAGAAACACACCACATAATCATATGAAAAGAGCGTACAGAAAGGGTGCAATATAGTTAATCTGATACCTCACAAGAATTAACAATATTCTTCTTCCTAATTTCCTCCTTGGTTCCTTGAGAGAATGAGCTCTAGGGTTTTCTTGTATTATATGTCTTGTACAAGGTCCATAAGATTAAGTATGTCCAACAAGATTTACATCTACACTTCACTTCAATAAAATTTTTGTTTTGTCTAAATTTCGATGCTTAAGTGCCGATTCTCGTCCTAATATAGCTTATGCTACTTGCCTCTGATCTTTGCCGCCTCCCTCGCTTGTTGCCTCCACCGACACACACCGACCATCTTCCCCCACATGACTCCTCGGCTCCCTCGGCTCCAAGAAGTCTTGTAAGGTAATGGATAAGTAGAAAAAGAAATAAAGTTTGCTTATTTTCTTTTGTGTTGTCCATTTATGGTGGATTGATATGCTGTCATTACAATGCTACATTAACATGTTAATAAATAATGGCATTCATATATATTGAAAGAAAGTGTTTTTATGCTCCGTTGATCATGTATATTGTCTTCATGTCAATCTGTTTTAGTGTACATATATAGGGCATGCATCATAGGGTAGCTTCTAGCTAGCTCTGTAGTTGTAATTTTGACATAAATAAAAGTTGGATTAAAATATGCATTATGTTTTGCACACTAGGATGGTGAGGATCGTAGTTGGATGTACCTTTGGGCGTGAAGCGATGGGTGTTGTACCCAGAATGGATGGAAAAGTCGATGATTTTGTGGATCGAGCATTTGCTAGGAGTAATGGGCGGGGTGTGTTGTGCCCTTGTTAGCGTTGTTGAACACACGGCCACAAATGAGGGCAACAATGATCGCTTTTTGTGCAAGTATGGATTTAGGGTAGGCTATACCGTGTGGGTGTATCACGGCGAGTCACAAGATAGCGGTCGAGATGTGCTAAGGAAGAAATGGACGATGGCGGCCACAATGAGAGTAGGATAGAAGACATGCTAGATGATGTCGTCATGCATATGGGCCACTTTGCGAGGAAGAAGCTGGAGCACGCAACAAGGGCTTTCTTTGATATGTTGTCCATGGCGAGTCAACCACTTCATGGGCACACACAGTGTCCCAACTAGATGCCATCACACGACTACTTCTTTGTCAAGTCTCGATTCGGCACAAGCATTGCTTGCTTTGATGCATTCTTAAGCGTGTTTAGCACCCTTCTCCCGGATGGTCACAAACTGCCCGTTAACTTGTATGAGGCCAAGAAATTGATAAGCGCACTAAATATGCCATATGAGAAGATAGATGTTTGTCCAAATCATTGCATGCTATTTAGGAATGAGAATGTGGACAAAGATCCTTTGTGATAAGTGTGGTGAGTCTAGGTTTGTTGAGGTTGACTCGGTGATGGTCGAAGAGGCTGACTTCCTATTGGCAAAAAATACTTCGCTATCTACCATTTGTGCCACGAATCCAGCGGTTATACATATACGAGGTTTACGCCAAACAAATGGTATGGCACAAGTATGGTTTGAGACCCTAAAGTTTCTTGATGGGTATGCGACAAATCTAAGGAGAGGAGTGAATTTAGCTACCATGCGCATCAATGGCCTAAAGAGCCATGACTACCACATATTCATGGAGCGCTTTTGCACGTGATGATCCGTGGCTCGTCCCGAGTGTGTTTGGCAAGTGATGGCGGAGTTGAGCTTCTTTTATCGGCTGACTATGTGCGAAAGAGATAGATCCTATGGTAATGTCAACTATGGGCGTGAAGTACTGTGTTGCTTTGTAAGTTGGAAAAGATCTTTCCACGGCTTCTTCAATCAATGCAACATTTGATTCTCCATCTTCCCTATGAAGCTAGGATGGGGACGATGCAAAACCGGTGGATGTATCCAATTGAGGCGGAACAAAAGGAACTACGAGGCAAAGCAAAAAATCGATCGCGTGTTGAAGCATCCATAGCGAGGCGTACATAATTGAGAAAATTTCCCATTTCACATCAATATACTTTCTTGACAATGTTACTTACGGTGCACAATCAAACCTCACGATACAATATTGGCATCCTCAAAATAATTGCCAACTTAGCCTCTTCACGGAACAGGTGACACTTCAGCGGTGGTACTCCCAAAGTTTTATCGCGGGATGAGTGGTTGACTGTGATGTTGTATGTCTTTACCAACCTCTCAAAGTGGATGATTACATTAGGTATGCAACAATTATTTTTTCCCAATAATAGATGTATGAGTGTTTTAATCTACTTGTCTTATTGCCTATAGGGAATTTGTTAGGAGCGAGTGGAAGCAACGTCGAGACCCATCCGAAAAACAAGTTGCGACCCTTCTTAGGAAGGGTCTTTGGGAATTGTAAACCGAATTTCCGACTTGGTTCTATCGAGTAACTTCTCTATTAGCTTCTCCCC
This sequence comes from Phyllostachys edulis, assembly GCA_036346405.1. Classification (NCBI taxonomy): domain Eukaryota; kingdom Viridiplantae; phylum Streptophyta; class Magnoliopsida; order Poales; family Poaceae; genus Phyllostachys; species Phyllostachys edulis. The sequence continues at coordinate 21,978,646 of CM070557.1, read as the reverse complement.
TTGCACATAATATTTACTAAGTAAAGAGGAACTAATACATGAAACCCATTCTATTTATCTTTGTAGAGTTTCAAGGACAAGTCTATGAGTAGCGAATTGAAGCAAGTTGCTCAAGGATGCCACACTCGGGTCTTGTCCTATAGTACCTCTGATGTGAATGGGTACCGCTTCCGAACATCGACACATGAGAGGGAACGGCCTAATGCAACAACAATTAACAGTGGATTGGTGACTATAGGACAAGATGAGAGCGATACACCTGTTGAATACTATGGAGTAATTGAAGAAATAATTAAACTATATTTCCATGGTAGCAAACCTCTCAAACTTATGTTATTCAAATGTCATTGGTTCCATCCGTTTAGGGGAGTCAGACGGGATACATCACTTGGGCTAGTTGAAGTTGCACATCAATCAATCCTACCAGGCAATGACCCATTTATTGTGGCTCAGCAAGCCACCCAAGTATACTACATCCCGTACCCATGCAAAACTATGAGTAGTCTAGTAGATTGGTGGGTAGTACATAAGGTGCAACCATATGGTAAACTACCTACCCCTAGTGAGAAGGACTACAACATGGAGACCAACAATGGTGTTGACCTATTCTTTCAAGAAGATCGGCTACTAGGGACTTTTGAAATAATAATTGGGGAAGAGGACGATCACATGGATGATATTCAAATCGATGCCGATGAGGTTGTAAACCAAGAGGACTTGGAACTACTTAATCACTTAGACATTGATGGCACATGAGGGATGAGGTTGAGTCAACACCTCATGATAGCGACGATGACTTTTGGAGGGCCCATCTGCGGAGGATCCCATTGTAGATGACTACTTGAGCATGATCTTGTATGTCTTCCATTTATTTCTTTGCATGTTTTTAATTTTTTGTATGAGCTTACTTGATTCGTTATATTACATTTTTCTATGAGCTTACTTGATTACGCTATATTAATTGATTTATTTTATTTCATTTCATTTTAGGACACCAAAATATGAGTGGCGAGGCAACATACTCTAGTCGAGGCGGACGCTTGTTTTCCACTCGAGGAGGCGGAGGCGGCCGCGGCCCTCCAGAGGATCGAGGCAGCCTCGGCCTCCAGAGGCACCTGAGGCGCAGCCCCTCCGGGAGGCACAAGGGCAGCCGCGGCCCTCGGCGAGGCGGAGGGGCAGCCATGGCCCCTCGAGGAGGCGGAGGGGCAGCCACGGCCCCTCGAGGCGTGGGGTCTACCTCTAGTAGATCGGGGCTCATGTACCCCTGACCCTCGCGTCTTGATGATGTGGAGTATGAGCACCGTGAGGCGGAGGGTGAGGAGGAAGAGCACCCTAAGGCGGTGGAGGTGAGGAGGATGAGCACCATGAGACACAAGAATTTTGGATGCGAGGACTGCGAACTGCCTGACGACCAACCCGAGAGGAGGAGAAGCATCATCGTTCTGTTGGCGACCGTAAGAAAGCTGTTTGCACTTTCACTAATTTAGCCCACTTAATTGCATACCTCAAAAAACTAATATGCGAGCAATGGCGAGAAGAAGGCGGGGTGACAAATGTAGACTTCGAATGGCATAATTGGCGTGTTGATTATTTGGCACTTCCTGGGTTGGTCACCTCTGAGAGGAAGGCGGGAGCTGCATGGACATGGTGCCACTACAAAGGTCTGCTTGAAGATACTGCATTCTTGAAGGAGAGGTTCCATTTGTGACTATTTGCGTGGTGGAGGAAAGTTTTTGGGTAAGTGTTGAATATTCAAATCTGCTTCTATGTGTTCCTATGCATGTTAGGGTTGATTAGGTCACAACTCTCGAGTCGCAATGAGTTGTACCCATCTAATCTTTATTACAGTAGTAGGTTGATATGCAAAGCACAACACAGATATATTGGAAAGAAGCATAATTATAAATTTACCAAGTATTTTGCATTATCCTTTCTTAGGTGTGCTAGAATGTATGCGGTCCTTTTAACTTGATAATGCTCCATGCCTATCACTGTAAGAAAAAATTTACAATTTCATAGAGTGCATATAAATCACAGAAAAAATGTTATCTGTCTTAAAAGTGAACATGTAAAAAACAGCATTGTCAAAGTAATATGTGAGTCTTTGCAATTGCTCTGGGACAAGCAAGCAAAAGCTGAGCTAAACTAGTAGAAGGGTGGATACTTTGTGTGTGTGTGTGTGTGTGTTTCTTTTGGATGTTTAGTAGCCAAGTAATAAATGTCAACTAACTTAATCATCTTATTCTTTATCAATTCCTTTTCGCTTTCATCAACTAACTTAATCATCTTATTCTTTATCAATTCTTTATTCTTGGATTGTAGTGGTGGTTTCGATGAAATTTGAGGGACAGAAGCTAATTCTAGGAGAGTCTTTGCGTAATTGTGTTAAGAAGTGATCCCACGAGATGTTTCTGAAGCACGCATCAAGCGGTGATCTGTTACCATACACAAGTCCTTGGACTGACAAATTAAAGAGGGCCGACGCTTGCTTGAACGAATATCACTTTGGACGAGTACATGCGGGTTACCAAGCCCGAACAAGCGATGTCCTTGATTACAATCAATTCTAGTTTATTCATATTTAACACTTGGTTAATTTAGGCAATACCTTGGTGGGCCCTTAAGTGTGAAAATGCATGGCGCAGATTGCCCAAGGCAATTGGTGCAACGAGCGATGGTTCTGAGAACTCTCGTCTTTGCTAGGGAGGCGGAGAATGTTGATGGGCGGGACAGCACATCGTCAAAGCGGCTCCTCCATGGCACGTTACAAGAAGAACACGGTAGGTCAACATGTTCATATTGATTGTATGTTGTAGATACATATGTATTGACCGCCGTGGTTTTTTGGGTGCGAGGAAAAGAAGAAGCGAGACTTGTCTCGATATGGAGGCATATGTAGCAGCTAGGAGGGGTGATCAGGAGGGCACCTTGTGCAGCCATCGTGCGATAGAGAACTTGGTACGATTTCTGATCATTTTGTCCCTGATGATTTTCGCTCCCTGATGATTTTGTCCAACAGTTTGCATATCTTGATCTTTGCTAAGGAGATTCATGGCCGGACTACGACGTCATGAATTCACCACTAAACGCGAGTCTTTGTGTACAAAATTTGGAAAGGGAAGAAACATGGTCGTTTCTTCATGGGTGCGGTACATTAGCACACCGACAACCCTCTCGGAGGTCCGATCCACGAGTCTTTGCATCAACGGATGAAGTACACCTTCAAAGTCGGCAACAACCATCACATGTTTCCCGGTCTCGATTTTTTGAGCTTGGTAGCGATTATGACAGAAATTGAGGCTAAGCGTGGTTGGAGCAAATGCTCCTGTAGGTTAGTTGGGCGTGGTAGTACAATAACAAAGAAATATGTGATATATATATATATATATATATATATATATATATATATATATATATATTCATACTTGGCTAATGTATGGCAATGTGCAAACAAATATCGAGCACTTTCGGGACCGGGACTCGACTTAATGTCTCTCTGTCGGAGAACCTTGCCTCACTTATCTGCTCGGTTAATGCTTGCATCTTGATTATTATATTGTTAGTCTCTTATGTTGCTTGATTGAGAAGACATTGCAATGACATGCAATGTAATTATTGGTCGCTCTTGCAAAATTCTTATAATGCGATTTCTTATGAAAATGTAGGGAGCGGCGGGATCGGTTGCTTCTCTTGCTAATCTTTGAAGTGAAGATTTGCTCCTAATGTTCTACGACATCCATCGCCGAGAGGCCACCACCAGTGCTTGCTATTTTCATGATATACTAAAGGATACCAATATTAGAAAACATTCACAATCGGTGATTGCTAAAAATGGATAAAAATGGCTACATATATAACTAATTCTCTATATCTATATCATAAATTCTTTTGAAATGTGTCAACATATAATAATTTGTATGTACACTCCTTTCTATGAATTTGATGATAAGTGCTTGAGACATAAATGTTGATCAGTAGTTCACAATGACAAAATATTGAGAGTTGGAGTTTAACATTTTTAGCACCTATGCTTTTCATGTTGTTAACTGATTTGCCATGTTATTAGGTTGTTCATCATGATTTAAAGGAATTTTTTTGCTTTGTCAATAGTTTGGTTAATTATCTTTTCATGTAATATCAATTCCTAACTTTTGTTGTAAGATGGCACTAATATTAAGTTTTGCTCTATCTGCAGAACTCCCAAAATGATGCTTTTGTGCGCAGAAGATTGAAGCAGGAAATTCTGTGCATGCAAATGGTTGTACTGATACTTGCTTTTCTTTTATGTACATAAGAGTATGAAATTACTATTTTGAACTGTCATTTGTATAATGCCTTATGCTTACATTTTCGAACTTGAACTTGAATGTTGTGAGCTTGGGAACTGTTATGGGCGACGTATCTGGTGGACATGAGTCCATTCATGCACATATGCACACAGCAAATCCCGGCCCTCCATCGTGGAATCAGCGGCGGCGGAAGGCCTGCTGCGGATGGAGCGAATGCGATTTTGCGTTACCCGCCGCCCGCCCAAAGCCCAATGCGTCGGCGTTTCTTCCCACTTCCACTTCCACTCTCGCCGCTCGTCGGCGGGCGCGCTTCGTCGTCTAGGCTCGCTGCCCTTCCTCCTCTTCGCAGCGCCCCCCTCCCCCCTGCGCCGCCCGCCTACGTGGAGAGCCGAGCCGGCCCCAAACCAAACCCTAGAGGGACTGTGCCGCCGCTCCCCATCGCGTCCTCCACGCCCGCGCCCGCGCCGCCGCTCCATGCTTGTCGCCACACTCTCGGCTGCTCCTCGAGGCCTCCCCTCGATCGCCGCCTCCCCTCCGTGCCGCCTCCACCTCCGGTGAACCGCCTCCACCTCCAAGCTCGAAATGGTCTGCAATCTCAAGAATTGATTTGAAGCCCTGAATTGGTAAAGGCCAAGGAAGAAACTAGGATAGAAAATTGTTAATAATATCATTCACAATTTGAGTTGTCGGGGTGTATGATTGTGAAATTGAGAGTGTCTGATTGAAAGAATTTTGTATGTGAAGAGCAGCCTGTGCTTGATTGAAATTCTAGCTGCTTGCTGTTGTTGTTTCATGAATGTTAAATGATCAATGAAATGAGGGAATTGGCTTATACATCAAGTATTAGTATTTGCAATGTGAATCAAAGTTCCATGGAAGTGCTTGTGTCCTGAATGCTTGTTACCACTCTGTTGTTGAGAGCATGAACAGAATACTTGCATTGGTATACTAGTTTTTCTTCTCTGCTTGATTGAGCTTGCAAAGCTGAACCTTTGGATTGTATACACTATCAGTTGGCGCCTGGAATTTTCTCTCCATTGTTGGTGCTGACACCTATTTTTTCTTCTTGGGAATTTTGCATGCTTCTCGACATTCTTGGTTCCCGTTAAATTGCTAAGCTTTGCTTGGTGATTTTGTATTCAAGGTTGCTATTGTGTTAGTTTCCATTCTAAGTTGTTGTTGAAGGGGATCGAGGATGCCTATCCATTGTCTGAAGGGTCCTTTTTTTGTTTTTCATATTATTGTTCTGATGCAGATGCAATGTAGGTGTTGAATGCTTTTCGATAATTTCCCCAATCCAAGCTTTAGGCTTGCCAAGCCATCCTTAGTTGTACTTATTGTCGTTATCCCCGTTGTCTTACTGAGCAGACTTGAACATGATTTTCCTACTTAAGATTCTTCCTTGTGCAGTATCTTTATCTTGTTCATACCTATTATTTTTGACAGGCTGAGATACTAGCAAGATTCAAACCAAAGCCGGACGTGCCAGCTCTAATTCCAAACATCAGAAATGTTGTACAGTCCATGAATGTGTGCATTGCTGTGCTCTGAAATGTTTGGTCAATGAATGTGTGCATTGCTGTGGACAAGAGTATGCACCTTCTGAAGTAGCAGAGGGATCCTGAATCCAGCAACCAATGGTTCCAGACCTCTAAGGATAAGACCTCTAAGGATAATGCTTTGGTCACCAACCAATCTGTTGTAACTTCTTGTAAAGACACAACCCCTAATGCAAGTAATTCTCAGCCACCCATTCTTTTCCAAATTGCAGAGAGGACAATAACTTCGGATTCGAAAAATTAAGCTGGATAGTGCGGTTCTAAAAAGCAATGCAAGACATAACACTAACACTCATGATATAAGCAAACCTCAAGATTAAAAAGACCGGAGTTCATGATGAATAGTATCGAGTTCATGAATTATCAAACTATTGCAAACAATGATGAATAGTATCAGGTTCATGAATTACCAATAGTACCAGGTTCATGTCCACAATTCTTTTCATGAATAAGCATATTTTCCATTACATTTTGGTGTTATATATGTAATGGTCAAGTGCATGCACAGCATCCTCAAAATTGCAATGCACATGATCTGAAAGTGCATGCACAGCATCCTCAAAATTTCAAATTTGCAATACACAGCATTTGCCTGCCATTTGGTCTCTGGACATTTGGCTCAAACACTACTACAAAATAGGCTATAGTAGACGCCCCATCACAATGCGGGTGGCCATTGCCGCACCTGCGGGTGGCGCGGGAAGAATATCACAGACGGTATTTTTAGAAGCAAATGCGTGATGATCATCTATCACCAGACGGTTTGTAAATAGAACCGTGCGTGATATTACCTGACGGTTCTATTCACAAACCGTGCGTGATAATCACCCAATCATAGGCGGTTCTATTTAATAACCGCTCATGTAATATCCTGAGCGGTTCTATTTACAAACCATCGTGATTTGGGTGATTATCCTGAGCGGTTTGTGAATAGAACCGTCAGGTAATATCACATACGGTTCTATTTACAAACCGTCATGATAGTCATCTATCCTGAGCGGTTTTATTAAGAACAAATCGTGATATCTGCTAACGTATAAATTGAGCGCGACACATCCCTCTGCCAGCCTTTGGCTGTGTCCCTTTGCCGCCTTGCTTGCTGTGCCTCTGCCACTCTCTGCAGTGCCTTGTTTGGATAAATATAATCAACTTGACCCTCTGTTCTTTGGGCTCCACTTAGATCTGGTAGCTAGCTTCTCCTCCCAGTGCGGGCCACTTCCTCCCTAGCTCCTCCAACCTCGATTTCTCCCTAATTAAGCAGATGAAGTATCTTGATTATCCTTTTTCCACTCTATTGATTAGTGAATTTCACGACTTTGCTACTCTGTACATAGACGCTAATGTTTTGTTTTCTTTGTTGTATTCCTTAATCGGAAGCATAGGGTTTAGGTTTCAATTAATACTACTTGATGGGAAAAGGCAAAACGTCGTACATCTAGCTCTTAATTTGATGGACCCTATTTGTAGAAAATAAAAAGCAAAACATGTAGCCTTTAATTAATCTGGTGTAATTCCTTTGTGCAGCGATGAGACAAAAGCAGTAAATGCGTGCAAAGAAGTGAAAGTCTTAATCGAACTAATTTCATGAGTAGTTTTCTAGAACAGTTAAAAAGAAGAATTTATGACACACCAAGATAAGTCACATGTGCAATGATGTATTTTATATTTCCTCCATTTATATCCATGAAGAAAGCGTCATCACAGTGGTTTATTGTTTCAATTATATGAAAGCGGATACGCGCAATCGCGGACCAACTGCTAGTTATTAATTAGGATCTTCCTCTTGTCTTTTGTCTCGTATCTAATCAACAATCATGCAAATAATCAATAATTATCCGTTCGCGACTTAGAGAGGAGAAGGTTGGACCCTTGCCCTAAGCGCCTCCAACACCGCCACCTCCTCCCCATTCGCCACCTTAAAGAGGAGAAGGAAATGAGAGGAATCGTATTTTCTTCGTGACCTCCGAGGGTAACGATCTATAACCCTTTATATTTGCTATAAATTAATCGCTAATCAATTTTGACACTAATTTGTTACATGCGTAGTGTAGATGGATCGGCTGGATGTACAGATGTGAACCGTGTGAGTCAAGAGTACATTAATGGCGTGGTTGCTTTTAGAAGAGCATTTGCGAGCGGGATATGTTGAAGAAGGAGATAAATTTTATGTCTTGTCCATGCATTGATTGCGGTAATTTGAAGATGTTTAACAACGGCGCAAATAGAAGCGCACTTGATTGAAGGGTTTCACAAAAGGGTATACATGTTGGACCGACCACGGTGAAGAGCAGATTATTACACATGAAGTTAGTAATGACGGCACCGCCGAGAAGTCAACGATCGCGGATGTGGGTGTGATTGCTTTTGATGAGGATATGTCACACGATGACAATCTGGATCGAGATGCTACGCGATCGTAAGAGAACTACTGATGAGAGAGAGTTTTGTAAATTCGAGGGCTTAAGGGAGGACTCGGTGAGACCTTTGTTCCCTGGTTGCAAGCGGAATATACAAGGTTGTCAACCGTGCTTGAAGCTGCTGAAATTGAAGGCAAGCAATGGTTGGTCGATAAGAGTTTCACGGCGTTGTTAGGTCTCTAGCGGACATCCTTAGGAGAAGCGTGTTGCCCAAACACCACCTATCAAGCAAAGAAGGTTATTTGTCCATTGGGAATGGAAGTAGAAAGAATACATGCATGTCCGAATGATTGTATCCTCTACTAGTAAAGAGTATGCGACATGCATGTATGTCTGTGTGCAAAGCATCCGATACAAGCGTCGAATCTTGCTAAGGTGAAGCAAGGACCTCTGCTAAGATGTTGTGGTATCTGCTGTGATCCCACGTTTGAAGCGTTTATTTGCGAGCATAAAGGACGCAAGATTGCTGTGTTGGCACTCGAGAGGGCGTAAGAGATGGAAAGCTAAGACACCTGCTGATTACGCCCGGTGGAGAAACTTGATCGGACTTGAAGAGTTCGGTGCGAACCGAGGAACATAAGGTTAGGGTTGAGTACAGATGGAATGAATCCTTTCGGTAACATGAGCGGCCGACATAGCACTGGCCCGTGAATCTATGTATGTACAACCTTCCTCCTTGGGCGTGTATGAAGCGGAAGTACATTTTGATGTCACTACTTATCCAAGGGCGAAGCAACACAGGAATGATATTGATGTGTACCTAGCACCATTCTTTGGAAGATCTTGTGACCTTTGTGGAGCGAAGGAATGCGGTATGGGATGCGTACAAGCGAGAGAACTTCACTTTACGTGCCATGTTGTTACGCACCATCAATGATTTTCTGCCCTTGGTAACTGTGTCAAGACTTGATACAAAAGGAGCCAAAGCACGTCGCCTTTGCTTAGATGCTCTGAGAGTGTATGGTGAACAACTCGCGCAAAAGCGTGTATATCGTCACCGTAGGTTCCTTCGAGAGTCACCCATCGCAAGATGAAAAAACAATTCGACGGAAATAAGGAGAGCGATTCAGCTCCAAGGGCTTTTAGAGGAAAGAGGTCTATGATATGGTTAAGGATATCGATGTTGTGCTTGGGAAGGGGCGTAAATTAAGAACCCGTGAGAAGAACATCTGGAAGAAGCGGTCAATTTTTGGGACTTGCCTTATTGGGAGCACTTAGAAGTTAAGCCTTTGCATCGATGTCATGCACGAGAGAAGAATGTATGTGATAGCTTGATTGGTCTCTTCTTTGAACATTAGTGGCAAAACAAAGGATGGTGTTAGCATGCGGCGTGACTTGGTTGATATGAACATAAGGACTGAGTTAGCACGGTGAGAGACCGTCTGAGAATGACGTACCTTCCCCGACTTGCTACACTCTATCAAGGCGAGAGAAATGAAGCGTCCCCGAGCTTGCATGGAGTGAAAGTCCCATCTGGTTACTCCGCTAACATTAAGAACCTTGTTTCTATGCAAGATTTGAAATTAATTGGTATGAAGTCTCATGATTGTCATGTCTTGATGACACAAATGTTTCTGTTGCAATTAGAAGTATCTTGCGAACAAGGTCCGAGTGGCAATCTTGAGGCTGTGTTATTTTTCAACTCAATTGCTCGGAAGATCATTGATCCCCAAGGACTAGATGCTCTGCGCAGCCGAGGTGGTGACCACTCTATGTCATCTTGAGATGTATTTCCCTCCGTCATTTTTCGATATCATGGTCCATCTCATTGTTCACCTTGTGAGAGAGATAAAGATATGCGGCCCTGTGTTCTTACGTCATATGTACCCGTTCGAGAGGTACATGGGAATTCTCAAGTCCTACGTCGGAATCGATCTCGTAGGAGGCGACATCATCGAAGGTTATGCAACCGAAGAGGTCATTGAGTTCTGCGTCGACTACATGGCTCGAGTGGAACCGATAGGTGTGCCTCTATCTCGCCATGAGGGGAGCTGGATGGTATCGGGACCATCGGAAGGAAATCAATAACTCCCGATCTGGATACATACGCTCAAGCCCATTTCATGGTCTTGCAACACATGACCCAAGTGTCCCGTATATCGGCGAGCACAAAGACATGGTGCGCCAATGAGAATCGAGACCGGTCGGAGGTTTGGATCACGAGAAACACAACCGTCGGTTCAGCGAATGGTTAAAGGTGCGAATCATTGGGAGGTCATCAAGTGATGATCTGTTGCTATGGTTGTACGAGGGCCACAATTTACAATTGTCACATGGCAAGGATCGACATCAATGGGTACACATTTTATCTGGCATTTCGGGATAGGAAGAGCCTGATCCGAATAGCGGTGTCGCATAGATGCATTGAGACCGATGGGATGAGGAGCTCCTACTATGGGCAAATAGGCGAGATATGGGAGCTCGACTCGTGCTTTTCAAGATCCCCTATTTGGTGCCGTTGGGTCCATCTCAAGACAGTGAAGGTCGACAAATGCGGTGTCACTACCGTGGACCTCGAGCGTGTCGGATATAAAGACGAACCATTCGTCTTGGCTAACCAAGTTGTTCAAGTCTTCTATGTAACCGACCGGCAAATAAGAAGCGCCACGTAGTTCTTCATGGAAAAAGGAGGATTGTCGGAGTTGAGAATGTAGTGGGCGAGGAAGAATACAATCAATTTGACGAGTTGCCTCCTTTCGAAGCGGCATTAGGCTCGAGGAAGAACCCGGTGAGGAAGCTAGCTATATCGCGTCGATCATCATGAAGGCCTATATCTTAATTAAGAATTTACTCCAATGTAATTAATTTATTCCATAACATCATGTGTTATGGACTTGTAATCTCTCATATATTTTGATGTCAGCGTGAAATTGTCATGTGTTGATGTGTTATGGACTTGTCATATTTGATATTGATGTCAATGTGGGCGTACATTGTAATGTGGAGTATCAAAATTGTCATCATACTTGATTTCGAGTTGAGTTGAATTAGATATGAAATTTTGAAGTCAAATGTGTTATGAACTTGTTATGGACTTGTCATATTTGATATTAATGTCAATGTGTGGACGTACATTGTAATGTGGAGTATCAAAATTGGTTTCACTTGATTTGGAGTTGAGTTGAATTAGATATAAAATTTTGAAGTCAAATGTGTTATGAACTTGTCATCATACTTGTCACTAGGTTAGAATTCATATGGACTTGTCATAATTGTCATCATACTTGTCTCAGCAGGTTCACTATGTTTTCTCAGGATATTTATGTCTCACCAGGTTCAGTATGTTTTGTCAGGATATCATAAATTGGCCTCAAGTTGTGGGCTATCACAAGCGGTTTTATTATACAACCGTCTGTGATAATATCCTGAGCGGTTCTCATTTGAACCGTCATGATATACTATAAAGGCGGGAAGCGCTAGGTTTTCCTCTCACTTCTCACTTCTCTCCCGTGCCCTTACGCTCTCGCGCTCGTTCGCCTCCTCTAGGGTTTAGGGCTCGCCTTCACCGCCGACCACGACCTCGGCGCGCCGCCCGACATTGATGCCCCCGAGCTCTGCGCCGCCCCGACCTCGGCGCCTTCAACCTCGGTGCCGCCGCCCTCGACCTCGGTGCCCCGTTCACCTCCCGAGTCGTAAGCCCGGCGTCGCCGCCGCCGACCTCGGTGCCGCCGCCTCGACATTGGCGCCTCCGACCTCGGCGCCGCCGTCCTCCTCCCGTGTCGGCCTCCTCCCTCTGCAGACCGGCCTTCTCCCGCGCCGTCCTCCTCCCGTGTCGACCTCCTCCCCAGCTCCTCCTCTCAAGATCGGCCTCCTCCCCTGACTGGCCTCCCCAGTTCTTGTGCAGCATCCTCTCTATAGTATTGCTCCTCTGTGGCGATTCGGTTGATCTTTATATATATATATATATATATATATATATATATATATATATATATATATATATATATATATATGCGATGCTAGTTGCAAATTAATCGGTGGGCTTTGTTGACATGCTCGTGATGAACTCCGTCTTATCTTGAGATTGAATGTGATAGTTAGTTCATACTTGAGCTCTATTGTATTACTTACTCTTGTCAATATGTTGTCTTGTTAATTGGTTACTTCGGTTCAGCTCATAGTTCTATTGCAAATTGATCAGTTGTATTGACTAGTTTGTGATTCTTCTAGTAGTATGTATGAGCTCATTCAACTTTTCATTTGCCATCTTGATCTCTGTAGTCAACCTCTGTTTATTTGGAAGTTTAATCTGTTTTAGATTAACATTGAGATCATTTGACAGTTAAGCAAAGTATTGTTTAGAGCTCATAGTTTGAATTTATATTATCATATTCATTTCATGAAGAGTATAGACAATAGGATTGAGATGGCAAAGACTTGTTCTTTAGCTACTCTCCTTACGAGAGCACATAATATCATCAATTAATATGTTGGAATAGTGTCATGCATGCGTGAGTTCTTTTCAAGCATCCTCTCTGTGAGTATTGCTCCTTTGTGGCGATTCGGTTGATCTTTGCATATATATATATATATATATATATATATATATATATATATATATATATATATATATATATATATATATATATATATATATATATATTTGATGCTAGTTGATACCTTGATCTGTATTAGTTACGATTTTTGAGTCTAATCTTGAAGATATTGCAAATTGATCGGTGGGCTTTGTTGACATGCTCTGTGATGAACTCATCTTATCTTTGAGATTGAATGTGATAGTTAGTTCATACTTGAGCTCTATTGTATTACTTACTCTTGTCAATATGTTGTCTTTGTTAATTGGTTACTTTCGGTTCGACTCATAGTTCTATTGCAAATTGATCGGTTGTATTGACTAGTTTGTGATTCTTCTAGTAGTATGTATGAGCTCATTCAACTTTTCATTTGCCATCTTGATCTCTGTAGTCAACCTCTGTTTTTTGGAAGTTTAATCTGTTTTAGATTAGCAGTTGAGATCATTTGTGATTAAGCAAAGTATTGTTTAGAGCTCATAGTTTGAATTTATATTATCATATTCATTTCATGAAGAGTATATACAATAGGATTGAGATGGCAAAGACTTGTTCTTTAGCTACTCTCATACGAGAGCACATAATATCATCAATCGCATTTCCTTAGAGAAGTAGGCTCGGGCAAAAGATTTGTATCACTAGTTTCTATCTATACAAAGATCACAAGAGAAGCTGGTGGATTAAGGAGTGTTAGGAGTGTTAGAATAGAAGCTCGTGGATTAAGGAGTGTTAGGAATGTTAGTAGTCTGTATGAGCTCATTCAACTCTTCATTTGCCATCTTGATCTCTATAGTCAACCTCTGTACTTCTTCCTGAGAGCAAGTAAGCGAGATGGTAGAGGCACCGTCTTCGCCGCCAAATCACCGACGCCTTGAGATGGAAGAAACCGACGAGGCCGCCAACACCGACCCCGCAGATGGAAGAGGCGCCGACGAGGCCGCCAACACCGACCCCGCAGATGGAAGAGGCGCCGACGAGGCCGCCGTCACCGTCGACGATAATGACACGGAAGCGAGATGGCAGAGGACAATCGAAAATGCCTACGGGCCGGTTGGTCATCACGGAGGTCAGTGACTTTGGGGTCCCTCTCGAGTCCCAAGAGATCGTGGCGAGATTCGGACCATCTGCGGGATACTTGGAAGGAGCAGGTCCTCATCACCACACCAAGGTGGAAGGACTGACGAAAGAAGCGAAGGCGTATGTGGGCCAGAACTTTCGAGAAGTTCACTATTCGAAGCACATATGTGGCACGCGCGGCGACGGACGGCGATGCTCACGATGGGTAAATCGTGGAGGACCTTCAAGAGCATTCTTGTCACGGCACGTGAACACAGGTCGACGCCCTTCAGCGATATAGATTCTTGACGGGAAGCATGGGACACCTTTGTGGCTATGAAAACATCGGCGAATTTAAGGAGCAAAGTCGCGGCGCACAAAGCTCTCGGACCTGAAACACTCACCCGACAGACTTCGGCACCGCTGGGTACGCGGTAAATCTGAGGAATGGGCGGCGGAGAAGGAGAACCCGTTTCGATGTCACGGACCAGCGTTCCCTAAAATTTGGTTAAGCGAGGGCACAAGTCTCGTCTTCGGCAAAGCATCTCCTTCACAAACCCCGAGACCGGGAAGTGTCCCAGCGTGTGGTAAGTATATCGAACTACTAAGTTGTTAATAAGTCCATAACTTCATAGTGTCTATAATAGCGTGATGACCTCTTGCGGCGTGACTTGATGCCCAAGCTTCCCAAGGCTCCTTCCGTGCGAGCGAGGAGAAGGATATACTATCTCGGCCTTGGGAAACAAGGAGCACCGGGTCGCACGCGAGGCCTTGGGGTTAACGTGCCTTGGATTCATGGATTCGCGGACGACTACTACACGTATAGGACTAGGAAGAGATCCAAGGCCGAGCACGACAACGGTTAGTGCAGATGATTACTAACCAATTTCAAGTAGAGATGGCAGCATTGCGAGTCAAATGGATATACTCATGAGCGATGGTCGCATAAGCCGCCCGCTAATTTGGAAGGCAGTCCTCCTCGGCGTCGGAGTGGCGTCGCGTCGCGCATAATTGTGAACATGGCGACGTCGATTCCGATAAGCGACATCAAGGTAGCGTACATCTATGGAATGCACCAAAGATAGACCCTAACGGCGCCTTAGCTAATTGCGTGTCGTTTTGTAGGAGCCGACGCATACTGTAAGCTCAAGTGAGGATGGATGGGTCCTTTGTAT
This sequence comes from Phyllostachys edulis, assembly GCA_036346405.1. Lineage (NCBI taxonomy): Eukaryota > Viridiplantae > Streptophyta > Magnoliopsida > Poales > Poaceae > Phyllostachys > Phyllostachys edulis. The sequence goes on along the minus strand of CM070557.1, from coordinate 21,963,618 downwards.
TGAGGTGCGCGAGGGATGGTGTATCCATACGAGGAAGAAGCGATCTGACGGTGCCGGTGGGTGCAGTTACGCCAAGGTCAGTGGATATGGTACATGTCAATTTTGAGCCATCCCTTTGGACATTTGCCCGAACGAAGAGATCACAACACTAGGGGATGCCGTCCTCTCTTTTATCCGATGGCCCAAGAAGAACATCGCCACGGAACCGGCGGTCTTCGCGATCTGGACACGACCATTCCTCTCAGCGGGACCCTCGATGACTCCACCTCATGTTTCGCCTCAAAAGGCCACCTCTTGATTCCCGTGGAGAAGGCGCCGAAGGAACAACAAAAGCGTGCCGACGTCGGTTCGAGTCGTCTCACAAAAAACGATGCCAATCGCTAAGGCCAAATCGAAATCAACGAGCGTTAAAGGCGCCTCCCAAGTCCGGAAGTCCGAGAATTCCGGAAGTCCGCGATACCGGGAAGTCCGCGATACCGGAAATACATCATCGGAAAACCGTTGTGTTCGGTAGCATATTAATGCACGTTGGACATGCTTGTCGAGCTTTGCATGCACGGTACTTGGACAAGACCCAAAAGAAGGGGTCCGATCTTTGGAATCACCGTCGATCTGAGGACAAGCATTTCTTCAGCGGACGAGGTACTTCGTCGTGTGCTTCAATGATTTATTTGAACTATTCAACCTCGTTGGCCTCGGCGTCTCGCTTCTACGATGTTGGACCTTCGTAAGTGCGTACAATCAAGTTCTACATTCATCTAATCTTGATAAATATCACAACTCATTGCTTATGTATAGATACATGTTGCAAAATGTCCGGAATGGAAAGAACGGTGTGGTTTCCTCGACCCACACGTGGTATCGTTGCAAACCATCCTACAAGACTAGCCCTTCGTTGAGAAATACATAACGAGGTCATTGCTTCTCAGAGGAACATGAAGTACATAGTGGTGCCCTACAACCCGGGGTAAGTGTCACTACTTGCTATACAAATTTCATTTGTACATTATCTGTGACATGAACTTAGGTTTAATGACTATAGCGACATACATGAGTAGGTACCATTGGATCCTTTTAGTTATTATACCCAAGAGGAACCATGTGATATACCTTGATTCCCTAAACCGCAACAAGCACGACTTGACACTCTAAGAGGAATACTCGAGAGGTATGCTCATTTCCTCCTTACATAACTCTATTGTAGTCTTCATTCGTTTGAAATGGCGAGGATAACTTTTTGAATCATGTAGGTCGTTCATCAATTATGTTGCCAACAAAGGAATATACGATGGAAAGAGCGTAACTAACACACAGGATGGATTTTCGATCGTGCTACAACACAATAATACTATATCATACTTCATAATAACAGCGTCTCGAACCGACTATACCTATATATGTAATTCTATTTTTGCGGTGCCTTGACAAAAAGATGATGAGTTATGTGCAATCTACGTCTGCTATCATATGCGACTAATCCTTCTGACTAAGAAGAAGGATCGAGAGGTTTGTCAATCTCGAAATAATTATTTCCTAATTATAAATTTAAATATATGTAGCTTACCACTTTACTCTTAATTGGTAGCGGCAGGTCTTGGATTTACAATGTGATTCACTCGTTGCGGAAGAGATCAAGGACATTCGAGGAAGCTCTGCGCCTTTATCAACTCGAAATCATGCGACAACGGAGAGTTTCACTCCGTCGCCAACCCGAGCATCACCCCACTAAAACCTCTCAACGCAAACAATTGTAATCTAGTTGTAACTATAGCGACAATACTTGAACAAATGCGATCTTTTGTAATTTATTTTGAGTAATGATCACTTTGAGTTGTCATGGTTGCTTGAATCTGTTATTGTGAAATCTTTGTTTTGTGATTGCTTGAATCATTTACGTGAATGCTTGTTTTGAGAGGGCATGGCTAGCAATTCCCGAGGCTAGCCAGAAAACAAACAAATTGTGGGCGGTATGAGCTATCACGAGCGGTTTTTGTTAAAACCGTGCATGGAAGGCAAATATCCTGAGCGGTTTCGATCGCAAACCGTCAGTGATAGAGAATATCATGAGCGGTTCTATATAAAAGCCGTGCGTGATAGTTACAAATCACTGAGCGGTTTTATTTAGAACCGCTGCGTGATATTCTCTATCACGAGCACGGTTTTATTTAGAACCGTCTGTGATATTCTCGAATCCTGAGCGATTTTTATTTAGAACCGTCGTGATATTCTCGAATCACGAGCGGTTGTCGGTTGAAACCGCTCGTGATACTTGACTTCCTGAGCGGTTTTTAATAAAACCGTGCGTGATATTCGTATCACGAGCGGTTTTGTACCGTGCGTGATAATATCTGTTATCACAGACCAACAAACATAGGCGGTTGGAAACGAAATGCGTGATGATGGTTCCGAACCGTCTGTGATGTCGGTTCCTGTAGTAGTGAAAGCATTTGCCATACACAGCATTTGCCTCTCCGTTGTGCATCTTCAGTTCTGCTTTACAAATCAGGAACACCCAGAAAAGCAACGATTGTACTAGAATTCCACATTCATGAAACAACAACAGCATGCAGCTAGATTTTCAATCAATCACAAGCTGCTGTTCACATACAAAATACTTTCAATCATACACTCTCAATTTCACAATCACACTCTGACAATTCAAATTCATAATGAAAAAAATCACAATACTAGTTTGTCGAACCAAGAATTCTCTCTAAATTACAATCCTTCACCAAGAACGCCACAGCCGGGCACCAACGCCTCCGCCTACACTGCGCTGAGTTGGGTCAACGAGGTTGAACTTCTTGGCGCCGTGGGTTCTCCGACGTGACGATGTTGGAGCCGAACCTGAGCTTGTCTTCACCGAGGGGCCACGTGCAGGGCGCGCAGGAGGGCTCGACGCGAGGCTCGGCGGAGGCTCTACTAGGAACCCTAGCTCGTGGTCGGTGGGCGTGAGGTTGGCTTAGCTCCAAAGAAAGGCGCAGGCGGCGGCGGAGGAGGCTCCTTGGGCAGCCTTGGGAGGCACACGGGAGGCGACGTGCGAAGGGGCTGTGCGGGGGTGGAGGTGCGGAGGCGACGTCGTCGGCTCGGCGTAGAGGGGCGGAGGCGCAGGACGCGGCGTAGGTGTGGAGGCGCGGGAGGCGGAGGGAGGCGGTGGGCGATGAAGAGGTGGGTGCGGAAGGAACCCTAGCGGCGCGGGGTTGCTGAGGATGAGGATGATTCAGCAGGGGGGGGGGTTTGGCAAAGCGGGCAGCGAGTGGGAGGTGGAGGTGGCTGCGGTCCGTTGCTTGCGCGATGGACGGCCGGGATTTCGTTTGTGCATATGTTCACACATTGCCTCATGTGCACCTGATATCCCCCCACTGTTATGATGTCTATACATACATATATATACATATATTGTGGAATGGATGGATCGATGGATTATTTGATTGCTGTGGAATGGATGGATGGATGGATGGATTATTTGATTGTTGTGGAATGGATGGATGGATTATTTGATTGCTGTGGAATGGATTTTAAATGAATTTGTCAAAAATGGGGTTCTGCTGTTTTTGTCGCTTTCCCGAGTGTTTTGCGATTTCCCGAGTGTTTTTGGCACTCGGTAAATGGACCAAAGATTTCCCGAGTGTCGACACTCGGGAAATGAACCAAATATTTCCCGAGTGTCGCCACTTGGGAAAAGACACTCGGGCATCCGACAAACCTTTCCCGAGTGTCAACACTCGGGAAAACGTGACACGTGGCAATTCCAGCCGGATTCGTCGGAATCTTCCCCGAGTGTCGTTTTCGCTATGCACTCGGGAAAATGGCCAGGTGTCAATTTTCGATGGTTTCGTCGGTCAAACGTTGACACATTGACACATGCCCGAGTGTTTTTCGATTGCATTTGCAGTGTCGACTTTCGGTAAAGATTCCGTTCTGGTCGCGAAGCCGTTAATTTGGATTTTTTCGAGTGTTCGAGTTTCCCGAGTGTAAACAAAAGCACTCGGTAAAGTAACATTTCCCGAGTGTAACACTCGGGAAACTGTTATTATCCCGACTAATCTATGCCGAGTGTATTTTCCCGAGTGTTTGGCTTCTTTTCCCGAGTGTTTTTGGCACTCGGGAAATATCCTGTTTCTGGTAGTGCAAACAGAACTTCTACCAAATCTGCTCAGTGTTGAATCTGCTGCTATCCGAATTGATAAAACCCCTCTCAAATCAGGTGCTACTCTCAACCAATCTTCAATCCAACCGTACAAATCAAAGAGCTACGAGTCAGAAACTTACAAACCAAATTTTAGGCAGATCCGATCACGTTTGCTACTTCGATCGATGTCTTGATGAAGACTGCTCAGAATCACTCGAGATGGAACAGATCTCCTCTTCTTCTTCTTCCCTCTTGTCTCTTGTTTTGTTGTGTGCATATGCTTCTCCTCTCCTCAGCCACTTCTTCCAGCAGCAGCTCAAAGAAAGGGCTAGGGTTTTTCTTCCCCTCACCAAGGAGGAGGTATCTCCACCCTTCATACTTAGGGTAATCAATGGTTGTCATTTCTTGGGCTTGTGGGCTGGGATGGGTCTTCATATGGAGGGATAGCCCAACACAAGGAAGCTCTTAAATTCATAATACATGCACGGAAATAAAAGCATATATTAGTTTATGTGTTTGCAGAGTATAATGAACACTCTGAAACAATCTAACATGAATCAAGAACTACCAGGACATTAGATTATACAGGACCGGTTTTAGTAGATAAAAATCAACACCAAAATACACAAAAGGCGCGGTTGGATATAACACTTCCAAGTGATCCAGATTCCACACAAAACGAAGTAATCAAAACCTGTTGGACTACTGCATATGCAGAAGGAGCACATAGTAGGAGTATATCTCGATCAAACGAATATCCTTGGTGTTGCCGAGGAAGCATTGCATACAACACATGGATTCATACTTCTTGACTAGTGCCTCGAGGTGCCTGTCGAACCCCTCAAGCTGCACGCACACGAATGAGAGCGCTTCGGAGGCGGCAATGAAGGTGCCGTAGTTCTCCACTGCCACCTCCTGCATTTGCCGCCGCACTCGCTCCGCATCCACCTGCGGCATCTCCCAGTCCTGCGCCATCGCATCACGAAACCACCCTCACCACCAATTAATCAAGGTGAGGATTGGTGGTCGTCATAGCGGTCATTCGATGCGATTCTTGTCATTTATTTTCTTTTCTTTTTTACTCAATAGTGTAATTGAATTCCAGAAGTTTGAGCATTAAATTTGTGTTAGATTTCCTCTGAAATTCTTTGTTCGGTGATGTACTTTAGACTCTTTTGATCTGATAACCAGTTGGTTGCCTAAAAAATAATGCCTCCACCTCTTCAATGCTTCCAAAATAGCCATTATCTCTTTATCATAAGTAGAGAGTGCAACTGATCTTTTTCCCAGAACTCTACTGAAATAAGCCAAAGGCCTGCCCTTTGGCATGAGTACAGCTCCAATGCCACTGCCACTGGCATCAGTTTCTAACACAAAAGATTCATTAAAATCTGGTAATGCAAGAACTGGGGTAGTAACCATACACGACTTCAATTGCTTAAATGCTTCATCCTGAAGATGACCCCGTTGAAAACAATTCTTCTTAATCATATCATGTAATAGCATACATATCTTGCCATAATCTTGGACAAACCTCCTGTAGTACCTAGTTCAACCCAAAAAACTTCTTAGTTGAGTTATATTCTGTGGTGTGTGTCAAACCCGGATTTCACAAATCCAAATCCTCTGTGAAAACACTGTGCTATTTCCTGGATCAGTAGATAGCACTCACAGATACATCACTGAATCATCTCACACATGATGAAAACCATACTATTCATTATGTTACAAACATCAGAGTGATATAGACCGCATCAGGTTGAGTTTTACAAAAGGGCCGAACAAGCCAAAATGATTACATTACGAAAACAGCGGAAACTACAGTGGAAGCAAAAGGAGAGGGGTAGAGCATATCTCTCCATAGGCAAGCGTCTGGGGTACTTGTGTACGATTGGTATTAACCAAGGACTTGGACAATACCGGTTGTACGCAAGAACGGACGAGCCAGCTAGATTGGGGCGAGACTTAGACTACTTGAAACTAGACCACTCTTCATCATTTCCTTGCCCACTAACTTCGGGGTCCTCGTAGCAGTCATAGTCTCCATGATCTGTGGGATCTAAAGGTTTGGAGGGAGGGGCGAGAGTGAGCACAACTTTCGTGCCCGCAAGCCAACACACCAGATACAATAATATACATGCAAAGCTTAACAAGGGTGGCTCGGGTTCTTTTATTTGCTAAAGCAATATTTTCAAATATCATAATTAGAAAATCCTATCACTTAGCATTTTAACCAAATTGCATTTTGTAAAGAGAATAATTGCAATAGTATAACAACAGAGGTTACCTCCACCTATGCTTATTTGGAAAATGTGGGTACGACCACCCAGGAACAACACTGGGCATGACCACCCAGGAACATCCAAAGTCAGGGTTACATCCACCCGATAAGTTTTTATCCCACCCACAAAAGTTTTTGAAATAGAACTAACTCTAGCAAGTTCCCATGTCTGCCTTTGACCGTAGGCACGACTGTTTAAATAGTTTATACTCTACAGAGATTGTACATTTTACCCATAAGAGATAATCAACTCTTTGCCCCACATGATTCCTTAGTCATGTGGTCGAGAGACCATCACAGTAACCTTTCGAGTTATCTCACCCCTTACTTCATCTCACCCATATGGGCTACTCCCACTTACGGTGGGTCTCATAAGTTGTGCTGGATGTTCACCACAACGACTAGCGCAGCTGGTCCCAACCACAACGACTAGCGCAACAGGCAATTTCACATTACCACAGTGTCCCATTCAAGCCGGAATGCATCCGCCGCTTGCACTACCTCGATCCTCTCCAGAGAGATGACTTTCAGGGTTTGATAACTTTACTAAGCCAGGTTGCACTTTGCAGACTTGTGGTTACACATGTTTTATGATGGGAGGTCATCATCGAATTAAGTCCTTAATGTCATCTGGGTGGTTCATTCCACATTCCCACCATTCTCGTGCTACATCCGCACCCACCAACATACCATCCACCCAAATATGGTATAGCAGTTTGGGGTTTTGGGGAGAAAAACTAATTTATCTCAAATACTGCAGTCATGTACCTCCCACGACTGTCCCAAATCATTTTCATATTTTTGAGAGATGATGATCAAGGCATTTTAATGCCTTAGTACTTAAGCAAGACTAGTATGTCGCTTAAGTATAACCTATAGCTAGTAATTTACCACATAGCTACTAGGGTGATATGGAATAATGGATTCAATTGCCAAAGGATGGGATATTAAATAATTAATCATCAAGGGGGTATTTAACTACCTTAAGATTTAACATACATTTACCTAAAGAATTAAAGCATGCAACTCTGGTAATTTAAAGGAATATAATTTGTATAAAATGTAGGCTCAGAATAATCAAAGTATTGACTTACCTGGGTTAAAGGCAAGAGAGTTGTGATAGTCTTGTGCTTGATCAAACGGACGGTCTCCTGCTTCTTCGAACTCTACTCGGACAAACGAACCGGAAAAAGGAACAAACAAGCAGAGAGAACAAATAAATACTAAAGAAAATCATAAATGAACTCCAAATTAAATAAGACCAGAGCCAAAAGAAAGATCTTGAATTTAGACAAATTTAGAAACAAGAACACTGTAGTCGAAGTTATAACGGAGGAGAACGGAGTCCTCGAAGTTTTTGGTTTTCGAGCACTGCTCATCCGACTATGTGTGGTCGTAAGGGGAGGTTTTGACCACGAGCCGGAAGGAGGTTTCGACCATCTGGTCGAAAGGATGTGATCATCTAGTCGGAAGGAGGTTTCGACCATCTGGTCGGTAGGATAACCATTGGTCGGAAGGATACGACTACTCGACGTGGTTGCAAGAAGGATACGACTACTCAACGTGATCGTAAGGAGGCTACAACTACTCAACATGGTCGTAAGAAGGATACGACTACTTGACGTGGTCGCCATAAGGATACGACTACTCGACGTGGTCACAAGAAGGATACGAGCACTCGACGTGGTTGCAAGAAGGCTACGACTACTCAACGTGGTCGCAAGAAGGATACGACTACTCGACGTGGTCGGAAGAAGGCTAGACTACTCGACATGGTCACAAGAAGGATACGACTACTCGACGTGGTCGCAAGAAGGATACGACTACTCGACGTGGTCGCAAGAAGGATACGACTACTCGACGTGGTCGCAAGAAGGATATGACTAATCAACGTGGTCGCAAGAAGGATACGACTACTCAACGTGGTCGTAAGAAAAAGAAGGATTCGATTACTCACCGTGGTCGAAGGAAAAGAAGGATTCGACTAATCAACGTGGTCGAAGTCTACTCAGCGTGGTCGAAGAAACAAGGATTTGACTACTCAACGTGGTCAAAGAAAAAGAAGGATTTGACTACTCAACGTGGTCGAAGAAAAAGAAGGATTTGACTACTCAACGTGGTCGAAGAAAGAAAGATTCGACTACTCAATGTGGTCGAAGAAAAAGAAAGATTTGACTACTCAACGTGGTCACAAGAACACGAGAGGGAACAGGGCACGTGAAACTCACCAAGACCAAGGGAGAGGCCAGTGGAGGTCGGCGAACGGCGAACGGTGGTGGGGAAGCTCGCGGTTGAAGGTGAAGGAGGAGGACGACAAAAGGGGTCGGCCGGGTCTAAAGGAGAAGAGGAAATGTGGTGGCTCCTGTGAAACATAACTGAAAAAGAGTGAGGGGCTTGCTTCAAGGAATTCTAGGACATGAAACAACGTGGGTAGAAGAGGGGGCTGCACTGGGGCGGCAAAGACCGAGAGGAGGTGTGTGGTAGCTTGAACTCGGTGCTTGGGGCTTCGGGCAAGCCACAACAACAAGAGCTAGAGAGGGAGAGTTGAGTGGAGGAAGGAGATGAAAGGGGGGGGCTGCTCGGGCACTTTATAGCCTGGAGGAGAGGAGGAGAGAGCCACTGAGGGAGTTGGAGGTGCACGGTCCCGAGGCATGGCGAGGCAGTCTTGAGGATGTGACAAAGCCAAGTAGTAGGTGAATGCAGAGGTGCAAAGAGAAGCGTGCACGAAGCCAGTATGACTGGCACGAGCCGAGGAGAAGAAATAGGCTGAGCCCAACAGAGAGGATTGGAAATTGAAACCGAGAGACAAGCTGAAATTCAAAGACCGAAATTTGAAATGAGGCAGAAACTAGAGAATTTTGTAAATACATACTAAATTGAAATAGGTTTTGAAAACCAAGACGACAAATGGAAGGGTACTAACCAACAACAAAAAATGGGATGCTACAAACCTACCTACCTTAAATGAAATCTCGACCCTGAGATTCGAGCTGCTCTGAGAATAGGGACGAGAAATCCAACTTCAGTTGGTCTTCGCGCTCCCAGGTGGCTTCTCTTGCCGAGTGGTTGCTCCATTGAATCTTACAGAGGCGGATGGCCTAGCATCTGGTCTTCTTCTCCATGACGTCGAGAATCTTGATTGGATTCTCTGGATAGGTCAGGTCTTTCTGAAGGGCAATGGTTTCAACTGGAGTCTGCTCTTCAGGTACTCGGAGGCATTTCTTGAGCTGAGAGACGTGGAACACGCTGTGGACGTTTGACAGGTCTTCAGGTAACTCTAGTTGGTAGGCTACTTTTCCACGCTTGGCGGTGATCGGGAATGGGCCTATGTATCTTGGTGCGAGCTTGCCTTTCACTTTGAATCTTTGAGTTCCACGAAGTGGTGATAATTTGAGATACACACTATCCCCAACTTCAAAAGCTAATTCCTTTCGACGGTTGTCAGCATAACTCTTTTTTTTCTGGACTGAGATACTTGAAGTCGATCTCTGATTAGTCGAACTTTCTCTTCTACCTGCCTGAGGGTATCTGGCCCAAAGACATAACCTTCTCCTGATTCCAACCAATGCAGGGGAGTTCTACATTTCCTTCCATTGAGCGCTTCAAATGGGGACATTCTCAAACTTGACTGAAAACTGTTGTTGTATGTGAACTCGGCATACGGTAGACATTTCTCCCAGTCTACGGTAAATTCCAAAGCACAAGCTCAAAGCATGTCTTCTAGAATCTGATTTGTTTTCTTTGTTTGACCACCAGTCTGAGGATGATACGTTGTACTGAAATCTAGGTGGGTTCTGATTGCATCATGTAGACTAGCCCAAAAATACGAGGTAAACTGAGAACCTCGATCTGAGACTATCCTTTTGGGCACTCCATGTAAACACACAATACGACCCATATATAACTCGGCCAATTTGTCTCCCTTGAAGGTTGTCTTTACTGGGATGAAATGGACCACTTTTGTCAGTCTGTTAACTATGACCCATACCAAATCACATATGGACTTGGTTCGAGTTAGATCAGTAATGAAATCCATTCCAATCTCTTCCCATTTCCACTGAGGGATCTGCAGTGGCTGAAGCAATCCTGTAGGTCTTTGATGTTCGGCTTTGATTCGCTGGCACACATCGCAACACGCTACAAACTCGGCAATGTCTCTCTTCATTCGTGGCCACCAATATAGAATCTTCATGTCTTGATACATTTTGGTGCTGCTTGGATGCAGTGTATAGGCTGAGCTATGAGCTTCCTTTAGTATCAAGTCCTTGAGTTCCTTCTTGTGGGGAACAAAGAGACGTTTCCCATACCACAGGACTCCTTGCTGATCTTCGATCATCTTAGGGGCTTTTCCTTTGGCCATGAGATGCTTGAATCTCTGGACTCCAGGGTGGTCTTCTTGAGCGGTCTTGATATGCTCTTCTAGAGTTGGGTGCACTTCCACGGCGGCTAGGGTGCCTTGCTCTATTAACTCGAGGTTGAGTGCTGCGAACTCCTCGTAGAGCTCAGGTTGGTGCTCCTGAATCATGACATTACTACAGTAGGACCTACGGCTCAATGCATCAGCAACTACATCAGCCTTTCCAGGATGGTAATGGACATCCAAATTATAATCCTTAATAAGCTCTAACCATCTTCTTTGTCGGAGGTTGAGATCCGAATGGGTGAAAATATACTTGAGACTCTTATGGTCCGTGTATATATCACAATGATTTCCAATCAAGTAATGCCACCAAATCTTTAAGGCATGCACTACTGATGCTAACTCCAGATCATGAGTTGGATAGTTGTCTTCGTGAGGACTGAGTTGTCTAGACGCATAAGCTACGACTTGCCCACCTTGCATGAGTATGCAGCCAAGACCTTGGCGTGAAGCATCACAATAGACTTCAAAGTCCTAGTGTATATCCAGCAAGGTCAACACTAGTGTAGAGGTTAACCTTCTCTTCAATTCTTGGAAACTCTTTTCACAGGCTTCTGTCCATTCATACTTCTTCTCCTTTTTGAGCATGTAGATGGGTCATCGGTTTGTAGAGTTTAGAGAATCCTTCAATGAAGCGTCTGTAGTATCCGGCCAAATAGAGAAAACTACGCACTTCAGTGACTGAGGTAGGCTGCTTCCATTCCAAAACTGCTTCTACTTTGGATGGATCAACTGCTACTCCTTCGGCGGATACAATCTGTCCGAGGAAACTGATCTTTTGGAGCCAGAATTCACATTTGCTATACTTGGCATAAAGCTGGTGCTCTTTAAGCTTTTCCAGGACTAAATGTAGATGTCCAGCATGTCCTTCATTGGTCTTCGAGTAGATCAAGATGTCGTCTATGAATACGACCACAAACTTGTCCAAGTATTCTATAAATACTTTGTTCATAAGGTTCACGAAGTAGGCTGGAGCATTGGTCACGACAAACAATATAACAGTGAACTCAAACAGGCCATACCGAGTCGTAAAAGCCGTTTTAGGGATGTCTTCCACTCTGATCTTGAGTTGATGGTAACCTGACCTTAGGTCTATTTTGGAGAAGACTGTTGCTCCTGACAACTGGTCGAACAAGTCATCGATGCGGAGCAATGGATACTTATTCTTGATGGTCACATCATTGAGTGCTCTATAACACACTGTCGGGACCCAAAAATACAATTCTAGACCCTCTGTGTATAATGCACTAGTCCATGTCGGGACCCAAAAATACAATTCTGGACCTTCTGTGTATAATGCACTAGTCCAGGATCATGCTAGTGCACATAGTGTTAACACAGGTGAATATCGATCCACACAAGCGATTAATAATATAAACGAGTAATTTGATTAACAAATAAGGGTTTTGACCTTATGGTCGAGTTTAAAATTATTAAGCCACGCAGGGCTAGCAAAGAAAATAAATAGCAGCGGAAACAGAAACAGTAGCAGCATCCCATCAATTCACCACAGGCAACCGACTGGGATCAAGACCCTACGATCATGCACCTTCGATGAACTCCTCCTCGAAAGCAGGCGATGATTCCTCCTCTTCTGTTGCATGTTTTACAACAAGCATGAGTACAAAACCATACTCGCAAGTCATACCATAGAAATGCAATTATACATGATGGCTTATTCCAAAGGAATGGCTTCTGTGGCTCTTTTGCAGAAATCCAGCTTTTGCAGTTTGAATAAAGTAATAGTTTGAAAGCATAATTCAAACAAATAGACAATAATAATTTGACAGTTTTATTTCACAAAGACACGTAGCCTAATCAAGTTATTCACATAGCCATATGACTTAAGTCACACAGCTCCCTTCCCAAGGTTTTCATGAAAATCTATCCCTCGTGTGAAATCCCTGAGCATGTCCATGACTGTGGACGCAGCTATTCGAATAGATTGGTTAACACTTTGTAGAGGTTGTACACTTTACCCACAAGACACAACTAGTGTAGCTAGCACTAGCCGTAACAAAATAGTTCAGAAACTTCATCTCGACATTGACACTCCCGATATGCTTAGCCGCCACAGACGCACACCGTTGGACAGGAAAACGGCGAACCACCCCGCGATGCAACTAATTGGTAGTACACACCTCCACCCAATCCGACACAGCTAACCTACAACCTGAGTAATCAATGTCAAGACTCCCTAACTTACTAAGTTAGGCCCGTCCCATACCAGGCATGTGGTTGTACGAAAGGCCCAGTTCAATGGCGCACAAGATTAAGTCCTTAATTGACCGAGGCAAGACTTCCAAATTCTAACCTATCATTCCCACCAACACAGATCCACCATAAAAGTATACCAGACCACTTGCCCCCATCCAAAACCTTTTCCCACCTTGTTGGTTAAGTGCAACATATGCCATCAATGAGTAATAGCACATAGTACACACAATTTTATCAAATGGTTCCATAGTCACTTAGTCAAGTTTATTATTGCGACTCACATGGAATGATGACTCGTAGCATGGCTAAGCAAACTAATCGTATCTAACCAACCCACGTTGGTAATACAATAGCACCAACTAAATGAACCAAACTAGGGTGACAAAAGATTATGGCATACAATTAGACATGGAGGTCATAACAAATTGGATATTAACTAATCCCAAAAGCATTGAAATAAATAATTAAAGTAAATGCAATACTTTGAATCAATACAACTTTTGAAAACTGGGTTCAATATGATCAAAGGTATAACTTGCCTTGAAATAGGTCTAAGTACTGATCTTGCTCCTGAGGTGCTCCTTCTTCTTCAAATCTTCCCGAAGTCTCGACGTCTACTCGCAAACAAAAGCAAATAAACAAAACAAATAAATAACAAAGACAAAATAAACTCCAAAAATTAAATAAAAATCTTATATAAATAGATCTCGAATTTAGATGAATTTAGAAATTTGAATGGGCTCAAATGGAGTTTGGATGCAAAAGATATGAGCTTAGGAAGATTGAATTTGAAGAAAAATCCTAAAAACTAGATTATTGAATTATCCGAATTATTTTCCAAAGGAAAATCCGGATTAATGCGCAACGATGATGTCAGTGCTCGGAATAAAGGAATAAGATAAATAAAAAGGAAATTCCGACATATGGGGTCCACATGATAGTGAGACGGCTCACGGTTGACCATATCTACTGAGCCTTTTAGATTTGGATCTGTCTTGGGTGGCACGCGTGCGCATGCGTGGCACTGACTTGGCACGCACGTGGACGACACACGAGTGCCACATAGGACCAAAGGCTGAGGTGGACGCTGACGAGGAGGTGCCACGTCAGATCGATGACGGCGGCGGCTCGGATCTACCCGACAACGGCGAACGGTGGCTCACCGGCGGGAGTGGGTCGTACCAGCACGTAGCCCAGATTATTGCACACCTAGTGGTACGAGTTGGAGTAGAAGAGGTCATCGGAGTTGGCCGGCGGCGAGGTTGAAGCGGCGGAGACAATATGATATTGTCGGATTGGAGCTCCGGCGAGGCTCCGGCGATGGCGAAGGGCTCTGGAGGTTTCTATGGTGACGGCGAACACAGTGGTGTGCTCGAGGATGACGCGGCGGCGAAGATGGTGGCACAATTCGAAGATTGAGCTTCGGCACCGAAAACCCTAAAATCTTGATTGCGGCGGCGCTAGGGCAATCGGGGTGCAATGGATGTGAGATTCGGGATCAGCAAAGAATTGCGCACCCGAGGGGGCTATTTATAGGCTGAGAGAGACACGGGATAAGGAATGCCCAAATCGGGATTGATACGGGCTCGCTGGATTTTAGAGATAGAAACGGATTCGAGATACGATTCATATCCCAAAAGATGCGGAGAAGATAAAGATTGAGTTTGGAAAGATTTCTCAGGATCAAATAGTTGAGAAATTCGTTTGTCGGATGGAGCTTCTAGAAGGTCTTCAATGGCGAGCGTGAGTAGGACTCCGCGACGGAGACGACGCGGTGGAGACGAAAACTAGGGCGGGACCCACTGGTAGCGAAACAAAGAAAACGGACCCACTGGTCAGCGAAATGAAAGGGACGTTAACGATCGGACCACAAGATCCAACCGTTAGATTTTGATTGAACGGTTCAAAACCGTGGTGACGTTCGGACCGCCGAATGACCCATTTGATCTTGACCGTTCAAACGAGTTCGAACGGTTGAGGCTTAATGCGCTCGCACGAAGAGAGAGGAAAGGAGGCTGACACGCGGGGACCACTTGTCAGAGAGAGGCGGGCTCACGTGCATGGGTGTGGGTTGAACATAGCTGGGCTGGATTTGGAAAGGGTTTGGGTTTCGGCCCAAAGGGATTATCTGAGATTTAATTAGTTTTTCTTTTTAGAAAATAGTAGAAATTCAAATAAGCAATAGAAAATAGCAAATGAACTTGGAAAAATTCTAGAAAAATCTAGAAAATATATCCAAGCACAAAGAATCCAAATAAAATAGTTTTGACCCTTGTTGATGTTGAATTTATCATATTAAATTATTTTGATGTACAAAGTCCATGTTTAAGCTTTTGAATTAAATTCAAATAAAATACAAATGGTGAATTTTCTTCCTACTAACTATTAAAAAGATTTTTTTTAAACTCAGAAAATTGGGATGTTACAAACCTCCCCCCTTAAAGGAATCTCGTCCCCAAGATTCAGGCTAGCCAGGGAAAAGGCTAGGGAACTCGGCTTTTAGCTCGTCTTCACGCTCCCACATTGCTTCTCCTTCTGAGTGGTTGCTCCATTGAACCTGGCAAAAATGAACGGTCTTGCTTCTGGTATGGCACACTACGACATCCAAAATCTTGACTAGCTTCTCTTTGTAGGTGAGATCCTCTTTCAACTCAATTGATTCCAACAGGGTTTGTTCTTCTGGCACACGGAGACACTTCTTCAACTGAGAGACATGAAAGACATCATGTAGTCCTGCAAACGACTGCAGTAGCTCTAATTGATAGGCTACTTCTCCACGACGAGCCAAAATCTTGAACGGACCAACATATCTAGGGGCAAACTTCTCTTTGGCATGAAATCTTTTTACACCTCTGAGGGGAGTAACTCGGAGATAGACAAAATCCTCTAGCTCAAAGCTGAGGTCACGACGACGATTATCAGTATAGCTCTTCTGCCTTGATTGGGCTATCTTTAGCCTTTCTCGGATCATAGCCACTTGTTCTTCCACTTCTCGAATAATATCTGGCCCAAAAACCAAACGTTCGGCTGTTTCTGACCAATTCAAAGGGGTCCTACAGGCACGGCCATAAAAAGCTTCAAATGGTGACATTTGCAGACTGGCCTGATAACTGTTGTTGTATGAAAATTCTGCATACGACAAACTCTTATCCCAACTGGTGGCATTAGCTAATGCACAAGCTCTCAACATATCCTCCAATATTTGATTAACTCTTTTAGTCTGTCCATCTGTCTGGGGATGGTATGCAGTACTGAAATTCAGATGAGTCCCTAAGGCTTCATGCAAACTCTGCCAAAAACGAGAGGTGAACTGGGATCCTCGATCTGACACTATCCTTTTAGGCACACCATGCAATTTGACAATTCTTGACATATACAACTCTGCAAGGCGGTCTCCCGAGTAAGTGGTTTTGACCGGCAAGAAATGAGCGACTTTGGTCAAACGATCCACTATTACCCAAATTGAATCATAACCTGATTGAGTCCTGGGTAAACCGGTAATGAAATCCATTCCGACTTCTTTCCACTTCCACTTTGGAATCTTCAAAGGTTGCAACAGACCTGCTGGTCTTTGATGCTCTGCTTTTACTTTTTGGCACACGTCGCACAAAGCAACGAATTCTGCGACTTCTCACTACATATTTGGCCATCAAAATTTATTCTTAACATCCTGGTACATCTTATGTCGAACCCGGGAGCGAAGGATCCCGAATTCTCTGTGTTCATACATTAGTCCAGGATAGCTAATGTACAGATCAAACAAAAGTGATAATCAAAACATATCACGATTTTATTAATATTTATTGAGTTTATTACAAAGGGCCCGAGGCCAAATAAAGTAAAACACAATGAGCGAAATAATAGTAGTAGACCCAACGATTCGCCACGAGCAATAAATGGGAAGCATGACCTAAGCGTCAAGATCCTCACCGTCTGGTAGATATCTTCTCTGAATAAAGATTATTCAGAAGAGTGAGCACTACTACCGTGCTCGCAAGTTACACCAATATGGAATTGATATGCATGCATAAGGTAGACAAAGGATCTTGGCAAGGTTATTTTGTGTAAAGCGGCGGTTTTAATTTAAATAATCATATTAGATTACAAAGCCATTTCATACAATAATCTAAATCACCATTTTAAATGACAATAGTTTATTGTGGATAACCTCCATAAAAGATGATGGATATCCTCCAATCACAATGGCTACCCGCCTAATTTTCCCACAGGACTATCCATCCCGAAATTATCTCAATGAAATCACTTTTAAAACCAAAAACAAAACTAACTCGAGTGGCTTTGCTAGCATGTCCATGATCATGACGCGCTATTCAATAGTTTCTACTCTGCGAGTTTGTACAACTTACCCACACGAGATATTATACTCTTTGTGTCGGCCAATCCACGCTTCCTAAGGCGTGTGTGAGCAAACATCACAAGGCGTTACAATGTTCTACCTCAAAGTACTCGTGTTCGCTAAGGTTTCGCTTCCATTGACCGACCGTCCTCAAAACCCCTCTTGCGCCAGATGGGAAAAGCTGTCTGCCGACACCCATACATACAACATAGCACAAATAACTAAGAGGTATTACAAATTATTAAGCGAGTCCTGCCCATACAGGACATGTGGTTGTACGATAAGGCATAACAAAATGCGCTCAAAGACCGGTCCTCAATTGACTTGGGCATCATTCAATTTAAACCCTGGGTCTTAATCTTAACGAGACTAAGCAGTGCATAAACCTGCATCCACCATTCATCCTTTTCGCCCAAGTCCAAACCCTTTTGATTTTATTTCTATAAAACCATCTTTACAAATTCTCTATGGTAAAACAATACCTTAGTTTTAACTTTTAGCAAATTTTATTGAGTTGGCTAAAATTCTCCCAAAAACATAAATCATGGTCTAAGTATTTGCGAAGCATTTGATTATTAAACATAATAATTTATCTAAAGTGACAAAGGAATGACATGGCAACATCCAAAATTTGGCATACAAGGATAATAGGAATAACTAATTATTTAAGCAGAATTTGAAATACTTGAATAAAATTATGCATGCATTTAATAATTTAAAAACTGAATTTAATTAACTTTAAAATAATAGGGCAAAATGGTCAAAGTATAACTTGCCTTCGTTGCGATCTGGAAAATCTAAGTCTTGAGAAGTATCAAATTCCTAATCGTCAAAGTCTAAACGTGAAAATAAGGCAAATCAAATAAAATTCAAATAAAACTCAGAAATACAAAATAAACCAAGTCTAAATATAATAATTTTATTTTATTGAGCTAGATAATCAAATTATAAAATTTTAGAAATTTGTTTCACTAAATTTGGAGTTAGGATTCAATTATTATGAATTTTACAAATTTTAACCTAAATTTGATATTTAAAAGAATTCTAAATTCTAAAACAGAACTAAAATGAACTCTAGATTGAATTATTATATTTTATTTAGTTAGACAATAAATTTATAAAATTTTAGCAACTTGAATCATCTAATTTGGAGTTATAATGCAAAAGTTATGAATTTTCCAATTTTAATCCTAAATCATTATTTAAATCAATTTCCCGAATTATTTTTCTAAGGAAAATTCTAAATATTAGCATGTTGACGTCAGCGAAGAATTCGGATTTAAATGAATTAAAAGAATTTTCGACAAGTGGGGCCTCGTGTCATAGACACGGTCCACATGAGACCAATTCTACCCAATCAATGGATCGGAAAATGGTGAACCGTACACGCACGCCACGTTGACCAAGCGGCCATGTGGGCATATGTGGTGACGTGGCGGTTGCGTGGAGCGAGGTGGTGCCACGGTGGCGATGCCACGTAAAGGCACGTCGGCGGCGGCTTCGATCGTGAGCTCGCCGGCGCTTCTGGCCGCGCGAAGCTCCGACGAGGGCATGCGGGAAGAGGAGAATGTGGCGAGTACGATGCTCACCACGGCGGTACTAGGGCTCCACCTGGTCGCCGGCGACGAGTTGTCTTGCGGCGGTGTTGGGCTCACGATGGCGCTGGCGGTTCCAGCGTCTTAGGTTGGTGAGTCGCGCCGCGCACGCAGCGGTGGTCTTCTGCGATCGTGAGTCGAAGACGACGGGCCGGGCGGCGTGACCTCGCCGGAATTGAAATTCCTCGCCGCGGTGGCCGACGAAGAAACTAGAAATTGACGAATAGAGAGGAGAGAGGAGGGCGAGCGAGGGCTCTGGCTCATGCGAGGAGGCGGAGCCGGGCGCTTATTTATAGGGCAAGAGGAGGAGGGAGGAGATCGTGCTCGTAAGGGCGGCGGTGGTCGTGGCGGAAGTCCGTGAAACGGCAGCGTGATTGAGGGGTAATGGGTGGAGTGGAGGCGGAGTAAAGGGAAATAAATGCGCGCATCATGGAGTAAATGGGGAGGAAGCCGCTGAGGTGGAGCTCGGTGTGGCCATCAATGGCGGCTCGGGTCTTGGCTGGCGCGTGAAGAAGAAGCAGGAAGGAGATGATGGCAGGGCCCACATGGCGAGAGAGGTGGAGAGGATGACGGGTGGGGTCTGAGAGAGAGAGAGAGTGGAATGGGCGGTTAATGATTTGGGCAGCGCATGTGGAGTGAAGAAATGGGCCGACCAAGTTTCGCCCAAGCACTTTTTTTGCGATTTTCTTTTCCTTTTCTATTTTAAATATTCATTTAATTCATTTCAACTTTAGAATATAGCAAAATAATTCCAAAAATTCGGAAAAATTCTCATAAATTCTTAGAGGTATTTTGGACTTAATCAAATTATTTCCAACTTAAACTTGATAATAACTTTTGCGTTAAATTTGTTTTAGCTATAACTAATTAAGAAAAGTTTTAAAAATTTCGAATTTCCACAAAAATAAATAATTTTAAATTTTCTCTGAAATTGAAATTTTGGGCTGTTACAAACCTTCCCCTTAAAGGAATCTCGACCCGAGATTGATTTAACTTGACAAGGAGATGGGGATACTCGCCTTAAGATCTTCCTCTCGTTCCCGGTGGCTTCACTTTCAGGTGGTGGCTCCTTTGGACTTTATATGATTGGATGATCTTGCTCCTGGTAACATGCTCCGCGACATCTAGAATCTTGATTGGTTGTTCTACATAAGTGAGGTCTTCTTGTAGATTGATACTCTCTAAAAGAGTCTGATCCTCTGGCACTCGAAGGCACTTCTTTAGTTGTGACACATGAAAAACGTTGTGTCTTCGCAGACAAGGTGGTTGGCGGTTCAAGCGATAAGCGACTTCACCTCTCTTTGCCAAAATTTTGTAAGGACCCACAAATCTGGGTGCGAGTTTTCCTTTGGTTCGAAACCTTCTTACTCCCCGAGTGGAGTAACTCGAGATAAACAAAATCTCCTATTTCAAATGTCAATTCTCTTCTTGATTGTCGGCATAACTTTTACATCGGGTTTGAGCTACTTTGAGACGTTCTCTTATTGCTTTAACCTTGCTTTGGCGTCTTTGATCAATTCGGTCCGAAGAATTGGTGCTCTCCTACTTCATCCCAAAGGAGCGGAGTTCGCATTTTACGCCATATAAAGCTTCAAATGGAGACATCAGAGACTAGCTTGATAGCTATTGTTGT
This sequence comes from Phyllostachys edulis, assembly GCA_036346405.1. Taxonomy (NCBI): domain Eukaryota; kingdom Viridiplantae; phylum Streptophyta; class Magnoliopsida; order Poales; family Poaceae; genus Phyllostachys; species Phyllostachys edulis. The sequence continues at coordinate 21,942,983 of CM070557.1, read as the reverse complement.
ACGAGAACTCTGCATAGGGCGATTCTTGTCCCAACTTTTTCCATAGTCTAAGGCATGTGCTCAAGCATGTCTTCAAGAACTTGGTTGACGCGTTGCTCGTCGACCATCCGTCCGAGGGTGATCTGTTTATCTTGAAGTTGAGTCTGGTTCCTAAAGCTTCATGAAGACTCTTCCAAAATCGGAAGTGAAGCGGGAACCTCTATCGAGACAATCTTCTTGGGTACACCATGTAAACAAACAATCTTGGCCACATATAATTGGCTAGTTTGCTACTCGATAGGTGGTCTTATTTGGAATGAAATGGGCTACTTTGGTCAATCGGTCAATTATCACCCAAATGGAATCACATCTGTTTGGGTCCTAGGAAGTCCGATAATGAAATCCATACCAATTTCTTCCCACTTCCATTCAGAATTGGTAATGGTTGCAACAAACCGTGGGTCTTTGATGTTCGCCTTAACTCGTTGACATACATCACAACGGCAACAAATTCAGCGATTTCTCGCTTCATCTTGACTCCACCAATACTTCTCCTTCAGATCTGGTACATTTTGGTACTTAGGGATGAATGGAGTAGGGTGATTCATGTGCTTCTTTCAGAATTGGTGTTTTAATTCCTGGCGATTAGGCACAGATGCGATTCGAACCACAATTGTTCCTTGCTCATCTTCGAGAATCACGGGCTTTGCCTCTTCTCATATTCTTTTGATTTCTTTGATGTCTTCGTCTTCTAACCTGTTTTCTCTAATCGACTCTGAAGAGTGGGTTGAACTTCCAAAGCATTGACACATCCTTGATTGACAATCTCCAGATTTAGATGTTTGATTCTTCATACAATTACGGTGATTCTTACGAACCAAAATGGTATTGCAATCGCCTTTCTACTCAGGGCATCTGCAACTACATTTGCTTTACCCGGATGATAATGAATTCCAAGGTCGTAATCTTTTATCAGCTCTAGCCATCTTCGTTGTCTGAGGTTGAGTTCTGACTGAGTAAAAATGTATTTCAGACTCTTATGATCTGTGAAAATCTCACAGCTGTTACCAATGAGATAATGCCGCCAGATTTTCAGAGCATGCACAATTGCTGCTAACTCAAGATCATGAGTCGGATAATTTCCTTCGTGTGGTCTTAATCGACGAGATGCATAAGCCACTACTTTGCCTTCTTGCATAAGTACACATCCTAGTCCTTGACGGATGCGTCATGAAGATTTCAAAGTCCTTATGAATATCAGCAATACTAACACCGTGCAGACACTAATCTCTTCTTGAGTTCTCGAAACTCTTTTCACGTGCCTTTGTCCATTCAAACTTTTTCTCCTTTTTGAAGTTGAGTCATGGGTCTCGCTATCTTGGAGAACCCTTCAATAAATCATGTAATACCCGCTAATCCAAGAAACTTCTCACCTCTGTGTGAGACTTGGGTTGTTTCCAACCCATTACGGCTTCAACTTTGCCTCGGATCTCTCGACTCCTCCGCCGACACAATATGTCCAAGGAATGCCACTTGACTTAGCCAAAATTCGCACTTGCTAAATTTGGCATAAAGTCGATTCTCTCGAGTTTTCCCAAAATTATTACGAGATGATCCTCGTGTTCTTCTTCATTCTTTGAATAAATGAGAATATCATCGATGAACACAACCACAAACTTATCCAGAATTCCATGAACACTTTGTTCATCATATTCATAAATGGCGAGGCGTTTGTCAAACCAAATGACATCATCAGTAAATTCATACATCCATATCTGGTTGTGAATGCGGTCTTGGGATATCTTACGTGCGATCTTGATTGATGATAAGCAGATCTCAAGTCAATCTTGAAAATACACTTGCTCCTTTTAATTGATCAAAGCAGATCATCGATCCTAGGTAGCGGTACTTATTCTTGATTGTCACTTCATTAAGTGATCGTAATCCACACACATTCTCATACTATTGTCTTTCTTCTTGACAAATAATACCTGGCGCTCCCCAAGGTGATGAGCTTGGCCGTATATAACCTTTTCTGCTTTTAGTTCCATTATCTGCTTCTTCATCTCTGCCAACTCATTGGCGGCATTCTCAGAGGGTCGCTTTGAGATTGGGGCGGTCCCTGGGACTAAGTCAATTATAAATACTACGTCCCTGTCGGGTGGCATGCCGGGTAGTTCATCAGGAAAAACATCCAAAAATTCTTGTACCACTGATATATCTTCAAGCTTTAACTCTTTCAAGCTGGTTAGAATTGATCTTCCTCCGGTACTAGTCTTGGGCTTGAATTCAACTGAGATTCCTTGCTCATTGGTAAGAGCAATAGACCTATTGGCACAATTTATTTGTCCTTGATTCTTGGCTAGCCAGTCCATTCCAAGGATTACATCCAATTTTTGAGAATGCAGGACTATCAAATCTGCTAGGAAGGTTACTCCGGATATTTCAAGGGTAAGGTTTGGGCAAAGATAAGCGGTTCTCATTTCTAAGCCCGGGAGTGAATTATCATAGGGTTATCTAAAGGAGAGATAGGTAACCTATGTTTTCCCACAAATTCATTGGAAACAAAAGAGTGCGATGCTCAGGAATCAAATAGGACTAATCTTTGATCTTGAATTGATTTGAAGCGTACCAGGGCGACATCCGGTCTTTGCTTGAGCTTCCTCTGCTGTAACGTGGTTCACACGCCCTTCGTATTGAACCGCTGGCTTTTGATTGCCGCCGATGTTTGGAACTCTGGTCTTGGCCTAGTAGGTGGTGCGCCTTGCGACTTCTTAGGGCATCTGTTAGCATAATGCCCCATCTCGTTCTAAAGGGAAACAGTCACTCAACTGCTGATGGAATCGGATTCTTCTGCGAGACCGACCTCCAGCTTGAGTTACTACTAAGCTTTGAAGTATTGGGTATTTGTGTTGGTCTTTGGAGCTCGAGTGTGGAAGATCGAGATCCTCCACGTTGTGGTGGTGAGGCCGTAAAGCGAGGCTTGGGTTGTCCTCAAAGATTGTACTACGAGCGGCCATCCTCCACTTGCGGTTCTCCATCTGCAGATGTTTGGCCTCCTAGGAAAAGCTTTATTCACTAAGCCGCTGGAAGTCGGTGTAATCATTGGAGACCACCGGGTGAGATCTCATCGTTCAAACCATCCATGAACCTTTCTGCCTTTCTTCATCACTAGCCACATCTGCTTTGGGGCATAGCGAGCAAAATTGGTTGAATTTGTGCAGTATTCACCTTGTCTTGGTTGCCTTGTTTGAGCACGTGGAACTCTTTCTTCTTTAGGGTCATTATCCTCGGGAATATGTGCATGGCGGAAAGCCCGCACAAACTCCTCCCAAGAGATAGTCTGCGCATCGGCATGGGAGATGTTGTAGTTATCCCACCATTACGATGCGGGACGGTGAGTGGTGAGAGGCAAGCAGGACTCTCTCACGATCGATACATCGAGTGATATCCGGCTTCTTCCGATAGCACGGATCGATCATCGGCATCCATCGGCTCTGTCTTCTTTGGAGAAAGTCGGTGGCGATACGCATGAATTCTCGCCATGGTCAATCTTTGTGCGGTGGAGGTGGTGGTGGTGCTTGAGGTGGTCTTTGCTTGGTTGTTGTTAATGGGTGAGCTAGCGTGTCTATCGGATGTGTCGATTGGCCATCATCTGGCGCCAATCGGGCCCTTCATTTAGTGGAGGAGGTGGTTCTTTGGGACGGGGTTTTCTGTGTCTGCGTTTGGATTTCCTTGGCCTTGAGTGCTACCACTTGCGGTGCGTGTGGTAACCATCTGTGGAATCTTCTAAAGACTCGAATAGAGTATAGAAATAAAGTTCTAAGGGAATAATATTTTTAACAGCCCAAGAACAAACAAGCACAAGACAAAAGAACCAAATTTTGCCAAAAATAGTCCTTTTATTATTTTATTTTATTGTTTGATTATGGCTATCACAAGAGACATCGATGACTCATAATTAGCATCTAACGATCATATTATGAGATCTTGCTAAGGTGTAAGAGGGTATAATCTGGCTGCAAGTACTACCCTCTCTGCTTTGTAGGTAGCCACTCTTCTTCTGCAGACTTTCAACCTTTCTTACGCATCTAGCAGTACATTACGAGTATTACGCAGATTCATCGAGTATTTCGTAGGCATAATCCATTGCCTTAGACAGGTCCACTTGGTGAGTAAGTTCAAGAGAGTCCTCGTTCTCAGCTGAACGAAAGATACTATCAAGCCGAGTCGGAATGTGCATGGGGTGGTAGTGGAACTCGGAGTCTTCAAAATAATTGTTGTAAATATGGCGTAGGCGACGTGTTGCCTCTCTAGCTAAAATCTGAAGTCCATCGTGAAATTATCGCGTCTCATTGGGCGTCGAAGATGTGGTGGTTTGTGTTTGGTTGAAGATTGGCGTGAGGACTACTTCAAGTCTCCAAAGCTCTTGGTTTCCGCTTTATACATGTACCCTTGATAAGTTGGTCTCTGGTTGTAGCCTAGGTGTTGCATCATCTTCCATAGGAGTGCGGCCCAGTGTCCGGCGAAAATTCCATGGGAAATCCGGGTTGGTTGTTCAGCCATCTACAATTTAGAGAATAAGATGAGTTGATAACCATTTAAAAAAATAAGTGTTGAGAAGACTCTTGGATAGACTCAAAATATTTTTAATTTTTGAGAAATAAATCCTTAAAAGCGATTCTAAGGCCACGACCTCGATCGATATGGCTCGATACCACTTTTGTCGAACCCGGAGCGAAGGATCCCGAATTTCTCGTGTTCATACATTAGTCGGGATAGCTAATGTACAGTCAAACAAAAGTGATAATCAAAACATATCACGCATTTTATTAATATTTATTGAGTTTATTACAAAGGGCCCGAGGCCAAATAAAGTAAAACACAATGAGCGAATAATAGTAGTAGACCCAACGATTCGCCACAGCAATAAATGGGAAGCGCTGACCTAAGCGTCAAGATCCTCACCGTCTGGTAGATATCTTCTCTGAATAAAGATTATTGAGAAGAGTGAGCACTACTACCGTGCTCGCAAGTTACACCAATATGGAATTGATATGCATGCATAAGGTAGACAAAGGATCTTGGCAAGGTTATTTTATGTAAAGCGCTAGGTTTTAATTTAAATAATCATATTAGATTACAAAGCCATTTCATACAATAATCTAAATCACCATTTTAAATGACAATAGTTTATTGTGGATAACCTCCATAAAAGATGATGGATATCCTCCAATCACAATGGCTACCCGCCCAATTTTCCCAGGACTATCCATCCCGAAATTATCTGTTGAAATCACTTTTAAAACCAAAAACAAAACTAACTCGAGTGGCTTTGCTAGCATGTCCATGATCATGAATGACTATTGAATAGTTTCTACTCTGCGAGTTTGTACAACTTTACCCACACGAGATATTATACTCTTTGTGTCGGCCAATCCACGCTTCCTAAGGCGTGACAGAACAAACATCACAAGGCCGTTACAATGTTCTACCTCAAAGTACTCGTGCCGCTAAGGTTTCGCTTCTATTGACCGTGGCCAGTCCTCAAAACCCCTCTTGCGCCAGATGGGAAAAGCTGTCACCCGACACCCATACATACAACATAGCACAAATAACTAAGAGGTATTACAAATTATTAAGCAGTCCCGCCCATACAGGACATGTGGTTGTACGATAAGGCATAACAAAATGCGCTCAAAGACCGGTCCTCAATTGACTTAAGGCGTCATTCAATTTAAACCACAGGTCTTAATCTTAACGAGACTAAGCAGGTGCATAAACTGCACCCACCATTCATCCTTTTCGCCCAAGTCCAAACCCTTTTGATTTTATTTCTATAAAACCATCTTTACAAATTCTCTATGGTAAAACAATACCTTAGTTTTAATTTTCAAACAAATTTTATTGAGTTGGCTAAAATTCTCCCAAAAACATAAATCATGGTCTAAGTATTTGCGAAGCATTTGATTATTAAACATAATAATTTATCTAAAGTGACAAAGGAATGACATGGCAACATCCAAAATTTGGCATACAAGGATAATAGGAATAACTAATTATTTAAGCAGAATTTGAAATACTTGAATAAAATTATGCATGCATTTAATAATTTAAAAACTGAATTTAATTAACTTTAAAATAATAGGGCAAAATGGTCAAAGTATAACTTGCCTTCGTTGCGATCTGGAAAATCTAAGTCTTGAGAAGTATCAAATTCCCGGAATCGTCAAAGTCTAAGCGTGAAAATAAGGCAAATCAAATAAAATTCAAATAAAACTCAGAAATACAAAATAAACCAAGTCTAAATATAATAATTTTATTTTATTGAGCTAGATAATCAAATTATAAAATTTTAGAAATTTGTTTCACTAAATTTGGAGTTAGGATTCAATTATTATGAATTTTACAAATTTTAACCTAAATTTGATATTTAAAAGAATTCTAAATTCTAAAACAGAACTAAAATGAACTCTAAATTGAATTATTATATTTTATTTAGTTAGACAATAAATTTATAAAATTTTAGCAACTTGAATCATCTAATTTGGAGTTATAATGCAAAAGTTATGAATTTTCCAATTTTAATCCTAAATCATTATTTAAATCAATTTCCCGAATTATTTTTCTAAAGAAAATTCTAAATATTGCATGTTGGCGTCAGTGAAGAATTCCGGATTTAAATGAATTAAAAGAATTTTTCGACAAGTGGGGCCTCGTGTCATAGACACGGTCCACCAGAGACCAATTCTACCCAATCAATGGATCGGGAAAATGGTGAACCGTGCCACGCACGCCACGTACCAAGCGGCCATGTGGGCATATGTGGTGGCGTGGCGGTTTGCGGAGAAACGAGGTGGTGCCACGGTGGCGATGCCACGTAGGCACGATCGGCTGGCGGCTCGCTGGCGTGAGCTCGCATGGCGCTTCTCGCATGCATGGCGAAGCTCCGGACGAGGGCATGCGCGGGAAGAGGAGAATGTGGCGAGTACGATGCTCACCACGGCGGTACTAGGGCTCCACTCGGTCGCCGGCGACGAGGAGTTGTGCGGCGGCGGTGTCGGGCTCACGGTGGCGCGGCGGTTCCGGGCGTCTTGGGTTCGGGTGAGTCTTGCGCGACGGCACGGTGGTCTTCTGCGATGCCGTAGTCGAAGACGACGGGCCGAGCGGCGTGACCTCGCGGAATTGTGAAATTCCTCGCCGCGGTGGCCGGCGAAGAAACTAGAAATTCGACGAATAGAGAGGAGGAGAGGAGGGGCGAGTGAGGGCTCGGGGTCGGCAAGAGGAGGCGGAGCCGGGGCCCTTATTTATAGGGCAAGAGGAGGTGAGGGGCGGAGATCGTGCTCGTAGGGCGGCGGTCGTGGCGGAAGTCCGTGGCGGCCGCGTGATTGAGGGTAATGGGTGGAGAGGCGGCGGAGTAAAGGGAAATAAATGCGCGATCATGGAGTAAATGGGGAGGAAAGCTGCAGAGGTGGAGCTCGGTGTGGCCATCAATGGCAGCTGCTCGGGTCTTGGTGCGTGAAGAAGAAGCAGGAAGGAGATGATGGCAGCGGCCCACATGGCGAGAGAGGTGGAGAGGATGACGGGTGGGGTCGGAGTGAGAGAGAGAGTGGAATGGGCGGTTAATGAAAGCTGGGCATGGCGTGTGGAGTGAAGAAATGGGCGACCAAGTTTCAGCCCAAGCAATTTTTTGCGATTTTCTTTTCCTTTTCTATTTTAAATATTCAGTTTAATTCATTTGAGCTTTAGAATATAGCAAAATAATTCCAAAAATTCTGGAAAAATTCTCATAAATTCTTAGAGGTATTTTGGACTTAATGAAATTATTTCCAACTTAAACTTGATAATAACTTTTGCAGTTAAGTTTGTTTTAGCTATAACTAATTAAGAAAAAGTTTTAAAAATTTCAGAATTTCCACAAAAATAAATAATTTTTAAATTTTCTCTGAAATTGAAATTTTGGGTGTTACATCTTAGTACTGCCAGGGTGAATTGAATACTTTGAATCATGGGCTTCTTTCAAAATCAGCTGTCTCAAACCATCAACATCTGGTACGCAGATACGTCTGTTGATCTACAGTATACCTTGATCATCTAAGGTGAAGTCTTTGAACTTTCCTTCCGCCATCTTCTTCTTGATATCAGAAAACTCTGAATCCTTCGGTTGAGCTTCATGAATCTGCTTCTCCAAAGTAGACTGCACTTCTAGACTGGCAATAAATCCTTCTGATACAACTTTTAGCTTCAGCTTCTTAAATTCCTCTTGAAGTTCTGAACAAATCTCTCTTACTTCCAAAGCATTGCAATAGCTCTTGCGACTTAAAGCATCTGCAACTACATTGGCTTTACCGGGATGGTAATGAATTCCGAGATTATAATCCTTTATTAACTCCAGCCATCTTCTTTGTCTCATGTTCAAATCCGACTGAGTGAAGATGTACTTCAAGCTCTTATGATCCGTGTACACTTTACAAATGATTCGAGTGAGGTAATGGCGTAAATCTTTAAAGCATGCACTCTGCAGCTACTTCCAAATCATGGGTAGGATAGTTCTCCTCATGAGGCCTTAATTGCCTAGACGCATAAGCGACAGCTCTTCCTTCTTGCATCAAGACACATCCTAATCCTTGACGCGAAGCATCACAGTAGATATCAAAATCCTTGCGAATATCTGGCAAAATTAACACTGGGGCTGAAGTTAAATGCTTCTTCAACTCTTAAAAACTTTCTTCACAGGCTAGGGTCCAAGTGAACTTTTTCTCCTTCTTCAACAACTGCGTAAGCGGCTTAGCAATCGTGGAGAATCCTTCAATGAAACGATGATAATATCCTACCATCCCCAAGAAACTACGAATCTGAGTGACAGTCTTGGGCTGTTCCCAATGTAGCACTACCTTAACTTTACCGAGGTCAACGGCTACTCCCTCGGCTGTCATCACATGACCAAGAAAATCAACTTCCTTTTTCCAGAACTCACACTTACTGAACTTAGCATACAAGTAATGCTTTCTCTAGGATTAATCTTAAGTGTTCAACATGTTCCTCTTCTGACTTGGAGTAGACCAAAATATCATCGATGAACACCACTACAAACTTATCCAAATATTCCATGAATACTTTATTCATCATGTTCATGAAATAGACGGGGGCATCAGTCAGACCAAAGGACATGACTAAGAACTCATAATGTCCGTACCGTGTTGGGAAAGCAGTCTTAGGTATATCCTTAGGGCAAATCTTCAACTGATGGTAACCAGATCGCAGATCGATCTTTGAGAACACTCCGACTCCCTTCATCTGATCGAACAGATCATCAATTCAAGGCAATGGGTACTTGTTCTTGATGGTGACTTCATTGAGAGATCGATAATCGATGCACATCCTCATGCTTCCATCTTTCTTCCCGACGAACAAAACTGGTGCTCTCCATGGCGACAAACTAGGTCTCACAAAACCTTTCTCCAGAAGTTCTTCTATTTGCTTCTTCATTTCCACCAACTCATCGATTGGCATCTGATAGGGTCTCTTAGAAATAGGTGCTGTTTTGGGCACTAGATCGATGACAAACTCGATGTCACGGTCTGGTGGCATTCCGGGTAATTCATCTGGAAGCACATCTGGATAATCTCTGACAATAGGCACATCTTTCAAAGCAACTGCTTTCAAACTATTGACTACCAGATGTCCATCACGCACCAAGGTAGCTTGAAACTCTACCTTGTTTCCTTTAGTATCTTCGATTGTAACGGCTCTTCGGCCACAATCTAGCACAACTTTGTGCTTGGTTAACCAATCCATGCCAAGAATGACATCTAAGGTCTGGGTGTCTAGAACAATGAGGTTGGCTAGAAACTCAACTTCAGCTATGAGTAACTTAGCCCCTAAATATCCCACTTTAGAACTTAGCTCTACTCCAAGCGACTGGACTAGTAGAGTATGCTCAAGGCGCATAACTTCCAAGTTATTCTTAGTTGCAAAAACTCCAGAAACAAAGGAATGAGAAGCTCTAGAATCAAACAGAACTGATGCAGGTACTGAGTTTACTAGAAACTTACCCTGTACGACGTTCGGTTCTTCCTGAGCTCCTTCCAACGTGACGTGGTTGACACGACCTCTGACCACAGACTGAGGCGCTCCTCCTGGTTGACTGGTACCTTGAGAAACTCCTTGGTTGCTCGGTGCTGGGGTCTTGGCGGGTGTAGCTCCAAGGTTGAAGCGCACTGGAGTGATTGTCCCTTCAGGACACCTTGGTTGGCGAAATGCCCTAGTTGATGGCAAGAGTAACACACTCTCTGATCATGCTGCTTGTTGTTCCCTGGGTTGGGATTGGTCGGTGCTAGGCTGCGAGAGTTCTGAACAATTGGACGAGTGTCTGAATTTGGTGCGGCGTCTGAATGAACTCTGGGCGAGCACGATTATCTTTGTTCTTGAGCTGTTCTTGCCTTTTGTTGTGACTAGTGACTCACTTGCTGAGCCATCCTGCGTTTGCGGTTATCTTCCAGTTCCTTGCGTTTATCTTCCATAACCAACGCCTGGTTCACCAGCTCCTGGAAATCTGGAAAAGTATGGGCAAGCAGATTGATTTGTAGTCCAGTATTCAAACCCTTCAAGAAGCGACTCTGGCGAGACTTGTCAGTAGCGACATCCTCTGGAGCATAGCGAGCTAGCTGAGAATACTTATTCAGATAGGTAGTCATTGACATAGCTCCTTGCTTCAGGGCACGAAATTCATCCTTCTTCAGATCCATGATTCCCTCTGGTACATGATATTGACAGAATGCTGCGGAAAATTCTTCCCAAGTGATATTTTGCGGCGTCTCATGCGCTGCGCAGAAATTCTCCCACCATTCGGCAGCTATGCCTTCCATCTGGTGAGTAGCATATAGAACTTTCTCATAGTCGTTGCATTGAGTGATCAGCAGCTTCCTCTCAATAACCCGAAGCCAATCATCCGCTTCAATTGGTGAAACATTACCAGAAAAGGTTGGAGGGTGTGTCCTCATAAATTCAGCAAGCTTGGATGGCCCGTTAGGACCATGAGCGGCTGGTGCTCCATTATGGTGATTGTTGTTGTTATTCTGATTGCTCATATTCTGAAGTTGATTCATCATAGTATACGTCATCTGTGTCTGTGCTGCCATGAAGGCTCCAAAGTTCTGCAAGTCAAGAGGGGGTGCTTGTGGTGGTACTGCTCCCGTAGGGGTCTGCTCATTGTCTTCTGATCCTTGGGTTTCGGATCCACTTGCGGCGGCATGGCGAGTCTGAACCATCTGGTGAAGCTCCATGGATTAGATAAGATAGCAAGCATAAGATGAGTTAAGAACTAATCTAGGGGGTAGGTTAAACCCAACAAACACAGTTCAAGAAAAACCAAATGAAACACCTTTATTTATTAAGGGTCTTAGTATGGCTTGCAACAATGCCTAAGAGCTTTTGCAGCTCATACCTGCACACAAAAAAAAATGACGAACCTAAGCACACAAACTACCGCCTAATGGGCGACTCTGCGAAAAGAAACTGGCTAAGCCTAACAAACTAAAACTCTAGCGAACTTAGCTGCTAAGGTAGCCTCCACAATCACGACGGTGCTCTCTTTCTTTCAGAGACTGGAGGTGGTGGCATCCTCATGGCCCAGTCCGTGCCACGATCCAGTGCAGCAGAGCAGTGTCTGAGTCTTGGCTCGGTGACTCCTTTGGCTCTGTAGCTTCTGCTAGCTCCTCTGGAACCTCCTCTAGATCTTCTTCGGGATCTTCCTCTGGGTCTTCGTCTGGATCTTCGTCGGGATCCTCCTATGGTTCTTCTGGCTCTTCAGGATTAGGATCTTCTTCTTCTTGCTCCTCCTCATGGTCGTGCTGACCGTAGAGGGCTTCTTCCAGCATGGAGATCCTTTCTTCAGCTCTTTGTAGGGTCTCATAGGCGCACTCCAGCTTGGTGGCAACTAACTCCAACGACTCCTCTTGAGCAGCTGCGAACTGGGCGAAGTGCACCACTGTGGCATTGCCTTCTCCACTTGTGGACGGGTAGCGTGCTGGTCGATCCACGGCTGCAGCTCTGGGATGGTAACGGAAGACGGTGTTTTGTAGCTCTCGCGCGTAGATGTGGCAAATTCTGAGGATGGCCAGGCGTGACGACTCTTGAATTCCTTGCACGAAGGTGATCCTTCTGACAGAGATGTTCAATGGCTGGCTGGCTTTAGTGTTCTTCCTGGCGTAGACTGTCAGACGGGAGATCACTCCACGATCTCGGCCGTTTACCACCCATTCGTTGCCACGATACATGGGACTATTAAATCCTCCAAGTACCTACAACAGCTTCCATAGCTCTACGGCAAGTCCGCCTTTGCGCTCACCGTAGGTATGAAGCATCTGTCAAGATAGACAAGAAGATAGGAACCAAGTTAAAACAGCGGGGAGAGGAAAAGATTCTAGCAATAGTTGAGTCGAGAGAGACATAAGAGGAGTTAAGCAGTTCATTTAATCTTGCAAGTTAATTTTTCTTTAGAAAATAATTTCGACTCTCTAAGACGGTCCATCTAACTAAGGTCAAGACCTACAGTCAGTATGGCTCTGATACCACCTCTGTCGGGACCCAAAAATATAATTCTGGACCCTCTGTGTATAATGCACTAGTCCAGGACAGTGTCAACACAGGTGAATATCGATCCACACAAGCGATTAATAACATAAACGAGTAATTTGATTAACAAATAAGGGTTTTGACCTTATGGTCGAGTTTACAATTATTAAGCCATGCAGGGCTGACAAAGAAAATAAATAGTAGTGGAAATAGGAACGGTAGCGGCATCCCATCAATTCACCACAGGCAACCGACTGGGATTAAGACCCTACGATCAAGCACCTTCGATGAACTCCTCAAAAGCAGGCGATGACTCTACCTCTTCTGTTGCATGTTTTACAACAAGCATGAGTACACAACCGTACTCGCAAGTCATACCACAGAAATGCAATTATACATGATGGCTTATTCCAAAGGAATGGCTTCTGTGGCTCTTTTGCAGAAATGCAGCTTTTGCAGTTTGAATACAAGTAATAGATTGAGAGCATTGAGAGACCATGTGGAGGTCGTCCCGTGTGAGTGATGAGTAATTGACAAAGGTTTTAGGTCAGTCGAGTTTGGTTTGTGTGGTCGGACCTTGTCGTTCTTGCCGTTCACGCGTTTTAAGTGAAGTCAATCGTATTGTCGGGATAATCGTAACGACCGGCGTGTTATGGGCTGATGCGATCATGCAGGCGGTTATACCGATTGGTAAATGGCGGTTGAAGAATTCGGAGAAGTTGTTTTTCGAGTTACGGTCTTCATTGAAAATCGGAACGACCGCAGTATTGGAGCGAGACGACCGAGTGCGGTTGATCCATTGGTAACATGGCGGTTGTACCGATTGTATTGTGTGTTTCGCCATTTTGGTGTTTTGAGTTTTGGGATAGGTCATATCCAGTGTGTTCATGCATATGTGTTGCATATTGCATGTTTGAGCTAACGTTAGGTCAAGTTGTGAAGAACTTGTTCGGTTTCGTGTTTCTTATCGTGTGGCTGCAGGACGCCGAGCGGAGTCGTGGCGAGACACGGTGGATGGACTAGGCGCAGTGGCGCCGAGGTCGAACAGTCGATGTGTCAAGACGACGTGGACTCGAGGTGGTTGCGAGGCGTCTTGAGACAAGGAGCTGAAGCTTCCGGAAGGTCGTGAAGGGCGAATCGAAATTCGCAAAATTTGCACAAGCGGGCGAGCTCCGTTGGACTTAGCGGGCGTAACGGGAGGAGACCCGTTAGCCAAGGCTATATAAAGGATTGGAGGGGCTGCATGCCCTCTTGAGCACTTGAAAAGGAATTAGGGTTTGCTAGAGTCAAAAGAGTCTTTAGTGGCTGTTTTTGCTTTAGGCTTTAGTGGTTGAGGGTTGTTGGTGGAGGCAGTGGGTGCTCCCTGCTTGTCCCCTTCGTTGCTTCCCTCCTCAAGAATGGATGAGTGTGTGTTCTTGAGGTTTGAGAGTGGGAGAGGATGAGATGAAAGCTTGTAATCATTCCTCTTGTATCAATCATGTATCTCTCTTCCTCTAGATCAATATGAGATGGTGTTTGTTTCATATTTGAACTCTCTGTCATTTCTTTCTTCGATGACCTCTTTTTGAAGATTTCTTGATCCTTTGTTTCTCTGGTTGTTTCTTGCCCCAATCTACCTTGCTATGTCGTGTGGGAATACATCTAGGGTGATCTAGATCATCAATCATCCACGAGCAAGTGATTGGATTAGAGGTTTGTTCTGCCCGGTTTAGCATCCTTCTTCGTTCAATTGCAAAAGATAGGAACCTTGGAATGGATCTCTGAAATTTTTGATTGGAATAGGTTCCTAGTATCGTTAGGAAGGTGTGGTTCAAATCTCGTAGAGTTTGGCCAAGCGGTTCAAAAGTTACGTTGATTTTCGTTTTGAAACCCGGCGGATTTTGCTGTTCCAGACAATCGGATGAGCAAGGCTTAACATCTGCGGTTGTCGGATCTGCGGTACAACCGGTCATTTACTCATGCGTTTGGCCGATCTGCTGGTACAACCGCCGCTTACTCGCGGTTGTACCGATTGTCTGATTTGTTCGGCTCTTCCTCGTTTTTGTTTCTTTGAGCTTTGGGGGTGAGGAGTGGATTCAACATAAGACTTCCTCGTGCTTAATCATTGATCTTCATAGCTCTCATAGCTATTGGAGTGATTTATAAGTTGAATCCATTCTTTGCGAAAAAGATTAGGTGCTCCTATTCACCCCCTCTAGTCGCCTTTCCGGTCCTTCAATTGGTATCGAGCGGTTAGCTCTTTTCAATAGATCTTAACGGTCTCAAGAGCCGTGGCGATGGACAAGTACTCGACCAAGTCACTTTGTTTTCTGATGGCATCGATTACCCTTCGGAAGAGCGAATGGAGACATACATCGGGCCTGTGGGTATGCCATCTGGCGAAGGTCAAGGTTCGATTCATTTGTTCTGCCGATGAGAACATCAATGCCGGAACATGGTTGATGTTGAGGCGAATGCAAAGGCAAGGAACATCATCATCCGTGGTTTGAGTCGTAGTGAGTTTGACGCATATCTCACTGTCGTCCGCCTCGATATCTGGGTGACCCTCGGCGATACCATGAGGGCACCACCAGATCAAGGCGGTTCGACAGACCGGTTCAAACGAGAATACAACAAATTTGAGATGCTTTGGTGAGTCCCTAGATGAGTGCCTTCAGCGTTTTCACAAGATCTTGAGCAACCTCCGAGCGGTCGGTCTCACATACCCGACTTCGGACAATGCTCGTCGATGCTCACGGCACTCGTCTGCGTGTTTGGGAGATGAAAGTGACCACCATCAAAGACATGACAGACCTCTCGACCACGACTCTTGATGCGTTGTACTCGCGCCTCAAGACTCACGAGATTGAGCGTTGTCTCTCGTCGGTCGAAGTCACGATCGATGGCCTTAGTCACCAATCCGTTTCTTCTTAGGGCTTTCTTGATTCTTCTTGCGGTTTCTCCTTGTCTGCTCTCGTGACATAACCGATGATCGGTTAGAGCAACTTGCCCTCCTTGCTCGAAGATTCTCCCACGCTTACAAAGGAGGAGGGCGAGAAGAGAGGAGGACCCGTGATTTGCTTCGAGTGTGGTGGCCCCAACCACATCCGAGCAAACCGCCCTAAGCTGGAGAAGGAAAGAACGACTCTGGCGGTTCGGGCAAGAACGACTACACCGACAAGAACTGCAACAAGAAGCCTCCGGCTCGGGCGCCCACAAGAAGAGAAGTTCCGCAACCGGCAAAGCCAAGAAGCTCTTCCACAGCGTCCTCACGCCGCCGACGACCTCGACCTCGGCGAGGTGGAGGGATGGAGCGACGATGACGGACGGGTGACCAAGAGCCCAAGAATGGCGGCGGCGACTTCTCCCGGCATGTGCTTCATGGCCCTCGAGGGCGAACTTCGTGACAACAGTACTCCGACTCGGACGAGGTAGATCCCACCTCTGAACAGCTCAATCATGCTTTTCTTAAGCTAGGAGGTTTTCATGCTAAAGCTAAGGCTAGGTGTCTTTGAGTTAGAGAAGGAAATAGATGGTGTCACTAGAGATTATTGCTCTTACATCCGCTCCTTCTAGTGATGATTGTGATACATGCTCGCTTTCTTTGGTTGATATGGAGAAGTTAAGGACCTCACATGATAGTGTGTTCTCCAAACTTGATAGTGTTAAGGTGGAGAATGTTAGTCCGCTTCGAGTTAGAGTTGAGTAGGATGGTCATTACCCTACTTATTCTTGATGAGACTACTTCTCCCACCTCATGTGAGGGTAAGGACATTCTTTGCTAGAGGATCTTATGCCATGCTTCTTGATCTGCCTGAGTCTTGTGAAAATTGCAATAACTTGAAGATGAACTTAAAACGGGCAGATCATAAAATTGCTGAACTACAAGCTTCTTTACTTGAGCCAATTGTTTCATGCTTGAACTGTCCTAAGTTAACTGCTGAACTTGAGGCTGTCTCCAAACAGTTTCAAGATATGATTGATCATGAAAGGAAGTTGGCTCAGTTTGCTTCTAAGGACCCTGTTAGCTCACCATGCATTAAGTGTAACAAACTAAAATCTGACTTGATTGCTTTGGATGAGAAATGTGTGAAGCTAACTAAGGATCTTCTAGAGAAGCCACATTGTGCTTGCAATATGATTATGGAGAAGGGAGAAGCCCCAGGGTAAGGATGAGACGCTTAGCAACGTGAACCAAGCGGCTAGCATGGGGATCTGTCCCTTGAGTCGGGTGTGCGTGCACAAGCCATTCTTCCCTCTCTCTTTGGTTCTTCTTTTGCTCCCTTACCTTCTTTGCCTCTTCTTCCCCTCGCTCTTCTTGCACCTCTCTCTTCGGGAGTGTCAAGACCTTATGAACACTCTCGAGAGATTTGTAGGAGGCAAGAAGAAGCTCAATCTTATTCTAGACCAATCTAAGATTTGCAGATTTAATCGTGGTCTAGGATATGACTTCTTTGAGGACATGAGGAAGCATCCACCGCCGTGCTCGGACCCATAGCACTGTGTGTGATCGAGATCGAGCCAGGACCGAGAAAGTCCATTTCAAGTCGGCGGGCTATGTCCGGATTTCGCGAAGAAGGTAATTTCACATGTCGCTTCTACCTCTCGAAGGTGAAGTATCACCGCACCTTCATCCGAAGGATGGACACACATCGTCGATGCTTGGTAGCGCCAAGATCGCGTAGAGACCATGTTGAGTCTCTTAGGCGCATTCTGTGGTCGGCCCCGGACCTTGAGTGCACCTAAGACCAACACGAGGTCTAGGCTTGTTTCTTCGATGGGTTTGTGCAAAGATCGAGGACTTGGCTTTTCCGAAGTTTTACGGTTTTCGTCCTCATCTTCGCTTTCGATCGTGACTTCCGCCGTCCCGAGGGTAGATCTCGTTTTCCCCATCGAGATAGCTACCATGGCGTGTTCGATCTGTTGCAGGTGCTCGACTCGCTCGCCTTCAGCGATCGGACTCAAAGAACGACTTCGGTCTGCTCTTAGACCTTCTGCTGTGAGTGACAGAGAGCGTAGAGTAGATAGAGGTCGATCGGGCTTGACTACTTCATCGCTCGGCGTGTTACTCAAGATTGGGTGCCAAAATCATTGTTGATTTATCGAGATCGAGACTTTACTCTGTTTGACTCAGTTAGCGGGTAGGGAAGGAGAAGGTTTGGCTTGTAGACTCGGTTGTTCTCGTCATATGACCGGAGACTCCGTTGGTTCTCTTCCTAGCCCGCGCTCGGTGATGAGGCGATCACCTTCGGAGACGCTTCGTCGGGCGCGTCATCGCCAAAGTCTTGTCGCGTATTAATGCTTCTTTTATTCTTAAGGATGTTGCCTTGGTTAGTAAGCTGCGGTACAATTTGCTTTCCGTTTCTCACTTCCGATGGCGGTTTCGAGGTGAGCTTCAAGAAAAACAATTGCAAAATTCTTGATTCTTGGGTAGTCGGTTTTTATGGATTTCTCGTTATGGGAGGATCTTTCGTCTTTGAGTTCTCTGAGTCTTTGGCGATCCTCTCGGTGTTTAGTTGCTACGAGTCCCGCGATCTCTCCTTTCGGCATAGGAGACTTGGTCATATTGGATTTGACCATTTGACCCGAGTTAGCGACCATGATCTCATTAAGTGGTCCGCGAAACTCAAGATGGTCAAAGATCTTGTTTGCACTCCATGCCAAGACGCACGGCAAGATGGTTGCCGCTTCTCATCCTCGGTCCAATTACTATGACCGATGCACGAGACAATTTGCTCCACATGGACACGTTGGACCCGGCTCGAGTCTTGATCGGCAGGAGGGAAGTGGTATGTTCTTGTTGTGGTCGATGACTTCTCGAGGTACTCTTGGGTGTTTTCTTAGCCTCGAAGGACGAGACATTTACACATTTCCGAGGTCTTTTAGTAGGTCGTCTATTGAGCTCCCGGTGCCTTACGAGCGATCCTTGATGACAATGGCACGGAGTTCAAGAATTCCTACTTTGAGAGTTTCTCGGTGAGGCAGTGTAGAGCACCGCGTTCTCTTCTCCATCGTCCCTCGGCAAAATGGCGTTGTGGAGAGGAAGAACCGTACCTTGGTCGAGATGGCGGGGCGATGCTTGATGAGTACTCTACACCGAGGAAGTTTTGGTGAGGCCATTGCGACCGCGTGCCATGTTTGAATCGAGTTTTTCTTGGGCACTCCTACACGCACTTCTTATGAGTCGAGATACTGGAAAGCCAGCGTCTCTCATTTTCGTGTGTTTGGTTGCAAGTGCTTTATCTTGAAGTGCGGGAACCTAGATAAGTTCGAGTCACGTTCTGTGGCGGTATCTTTCTAGGCTACTCGACTTCTTGGCGGGCTTATAGGGTGCAGGCTGCGAGTCTAGCAAAATGGTAGAGACTGCGAGGTGACTTTTGACGAGGCGGTCAGGGACTAGGCCAGATATCTCGAGTTCTTTAGAGCAGTCCGAGACCATCTTTGTGGATGATGAGGACGATGGAGATGACGGTTGTCTACGATCCATCCCTCATCCACTCCTTGAGGTGCCGTCTTCCACCGCACCTCGAGGTGATCACCCTTGCCTTCGCTTCCTCTGGAGCTAGTGGCTCTGTTCCTACCTCGTCGGCTCATGAGGTAGAGGCCACTTCTTCATCTCTCCCAGACCTCCTAGACACTTCCGAAAGTTCATCCTTGAGAGCAGATCATTGGAGATCTTTTTGAGCGTGTTACCCGCTCAAAATCGCTTATCTCAATTCTGTCTCCATTCTCGCCTTCATTGCCTCTTTTGAGCCCAAAGATGTTTCTCATGCTTTATCGATGAGTCATGGGTCAATGCCATGCATGAGGAGCTAGAAAATTTCGAGAGGAACAAGGTCAGTCGCTTGTTGAGCCCCCACGAGGCCACAATATCATTGGAACCAAGTGGGTGTTCAAGAACAAGCAGAGTGAGGATGGGGTAATCATCCCAAACAAGGCGAGATTGGTAGCTCGGGGTTTTCCTGTGTTGAGGGTCTAGACTTTGAGGAGACCTTTGCCCTCAGAGCTCGACTTGAAGCCATTAGAATCTCGCTTGCCTTTGCGGCTTCTAAGGGTTTCAAGCTTTACCAGATGGACGTGAAGAGTGCTTTCCTCAATGGTCTTATTGAGGAGGAAGTCTCGTCCGACCTCGAGTTTCGAGAACCCCAAATACCCTAACCATGTCTTCAAGCTTTCAAATGTTGTATGGACTTCTAAGAGGCTCCCGAGCTTGGTATGAGAGGCTTAAGTCCTACTTGATAAGTCATGGTTTTGAGATGGGTATAGTTGACAAGACCTTGTTCATCCGCGGCATGGCATCGACCTTCGCTCGTCAGATCTATGTCGATGACATTATCTTTGGCGGCTCTTCCCATACTCTGGTTTCCCAGTTCTCGGATGTCATGAGCACCGAGTTTGAGATGAGTATGATGGGTGAGTTGACCTTCTTCCTTGGCTTCCAAATCAAGCAGACTCGGGAGGGTACATTTCTTCATCAAGGAAAGTACACTCGTGACCTCCTGAAGCGCTTCGACATGAGTGATGGTAAGCCTGTGTCGACTCCCATGGCTTCTACAGCCTATCTTGACCCAGATGAGGATGGCGAGCCAGTTGATCAAAAGGAGTTTCGCAGCATGATTGGCTCCCTCTTGTACCTCACTGCCTCGAGACCAGACATACATTTTTCTGTGTGTTTGTGCGCTCGTTTTCAGGCTTCTCCTCGCGTTTCTCACCGCCAGGCGGTGAAGCGCATCTTTCGGTACCTGCGAGCTACCATTGACTATGGTATCTGGTACTCTTCCTCATCCTGTCTTTCCTTGAGAGCCTTCTCGGATGCAGACTTCGCTGGCTGTAGGATAGATAGGAAGAGCACTTCTGGCACCTGCCAATTTCTTGGCACTTCTCTTGTTTCCTGGTCTTCAAGGAAGCAGTCTGGTGTTGCACAGTCCACCGCAGAGGCCGAGTATGTTGCTGCAGCCAGTTGCTGTAGTCAAGTGCTCTGGATGGCTTCGACCCTGCGGGACTTTGGGTTAGTTATCGACAGTGTTCCACTCTTTTGTGATAACACTTCTGCGATTAACATTGCCAAGAACCCAAAGTCAAAGATTCGGACCAAGCACATCGATATTCGTTTCCACTTCCTTAGAGACCATGTAGAGAAGGGCGATATAGTGCTCCAGTTTGTGGAGAGTGACCACCAGTTGGCTGACATTTTCACCAAGCCATTGGATAGTTCGAGGTTTTCAGCTCTGCGGGGAGAGCTTGGGGTGGTTTGTCCTTATGGACTATAGTGAGGGGGAGCTTTGGGTTTTACTGCTCTACTATATTATTTATGCTCTTGCTCCTTGCTGTTGCATTGCATTTTGGGTGCATTTGGGATTAGTCCTCCTAGCATAGATTAGAGTGCTTCTTTTGTCTAGTTGTTTAGATTTCTGCTCTTATCTTGTGATTCTAGGATGCTGCTTATTAGCTGTCTCTTCTCACTAGGTTGAGCTTACTCACTTCTTATAGGTTCTAGCAAGGGTTGGGCCACCCTTGGGTAGACAGGGAACGTGTTTGCTCCTTAGTGTGTTAGTGGGCGCTTGATAGTCCTAGAGTCATATGGGGTAGATGAGAGTCGATCTCGAGCCATAGTATTCTCTATATCTTATCTATGCTTTAAGGATCTACTGTTTTATGTTTTCCTTGCCACTTCTCGATTTATTGTTTTGGTTCAAGGAGTTCATTTGGGAGCTTCGAGCTTAATATTGAGTTAACTCAACTTGAACTAAAAGTTGCATCTATTGTTGAGGGGAGCTGGATCTTACGCATTTCTAGCATTACGCATTGTAATATAACTACATTGAGCCTTGATTATTATCCTGCTATGACATGTTTACAATGCTTTACACCTTGCCATGACTTGTGCTTATTTGCTAGATTTATCATGACTTCATATGTGTAGCCTAGCTTTTGCCATGATAAGTTAATTAAAATTGCTCAACTTAAACTAAAACTTGTCATGTTAGCACTCGAGATTAGTCTTTCTTGAGATATCTTTTTATGATTCATGCCATGTCAAATAGGCTGGGTAGAGTGATGAATCTATATTGAGCCTTAGATTGAGTGTTTTAGTCTCTTGATGATGCATGAGTTAGTACAACTTGTTAAAAGGCAAAAAGATCTCTTTTGTGCTAAAAAAACCTGATCTCACCAATTCTCTCCTATGAGACGGCTTGCCATTGCACTTGGCATGAACTTAGGGGGAGTTTTGGGTGACCTAGACTATCTTCTTAAGCTTCTCGCTTGGAGTAGTCGCATAAGGCTTGAGACCTAGCACATGATAAAACAAAAATCTGGTTGGAAACCACCATGAATTTCAAAAGAAAATATGTTTCATGTGTTCAATGTGCTTAAAGCCACAAAAAGTATCATGTACTTTAACCAATGTTTCAATCTTGAGCATAGCACTCTATTTGGTCTCAATTTAAGCTTCTTAGTTCCGCTTAGCTTATTGACATGGCCTGCATCATCCTTGGATATCTCTAGCTAGACTTTGCTCATTGATGACTTGACTTGCTCACATAATGTACCTCATTTTCAGATTGTCATCTATGTGTTCTAGCTAGCTTATACATATCTTGTCATGATCTAGATAGCCTTTTTATTAAGTTATGGCTTGGTGTATTACATTATGGTCATTCTGGATAATTCTCATGGCTCTAATGCTTAGAATAATCAAACTTGACCATTTCATCCATTGACATGTCATTTTCTCTCTTGAGCATTCTTGATGTGTTTATTGCCAAAAGGGGGAGAATAGAGAAGAAAAGTCTATTGGGAACAGTTTAGAGCTTTGGAGAATAATTTGCTCTTTTAGTTGTTGCTTTAATGTTCATACATCGACATGGTCATTGTTTCACTCTTCTTCTTTGGACCATATTGGTTTCTTCAAACTCAAACTCAACTTTGCTCTTTTTGGAGTTTGTCAATATACTCATCAAGGGGGAGATTGAGAGACCATGTGGAGGTCGTCCCGTGTGAGTGATGAGTAATTGACAAAGGTTTTAGGTCATCGAGTTTGGTTTGTGTGGTCGGACCTTGTCGTTGCTTGGTTCACGTTTTGCGTGAAGTCAATCGTATTTGTCGGGATAATCGAACGACCGGCGTGTTATGGGCGGTACGATCATGAGGCGGTTGTACCGATTGGTAAATGGCGGTTGAAGAATTCCAGAGAAGTTGTCTTTTCGAGTTCTGGTCTTCATTGAAAATCGGAACGACCGCAGGTATTGGAGCGGTACGACCGGAGTGCGGTTGATCCGCTGGTAACATGGCGGTTGTACCGATTGTATTGTGTGTTTCGGCCATTTTGGTGTTTTGAGTTTTGGGATAGGTCATATCCAGGTGTGTTCATGCATATGTGTTGCATATTGCATGTTTGAGCTAACGTTGGGTCAAGTTGTGAAGAACTTGTTCCCGGTTTCGTGTTTCTTGTCTGTGTGGCTGCAGGACGTCGAGCGGAGTCGTGGCGAGACACGGTGGACTGGACTAGGCGCAGGTGGCGCTGAGGTCAGAACGGTCAGGATGTGTCGAAGACGACGTGGACTCGAGGTGGTTGCGAGGCGTCTTGAGACAAGGGCGCTGAAGCTTCCGGAAGGTGCTGAGAAAGGCGAATCGGAAATTGCAAGGTCTGCACAAGCGGGCGGGCTCCGTTGGACTTAGCGGGCGAACGGGAGGAGACCCGTTAGCCAAGGCTATATAAAGGATTGGAGGGCTGCATGCCCTCTTGAGCACTTGAAAAGGAATTAGGGTTTGCTAGAGTCAAAAGAGTCTTTAGTGGCTTTTTTTTGCTTTAGGCTTTAGTGGTTGAGGTTGTTGGTGGAGGCGGTGGGTGCTCCTCGCTTGTCCCCTTCGTTGCTTCCCTCCTCAAGAATGGATGAGTGTGTGTTCTTGAGGTTTGAGAGTGGGAGAGGATGAGATGAAAGCTTGTAATCATTCCTCTTGTATCAATCATGTATCTCTCTTCCTCTAGATCAATATGAGATGGTGTTTGTTTCATATTTGAACTCTCTGTCATTTCTTTCTTCGATGACCTCTTTTTGAAGATTTCTTGATCCTTTGTTTCTCTGGTTGTTTCTTGCCCCAATCTACCTTGCTATGACGTGTGGGAATACATCTAGGGTGATCTAGATCATCAATCATCCACGAGCAAGTGATTGGATTAGAGGTTTGTTCTTGCGGTTTAGATCCTTCTTCGTTCAATTGCAAAAGATAGGAACCTTGGAATGGATCTCTGAAATTTTGATTGGAATAGGTTCCTAGTATCGTTAGGAAGGTGTGGTTCAAATCTCGTAGAGTTTGGCCAAGCGGTTCAAAAGTTACGTTGATTTTCGTTTTGAAACCCGGCGGATTTTGCCTGTTCAGACAATCGGATGAACCGGCTTAACATCTGCGGTTGTACGGACTGCGGTACAACCGGTCATTTGCTCATGGTTGTAGCGGATCATGTACAACCGCCGCTTGCTCGCGGTTGTACCGATTGTCCGATTTGTTCGGCTCTTCCTCGTTTTTGTTTCTTCGAGCTTTGGGGGTGAGGAGTGGATTCAACATAAGACTTCCTCGTGGCTTAATCATTGATCTTCATAGCTCTCATAGCTATTGGAGTGATTTATAAGTTGAATCCATTCTTTGCGAAAAAGATTCGGTGCTCCTATTCACCCCCCCCCCTCTAGTCGCCTTTCCGGTCCTTCAAGCATAATTCAAACAAATAGACAATAATAATTTGATAATTTTATTTCACAAAGACACATAGCCTAATCAAGTTATTCATATAGCCATATGACTTAAGTCACACAGCTCCCTTCCCAAGGTTTTCATGAAAATCTACCCCTCGTGTGAAATCCCCGAACATGTCCATGACCACGGACGCGGCTATTCAAATAGATTGGTTAACACTCTGCAGAGGTTGTACACTTTACCCACAAGATACAACTAGTGTAGCTAGCACTAGCCATAACAAAACAGTCCAGAAACTTCATCTCGACATTGACACTCCCGGTATGCTTAGCTGCCACAGACGCACGCCCTTGGATAGGGAAACGGCGAACCGCCCCGCGATGCGACTACTTGGTAGTACACACCTCCACCCAATCCGACACAGCTAACCTACAACCTGAGTAATCAATGTCAAGACTCCGTAACTTACTAAGCTAGGCCCGTCCCATACCAGACATGTGGTTGTACGAAAGGCCCAGTTCAATGGCGCACAAGGTTAAGTCCTTAATTGACCGAGGCAAGACTTGCAAATTCTAACCTATCATTCCCGCCAACACAGATCCACCATAAAAGTATACCAGACCACTTGCCCCCGTCCAAAACCTTTTCCCACCCTGTTGGTTAAGTGCAACATATGCCATCAACGAGTAATAGCACATAGTACACACGATTTGGATCTGTCTTGGGTGGCACGCGTGTGCATGCGTGGCGTTGACTTGGCATGCACGTGGACGACACGCGAACGCCAGATGGGACCAAAGGCTGAGGTGGACGCTGATGAGGAGGTGCCACGTCAGATCGATGACGGCGGTGGCTCGGATCTACCTGACAACGGCGAACGGTGGCTTGCCGGCGGGAGTGGGTGGTACCAGCACGTAGCCCAGATTATTGCGCACCTAGTGGTACCTGTTGGAGCACAAGAGGTCATCGGAGTTGGTCGGCGGTGAGGTTGAAGCGGCGGAGACAATCTGATATTGTCGGATTGGGGCTCCAGCGAGGCTCCGGCGATGGCGAAGGGCTCTGGAGGTTTCTATGGTGACGGCGAACACGGTGGTGTGCTCGAGGATGACACGGCGGTGAAGATGGCGGCGCAATTCGAAGATTGAGCTTCGGCACCGAAAACCCTAAAAGCTTGATTGCGGCGGCGCTAGGGCAATCGGGGTGCAATGGATGTGAGATTCGGGATCAGCAAAGAATTGCGCACCTGAGGTGGCTATTTATAGGCTGATAGAGACACAGGATAAGGAACACGCAAATCGGGATTGATACGGGCTCGCTGGATTTTAGAGATAGAAACGGATTCGAGATACGATTCATATCCCAAAAGATGCGGAGAAGATAAAGATTGAGTTTGGAAAGATTTCTCAGGATCAAATAGTTGAGAAATCCGTTTGTCGGATGGAGCTTCTAGAAGGTCTTCAATGGCAAGCATGAGCAGGACTCCGCGACGGAGACGACGCGGTGGAGACGAAAACCAGGGCAGGACCCACTGGCAGCGAAACAAAGAAAATAGACGCACTAGTCAACGAAATGAAAGGGACGTTAACGATCGGACCACAAGAGCCAACCGTTAGATTTTGATCGAACGGTTCAAAACCGCGGTGATGTTCGGGCCTCCGAACTACCCATTTGATCTTGACCGTTCAAATGCGATCGGACGGCTGAGGCTTAACGCGCTTGCGCGAAGAGAGAGGAAAGGAGGCTAACACGTGGGGACCACTTGTCAGAGAGAGGCGGGCTCGCGCGCGCGAGTGTGGGATGAACAGAGCTGGGCTGGATTTGTAAAGGGTTTGGGTTTCAGCCCAAAGGGATTATATGAGATTTAATTAGTTTTTATTTTTAGAAAATAGCAGAAATTCAAATAAGCAATAGAAAATAGCAAATGAACTTGGAAAAATTCTAGAAAAAATATCCAAGCACATAGAATCCAAATAAAATAGTTTTGACCCTTGTTGATGTTGACTTTAATCATATTAAATTATTTTGATGTACAAAGTCCATGTTTAAGCTTTTGAATTAAATTCAAATAAAATACAAATGGTGAATTTTCTTCCTACTAACTATTAAAAAGATTTTTTAAAAAAAACTCAGAAAATTGGGATGTTATAGTCCAGGATCACGCTAGTGCACACAATGTCAACATAGATGAATATCGATCCACACAAGACGAAATAATAGTATAAATGAGTAATTCGAGTTTATATTTATTAAGCCTCGTAGGGCTGGCAATAATGAAATAAATAGCAGCGGAACAAAATAAACTTCAGCGGAATCCCATCAATTCGCCACAGGCAATCGACTGGGATCAAGACCTAATGATCAGCACCTTCATAGAACTCATCCTCAAAAGCAGGCGAAGACTCCTCCACTTCTATTGATTGAATATAGCAAGCATGAGTACCCAACCATACTCACAAGTCATACCACAAAATGCAATTTATATATGATGGCTGATTCCAAAGGAATGGCTTCTGTGGTTCTTTTGTAGAAATGCAACATTTGCAATTTGAATATGAATAATAGATTAAAACACAATATAAAACAAATAAACAATATTAATTTAACAATTGTTTTCACAAAGAACACAAAGTCTAGTCAAATTATTTACACAGCCACATGATTTAGATCACATAGCTCCCTTCCCAAGTGTTTTATGAAAATCTAACCTTGTTTGAAATCTCCGAGCATGTCCATGACCGCAGACATGGCTATTCGAATAGATTGTTTAATACTCTGCAGAGGTTGTACACTTTACCCACACGATATAACTAGCGTTGCAAGCACTAATCATAACAAAACGTTTCAGAAACTTCATCTCACACATTGACACTCCCGATGTGCTTAACCGCCAATACCAACCCACTGAGAAAGTTAGTCCGACACACATCGTTGGATAGGGAAGCAGCGAACCGTCCTGCGATGTGATCTACCTATGTAAGACCCGGGATTAACACTCCCGAATCCTCTGTGCATTTCTGAACTAGTCCCATGATCAGTAGCTAGTTCACACAGTAAACAAATATGGTAACAAAATCATATCACAACTTTATTAATAAATAACAACAGAGTTGATTACAAAGGAGGCTTACATGCCAACAATAAAATAAACACAATGAAGCAAAGGAGTAGTAGTAGACCCAACGATTCGCCACGAGCAATCGGTCGAGGAAGCGCCTAGTCGTCGAGATCCACACGGTAGTAAAGTCCTTCTCCTCTGAAATTATTTGCATTAAGCAAGAATGAGCACAACTACCCGTGCTCGCAAGTTACACCCGTCAAATAACATAATGACATGCATATATGGGTATTTCAAAGAAAAGCTTAATATGGTTGAATTTGCATAAAGCAGCATTTTCTTTAAATACTTGTACTAAGTTCCAAAGCAATTATTACATAACTAAAATTCATTTTCTAAATCAATTTTATAGTCAGATAACATTCACACATGAATGGTGAAGGATACCTCCTATCACATGGCTTCCGCCCAATTCCCATTTGGATAAACCATTTGACAAAGTCTTTTTGAAATCAAAATCCAAAGTCTAACTTTGAGTGGCTTTGCTAGCATGTCCATGATCATGACGCTGCTATTGAATAGTTTTACACTCTGCAGAGGTTGTACACTTTACCCACAAGACACGAATTCTCTAGTTTATCCCAAGCATATATCTATGCCACCGCCACTACCTTAGGTAAGCAGTCTAGAGCACATGCCAAGACCTTTACAATGCATCATTCCACCACAAGTATCTCCTCGCTAAGGTTTCGCCCCTTTGGATAGAAATCAGAGTTCCTAGCCCCTCTTGCGCCGGTGGGAATAAAGTAGTCATGAAAGACAGGCCATGAAAGACCACCCACGCACATACAGATCAACCGCGATGGAACTCTGCAAATTAATTAGCTGTGTCCTACACCCCATTCGAGGACATGTGGTTGCACGGTGAGGCATAGCCCATTATAGGCATAGCAAAGGAACGGTCAGAGGCCGGTCCTCAATTGACTTGGACGACTTTCCACAAAACCCATGGGCCCCAACCCTACCCAGATTGAGCCCGTGCATTGACATGCACCATCCAAACAACCATTTCACCCAAGTACAAACCATCATTTTATTTCATTTTCTTCAAGATCATTTATAAACTTCCATAACACACCAATGCCATGGATACAATTTAAACAGTATTTGATTTTTGGTTGAAATTCCCCAAATCAACATTTTTGGTCTAAGCATGTCTTTGCAACATTTTCAAATGATCCTAGTTCACACTATTGCATCAACTAGGTTTTATCTAAGGTGACAAGGTATTTGATTCAATTATCAAATTTTGGCCATACAAAGGAATTAGGAATATCTATGAATTTAAAACAGGCATTTAAATTACTGAATATAAATAAGCATGCAATAATAATTTAAAACAGAATTTAAATAATTTAAAATAATGGGTGCAATATGGTCAAGAATGTAACTTGCCTTGCTTAATTAGACGATATTCTCAAACGGTGTTGAAATCCGGTCGTCCGAAGTTGTCGAAATCTATACGCGTAAACGATCCGAATTCAAATAATATTCAAATAAAATCCAAAAATTACAACATAAATACTGCTAGGAAGGTATCGATTTTATATGAATTTAGGAAGTTGAATCGACGCAATCGGAGTTCGTATGAGGGAGAACGAAATTCTGGAAGGTTGAGTGTTACATGAAATAATAAAATTCCGAAAATTGTACTATTCATCGAAAAATATGGTTTCGGATAATTGGGAACAAAGAAGGAGTTTTAGGGCTATGGCGAGGGAGTACGATGTTGAATGCGTTGAGGCGAACTCAACGGTGTAGACGGCTCGGACAGATAACATTCGATGGCGACGCAGTCTAACAGAGAAAATCTCCGGCGGACGGTGGGCGGATGACGGCGTTGCGGGCAAACGGAGAGGAGTTTGCGGATGAGGTTTGTGGCGATTTGAAGAGGGAACCGCAGGGAATGCAACGCTCACCTCGGTTGGGGTGGAAAACGCACGGTCGGCCGGCAGCGGCAACAATGCGCAAAATGGACCAAATAATTAACGAAAATTAAATAAAATCTAAAAATTATGAAATAAATACTAAAAATAGTAGATGAATTTAGATGAATTTAGGTGAAAGAATCAACGGATTCGGAGCTTGTATGTGAGAGAAACAAATTTTGGAATGAATAATATATTCATGTACAAGGGATGGACCAACTAGTTAAATGGTAACTGTTCATTCATCTTCTCCATTCGACAGTGAGCGAAAGCATGGAAAAAGAAATGGCGGCCATGGAGGGTGATGTTCCGGCAACAGTGACGGCGAGGGGAGGAGAGCACCGCGTAGAGGAAGACGTCGCGACGCCGGTGGAGCTGATGAAGGCGGAGTAGCTACACTGTAGACGACACTAGAGGTGGCAGAAGGGAGCTCGGCCGGCTAGCTTCAAATGCGAAATATGGCAAACCTAATGGGAGAGAGGAAGAGTGGGTGATGGGGACGGGATGAGTTGAGAAATGCACACCGGTGCTCCCTTATATATAGGCGGAGGGGCCGGAGAGGAGATCATGGGACGACTGTTTTGAGTGCAAATGAAGATGAAGTGAAAGCGGCTTAAATTGATTGTAGGTGGTGGAAGAAACGTGCAATTGAAGGTGCTACTGACGTGCGTGGCGATAATCGCGGACGTTTAGCCTCGACGGATTTCAATTTAATGCATTGAGTGGGAGAAAGAGGAGAAAGAATGGCCTATTGCCATTAATGGAGCTTCGAGCTCTAAATTGCTTCGGTTTAATGGCAGCCATGGGGGGAGAGGAGAGGTGGCGGTGGTGGAGGTGGGCGGCACGGTGAGGGCGGCTACGGTGGTCGGCGAGGTCGGTGGCTGGTGGTGGTGGCGGTCATGGATGCTTTTGGAAAGAAACGCAACATAGAAGAAAACTCACGTGAGGAAGAAGAAGATAGGAGAGAGAAAGACAAAGAATAAAAGAAATAAAGAAATATCATATTGATTTGAAACCAAAATGGTTGGTTGGCAGCCCATGCATGCTAAGACTCTGCACGTTAAGTGTGCTTGCCATGGAGCAAACATAGAGAGGGTGACGATGGGAACTGAATAAAATATTTTTTTTATTTTTTTTTAAAATTCGAATTACTGTTCATCAGTTACAATTCATGCATTACTGTAGATAGACCGAACGGCAAGTCACTGTTCATATTTTCGGAATAAAGATTAAACAATAAATCAAATATTTTTAGAATATAGCAAATAGAGTCCAAAAATTCTACAAAAATCATAAAATTTCTAGAATTATTTTGAACTTAATAAAAATAATTCCAACTTAAATGGTAATAGTTTTTGCACATAATTTATTTTTGCTTTAAATAATTAGGAAAAACCTTTTTTAAAAAAAATTCAGAAAATTTTATAAATTAATTTAATTTTTACTTTTCAACTTAAATCAAATAAAACTTCAGAAACTTTAATAAATTTTACCTTTGACTTTTAAAACTTGAAACTCAAATAAAGCAATCAAACTCTTTCAAATTTCGAAAATTCAATAAAATAATAACTTTATTCATTTTTATTTTGGTATGTAACTTTGGGTGTTACAAAACTACCCCTTAAAGGAATCTTGTCCCGAGATTCGGAGTGGCTAGAAAGAAAGCTAGGAATACAAGGTTTTCAATTGGAGTTTTAAATAAATCGCATTATACTCTTTATCTAATCGGGCTCGAAGTGACGTTGTCTGACGTCCTTTTCGAATTTTGTGGCTTCTTGTTTGCTTGCATGGTGTTGATTCTGGGAACTTGAGTTGGTTGGATTATTTTCTTTGCTTCTTTGGACATTTATTGGCATAATGTCCTATATCCTAACAATTGAGGCATTGTATTCCGCCCTTGAAGTTTTGTTCACTGAGATTGGCCACCATTGATGTTGAACGCGTCGCATTGGGGTCGCATGCTAATCTGGATTCATAAGTGCGATCTCTTGATCTTCTAACTTCCTTTTGTGAAGATTGTCCATCTTGTTTTTGAATTGGCGAATGCATTTATCGACTCTTGAGCTTCTTCATCTCGACTTGGTTCAATTAGCTTCTTCTGACGGTGAGATATCCTTGTTACTTGATGTGTCGTCGAAATTTTTTCGATCAGTACTCGATCTTGAGGTTGCTTGTGGTGCCAAGAATGTTTGTAAGGGGCATTGTTGGACAAAGTGTCCTTCTTTGCTACAACGATAACAAACCCGATCTTTGGATTGCCCTTTTACGGGACACTTGTGAAACGATGTCCGATGAGACCGCATGATCAATACAAGTAATTTCTTGTTCCGGCTTTCCTTTCTGGGGACATGTGTAAGCAATGTGTCCTTGTCCACCACAGATGAAACAGAAAATATATTTCCAAAGGTGGCAACTTACAGGATGAGGTTGGCTTGCTCCTTCATGGCGAGAACCTTCTGGTGACTTATCTTTGGATAACTCTTCACAGAGCTGCTCTTGAAGTGCTGCAGTTGCAGTAGCTGAGGAGACATTGTTGTCATCCATTCGCTGCATTATCTGTTGCATCAGCTGAGTCTGGGTAACGAGAAACTGGTTTAAATTCTGGAGGGTTTCTACTGTCAGTGGTTGGTTGGCTTCATTACTGGCATTTCCTGGGATATTGTTGTCTTGGTTGGTTCCACTTCCCGAGTGACGAGTGTTCACCATCTGTTGGTTATTCCAGAGTTTTTAAGGAAGGGGACAAAGGATAGGGAAGAGACAAATAAGAATGACTAAGGGGATAGAGCAAAACAACACTCCCAAACAAAAGAACCAACTCAAAAGCTTCAAGAAAACTTATTAGCTTTAAACAACGTTCTATCGATTGAAAATCGAAATATGGTCAAACGACTCAATACACAGAATGAGTCTTGGTAAACTGAGACTATATGGTTTGGCTGACAAAACAATCTTCGATTCACGGTCTTCGATGATCCTTGATGACGATGCCCTCTTGGAAGCTTCATGTCTAGCAGACTTCAACGTAAGGGTTAAGCACGTGTTGACCATCTATAGAAATTTACAGGGAAAAGAAGATCCATTTAACATTATAAAATGGTGAAGAGAGAATTAGGTAAGAAAGAATTGCTATAAGGAAGCTATAGACAGATGACCAAGATGAGGAGAGAACAAATTATTTTTCTTGTTTATAAAATAAGTTTTGAAGTTTTCAACTAACGACCACTCTAACTAGGTCACGACCTACAGTCGATATGGCTCTGATACCACTTTGTAAGACCCGGGATTAACACTCCCGAATCCTCTGTGCATTTTGAACTAGTCCCATGATCGAGAGCTAGTTCACACTGAGAAACAAATATGGTAACAAAATCATATCACAACTTTATTAATAAATAACAACAGAGTTGATTACAAAGGAGGCTTACATGCCAACAATAAAATAAACACAGCGGAAGCAAAGGAGTAGTAGTAGACCCAACGATTCGCCACAGGCAATCGACTGGGGAAGCGGCCTAGTCGTCGAGATCCACACCGGTAGTAAAGTCCTTCTCCTCTGAAATTATTTGCATTAAGCAAGAATGAGCACAACTACCGTGCTCGCAAGTTACACCCGTCAAATAACATAATGACATGCATATATGGGTATTTCAAAGAAAAGCTTAATATGGTTGAATTTGCATAAAGCAGCATTTTCTTTAAATACTTGTACTAAGTTCCAAAGCAATTATTACATAACTAAAATTCATTTTCTAAATCAATTTTATAGTCAGATAACATTCACACATGAATGGTGAAGGATACCCTCCTATCACATGGCTTCCCGCCCAATTCCCATTTGGATAAACCATTTGACAAAGTCTTTTTGAAATCAAAATCCAAAGTCTAACTTTGAGTGGCTTTGCTAGCATGTCCATGATCATGACGCGCTATTCAATAGTTTTACACTCTGCAGAGGTTGTACACTTTACCCACAAGACACGAATTCTCTAGTTTATCCGGCATATATCTATGCCACCGCTCACTACCTTAGGTAAGCAGTCTAGAGCACATGCCAAGACCTTTACAATGCATCATTCCACCACAGTATCTCCTCGCTAAGGTTTCGCCCCCTTTGGATAGAAATCCGCAGAGTTCCTAGCCCCCTCTTGCGCCAGGTGGGAATAAAGTAGTCATGAAAGACAGGCCATGAAAGACCACCCACGTACATACAGGATCAACCGCGATGGAACTCTGCAAATTAATTAGCCAGGTCCTACACCCCATTCTGAGGACATGTGGTTGCACGGTGAGGCATAGCCCATTATAGGCATAGCAAAGGAACGCTCAGAGGCCGGTCCTCAATTGACTTGGGCGACTTTCCACAAAACCCATGGGCCTCAACCCTACCCAGATTGAGCCCGTGCATTGACATGCACCATCCAAACAACCATTTCACCCAAGTACAAACCATCATTTTATTTCATTTTCTTCAAGATCATTTATAAACTTCCATAACACACCAATGCCATGGATACAATTTAAACAGTATTTGATTTTTGGTTGAAATTCCCCAAATCAACATTTTTGGTCTAAGCATGTCTTTGCAACATTTTCAAATAATCCTAGTTCACACTATTGCATCAACTAGGTTTTATCTAAGGTGACAAGGTATTTGATTCAATTATCAAATTTTGGCCATACAAAGGAATTAGGAATATCTATGAATTTAAAACAGGCATTTAAATTACTGAATATAAATAAGCATGCAATAATAATTTAAAACAGAATTTAAATAATTTAAAATAATGGGTGCAATATGGTCAAGAATGTAACTTGCCTTGCTTAATTAGACAATATTCTCAAACGGTGTTGAAATCCGGTCGTCCGAAGTTGTCGAAATCTATCTGGCGTAAGCGATCCGAATTCAAATAATATTCAAATAAAATCTAAATAAAATCCAAAAATTATAACATAAATACTGCTAGGAAGGTATCGATTTTATATGAATTTAGGAAGTTGAATCGGCGCAATCGGAGTTCGTATGAGGAGAAACGAAATTCGGAAGGTTGAGTGTTACATGAAATAATAAAATTCCGAAAATTGTACTATTCATCGGAAAATATGGTTTCGGATAATTGGGAACAAAGAAGGAGTTTTAGGGCTATGGCGAGGAGTACGATGTTGAATGCGTTGAGGCGAACTCAACGGTGTAGACGGCTTCGGACAGATAACATTCGATGGCGGCGCTAGCCTAACAGAGAAAATCTCCCATGACGGTGGGCGGATGATTTGGCGCTATGGGCAAGCGGAGAGGAGTTTATGGATGAGGTTTGTGGCGATTTGAAGAGGGAACCGCAGGGAACGCAACACTCGCCTCGGTTGGGGTGGAAAACGCACGGTCGGCCAGCAGCGGCAACAATGCGCAAAATGGACCAAATAATTAACGAAAATTAAATAAAATCTAAAAATTATGAAATAAATACTAAAAATAGTAGATGAATTTAGATGAATTTAGGTGAAAGAATCAACGGATTCGGAGCTTGTATGTGAGAGAAACAAATTTTGGAATGAATAATATATTCATGTACAAGGGATGGACCAACTAGTTAAATGGTAACTGTTCATTCATCTTCTCCATTCGACAGTGAGCGAAAGCATGGAAAAGAAATGGCGGCCATGGAGGGTGATGTCCGCAAAAGGACGATGTGGGAGGAGAGCACCGCGTAGAGGAAGACGTCATGACGCGGTGTGAGCTGATGAAGGCGAGTAGCTACTGCAGAGAAGCGACACTAGAGGTGGCAGAAGGGAGCTCGGCCGGCTAGCTTCAAATGCAAAATATGGCAAACCTAATGGGAGAGAGGAAGAGTGGGTGATGGGGACGGGATGAGTTGAGAAATGCACACCCGGTGCTCCCTTATATAGGGGCGGAGGGGGCCGGGAGAGGGAGATCATGGGACGACTGTTTTGAGTGCAAATGAAGATGAAGTGAAACGGCTTAAATTGATTGTAGGTGGTGGAAGAAACGTGCAATTGAAGGTGCTATGACGTGCGTGACGATAATGCGGACGTTTCGCCTCAGACGGATTTCAATTTAATGCATTGAGTGGGGAGAAAGAGGAGAAAGAATGGCCGGCTGCCATTAATGGAGCTTCGAGCTCTAAATTGCTTCGGTTTAATGGCAGCCATGGGAGGGGGAGAGGAGAGGTGGCGCGGTGGTGGAGGTGGGCGGCACGGTGAGGGGCGGCCGCCGGTGGTCGGCGAGGTCGGCGCTTGGCTGGTGGTGGCGCTGGTCATGGATGCTTTTGGAAAGAAACGCAACAGAGAAGAAAACTCACGTGAGGAAGAAGAAGATAGGAGAGAGAAAGACAAAGAATAAAAGAAATAAAGGAATATCATATTGATTTGAAACCAAAATGGTTGGTTGGCAGCCCATGCGTGCTAAGACTCTGCACGTTAAGTGTGCTTGCCATGGAGCAGCATAGAGAGGGGTGACCCGATGGGAACTGAATAAAATATTTTTTTTATTTTTTTTAAATTCGAATTACTGTTCATCAGTTACAATTCATGCATTACTGTAGATAGACCGAACGGCAAGTCACTGTTCATATTTTCGGAATAAAGATTAAACAATAAATCAAATATTTTTAGAATATAGCAAATAGAGTCCAAAAATTCTACAAAAAATCATAAAAATTTCTAGAATTATTTTGAACTTAATAAAAATAATTCCAACTTAAATGGTAATAGTTTTTGCACATAATTTATTTTTGCTTTAAATAATTATGGAAAAACCTTTTTAAAAAAAAATTCAGAAAATTTTATAAATTAATTTAATTTTTACTTTTCAACTTAAATCAAATAAAACTTCAGAAACTTTAATAAATTTTACCTTTGACTTTTAAAACTTCAGAAACTCAAATAAAGCAATCAAACTCTTTCAAATTTCAGAAAATTCAATAAAATAATAACTTTATTCATTTTATTTTGGTAATGTAACTTTGAAATTTGTTACAACCTAGCAGTACACACCTCCACCCTTGCACAGAGCCTAAGCAACTACCTGAGTAATCAATGTCGAGACTCTATAACCTACTAAGTTAGGCCCATCCCATTAGGCATGTGGTTGTACGAAAGGCCCAGTTCAATGGCGCACAAAGTTAAATTCTTAACTGACCAAGGCAAGACTTCAAATTTCTAACTAAGTAACCATTATTTTTAAATCCCACACACTAAGCTCCACCATATCACTTAGTGTCCACCACTTGCCTCAGTCTAAATCCTTTCCCACCCTATTGGTTAAGTGCAACACATGCTATCACAAGGTAATAACACATAGCACATAGTTTTAACACAAAATTCTGTAATCACTTAGTTAAATTCATAATTGCAACTCACATGGAATGATGACTCATGGCATGGCTAAGCAGTCTACTCGTATCTAACCAACCCATGTTGGTGTTATGATAATACCGACTAAATAATGAACCAATCTAGGGTGACAAAAGATTATAACATAACAATAGACAAGGTGGATATAACAATTAGGATTAATAACTACACCCAAAAGCATTTAAATAAATACTTAAAGTAAATGCAATAATTCGATTCAAAGTAACTTTTGAAAACTGGTTTCAATATGATCAAAGGTATAACTTGCCTTGGAATAGATGTAGGTACTGGTCTTGATCTTGAGGCACTCCTTCTTCTTCAAAGTTCCCCGAAGTATCAACGTCTACTCACAACCGAAGCAAATAAACAAAATAAATAAATAACAGAGAGAAAACAAACTCCAAAAATTAAAAAAATCTCAAATAAATAGATCTTGAATTTAGATGAATTTAGACATTTGAATGGGCTCAATCGGAGTTCGGATGAAGAAGATATGACCTTTGGAAGATCAAAATCTAAAAAAATAACCCAAATAGGATTTATTGGAATTTTGGGATTTATCTTTCTACAGGAAAATAGGATTATGACGCAAACATGACATCATCACTAGAATTTCAGCTGAGAAAGAAATTTAAAAAAAACTAACATGTGGGACCCACATGGTAGTGAGACGGCTCACAGTGGACTGGATCCACCGAGCCTTGAGATCTGGGGTTTTGGGGACTGCCACGCAAACGTACGCGTGGTGCTAAGTCAGCCACACGTGGAACGACACGCAAGCAAGGGCGCTGATGTGGCTGTGCACGTGGCCGGACACATCAGATCAATGGTGACAAGGCTCTGGACCCGATGGTCAACGGCGTTTGGCGGCACTTCACCGGCGATGGGTGATACCACTAGATAGCCGAGGTTATTGCAAACCCGATGGTACCCTTACTAGTGGTCAGGGATGACTGGACTGGCCGGCGGCGACGTTGAGCAGCGGAGACTTCAGGTTTTGTCGGACGGAGGCTCCGGTGATGTTTCGGCGGTGTGAGTGGTCGCTGGAGGTAGCCCGTGTGATGGTGATGACAATGGTGCTATCCACGGAGGCAGGGCTTCAACGGTGGTGGCGGAATCAAAGAAATCGAGCTTTGGGATATGACCTCAATCGAAACTGACATGGAAAGGAAGGAGATAAGATCCTACATTTTTTCTAGATACGATTTAGTTGGGGAAGTCCCATTGTCAGACGAAGCTTGAGAAACTTCAATGGTAGACGAGGGAAAGGACTCCGCGAGGAAGACGGCGACGCAAAGACGAAGGCAAAACTGATAGGCGGGCTCCATGCGTCAGCGAAAACAATCGGACGTGCACGATCGGACTGGCGATCGGCTACGCAGGCTGGGCAGCGCGCTGGGAGGCAAGCCGAGTGGGTTGGGCTAAGAATGAATAGGATTGTGCCAGATCCAAGGAGATTCGGCCCAAAGCATTTACTGAGATTTTATTTAGTTTTTCCTTTTATAAAATAACAGAAAATACAAATAGCAATTAGAAAATAGCAAATGAACCTGAAAAAATTCTAGAAAATTCTAGAAAATATATCCAAGCACATAGGATCCAAATAAAATAGTTTTGATAATTGTTGATGTTGAAATTAATCATATTAAATTGTTTTGATACTAAAAGTCCAAGTTAAGCTTTTAAATAAATTCAAATAAAACTCAAGGGTGAATTTTCAACTACTAACTAATCAAAAGTTTTTTAAAGCTCAGAAAATTGGGATGTTACAAACGTCCCCCCTTCAAGGAATCTCGACCCCGAGATTCAGGCTAGCTAGAGTAAAGGCTAGGAAACTCGGCTTTTAGCTCCTCTTCAAGCTTCCTACGTTGCTTCTCCTTCTGAGTGGTTGCTCCACTGAACCTTGCAAAAACAAACGGTCTTGTTTCTGGTACGACGCTCTACGACATCCAAAATCTTGACTAGCTGCTCTTTGTAGGTGAGATCTTCTTTCAACTCAATTGAATCCAACGGGGTTTGTTCTTCAGGCACACGAAGACACTTCTTCAACTGAGAGACATGAAAGATGTCGTGTACTCCTGCTAACGACTGTGGCGGCTCCAATTGATAAGCTACTTCTCCACGGTGATCCAAAATCTTGAATGGACCAACATATCTAGGGGCAAGCTTACCTTTGGCATGAAATCTTTTGACACCTCTGAGTGGAGTAACTCGAAGATAAACGAAATCTTCTGGTTCAAAGCTGAGGTCACGATGATGGTATCAGCATAACCCTTCTGCCTCGACTGAGCTATCTTTAATCTTTCTCTGATCATGGACACTTGTTCTTCTGCTTGTTGGATAATATTTGGCCCAAATACTAAATGTTCTGCTATTTCTGACCAATTCAAAGGGGTTCTGCATGCACGACCATAGAAAGCTTCAAATGATGATATTTGCAATCTGGATTGATAATTGTTGTTGTACTAGAATTCTGTATACAACAAACTCTTGTCCCAACTAGTGGCATTAGCTAGAGCACAAGCTCTGAACATATCTTCTAATATTTGATTTACTCTTTCAGTCTGTCCATCTGTCTAAGGATGATAC
This sequence comes from Phyllostachys edulis, assembly GCA_036346405.1. NCBI lineage: Eukaryota > Viridiplantae > Streptophyta > Magnoliopsida > Poales > Poaceae > Phyllostachys > Phyllostachys edulis. The sequence goes on along the minus strand of CM070557.1, from coordinate 21,903,755 downwards.
GTAGTATTGAAATTCAGATTAGTCCCTAAGGCTTCATGTAGACTTTGCCAAAAACGAGAGGTGAACTGAGATCCTCAATCTGATACTATCTTCTTAGGCACACCATGCAAACTGATAATTCTTGACATGTACAACTCTGCAAGGCGATCTCCTGAGTAAGTGGTTTTGACTGGCAGTCAAACGATCAACTATTACCCAAATCGAATCGTAACCCAATTGAGTCTTGGGTAAACCGGTAATGAAATCCATTCTGATCTCTTCCCATTTCCATTCTGGATTCTTTAGGGGTTGTAATAGACCTGCTGGCCTCTGATGTTCTGCTTTTACATTCTGACATACATCGCACATTGCAACTAACTCTACGACTTCTCGCTTTAGATTTGGCCACCAAAATTTCTTTTAACATCTTGGTACATCTTAGTACTCCCAGGGTGAATCGAATACTTTGAGTCATGGGCTTCCTTTAAGATTAGCTATCTTAAACCATCGATGTCTGGCACACAGATATGTCCATTAATCCACAGTATATCCTGATCATCTTTGATGAAGTCCTTAAATTTTCCTTCTGCCATTTTTAGCGTGATGTCTGAAATCATGGGATCCTTTGGTTGAGCTTCACGAATTTGTTTCTCCAAGGTAGACTGTACTTCTAGGTTAGCCATGAATCCCTTAGATACCACTTCTAGCTTTAGCTTCTAAAACTCTTTGTGAAGTTCTGGACAATTCTCTTTTATCTCCAAAGCATTGAGTAACTCTTGTGACTTAACGTATCTGCAACGACATTGGCCTTACCGGGATGGTAGTGAATTCTAAGATTATAATTCTTTATTAATTCCAACCATCTTCTCTATCCCATGTTCAAATCAGATTGAATGAAAATGTACTTCAAACTTTTGTGATCTGTGTATACCTCACAGTGATTACTAACGAGGTAATGACGCCAAATCTTTAAAGCATGCACTACGACGGCTAGTTCCAAATCATGGTTAGGATAATTCTCCTCATGAGGTCTTAATTGCCTTGATGCATAAGCAACAGCTCTTCCTTCTTACATCAGGACACATCCCAATCCTTGACGTGAAGCATCACAATAGATATCAAAATCTTTCTGGATATCTAGCAAATTAACACCGGGGCTGAAGTCAAACGCTTCTTCAATTCTTGAAGACTTTCTTCAAAAGCTAGGGTCCAAGAAAACTTTTTCTCCTTCTTCAACAAATGTGCGACGCCCCGTGTCATTACCCAGAAGGTAATCACACTTAAGCATACAGATTACTATTCGTTTGCCCAGTAGAACACTACTCCAACGAATAGTAAGCCATTTATCAGAGATAACGCAGCAGAACAATAAAATAGAAACAGCTCTTTATTACAACAGTTGCCACACAGGTCTAAGGTTTTAAATACAATAATTTAATTACAAACATGGAAAGACACTTTCCGCTATTTCCTGCTAGGTTTCTCCGGTAGTCTCCTCGTCCCACGAGTCAAAAGGGGCGATCATTTCGCCCTGCTTCTCGCACCCAACGCCCCCGTCACCTACGGCCTTCTCAAAACCTGCAAAATTTCCTCATCCCACTCGGGCTAACTCCCGGTTGGATCAGGATCTAAGCAAGGGAAAGATAGCAAGAGTGAGTACTATAGTGTACTCAACAAGCATTAGTAGCTAAAATGCAATTGATGATTCTAACATTTCTTCCTTAGCAACATTCTTATCTCTTCTCTTACTCTGAAAATAAACTTTAAAACTTAGGTTGCAAATTTTAATTCTGAAAAGACTACTTGATTACTCGGAGAGAAGAAAGACCCCTAGCGGTTCCCGTAGACTCCAATCCAGGAGACTGGCATGAATTCATGATTTGTATAGCACTGCGCAGGCTTGTACCACTTTACCCATAGTAATTCTGAACTCTAAATGAGCCAGGTCCCCAGCATTTCCTTAGATGCGGGTTCGAGTTCAGAATACAGAACGTTTTCCATTTACGTGATTAAGTCTCCACCCATTACTTTCCGTCGGTGTCCAGAGACGTGACCTCCGTCATCCACCGAGTTTCCCGTAATGTTGGTTGGGTCGGATCGGCCCAATACCCAACACTCCACCTTGCTACCCGTTGTGGAGAATGTAATTACGTAAAGAGGTAGCATTTTTTGCCCGTCGAAACGGGAAAATGGTTGGCACTTAAAATATGGCCTCTGACCGAGTAAGAGTTTTGTTTGTGCTTATATTATAACCATATGTAAAGGGTCCCACCTCTTGCCCTCTTTCATCCTGACCACGGGCCCCCTTTACCAACCATAATATTACTCTTCTTTTCTTTCATTTCTCATTTCTCATCTCTTTTCATCTCTAACATCTTTATCATCTTTTGATCTTTGACTCATTTATTTGATTTGAGTTTTGAGAAATAGTTTTGATGCAATATATATAAGGTAGAGCAATATACAGTTTACATTTAAAATAGCTATGTTAATGAACAAGGGAGTAGCTTGCCTTCAAACGAGTAGAAAGGATTACTGCCGATAAAATCAGATTCAACTACTGCCGCCAGCGTCGGCTCGCCTGCTGCAATTATGTGATGGAACGGATAATAAATAGTAAAGTAAATACTTATTGACATTTTGGTGCTACTAAAGGTATATTAGTTAGATGATTCTTTTTATTAGTGGATTTTAGATCAATAACATTTTTCGAACCCTCGGTCAGTTAGCACTCTCCAGTTACTATCGTTCTAGCATACCGGTTCTAGGGTTAGTCTCGATGACGCACACGATCTAATGAGCTACGAGAAAAGCTACACATAATCATATTTTAGTAAGTCTAACAAGTTTTAATTACGCCTTTCCTTCTATTCGATTTTAGGATTACAACTAAAAGATACATACGATCTAAAGAACGATGAGAAAAACTACCATAACCTAATATTATCAAGTCTAACAAATTTTATTTGCGAACTAACATTTATTGGATTTTATTTAAGCGCGAAAGTAAAACTGCAACTCTCTAAATAAATACCAAGTTAATTATCTCTAATATTCTGCTTTAGCTAAACGATTTGCTAACGAGCTAAAATTAATGATCTAATTTAGATACAATCAAAAATTAGCACACAACTTATTACTTCTAATCAAAAGCTAACCCTAATCACTAATTTTTGTAATCTACCCCTCTTCCTTTCTTCTTTTTTTCCCTCCAATCGGTCACAAACTCCCTCAAATCTCTCCCTCACATCTCTCTCTTCTCCTCTCTATTCCTAAAGCCGCCGTAGCCTGCCCTTTTGTGCCGCCCCCACGGAGCTCCCTCTCCTCCTCATCTACTGAGGTCGCCGCCGCCCCCCATGGTTCCTCCACCGCCGCTCGGCCCTGCGCCTCCCTCTACCCGGCTTCTTCCTCTCTCCCCGGTTTCTTCTCGCCCTCGGCTGGCGTCGCCGCTTGCTTGCTCGACCCTCCGCTCGGTTTGGCGCCAGAACGCCACCGCCTCCCTCGTCCTCCGTCCGTGGCGGCACAGGGGCAGCCAGTGCTCTCGCCCACGCCTCGGGTCCTGCGCCTCTGGCCCTTTGCTGCCGCCGGCTCGGCCCATGGCCGCCCGGCGCCTCATCCCTCGCCCCCTTGGCTCTCAACCGGGCCCTGGCCAGATCCTCTCCTCCCCTAACCCCCTTCCTGATTAATTCGGAAATGATGCACATGCATGCTGGTGGTTCGGTTGATATATGCTGACGCAAAAAGGGAGGTAATGGTGGTGATTTCAGCTGAGGCTAACTGAGGTATCACGCCCTACCCTCTCTGATCCTTGCTCCCTCCCTTGCTCTGCGATGCTGAAGATTGGGGTTTATGGATGTGCGTGAGGGATGGCTGTGGGGAGATGATGATTGATGCTTGCATGCTGATGGCTCAGAAATGATGCATAACTGATTGTGTAGAAATATGGATTGATTGGGGGAGATGGCTACCTTGTTGGTTCCAGTTGGGTTTTGGATGGTAGCGTCGGATGTGATGGTCGTTGCGCGGTGCTCTCCTTGCCCCTTGCCCCTTCTCCTTCCCCTTATGCCTCCCCTTCTCCACCAGAGAGGCAGCTGTGGGTGTGGGCTTTGGCTGTGCTGGGGGATGCTCCTGGCTGCTCCCTTTCTCTTGTGGCCAAATGCTGAGAATGTGGATGGGTTGGGGCTGTGGGTGGTCTTATCCTTGGCTGAGGTTGATCTCATCCTAACTTGTGGTAATTTCGTATTTACGGCGCTCCTATTCCTATTTACCACAACCCTATTTACCTTAATCCTATTACTTTCTATACATATGGCTGCCATCTTCTGTGATGCATATGAGCTAAATAATGATGCTGAGGCTAAGTTGGCTACCACTGTGGGCTTTCCGGTTGGTTGGAATTATAATGGTGGGTGTTGGATTCGGTATGCCCGATGATGTGTTAAAAAGCAGGCGGATATGAATGGGAATGTATTGTCGGATTCTAATGCGGTGAGGTAAAAGAAATACGGTGGGTGTTGGCTTTCACGACGCCGAATGATGAAAACCCCAGAAGAAATGGTTACCTACTAGCTTAGGTTGACTTGGATGCCTTAATCATCAAGAGCCGATTAACTTCGGTTAATCAGGGTATTTTGGTGATTAAGGAACCGGCTGACTTAGGTTGGTATGGAAGGCCTAGTAAACTTCGGGTATACTGACGGCAATCCCACTCCTCTACTCTAGCTAGTACTACTGCTTTTAGTTTGCTAACTACTCTTTGAGCTCTAGGTTGCACGACAGGAAGTTGAGGATGGTGGAATGAGGAGGCAAGGAAGGATGTGATGAAAATGAATGCAAGCACCTTTATCTTTATTTTATTATCTTATTGTAATTGAGGTTTGTAAAAGATTTATAATATAAATTTTTGAATTACACATTTGGTTGAAACATTCTAAATTCTTGTTTGTAAAAAGGACTGTTGTAAAACTGTGTTGTAAATAATTAATGTTTGCTTGATTTCAAGGTTCATTTCGTTGATTATATAATTGATTACTTACTGAGATTATGCTTGACATGTTTTAATGAAATTTTTACTTATGTTAATTACATGATTACTATTGATAAGCCTGATTTAATTATGCGGGTTCTCACATCCTCCCCCCCCCCTTGGAAAATTTCGTCCCCGAAATTGAGATCTCCCTCAAGTAGGTCATGGTAGGCTTGGCGTAGTTTTCCGTCGTCCTCTCATGTGGCTCTACCAAAGGAATGATTTTTCCCTTGATCCGTGTATGAACGAATGGTTTGGTTCTGAAGTTTCCGGTCTTCTGTAGCTAGAGTTTTCACTGGAGGCTCTCGTAGGTTAGGTCATCTCGTAGTGGTGGGTTTAAATGGGTTAGGTTTTATGAAGGTTTCCATGTGCACTTTCTGAGCCGGTTGGCGTGAAATGCTTTGTGAATCTATCGATAACTAGCCTGGTGATTTTAACCTATACACTCTGGTGTCTTCATGTTCTAAAATCCAACATGGTTCAATATACAATGGACTTAATTTCTCTTTTATTCCGAATCTACGCACTCCGCACCTAGGTGCTACAAGGAAATCCGAAATTGTAGCACGCTAGGAACACTAACTTTCAAGACAAGGATCAAACCAATCGAGCTACGATCTTAGCCCACTCTCCAAAGGTAGTTAGGAAATAATCCAAGTTATTACGATCAACCCCATGAATGAGAACACGCCAATGCTGCCATCAAGACATAATTTGAAAGTCTTATTCATAGATTGACTAGGAAAACGCTTCTCAATCGTCATCCGGCTTCCAAATTTCCATGGAATCCAAGCCAATGTTACAAAACTAATCCAAACAATCCTTATATTACTAGCCCCTCTCCTCCCCACCAATTAATTTCGAAGGTCATCTAAGAAATTTGGAATGTGCTTCTAACTCTGCACCTCCTTCACACAACATCAAACCACTTGGCTAAAACACAAGAAAATGGTATATAATCAATGTCCTCTGCAATCCCACCAATCCTGATTTCTCCAACTCCAAACACTTTTATCACACTCCTTATTCAAATCCATGCCCATGATACAATTCTTTAGCAAATTCCTTTGAATTCCCTTCTCTTTATCAAAGTTTCTGAGACAATCCATCGCCCACCTATCCTCAGAACAACTGATATTCATGCTAATATCTGAGAAGTGACAAATGCTAAAGGTTTGTTAGATTGAACCTTCAACTGGTAATTCCTAACATAAACATCTCTCTAGAAGGATATATTGCAATTCTTCCAAATCTGAATCCTAGCATCCCAATTGAATCAATTCTTTTCACTTTCAATATATTCTTTCAGAATTGAGATTCTCTCAAGGTATTAGCATCTTCAAAAACATCCTCAGGATAATACTTGGATTCACAACTTCCAAACCACCTCTCAATCCTAGTTGCATGAATCTTTCCAACCTATTTAGCAATCCGACAGCCATTCTTAACCCGAGTGCTTATAATCCTTAATTCCACCGAAATCTTCGGAACAACCAATAACTTCCATTTCACCACGGGATAATTACATTTGAATCTTCTCATTAACTCGATCAAATCCCCATGGTGTAATTAGAAAAAGTTAGTCAGGCTATTATTTACCAATACTAACCTCTCTCTTAATTGATCCCATAATCAATCAAATCCAATACTAAGAAAAACAACATTTCTTTCACCATCACTTTTTCCAAACGAACTCCAATGGGTCTTATCATAAGACTTTTCAAAATCAGGTCTAAAAATCACCACTTTACTTTTGGGAACTACTAATCCCATAAGCAATCTCCTGAATAACAATGATTCCACCTGAAATACTTCTCCCTTTAATAAACACAGATTGACAATCATCAATGATCCTATCTGCAATATCTCCCAATCTATTAGCCAAAAGCTCAATCACAATGGTGATGCTAACATTTGATAGACAGCTAGGCCTGTACCACTTAATAGTAGTAGCCTCTTCCAGTTCAGGGATTGAGGTGATAACTTTAAAATTCAATCTTTCCCAATCCAAAATCCTTATAAAGAAATCTCCTGCCCTTTCCAGGAACTGATGTTTACTACCCCCATTTACTTGCGATCATCCCCACAGTACCTACTCCAATACTCCAACAATTCATCAAATCTCTATATTTCCAACCAATGCACTTGGATCTTATTTAAAACATACAACAATAATCCAACTTCGTTCTTTATTCATTACCTATGTTTAATCGTTTTGTGTAAACTAAACTTCCAACATTCACTACTAGTATACTTATCCCTTATAAGATTTCTTCTAAATCCAATAATCATATACATCCCGTATAACTAGATTATCCTATTAATTCCTCAAAGTTTATACATACTTCTTGATTCAACCAATCTGCCGAAATCGTCATCATGAACTATTATGAAAATCCATCCTTCTTGTATTTCGATCATCACTTTTGCTAGATTAACTTTCCAGTACATATCCTCCAACAGCTACTAAAATATATTCAAATTCGTCAAGATGTACCCCCATTAACTCCAACCAAGATTTCATTTCTATACTCCCACCAAGATACACTTCCATAATCCAATAATAACATATTCCAACCTCCAGCACATGCATTTCTGTAACAATAATATATTTCTAATAATCCGATGATGATATGATCCTAGGATCCAACCATAATGAAATCCGATAATCCAACTCCAACAGTTATAAAGTCCCTCAATTCACTCCTCAACAATCATCTAACTCCCTAATCTATTAATCCATCAATCCAACAAATGCGTTCCTATAGCCTAATATCCAACATTTCTTTTCATATCCAACAATAATCCAATACCCAATAATTAGGTATTTCTAATAATCCAACATTCAACCACCATATACTCTTTAAATCTGATATTCGATAATCAGGCAATCCTTCGTCAGGTTGCACCCTCTACACTTCCCGCGTCTACGGGTGATGGTAACAAACTAATGTTAGGCTATAGGTCTCGGGAAGGGTGGGTTCAAGATTCTTGGCTCGGGTGGTCCATTTCTAGGTGGTGGTTGTGGTGGCATGCTTGGACAGAGTCCAAGGGTAAGTGATGGATGGAATAACTGGCTGCTGGTATTGTGGTTGTTTTGGATTGGTCAGATGCTATCTTGCTAAGGTTTGCTGGTGGATCTCCCATTTGTGGTTATGGGGGAGGTGTTAAAAAATTACTCGCATTTAATGGTTTTGTTGATAGCATAATTTTATTACTTCTTTAGAAATAGTTTGTAGTGGAGAAGAGAATATTACATTTATCTGGTAAGAACTAATCGCGGTTAACTTATATTAACCCACACACATAGGAGGCAAATAATACCAAGAAACAAGTAGATGCAAAAAGATTCAATTTTTATTCTAGCTGAGTCTCTCGTGCTCAGTCACGCTTGAGATCCCGTTCTCAAGACCGCCCAAACCACGTGTTTGGGACCGCTCAGAGCTTGCCTCTGAGTGTGAACCTACACTACCCTGGATCCACGTGCCCAGGTACGCTCGAGATCCCGTTCTCGAGACCGCCCAACTACGTGTTGGGAAACGCTCAGGGCTCATCCCTGAGTACGCCCAAGACTTCGCTCCTGGATACGCCAGAGCTACACGCTCGGAGTGCCACGGACCACTCGTTCGGGAAAACTGATATGCAGAAATGGGATAAGTCACATGTTTTACATCGTCAGCCTTTATGTGTTTCCTTTAAGTATGCTTGCTTTCTTTTAAAATGCTGACGGTTTAATTTAGTGATACAGATGAAGAGATAAGGGATGCTATGGGTATGGTTCATACTTATCCAACAAGTGGAAGAGCAGGTCCATGCCAGAGTTCTAATTCATGCCTCTAGCCCAGACATGAAAGCTTATGATCTTATATTGATACTCCCCCACCTACAATCATAAATCTTCGATCCTATGTTGGATGGCTAACCTGACGGGTTATTTAGCAAGAAATAACAACGTGAGGCCTATGACGATGCATACATTTTTCCCGCACTCTCTCGGATGGAGAATTAGCTTGGAGATGGTTCTATGTTAGCAGGAATGTCACTTTAAGAAGAGGTACGATTTTTAATATAATACTTTTGAAAAAAAGTTAAGAATAGAAGTTGATATAAAGATGAGAGTTAATAAGTAACTAATGCAATATAGCAAGCGAAAAGCACACCTAGGTTCTGGCTACAGTTTCTATTTTATTAGCGTGGCCCGATCTTATTGCTCTGATACCAGCTGCGACGCCCCGTGTCATTACCCAGAAGGTAATCACACTTAAGCATACGGATTACTATTCGTTTGCCCAGTAGAACACTGCTCCAACGAATAGTAAGCCATTTATCAGAGATAACGCAGCAAAACAATAAAATAGAAACTGCTCTTTATTACAACAGTTGCCACACAGGTCTAAGGTTTTAAATACAATAATTTAATTACAAACATGGAAAGACACTTTCCACTATTTCCTGCTAGGTTTCTCCAGTAGTCTCCTCGTCCCACGAGTCAAAAGGGGCGATCATTTCGCCCTGCTTCTCGCACCCAACGCCCCCGTCACCTGCGGCCTTCTCAAAACCTGCAAAATTTCCTCATCCCACTCGAGCTAACTCCCGGTTGGATCAGGATCTAAGCAAGGGAAAGATAGCAAGAGTGAGTACTATAGTGTACTCAGCAAGCATTAGTAGCTAAAATGCAATTGATGATTCTAACATTTCTTCCTTAGCAACATTCTTATCTCTTCTCTTACTCGAAAATAAACTTTAAAACTTAGGTTGCAAATTTTAATTCGAAAAGACTACTTGATTACTCGGAGAGAAGAAAGACCCTAGCGTTCCGTAGACTCCAATCCAGAGTGGCATGAATTCATGATTTGTATAGCATCTGCTGAGCTTGTACCACTTTACCCATAGTAATTCGAACTCTAAATGAGCCAGTCCCCAAAGATTTCCTTAGATGCGGGTTCGAGTTCGAATCTGACAGAACATTTTCCATTTACGTGATTAAGTCTCCACCCATTACTTTCCGTCGGTGTCCAGAGACGTGACCTCCGTCATCCACCGAGTTTCCGGTAATGTTGGTTGGGTCGGATTGGCCCAATACCCAACACTCCACCTTGCTACCCATTGTGGAGCATATAATTACGTAAAGAGGTAGCATTTTCTGCCCACCGAAACGGGAAAATGGTTGGCACTTAAAATACGGCCTCTGACCGAGTAAGAGTTTTGTTTGTCCTTATATTATAACCATATGTAAAGGGTCCCACCTCTTGCCCTCTTTCATCCTGACCACGGGCCCCCTTTACCAACCATAATATTACTCTGCTTTTCTTTCATTTCTCATTTCTCATCTCTTTTCATCTCTAACATCTTTATCATCTTTTCATCTTTGACTCATTTATTTGATTTGAGTTTTGAGAAATAGTTTTGATGCAATACATATAAGGTAGAGCAATATACAGTTTACATTTAAAATAGCTATGTTAATGAACAAGGGAGTAGCTTGCCTTCAAACGAGTAGAAAGGATTACTGCCAATAAAATCAGATTCAACTCTATCGCCCTTGGCGTCGGCTACTTTCTTTACAATTATGTGATGGAACGGATAATAAATAGTAAAGTAAATACTTATTGACATTTTGGTGCTACTAAAGGTATATTAGTTAGATGATTCTTTTTATTAGTGGATTTTAGATCAATAACATTTTTTGAACCCTCGGTCAGTTAGCACTCTCCAATTACTGTCGTTCTAGCATACCGGTTCTAGGGTTAGTCTCGACGATGCACACGATCTAATGAGCTACGAGAAAAGCTACACATAATCATATTTTAGTAAGTCTAACAAGTTTTAATTACGCCTTTCCTTCTATTCGATTTTAGGATTACAACTAAAAGATACATACGATCTAAAGAACGATGAGAAAAACTACCATAACCTAATATTATCAAGTCTAACAAATTTTATTTGCGAACTAACATTTATTGGATTTTATTTAAGCGCGAAAGTAAAACTGCAACTTTCTAAATAAACACCAAGTTAATTATCTCTTATATTCTGCTTTAGCTAAACGATTTGCTAACGAGCTAAAATTAATGATCTAATTTAGATACAATCAAAAATTAGCACACAACTTATTACTTCTAATCAAAAGCTAACCCTAATCACTAATTTTCCTAATCTACCCCTCTTCCTTTCTTCTTTTTTTTCCTCCGATCGGTCACAAACTCCCTCAAATCTCTCCCTCACATCTCTCTCTTCTCCTCTCTATTCCTAAAGCCGCCGCCGCCTGCCCTTTTGTGCCGCCCCCACGGAGCTCCCTCTCCTCCTCATCTACTGAGGTCGCCGTCGCCCCCCATGGTTCCTCCACCGCCGCTCGGCCCTGCGCCTCCCTCTACCCGGCTTCTTCCTCTCTCCCCGGTTTCTTCTCCCCTGGCATCGCATGCTTGCCTGCTCGCCCTCCGCTCGGTTGGCCTTGGCACCGCCACCGCCTCCCTCGTCCTCGGTCAAGCCGCTGGGGGCAGCCCGTGCTCTGCCCGCCGCCTCGGGTCCCGCGCCTCTGCCCGGCTGCCCCCGCCCGGCCGGCCATGGCCCGGCACCTCGCTCCCACTTGGCTCTCAACAGGCCTGGCAGATCCTCTCCTACCCTAACCCCCTTCCTGATTAATTCGGATTTTATTTTCTTTAGTTGATTCACTTGCTTTGCTAACTGGTGTTAGGGAAATGATGCACATGCATGCTGGTGGTTCGGTTGATATATGCTGACGCAAAAAGGGAGGTAATGGTGGTGATTTCAGCTGAGGCTAACTGAGGTATCACGCCCTACCCTCTCTGATCCTTGCTCCCTCCCTTGCTCTGCGATGCTGAAGATTGGGGTTTATGGATGTGCGTGAGGGATGGCTGTGGGGAGATGATGATTGATGCTTGCATGCTGATGGCTCAGAAATGATGCATAACTGATTGTGTAGAAATATGGATTGATTGGGGGAGATGGCTACCTTGTTGGTTCCAGTTGGGTTTTGGATGGTAGCGTCGGATGTGATGGTCGTTGCCGCCGGTGCTCTCCTTGCCCCTTGCCCCTTCTCCTTCCCCTTATGCCTCCCCTTCTCCACCAGAGAGGCAGCTGTGGGTGTGGGCTTTGGCTGTGCTGGGGGATGCTCCTGGCTGCTCCCTTTCTCTTGTGGCCAAATGCTGAGAATGTGGATGGGTTGGGGCTGTGGGTGGTCTTATCCTTGGCTGAGGTTGATCTCATCCTAACTTGTGGTAATTTCGTATTTACGGCGCTCCTATTCCTATTTACCACAACCCTATTTACCTTAATCCTATTACTTTCTATACATATGGCTGCCATCTTCTGTGATGCATATGAGCTAAATAATGATGCTGAGGCTAAGTTGGCTACCACTGTGGGCTTTCCGGTTGGTTGGAATTATAATGGTGGGTGTTGGATTCGGTATGCCCGATGATGTGTTAAAACAGAGGGCGAATATGAATGGGAATGTATTGTCGGATTCTAATGCGGCTGAGGTAAAAGAAATACGGTGGGTGTTGGCTTTCACGACGCCGAATGATGAAAACCCCAGAAGAAATGGTTACCTACTAGCTTAGGTTGACTTGGATGCCTTAATCATCAAGAGCCGATTAACTTCGGTTAATCAGGGTATTTTGGTGATTAAGGAACCGGCTGACTTAGGTTGGTATGGAAGGCCTAGTAAACTTTGTATATCGACGGCAATCCCTCCTCTACTCTAGCTAGTACTCTCGCTTTTAGTTTGCTAACTACTCTTTGAGCTCTAGGTTGCCTGACGAAGTTGAGGATGGTGGAATGAGGAGGCAAGGAAGGTTTGTGATGAAAATGAATGCAAGCACCTTTATCTTTATTTTATTATCTTATTGTAATTGAGGTTTGTAAAAGATTTATAATATAAATTTTTGAATTACACATTTGGTTGAAACATTCTAAATTCTTGTTTGTAAAAAGGATTTGTTGTAAAGCGTGTTGTAAATAATTAATGTTTGCTTGTTTTCAAGGTTCATTTCGTTGATTGTATAATTGATTACTTACTGAGATTATGCTTGACATGTTTTAATGAAATTTTTACTTATGTTAATTACATGATTACTGTTGATAAACCTGATTTAATTATGCGGGTTCTCACAAAATGCGTAAGAGACTAAGCAAGCGTTGAGAATCCTTCGATGAAACAGCGATAATAACCCGCCATTCCCAAGAAAATGTGAATCTGAGTTACTGTCTTGGGCTGTTCCCTGTGTAATACTGCTTTAACTTTACTAGGGTCAACTGCTACTCACTCAGCTGTCATCACATGACCAAGGAAATCAACTTCCTTTTTTCCAAAAATCACACTTGTTGAACTTAGCATACAACTGATGCTCTGTAAGTTTCTCTAGGATTAACCTCAGGTGTTCCGCATGTTCTTTTTCTGACTTGGAGTAAACCAAAATATCATCAATGAACACCACTACAAACTTGTTCAAATATTCCATGAATATTTTATTCATCATGTTCATGAAATAGGCAGGGGCATTAGTCAAACCAAAGGACATGATTAAGAACTTATAATGTCTGTACCGCGTAGAGAAAGCGGTCTTCGGTATATCTTTCAGGCAAATCTTCAACTGATGGTAACCTGATCGTAGATCGACCTTTGAGAACACTCTGGCTCCTTTTATTTGATCAAACAAATCATCGATTTGGGGCAATGGGTACTTGTTCTTGATGGTGACTTCATTGAGAGCTCGATAATCAATGCACATCCTCATGCTTTCATCCTTCTTTTTGATGAACAAAACGGGTGCTCCCCACAACGACAAACTAGGTCTCACATAACCTTTCTCAAGAAGTTCTTCTATTTGCCTCTTCATTTCTACCAACTCATCGGCTAGCATCTGATAGGGTCTTTTTGAGATTGGTGCTGTTCCTGGCACTAGATCGATGACAAACTCAATGTCACGATCTGGTGGCATTCCTCGTAATTCCTCTGGAAACACATTTGGATATTCTCTGACAATAGGCACATCTTCCAAAGCAATGGTCTTCAGGCTATTGACTAGCAGATGCCCCTCACTCACTGAGGTGGCTAGAAACTCCACCTTGTTTCCATTGGTATTCTCGATCGTTACGGCTCTTCGGCCATAATCTAGCACATCTTTGTGCTTTGTTAACCAATCCATGCCAAGAATGACATCTAAGGTTTGGCTGTCTAGAACGATAAGGTTGGCTAGAAACTCAACTCAGCTATGAGTAACTTAGCTCCTAAACATCCAACTTTAGAGCTTAATTATGCTTAAGATGCATAACTTCCAAGTTGTTCTTAGTTGCAAAAACTCTAGAAACAAATGAATGCGAAGCTCTAGAATCAAACAAAACTGATGCAGGTACTGAGTTTACTAGAAACTTACCCAGTACGATGTCCGGTGCTCCCTGGGCTCCTTCTAGAGTGATGTGGTTGGCACGACCTCTGACTACCGACTGCGGTGCTCCTCCAGATTGATCGGTAGCTTGAGAGGCTCCTTGGTTGTTGCTTGGTGTTGGCATCTTGGTCGGTGTAGCTCCCAGGTTGAAGCGTACTAGAGTCATTGTTCCCTTCTGAGGGCACTGGTTGGCGAAGTGTCCTGGTTGACGGCAGGTATAACAAACTCTAGATCCGTTCTGCTGATTGCCTCTGGGATTGGGGTTGGCTGTCACAGGGTTACAAAAATTCTGAGCAACTGGACGAGGTGCTGAAGTTGGTGCAGGCGTTCTGAAAGAATTATGTGCAGAAGAACGAGTGAACTGTTGGGGAATTGTTCTCGGCTTCTGCTAAGCTTGATGACTCCCTTGTTGAGCCATTCTGTGCTTACGGTTGTTTTCCAACTCTTTACGCTTATCCTCAAGGATTAAAGCCTTGTTGACCAGCTCTTGAAAATCTGGGAAGGTATGGACAATCAGACTGACCTGCAATCTAGTATTCAGTCCTGTTAGAAAATGACTCTGATGGGCCTTGTCTGTGGCGACATCTTCAGCGGCGTAGCGGGCTAGCTGACAGAATTTGTTGAGGTAATTGGTTATTGACATGCCTCCTTGCTTGAGGGCATGGAATTCATCTTTCTTCAGATCAATAATTCCTTCTGGTATATGATACTGGCGAAAAGTAGTTGAAAACTCTTCCCAGGTAATGTTTTGTGCCATCTCATGCGCAGCAGAGAAGTTTTCCCACCATTCGGCAGCTATACCTTCCATCTGGTGAGTGGTATATAGGACCTTCTCATAATCGCTGCATTGGGTGATCGACAGCTTTCTTTCAATGACACGAAGCCAATCGTCGGCTTCAACTAGTGAGACACTTCCAAAAAAAGTGGGTGGGCGAGTTCTCATGAACTCTGCAAGCTTAGATGGTTCATGATGACTATGGTTGACTAGTGCTACATTGTTGTTGCTATTGTTCTGATGATTGTTCATATTCTGAATCTAGTTCATCATTGTGTACATCATTTGTGTCTGAGCTGCCATGAACGCTCCAAAATTATACAAGTCAATTGGAGGTGCTTGCGGCGGGACTACTCCTGCTGGTGTCTGCTCATTCTCTTCTGATCTAGGGGTTTCTGATCCACTGGCAGCGGCATGACGAGTTTGAACCATCTGGTGAATGCTCCATGGGTTAGATAAGGTAGCAAGCACTAGATAGGTTAAGAACTAATAGAGGGGGTAGATTAAACCCGACAAACACAGCTTCAAGAAATCAAATAAAATACTTATATTAATAGGGTCTTAGCATGGCTGCAACAAATGCCTAAGGGCCTTTGCAGCTCATACTCGCATACAAGAAAACATACGAACCTAACACACAAACTACTGCCTAAAGGGCGACACTCCTAATCACAAACTGACACGGCTCAAACACTCTAAGCCTTGACTGACTTAGCCTAAACTAGAACGAACTAATCGAGGAGAAAACCTCCGCAACCACGATGGTGCTCCCGCCTTCTATAGACCTAAAACTGCGCTGGCATCCTTGCAAACTAATCTTGGTGGCCTGGAGCTGGTGCAATAGGAACAGACGTCCCTGGTGCAGGCACAACTGGCTCCTCTGATGCTTCGTGCTCTACTGGCTCCTCAACTTCTTCTTGGTCTTCCTCTGGTTCTTCTTCTTCTGGGTTTTCCTCTTCATGATCTTCCTTGTGCTCAAGCTGACCATAGAGAGCTTCTTCTAATGTGGTGATCATTTCTTTCGCCACCTGCAGGGTCTTGTAGACGCACTCCAACTCCGTGGCGGCCAACTCCAGGGATTCTTCCTGAGCAGTTGTGAACTGGGCAAGGTGCACCACGGTGGTATTGCTCTCTCCATCTATAGAAGGGAAACATGCAGGAAGGTCCACTGCGGAGGCACAGGGGTGGTAGCGGAAGATGATATCCTGAAGCTCACAGGTGTAGATGTTGCAAATCCTCAAGATAGAAAGGCGTGATGATTCTTGAATTGCATCGGTCTAGACCATCCTCCGAACTGAGATGTTGAGAGGGTGGCTAGCCTTGGTGTCTCTCCTGGCATAGATGGTCAAACAACAAAGCACTCCACGGCTTCGGCCGTTCACCACCCAATCAGTACCCTTGTACATCGGTCGGTTGAATCCTCTAAGTTCTTGCAAAAGCTTCCATAGCTCTGCAGCAAGTCCTCTCTTGCGCTCACCATAGTTCTAGAACCGAGGCATCTGTCAAGACAAGGGGGGTAAGAACCAAATTAAAACAGTGGGGAGAGGAAAAATTTCTGCAATAGTTGAGTCAAGAGAGACATAAGGGAAGTCAAGTAGTCCAATTAATCTTGTAAGTTAATTTTGCTTTAGAAAATAGTTTAGACATTCTAAGATGGCCGATCTAACTAAGGTCAAGACCTACAGTCAGTATGGCTCTGATACCACCTCTGTCAGGACCCAAAAATGCAATTCTGGACCCTCTGTGTATAATACACTAGTCCAAGATCACGCTAGTGCACACAGTGTCAACATAGATGAATATCGATCCACACAAGATGAAATAATAGTATAAACGAGTAATTTGAATAACAAATAACCATTTTGACCTTATGGTCGAGTCTACATTTATTAAGCCTCGCAAGGCTAGCAATAATGAAATAAACAGCAGCAGAACAAAATAAACTTCAGCGGAATCCCATCAATTCGCCACAGGCAACTGACTGGGATCAAGACCTAACGATCAGCACCTTCATAGAACTCCTCAAAAGCAGGCGAAGACTCCTCCACTTCTGTTGATTGAATATAGCAAGCATGAGTACACAACCATAATTGCAAGTCATACCATAGAATGCAATTTATACATGATGGCTGATTCCAAAGGAATGGCTTATGTGGTTCTTTTGCAGAAATACAACATTTGCAATTTGAATATGAATAATAGATTAAAACACAATGTTAAACAAATAAATAATATTAATTTAACAAATTTTTTCATAAAGAACACAAAGTCTAATCAAATTATTCACACAACTACATGATTTAGATCACACAGCTCCCTTCCCAAGTGTTTTATGAAAATCTAACCCTCGTGTGAAATCCCTGAGCATGTCCATGATCGCGGACGCGGCTATTTGAATATATTGTTTAACACTCTGCAGAGGTTGTACACTTTACCCACACGATATAACTAGTGCTGCAAGCACTAATCATAGCAAAACCTTTCATAAACTTCATCTCAAACATTGACACTCCCGATGTGCTTTACCGCCGATACCAACCCGCTGAGAAAGTTAGTCCGGACACAACGTTGGGCAGGGAAGCGGTGAACCGTCCCGCGATATGATCTACCTGGTAGTACACACCTCCACCC
The DNA here is from genome assembly GCA_036346405.1 of Phyllostachys edulis. Lineage (NCBI taxonomy): Eukaryota > Viridiplantae > Streptophyta > Magnoliopsida > Poales > Poaceae > Phyllostachys > Phyllostachys edulis. The sequence goes on along the minus strand of CM070557.1, from coordinate 21,885,934 downwards.
TTGCATAGAGCCTAACCTAGCTACTACCTGAGTAATCAATGTCGAGACTCTGTAACCTACTAAGTTAGGCCCATCCCATCAGGCATGTGGATGTACGAAAGGTCTAGTTCAATGGCGTACAAAGTTAAGTCCTTAACTAACAAAGGCAAGACTTCTAATTTCTAACTAAGTAACCATTCTTTTTAAATCCCACGCACTGAGCTCCACCATATCACTTAGTGTCCACCACTTGGCTCAGTCTAAATCCTTTCCCACCCTATTGGTTAAGTGCAACACATGCTATCACAAGGTAATAACACATAGCACACAGTTTTAACACAAAGTTCCATAATCACTTCGTCAAATTCATAATTGCAACTCACATGGAATGATGACTTGTGGCACAGCTAAGCAATCTACTCGTATCTAACCAACCCACACTAGTGCTATGATAATACCAACTAAATTATGAATCAATCTAGGGTGACAAAAGATTATGACATAACAATAGACAAGGTGGATATAACAATTTGGATTAATAACTATACCCAAAAGCATTGAAATAAATACTTAAAGTAACTTTTGAAAACTGGGTTCAATATGATCAAAGGTATAATTTGCCTTGGAATAGATCCAGGTACTGGTCTTGATCTTGAGGTACTCCTTCTTCAAAGTTGCCCGAAATATCAACGTCTATTTGCAACCGAAGCAAATAAACAAAACAAATACATAAAAAAAAAGATAAAACAAACTCCAAAAATTAAATAAATTTTTTAGATAAATAGATCTTGAATTTAGATGAAATTAGAAATCTGAATGGGCTCAATCGGAGTTCGGATGAAGAAGATATGACCTTCAGAAGATCAAAATATAAAGAAATAACCTAAATAGGATTTATTGGAATTTCGGGATTTATCTTTCTACAGGAAAATAGGATTATGACGCAAGCATGACGCCATCACTGGAATTTCAGATGAGAAAGAAATTAAAATAACATCTAACATGTGGGACCCACATGGCAGTGAGACGGCTCACGGTGGACTGGATCCACCGAGCCTTGATATCTGGGGTTTTGTGGACTGCCACACAAGCGTACGCGTGGTGCTGAGTCAGCCACACGTGGAATGACATGCAAGAAAGGGTGCTGATGTGGCTGTGCACGTGGCCGGACATGTCAGATCGATGGCGGCAAGGCTCTAGACCCGATGGTCGACAGTGTTGGGTGATACCACTAGATAGCTAAGGTTATTACAAACCCGATGGTACCCTTACTGGTGGTGAGGGATGACTAGACTGGCCGATGGCGAGCGTTGAGCGGCGGAGACTTCGGGTTTTGTCAGACGGTGGCTCCGGTGATGTTCCAGCGGTGTGAGTGGTCGCTGGAGGTAGCCTGTGTGACGGTAACGATGATGGTGTGGTCCACATAGGCAGGGCTTCAATGGCGGTGGCGGAATCGAAGAAATTGAGCTTCAGGGAGAAACCCTAGTTCTTCAAATCGCGGTAGTGCTAGGGCTCCGGAGTAGATGTGGGTGGGTTCTTTAGGGTGCGGAGTCTCTAGCGATCCTAGGGGACTATTTATAGGGGCTTAGGCGTGCCGGGATAAGGAATCCCCCAATTGAGTCCGAGGTGAACACGAAATCGAATTAGGATTTTAGGAGGTAGGATACGATTCGGGATACGATCTCAACCGAAACGGACACACAAAGGAAGGAGATATGATTCTACGCGTTTTCTAGATAGGATTTAGTTGGGGAAGTCCTATTATCGGATGGAGCTTGAGAAGCTTCAATGGCGGACGAGGGCAAGGACTCCGCGAGGGAGACACCAACGCGAAGACAAAGGCGAAACTGATAGGCGGGCTCCACACATCAGTGAAAACAACTAGACGCGCACGATCGGACTGGGCGAATGTTTACGCGGGCCCATCAGTCAGCGAGAGAAGAGAGGCGCGCACGTTCAGATTAGCGGTCGGCTACGTGGGCTGGGTAGTGCGCTAGGAGGTAGACCGAGTAGGTTGGGCTGAGAATGAATAGGATTGGGCTGGATCCAAGGAGACTCGGCCCGGAGCATTTATTGAGATTTTATTTAGTTTTTTTTTTAGAAAATAATAGAAAATACAAATAGCATTTAGAAAATTGCAAATGAACCTGGAAAAATTGTAGAAAATATATCCAAGCACATAGGATCCAAATAAAATAGTTTTGATAATTGTTGATGTTAACATTAATTATATTAAATTGTTTTGATATTAAAGACCAAGTTAAGCTTTTAAATAAATTCAAATAAAATGCAAGGGTGAATTTTCAACTACGAACTAATCAAAAGATTTTTAAAGCTCAGAAAATTGAGATGTTACATCCACACACAATCTGGCGGTGCCATCCTTCTTCTTTACAAAAAGAACAGGCGAATCCCAGGGAGATGAGCTAGGTCGGATAAAGCCTTTTTCTTGCAAGTCCTCTATCTGAGTCTTAAGCTCTTCGAGCTCGTCAACTGCCATCTGATATGGTCTCTTGGCAATTGGGGCTGTCCTTGGTCTTAATTTGATCACAAACTCAACATCTCTATTTGGTGGCATGCCCAGCAATTCTTCTGGGTAAGCTTGGACTACAGGTGTTGCCTCTAGGGACAACTCTTCAAGGTGGTGGGCTCTCGATCCAAAGGAGAGGAACGATCCACACTAACCTTTATTGTGGTTTCTGGGTCTTTGGTGAGTACGACCACTCTGTTGGCACAATCTATTAATCCTTGATATCCTGCCAACCAATCCATCCATGGGATGATGTCCAGAGTTTGGAGTTCAAGCACTAGAAGGTTTGCTAGGAATCCATAATTCTCTAAGGTAATCTCTACTCTGGGAGTAACTGAGGTAGCATATAAGGATCCCCCAGGTGAACTAAGCACCATGGGTTTTTTTAGCTTAAAGGTCGGCAACTTATGCTTTTCAACAAACATTCTTGAAACAAAAGATGTGAAGCTCCAGAATCAAACAAAACTTGTGCGGTACTGAATTAACAGAGAACGTACCCATTAGCACTCCTAGGGCTTCCTGGGCCTCCTCGGCTGTGACATGGTTCACACAACCACGGTTCGGGGTCGGGGCAGACCTCGCGGCTTGCGAAGTTTGATGACTTTTGCTTTGATAAGATGCCTGGCCTTGAGTTGGTGTGGTTCCCGGGTTGAACTTTGTGACAACGCTCTGGCATTGGGGTCACTTATTGGCGAAGTGTCCTTTCTCTTCGTAGCTGAAGCAGTGAAGGTGGGCTACTAGATTGACTGCTGCCGATGGCCCAGCGGGGCAAAGGGTGCGGAAACCATTCCCATTGGGACGCGGGGCTGGAGCTTGAGCCTTCTAAGACGAGGCTACTGATGGTCGGAAAGACGAGCTACCATGAAATGCCGACTTCTGCTGAAAGCTACCTTGGGCCTCTGAAATGCCATCTTTCTTTTGCGGCTGACTTCCGCAGTCTTCTTCTTATTTTCTAGTACTAGGGCTTTGTTGACCAGGTGGTGGAAGCTAGTGAAGTCGTGAAGGATAAGCTGGACTCTCATGTCTTCACGCATTCCTTCCACAAAGCGGTCGATCTTCTCCTCTTCATCAGCTACGTCATTTGGAGTGTAGCGGGCAAGCTGGTTGAACTTTGTCAGGTACTCGTTGACTGACAAGTGACCCTGCTTAAGAGCTATGAACTCATTCGTATTCAATCTCATCGTATCGGCTAGTACGAAATTGGTTCTGAAAGCTGTGTTGAATTCATCCCAGGGAATCGACTGCAGGTAGGTTCAATCTCATCTAGCTACACTTCAGCAATTGCTTTTGCGGCGATAGGGTCTTGCTAATCCTCAGGTGCTGCTGCTTCTGCTTCTTCTACCTCTTCCTCTTCTGCCACTGGACTTTCACCACCTCGGGCTGTGAGGTAGTTCTCCCAGCATGTAGCGGCGGCTCCTTTCAGTTGATGGGTGGCAAAGTCCACCTTGTCTTCTTCTGGGCATCGAGCGAGACGAAGCTTCTTCTCTATGTCTCTGAGCCAGTCTTTAGCTTCTAGGGGTTCAGTTGCTGCAATGAAGGTAAGGGGTCTTGTCCTGAGGAAGTCTGCTAGTTTGGAGTTATGACCAGCTGCTCCGGCGTACTGATTGGTGAGCAAGGCTTGGAGAATCTGCGTCTGTTGGAACATGACTTGTGCCATTGTTGGGTTTGCTGGCGGCGGAGGAGGGAGATCTTGCCCACGACCATGGCCATGACCACGACCACAACCACGTCAGCTGCAAAGGCACAACAGGTTGGGGAAGGCACCACGGGTTGGGGCAGCGCCTCTTTTAGGTGGCATCCTGAAGAAACGCTGAGGCTTAGAACTAGAGGGAAATATATGAGGGTTCAATAGCCCTCTAGAGCACAATAGAAGAACTCGAACCAATCGAGGGAACGATCCCACACAAAACCAAGCCTAGAATGGCTGCATATATTAAGGAGGGGGATATTAACGATCTGAAACATAGCATATAGGCTATGCTAAGCCACGACACAAGATACAAACCACAACATCTACAGGAGGGTAAGGCGCTACCAAACCCAAAAGACTGCCTAGCAAATATTGCTAGCTAACCTATACTAGTCCTGACTACTCCAACACAACGATGAGATCTCGGGGTCGAAGTCTCATTTGAGAGAGCAAAAGTTCCACGGGCCACGACCACCTAGAATTTCAAACAAGGGGGAGCCAAAAAAACTCAACGAGGTTGGAGATAAGTTTAGAACTAAGAGTGATGAGAAGAATCAATAAATACGATATATCTTTGTCAAAGCTTTTCTTAATTTTTTTGAAAATAAGACTCAAGTCCTAAGGCCACGACTAGTCTAACTAAGGCTCCTATAGTCGTATGCTCTGATACCAGCTCTGTCGGACCTGGATTTCACAAATTCAAAAATCCTCTATGAAAATATTATGCTATTCCCTAGATCAGTAGATAGTACTCACAGATACATCATTGAATCATCTCACACACGATGAAAACCATACCATTCATTATGTTACAAACATCAAAGTGACATGGACTGCATCGGGTTGAGTTTTACAAAAGGGCCGAACAGGCCAAAATCATTACTTTACGAAAACAACAGAAACTATAGTGGAAGAAAAAGGAGAGGGGTAGAGCACATCTCTCCACAGGAAAGTAACTGGGGTACTCCAAGTCAGAAGAAGAACATGTTGAGCATTTGAGATTAATCCTAGAGAAGCTTAGAGAGCATCGATTGTATGCTAAGTTCAGTAAGTGTGATTTCTGGAAAAAGGAAGTTAATTTTCTTGGTCATGTGATGACAGCCGAGGGAGTAGTCATTGACCCTGGTAAAGTTAAAGCAGTATTACATTGGGAACAACCCAAGACTGTTACTCAAATTCACAGTTCTTGGGAATGGCAGGATACTATCGCCATTTCATTGAAGGATTCTCAATGATTGCTAAGACTCTTACGCATTTGTTGAAGAAAAAGAAAAGTTCACTTGGACCCCAGCTTGTGAGGAAAGTTTTCAAGAATTAAAGAAGCGTTTGACCACAGCACCAATGCTAATTTTGCCAGATATTCACAAGGATTTTGATATCTACTGTGATGCTTCGCGTCAAGGATTAGGATGTGTCCTGATGCAAGAAGGAAGAGCTGTCGCTTATGCGTCAAGGCATCCTGGTAAAGCCAATGTGGTTGCAGATGCTTTAAGCCGTAAGAGCTACTGCAATGTTGCGAAAGTGAAAGAGGTTTGTTTAGAACTTCAAGAGGAGTTTCAGAAGTTGAATCTAGAAGTTGTATATAAAGGATTTATAGCCAATCTAGAAGTACAATCTACTTTGGAGAAGCGGATTCGGGAAGCTCAACCAAAGGATCCTGTAATTTCAGACATCAAGAAGAAGATGGCAGAAGGAAAGTTCAAAGACTTCACCAAAGATGATTAAGGTATACTGTGGATCAATGGACGTATTTGTGTACCAGATGTTGATAGTCTGAGACAGCTAATTTTGAAGGAAGCCCATGATTCAAAGTATTCGATTCACCCTGGTAGTACTAAAATGTATCAGGATGTTAAGAATAAATTTTGGTGGCCAAATTTGAAGTGAGAAGTCGCAGAGTTCATTGCCTTGTGCGACGTGTGTCAAAAAGTAAAAGCGGAACATCAGAGACCAACAGGTTTGTTGCAACCTCTGAAGATTCCAGAGTGGAAGTGGGAAGAGATCGGAATAGATTTCATTACCAGTTTACCTAGGACTCAATCGGGTTAAGATTCAATTTGGGTAATAGTTGATCGTTTAACTAAAGTTGCCCATTTCTTGCTAGTCAAAATCACTTACTCAGGAGATCGCCTTGCAGAGTTATATATGTCAAGGATTGTTAGTTTGCATGGTGTGCCTAAGAAGATAGTGTCAGATCGAGGATCTCAGTTCACCTCTCGTTTTTGGCAGAGTTTGCATGAAGCCTTAGGGACGCATCTGAATTTCAGTACTGCTTGTCATCCTCATACAGATGGACAGACTGAAAGAGTTAATCAAATATTGGAAGATATGTTGAGAGCCTGTGCCTTAGCTAATGCTACCAGTTGGGATAAGAGTTTGCCGTATGCCGAATTCTCGTACAACAACAGTTATCAAGCCAGTCTGTAAATGTCACCGTTTGAAGCTTTGTATGGCCGTGCTTATAGAACCCCTTTGAATTGGTTAGAAACAGCTGAACGTTTGGTTTTTGGGCCAGATATTATTCAAGAAGCAGAAGAACAAGTGTCTATGATCAAAGAGAGATTAAAGATAGCTTAGTCGAGGTAGAAGAGCTATGCTGGTAACTGTCGTCGTGATCTTAGCTTTGAACTGGAAGATTTTGTTTATCTTCGAGTTATTCTACTCAGAGGTGTAAAAAGGTTTTATGCCAAATGGAAGCTTGCCCCTCGGTATGTTGGACCGTTCAAGATTTTGGATCGTCGTGGAAAAGTAGCTTATCAGTTGGAGCTGCTATAGTCGTTAGCAGGAGTACATGATGTCTTTCATGTCTCTCAGTAGAAGAAGTGTCTTCGTGTGCCAAAAGAGCAAGCCCCACTGGAATCAATTGAGCTGAAAGTGTATCTCATTTACAAGGAGCAACCAGTCAAGATTTTGGATGTCGTAGAGCGTCAGACCAGAAGCAAGACCGTTCGTTTCTGCAAAGTTCAGTGGAGCAATCACTCAGAAGGAGAAGCAACGCGGGAGTGTGAAGAGGAGCTGAAAGCTGAGTTCCCTAGCCTTTTCTCTAGCTAGCCTGAATCTCGGGATCGAGATTCCTTTAAGGGGAAGGTTTGTAATATCCCAATTTTCTGAGTTTTAAAAATCTTTTAAATAGTTAGTAGGGAGAAAATTCACCATTTGGATTTATTTGATTTAATTCAAAAGCTTAATATTGGACTTTGGACCCCCTCGCCACGTCACCGTCGTCCTCATCGCGGACTCTGCAGTCCGTGTCCGAGCCGTGCTCCGCTGACGTCTTCGACGCGAACTCACTGTTCCTCGGCCCTATTTAAAGCCGCGACCGCATCACAAGGATCGCATCCAACCTCGCCGCCTTTTCCCTGAATCTGCCAACCCTAGTGTGCCTCCTTTCCGCCGAATTCGAAGCTTTTGCCCTAGCGCCGCCGCAGCTTTCATCGCAGGATTGTGCTACCGACGGTGAGCCCTAGTTATCTTTGAGCCCACCTCCGACTTCGTCGCGTAGAGGGCTTCATGATGCGCGCACCATCTTCCCTGGAGGAGCCCTAGAGCGTCGTCGCCACGTTGAGCCGTGCCGCTCCGCCACTTAGCTCATGTTGGACCGAAACGATGACTAGAGGGGGGGTGAATAGGAGCACAGTCACTTTTTCACCTTAATTGAATTCAATACCAATTTCTCTCCAATAGCTATGAAAGCTATGAAGATCAATATATAAGCACAGTGAAAGACTTGTATTGAATCCAATCGAAACCCCGAAGCAAAACAACCAAAATTACCAAAAACTCAATTCACAAAGAGTTGGACGGTCAGACCTCTCAGCCTAGCGGTTTGACCGCTCCATGGGGCGGTCTGACCTCTCAAATGGGCGGTCTGACCTCCAGCCTGATGAACAGTGAAATCAGCCCAAACTTCCAAAACACAAAAGGTCTAACTTTTGATTCGTGACTTTAAACTTCACGAAACTTGAAACATACCTTCCTTAGGATGTCAAGAACCTATTCCAATCAACGATCGTGAAGATCGTTTCCAAAGTTCCAACCTTTATCCGTTTTGGTGAAGGTTTCTTCAAAACCGAGCCAAATACGAAAAAGGTGATTGAGATGATTTCGTGGGAGGAATCAATCCAAGATGGCTAAGGATAGTCTCCCATACGTCCTAGCATCCTCAATCACAGGAAGAATCAAGCCAAAAGCACTCAAGAGCAAAACCCCCTAAAATCACCCTTTCTTTCACAAAAACCGGGCAAAAACAAAACTTAGATCCAAAAGCTTGCTCGTGGTTGATTGATGATCTAGATGATCCTAGATAGGTTTCCACATGTCACAGCAAGCTAGATCAAGAGAACAAACCAATAGAAAACTCGCGGATCAAAGAAAGACCCAAAATCACAAAATATAGAGTAAGAACACAAAAGAACTCATCTTGTGAAATCTTTCATGGATTGATGGTATGTTTACAGCCACTCCACCATGGAGGACAAAGCTCAACACATGAGCACTCAAATCAATCCATCTCTCTAGAACCCTAACCCCCACTAATCTCCTCAAGCCCTAACAACCAAAGCTAGGGTTTTCAAATTCAAGGGTTGAAGAGGGTGCAGTCACCTCCCTCCTCTATTTATAGTGGAGGCTAAGACCTTCTAGAAGAGTAAACCCTAATGGGCTCCCGTTAAAGCCCACACACAAACGGGTCACATACGCACGTATTTTAAAGCGCCGTCTTCATCTCCTCTTGACCTAATCCGCTTCGCCTTGCGCCATCTTGCGTCGCGGGTTGGCGAAAGGTCACCAAGGCGGTATTTGGTAAAATTACCAAAATACCCCTTCTCGATCTTTTTGCAAAGACCAAGTCCCATCTTCGTGAAGTAGTCCTCATGCTTCGCCACGTGTATGTTGATCAACGGCTCTCATCATGTCGGCAAGTCTCTCCCATCTGGCTCCCACGGAAACCACCATGGCACTTGCACCGACCCCCGCACCGCTTGATCCTTGTCCTTGTCCTTGTCCTTTTTTGCGCCTTGCTTGAATCCATTGACCTCACCCAGCATCACCGATCGTTCTGGACCTCAGCTCTCCAAGCTTAGTCCCGATCATCCTCGTCGTTAACCGTCATTGACCTTCAAGCAACCTGCACAACAATAGACCAAGAAATCGTTTCCGGGAACAAGTTCTTCGCAACTTGACCCACGTTAGTCAAAACATGCATCATGCAACACATATGCACTGAAACCCATGAACTTGACCTATCCAAACAATCATCACCACCGAGTTGGCCGATGAACAAACCAAAACCAGTCAGACCGCCACTTTGGCCGATCGAGCCCTACCGGCGGTCGACCGCCACGCTGGTCGGTCGACCGCCCAGCTAGGACTTAGCCAAATTTCTTCCTGGAAATCCGAAACCTACTAGAATTTTCAAACCAATAGAACTTTTGCCTGGAAGCTCCAAAAAATATGAGACCAAGTGTAGTAGAATCTCCTCTCTTACCTACACCCTCTATTTTTGGCCTAGCTCCAAAACTCAACACCACTTTATGGCCGGTCTGACCGATCTTCAAAGTTTGGGTCGACCGCCACTCATGGCCGGTCCGATCGCCGCTGTTCGACAAAGACTTTGAACTTTCTTGAAAATACATGATTCGACAAACCTTCAACGCCATTGCCAATTGTACCATCATCCTAAGATCATGAGCATATCCCCATGATATCCATAGCTCGTCACCGCCACCGTTGTGGTCATCGCCGGTGAGATCTGACCGCATCACCATGTTCTATGTGTCGAGTTTATCTAGATGCGCCCTTCTGCCACCATCGAGCCGCCGTCGTTCGCCAGATCGGGGTTCGTCGGAGCATCGCCGGTGTTTAGCCCTCGTGGCCATCCATGTCAGCCGCCAGTACACCCTCGTGCCTACGTGTAGTACTACGTGGCGCCCTCGTTAGCGCCACGTGTGCGTGCATATGCCAGCCCAGCCCCTTCAGATCCAACTGGTTCGGTGAACTTGGTTCACCTTGAGCCATGAGACTGACATGTGGGTCCCACATGACAGTAATTTCTTTTTAATTATTTTATTCCAGAAAATCCATTGCTGACGTCATCGTTCCGCAATAATCCGATTTTTCTTTTAAGAAATAATTCGGAATAATCCAAATTAGGGTTTTCTTTTAGTTTCAAACTTCCAAAGTCCATATCTTTTGCATCCGAACTCCGATTGATCCTATTCAAATTTCTAAATTCATCTAAATTCAAGATCTATTTATCTAAGATTTTTATTTAATTTTTGGAGTTTGATTTCACTCTGTTATTTATTTATTTTGTTTGTTTGCTTCGTTTGCGAGTAGACGTCGATACTTCGGGAAGTTTTGAAGAAGAAGGAGCATCTCAAGAGCAAGATCAGTACCTAGACCTATTTCAAGGCAAGTTATACATTTGATCATATTGAACCGAATTTTCAAAAGTTATATTGATTCAAATTATTGCATTTACTTTAAGTATTTATTTAAATGCTTTTGGGTTTAGTTATTAATCCAATTTGTTATATCCACACTTGTCTATTGTTATGTCTTGATATTTTGTCACCCTAGATTGGTTTATTTAGTTGGTATTATTGTAGCACCAACGTGGGTTGGTTAGATATAATTAGTCTGCTTAGCCATGCCACGAGTCATCATTTCATGTGAGTTGCAATTATAAACTTGACTAAGAGATTATGGAACTAAGTGATAAAACTATCTGTGTTGCATGGGTGAGGTGTGCTACCAAGTAGTTACATCACGGGACGGTTCGTCGCTTCCCTATTCAATGGTGTGTGTCAAACCAATCACTGTGTATAGTTTGGTATGACGGTTAAGCACACTGGGAGTGTCAATGCTTGAGATGAAGTTTCTGAAACGTTTTGTTATGATTAGTGCAGAATAATCTTTAGAAAAACCCAAGGAAAACTAAAGGGGTGCGACCTCCTTAAATAGGGGAGGGGGAAGCCGCACTTAGCTAAGGAATTAGAGGTGGCACTATTCATGGGACTGTTCATGTGAATAGTACGGCCGTAGTATTGTTCATGTGAACAGTACCCATGAAAACGGCAGCCCAAGTGGGGAGCAGTCAGGGGGATGGCCGGCCCAAATGGCCTAAGTGGTGATACAAGGCCCTCGGCCCAAAAGGTGTCGCAGCACCATGGATAATAAGCCTAAATTGGTCAGCCCGACGAAGTAGACTTGAATGCAGCCGAATTGGTGGAGATGGACGAATTAGGTGAAGTCCTTAATGTGTTCCTCTTGCCGTGAGTTGGCTCCTCCTCTCCATGATTCCTGATAGTTGAGTTGATGAGCACGTGCCCGAGTAATTGGACCTTGCACATCATTCATGGTAGCAGCAAGAGGAGTGTTCGTATCAGTAGAAGTGATGTCCTCATCATCCTCCCTAGCCACGTCACTGCCCCGCCAGGGCCACCTCAGCGCCACCTCGCCCTCTCGCTGACGTGGCACGCGCACGTCTCATGCCCACGTGGCACTTCCACTGTGCCGCGGGCCCCATGTGTCAGTGGCTCAACCTTTTTCCCGAATTAAAAATAATCCCAAATTCCAAGAAAATCCTTTATTCATCATTTCATGTGATTTGTAAACTTCCCGGTGTTCGTTCTCCTTCATACAAACTCCAATTTCATCGATTCAAATTTCTAAATTCATATAAATTCATTATATAGCTAACTAAACTAAAATTATTTAATTTGGAGTTCATTTGAATCTTCATTTGAATTTTGTTTGAATTTAGCTTATTTTCGCATATAGATTTCGACGCCGTTTGAGAACAACTAATTGAGCAAGGCAAGTTACATCTTTGACCATATTTGCACCCATTATTTAAAATTATTTAAATTCTATTTTATATTATTACTGCATGCTTATTTATATTTAGTAATTTAAATTCCTGTTTTAAATTTATAGATATGCATAAATCCTTTTTATGGCCAATGTTGATATTTGAATCAAATATATTGTCACCCTTGATAAAAACTAGTTGATACGATAGTACGAACTAGGATCATTTGAAAATATGATGCAAAGACATGCTTAGACCAAAAATGTTTGATTTGGGGAATTTTAGCCAAAACAAAAATCAAATGTTGTTTAAATTGTATACATGGCATTGGTGTGTTATGGAAGTTTATAAATGAATTTGAAAAATAAAATAAAATGATGGTTTGTACTTGGATGAAATGGTTGTTTGGATGGTGCATGTTGATGCACGGTATCGAGTTATTTCTATGATCGATGCCCATGGGTTGTTTGGAAAGTCGCCCAAGTCAGTTAAGGACCGGTCTTCGAGACGCATCTTGCTAAGCCACATCGTATTACGACATGTCCTGAGAATGGGGAGGGGACCCGGCTGACTAATTTGCAACGTTTCACCGTGGTCATACCATCCGGTTGCGTGGGTGTCTTTTATGGCCTACTTTTTATGTATTCCCACCTAACACAAGAGGGGGCTTAAATCCGGCGGATGGTTAGTCCAAAGGAAGTGAAACTTTAGCGAGGCGGGACTACGGTGAGATGATGCATTGTTAAGGCCTTGTCACGTGCTCTAGACTGCTTACCTAAGGTAGTGAGCAGTGGCATAGATATATGCCAAACAAACTAGAGAAGTCATGTCTTTTGGGTAAAGTTGTACCACCTCTGCAGAGTGTAAAACTATTCAAATAGCTGTGTCCACGGTCATGGGCATGCTAGCAAAGTCACTCAAAGTTATACTTTGATTTTGTTTTGAAAAGACTTTATTAAATAGTTTATGTAAATGGAAAAGTGGGTAGGAAGCCATGTGATAAGAGGGTATCCTTCACCATTCTTGTGTGAATGTTATCTGACTATAAAACTTAAGAATTTATAAAATGAATTTTAGTTCTAAAATAACTGCTTTGGAACTTAGTACAAATATTTAAAGAAAATGTTGCTTTATGCAAATTCAACGAATAAGCCTTCCTTTGTTATATCCTTGCATGCATTATAATATGTTATTGGGTGTAACTTGCGAGCACAAAAGTTGTGCTCATCCTTGCTTCATGCAAATAAATTTCAGAGAAGGACTTTGCTACCGGTGTGGATCTCGATGACTAGGCTGCTACCCCAGTCGATTGCTTGTGGCAAATTAGCTGGACTCCACTACTTCTTCATCTTCCGCTGTGTTCTTTATTGTTGGCTTGTAAGCCTCTCTTGTAATAAACTCTGTTGTTATTTATTAATAAAGTTGTGCGATTTATGGATGTTACCATATCTGTTTACTATGTGAACTAGCTACTGATCATGGGACTAGTTCAGAAATACACAGAGGATTTGGGGTGTTACTCCCGGGTCCGACAACTCATGCTTGCTAAATCAAATCAACAGAAGTGGAGGAGTCATCGCCTACTTGCGAGGAGGAGTTCAACGAAGGTGCTTGATCGTAGGGTCTTGATCCCAGTCGGTTGCATGTGGTGAATTGATGGAATTTTGCTAAAGTTATCTGTTCTGCTGCTATTTACTTCTCTGTCAGCCCTGCGTGGCTTAATAAGTGTAAACTTGACCATAAGGTCAAAACTATTATTTGTTAATCAAATTACTAGTTTATGTTATTAATCGTCTTGTGTGGATCGATAATCATCTATGTTGACACTGTGTGCACTAGCGTGTGTAGGACCAAAACGGCGACTAGAGGGTGGGGGGGTGAATAGGAGTACTATCTATTTTTTTTCGCTTAGATCGGATTCAAACATGACATTGACTCGAATAGCTATGAGAACTACGAAGATCAATATATATAAGCATAGCGAAAGACTTGTACTGAAACCCCTTCAAACCCCTAAGAGAAACGACCAAAAACACAAAAAAAATTGCGTCGATGAATAGTACAGGTTGTACCAGATGAATAGTGCCAGTCGTACTGCAATTCGGAACAAACGAATGAATAGTGCCGATCGAACCGTAGTGAACAGTAAAAACAGATGAATGAATAGTAAATAGCCTAAAAACGAAATCAAAAATTGACGTAACTATTGATCCTCAACTTCAAACTTCACGAAACTTGAAACACACCTTCCTAAGGATGTCAGGAACCTATTACATGCGATGATCGTGAAGATCCTTGCCAAAGTTCTGACCTTTTTCCGTTCAAACGAAGGTTGCTCCAAAAACCGAGTCAAAACCAAAATATGATCCAAACACTTGCTCGTGGGTGATTGATGATCAAGATGATCTTAGATGGTCTCCCACATGTCACAGCAAGTAAGATCAACACAAGAACTCAAGGGAAGATCATCGAATCATCAAAGAGGAAGAGCAAGAACAAGGATAAACTCATCTTTTGATAAACTTGTTTGGATTGATTCGAGATAGATAGATATTTACAGCCACTCCATCTTGGAGGACAAAGCTCATCCCAAGAGCACACAATCAATCCACTCCCTAGAACCCTAACCTCTCCATCTTTCTCTCCAAAACCCTAAGACACCAACTAGGGTTATGAAATGCAAGGGTTAAGGGCTGCTGGACAGCACCCTCTCCTATTTATACTAGAGGTTAGCATCTAGAGAATATTCCAATTTGGGCACCCGTTAAGCCCACACACAAATAGGTTTAACTCACGTACGCGTCTTAAAGCGCCGTCTTCATCTTCTCTTGACCTAAATCGCTTCTTCTTGTGTCGTCTTGCGCCGCGGTTTAGCCAAAAGGTCACCAAGGCATTATTTAAGTGAAATTACCAAAATACCCCTTCTCGATCCTTCTCCGAAGACCGAGTCCAATCTTGGTGAAGCAATCACCTGCTTTGCCACGTGTAAGTTGATCAACGGCTCTCATCATGTCGGCAAGTCTCTCCCGTCTGGCTCCCACCGAAACCACCATGGCACTTGCACCGACCCCTGTGCTGCTTGATCCAACCCGTCGCACCGAACTGCCCGTTCGGTCATTCTTGTCCATTCTGCGCCATGCTTGAGTCCATTGACCTCACCCAACATCCTTGATTGTTCTGAACCTCAGCTCTCCAAGCTTAGTCCCGATCATCCTCGCCGTTGACCGTCGTTGACCTCCAAGCAACCTGCATAACAATAGACCAAGAAATCGATTCCGGGAACAAGTTCTTCACAACTTGACCCACGTTAGTCAAAACATGCATCATGCAACACATATGCACTGAAGCTCATAAACTTGACCTATCCCAAAGCCAAATCTCCAAAATGGCCGACAATCACCACACAAACGGTACTACCGCCATGTTACCAGCGGTACTACCGCACTACGGTCGTACCGCTCCAATAACTGCGGTCGGACCACTTCTCGGAAAAATCCAAAATTCCCAAAAACATCTTCTCTGGAAAATATGTACCGCTCCAACCCAGTATTATCGTACCGTGGTACTACCGCCATTCAACTTGCGGTCGTACTGTTCTACGGTAGTACCGCAACTTTCTTGCCGGTACTACCGATTATCCTAACACTTTGCTGAAACTTTAATTTCTACAAAACGTCAAAGCAATTGCCAATTGTCTCATCATCCTAAGATCATGAGTATATCCCCATGATATCCGCAGATCCTGGACTAGTGCATTACACATAGAGGGTCCAGAATTGCATTTTTGGGTCTCGACACAAGCCGACACACCAGATGCAATAATATACATGCAAGGCTTAACAAGGGTGGCTCGGGTTCTTTTATTTGCTAAAGCAATGTTTTCAAATATCATAATAAGAAAATCCTATCACTTAGCATTTTAACAAAATTGCATTTTGTAAAGAGAATAATTGCAATAGTATAACAGCAGAGGTTACCTCCACCTATCCTTATTTCGAAAATGTGGGTACGACCACTATTAACAACACTGGGTATGACCACCCAAGAACAACACTAGGCACAACCACCTAGGAACAACACTGGGCACGACCACCTAGGAACAACACTGGGCACGACCACCTAGGAACAACCAAAGTCAGGGTTACATCCATCCGACAAGTTTTTATCCCACGCACAAAGGTTTTTGAAATAGAACTAACTCTAACAAGTTCCCATGTCTGCCTTTGACCGTAGGCATGGCTGTTTAAACAGTTTATACTCTACAGAGATTATACACTTTACCCACAAGAGATAATCAACTTGTTGCCCCACATGATTCCTTAGTCATGTGGTCGAGAGACCATCACAATAACCTTTCGAGTTATCTCGCCCCTTCCGTCATCTCACCCATATGGGCTGCTCCCACTTGCGCTGTGTCCCATAAGTTGTGCGGGATGTTCACCACAACGACTAGCACAGCTGGTCCCGACCACAACGACTAGCGCAGTTGGCAACTTCACCTTACTACGGTGTCCCATTCAAGCCGGAATGCATCCGCTGCTTGCACTACCTCGATCCTCTCCAGCGAGATGACTTTCAAGGTTCGATAACTTTACTAAGACAAGTTGCACTCTGTACATGTAACAGCCTCAGATTTAATAAACAGTAATAATATGCTCTGCATGGCATCACTGTTCATTTTTCAAAATGGGGCATTGTGTTACAATCTAAAACCTTCGTTTTCCTAGCTTAAATCCAAAACTTGTTGAAGCTTCAAAAGAAAATACCAGTCATTGTTGGTATTATGACCGGGAAGTATTTTTAATAAAGACTAGATGAATTATTTTGGCCAAAAATAAATTTTGTTAAGTTTTTAGAAATTATTTTGATCTTGAGAAAAATATATGCCTTTAAATAAACCTATTTGGGTTAATTGAATTATTTCTGTATTTTAAAACATGAAACAGTGGTTTTCAAAATTTATTTGGGGGACATATCGTCCCAGTAGCCTTTCTACAAAATTTTATATTTTCACAAATTTATTTGCTATTTTTAAAGCCTCGGTCAAACTTTTAAATATTTGAAATGGGTTAGTCAATCCTTTCGGTCAAACGCAAATCCTTGTCACTATAGCGACCGAGCCAACCAGGTTAAGTCCAAGCTGTGCTATCGGGCCGCACCCGACACGTTCTCGCGTGTACCCCAGCTCCCAGTAACGCGAGCCGTCGATTTCTTTGATTAACGGGCGAGATCTGCGGCGCTGTGTAGGTCATCCATGCACGCGACTCGATCTCCACCGTTAGATCCCCATCCTACCGCGCCCAGTTTTGGATTTAAAACCAAAACGTGCATTAAAACTCGTGACCGTTGGATCCTCCACGAACCGCCCAGATCAGCGTGAACGTTCGGACCATCCGAACGCACGATGCATCTGAGCCGTTGGATCTAGATCGGACCACCCCGATCAGCCATTCAATATTGGTCGAAGGATTTGAATCGTACGGTGCGCAAATTATCAGGTTATGCCTATATTAAAGGGTAAAAGCTGAAATGAGCGCGAGCCGTTGGATTTCCAATGAGCGGGCCAGATCTTGTGGGCTGTTCGGACCGTCCGAAAGCACCACTCAATCTCCACCGTTGGATCCTAAATGAACGAATCAGATTCATTGGGCCATTCGGACCGTCCGAACCTATCTTCAATCTGGGTCGTTGATCTCCAATCCAATAGCGCCCCCTTTTTTAGTTTGAACGCAAGGGTGCGCATTTATTTTGACCGTTGGATTTAAATCATGCGGTACCCCTTCGAATCCCGTGGGGATAAGGCCCTATCCTTGTGCGACCGTTGGATTTGAATCCTACGGTGCCCCTTCAGTTCACGTGCGCCTAGAGCTGAATCCTCATGTGACCTTTGGATCTCGATCGTGTGGTCCACAATAGAAGTAACGTTCGGACCACCCGAACGTCTTGATCGATCTAAGTTGTCCTTTTTCAATCGCACGGCCCACATTGAAAGGTACCGGTTAGATCTTTTAAACATCCATCTTGATCGCGGCCGCCCATTTGTAATCGGACAGTCGATATCCTTTTGAGCTTTCACGGGCGTGTGCGTTGCTGTGGCTGACTTTGGGACCCACTCGTCAGTGAGGTCTCTCTCTTCCTCCTCTCGCCTGTGCGTCGCCGCCGACGTTGCTGCCGGTGTGTGGTGGCGTTACACAGTGGATATGCGAATATTCCTTTGATATTTAGCATTAATTGCCACCGCATCAACTCTAGAATTCTCTTAGTTTCTCTAGAGGTTCAAACCCTATATAAACCCTAACCTCATCCTTATCTGCCATTGTTGACCGAGTGGAGCTTCTTCATTTTCTTTCTTTGTAGAGAAGCTCCTCTTGCTCTTCCTTCTTGTTTTTCCCTTTTGGTGCCTAAGTCACTTTGTAACATGAATTTAGCATCATGTGTAGGTTGCTTCCGTGAGGTTGCTCTCTGTTGACCAAAACCGGTTGAAGCACCACCGTGATGAATTCTTGCTCAGGTGGGGTATGCTTCACTCCTTCCTGTCCAGATCATGTATTGTAATCCACATGACTCAAGCTCTCCATTACTTTCGGTTCTTGGTCAAACAGGAAGTGGATTTACATCTTCACTGCTATCGGCCGAGAACTTGCCTTCATCTTCTCTAGCACCGGTGAATGAGTCTTGATCCTAATCCTTGCTGTTCTTAGCATCTTAAGGACTTAATTAACCTACCTGAGGCACTCACTTGTGCATTTGATACTCAAATCCTCTTTAAACTGAAAAGTTGTTTTTATAACTTTTCGGTCTTTCATATCATTTTCAAGATCTAGGGTTTCTCTTACTAGTATATCAGCCTATTTAGGTCTTAGCAAAACCCTAATATCATAGCAACAATCTTTTTGTGAACCTTGATGTCTTCAAATCAGTTAGTTAGCAAAAACCTTTCTCTGCTGTTTTGTCGGGCAGACCGACAAGAGCTGTAGCAGATTTTCTTTTCTGTTAATCCTTGTAGGTTAGTATTAGCAAGAATAAATCTAGGTTATTATCCTTTCTAAAGATCAGCTTTAGCTCTAGCAAAAGTCTTTTGTTTAGAGTATTTTCGAACTAACAAAAGGCTTCAATATCTGTTTTGCTGTTTGTTGTCGGACAAACCGACAGTGCGCAGCACGGGTTTTAACTCTATTCTCCTTGTGAATTAGTGATGTTAAGTGTTAAACTAGGCTTTTAGCTTTACTCAAAATGGTTATAACTTAAACAAAAGAATTTCGCTTATAGTGTATATAAATCAACAAATTCTTTTAACCTGTCCTGTTTCAGTTTTAAAAATCTGAAGCTGCAGTCTATGTTAAACTCTAATTTTGATAATTAGTATTAGCAGAAATTAATTGTAGGCTATTATCCTTACTTAGATTAGATGTAGATTAGGCATGTTGTTAAGTATGCATTAAGCTATTGATCATGCATTCTTTCTCTATGTTCTGTTCTCTGCCATTTTCTTTTTGTTCATTGAATCTTTTGTATTTTAGATTCTGGTTCTTCTGAAGTGATTGCAAGTGATTGAATCTGTTGTTGAGCAACAAGAACCTGAACAAGAGGTTTACTATTACCAAGGCAAGCATCCTCTTTGCACCAT
This sequence comes from Phyllostachys edulis, assembly GCA_036346405.1. NCBI lineage: Eukaryota > Viridiplantae > Streptophyta > Magnoliopsida > Poales > Poaceae > Phyllostachys > Phyllostachys edulis. The sequence goes on along the minus strand of CM070557.1, from coordinate 21,866,295 downwards.
GTTGATCCTGAATTTTTGAACTCAGAGATTTCCAAAATACTGAGAATCTTGTTGCATGCAAATTTTCTAAAATTTATTTGTGATCTGTCTCTAGATAGTTACAACCTAACACTTGAGGCTTATCTTTAATCTGATCATACACTCAAACTTAAGGTAGTGCTTCTATACTTAAATACTTGTTTCAGTTTTTGCTTAGCCATGCAGTCTATAGAACGTTAGTGTTTGGCAAGCTTATCTTGTCAAACATGGGAAAAATAAATTAATTTCATTTATTTTGATTCTTTGTTCAGTTTATTTAAATCAGAAATGAATTTAAATCTTGTTTAATAAACTGATTTTAAATCTGGACAAGTGGATGCTAGTGATGGTGCCTTAGTGCACGAGAATTGGGAATGTGGTTGTCTTGTCTGGATTGATTAAGGACTGAACATCGGCTGGATGATTCAAGCCCCAACGTACTACCACACGCGGTGTATGGGCGCCGTTTGGTTAAGTAAAGGGTTAATGCTATTGAGTTGGAATATGGGAAAGTAAGGACATATGTGGTTGATCTCATATCTATATCATATGTTCTTAGAAGGGTGAGGCCACACATGCGTTCCATCACATGTATGTACCTTAAGGGCTCCGATTGCGATGTAATATGTGCAGTGAGCACAGTTTGCATTTTGTTGATCGAGTCGGCATTCCCGGCACAACATGTGTACCCCGGTTGGCAGGTTCTATTAGTAACTTGAACTAAGCGGGATCAGTTGCACATGGGTATTCCAGCTCAATAGTGTCGACTTGTTGAAAAATACCAAATCTTAGTTTACCCGGCCGGCATACCAAAGGTAGTGCGCTATTATTCCGGAGGCTTACGGGCTAACTAAGTCGTGTGGGTAAAGATGTACACCCCTGCAGGGTTAAAACTATTCGAATAGCCATGTCCACGGTTACGGACAACGCTTGAATTTGAATAGCGCTTTGTATACATTTTGGAAATAAAGTTGGTTATGGGAATTAATTCGGCATGAGGGGTATTCATGCAATGTTTTGTTGGTGGTGGACAGCCACTTTTATATTGTTCTTTGTTTATGATTACATTCTCATTTACTTACTGTTTTATTCCAAATTGATTTATAAAACTGCTTTGTCAAAACTTAGCAAGTGTAGGTTAAGATGTATTGCTTTATGCAAAATTGAACCATTATGACCTTTCTGTTGTTAACCTTATGCATGTATAAATTCTAATCCTTTGTGTAGGTTCTATCAAACACTTTCTTTTATTAGTTTGTGTAAGTCTTGCTGAGTACCTTCCGTACTCAAGTGCTATAACCTCTTGTTGCAGGTAAAGATGATTAATTGTTTGAGATGCCCGTTAGCGCCGATTGGGGTGACGCTAACGAGTGAAGCTATTTCTTTCCTCCACGCAATAGCCTGAGGGTATGGGGCCATTGGTGGATTTTGCTGTTTATCTTAAGTTTTCGCTGCTAAATTTTTATTTGTGACCGTGAGTCACCCGTACTTGTAAAAATAAAATGTAAACTTTGTATGAATTAATGTAAATGTATGCCTTGTATGTGTGATACAATGTTGTTAAAGGATATATGTGCAATAGTCACGGATCCTGGGAACTATTGCAAGACATATATCCGGGAACCTGAATATTGGATTTGTTACTTATTATTATTATACTTCTGGTATGATTTTTAATGTGGGAACTGCACTGTTCCTTAGTTAAGAATTATGCTACTAGTATAATTTTAATTCGGCACATTTCCAATATTTGAGGGTCCTTACAGTAGACTTGTGATTGCACATATTTTACGATGGGAGGTCATCACCGGATTAAGTCCTTAATGTCATCTGGGTGGTTCATTAATGTCATCTGGGTGGTTCATTCCACATTCCCACCATTCTTGTGCTACATCCGCACCCACCAACATACCATCGCCCAGATGTGGTCTAACATTTTGGGGTATTAGGGAGGAAAACCAATTTATCTGAAATATTGCAGTCATGTATCTCTCACAACTGCCCCAAATCATTTTCATGTTTTTAAGAGATGATGATAAGGGCATTTTAATGTCCCGATACTTAAGCAAGACTAGCATGTCACTTAAGTACAACCTATAGCTAGTAATTTACCACATAGCTACTAGGGTGACATGGAATAATTGATTCAATTGCCAAATGATGGGATATTAAATAATTAATCATCAAGTGGGTATTTAACTACCTTAAGATTTAACATACATTTGCCTAAATAATTAAAGCATGCAACTCTAGTGATTTAAATGAATATAATTTGCATAAAATATAGGCTCAGAATGATCAAAGTATTAACTCACCTGGGTTAAAGGCAAGAGAGTCGTGATAGTCTTGTGCTTGATCAAACTGGAGGTCTCCTGCTTCATCGAACTCTACTCGAACAAACAAACCGGAAAAAGGAACAAACAAGCAAAGAGAACAAATAAATACTAAAGAAAATAATAAATGAAGTCCAAATTAAATAAGACCAGAGCCAAAAGCAAGATCTTGAATTTAGACCAATTTAGAAACAAGAACACTGTAGTCGGAGTTATAACAGAGGAGAATGGAGTCCTCGATGTTTTTGGTTTTTGAGCACTGCTCATCCGACTACGCTTGGTCGTAAGGGGAGGTTTCGACCATGGGTTGGAAGGAGGTTTCAACCATCCGGTTAGAAGGAGGTTTCGACCATCTGGTCGGAAGGATACGACCATCTAGTCAGAAGGAGGTTACGACCATTTGGTCAGGAGGATACGACTACTCGACGTAGTCGCAAGAAGGATACGACTACTTGACGTGGTTGTAAGGAGGCTACAATTACTCAACGTGGTTGTAAGAAGGATACGACTACTCAACGTGGTCGTCAGAAGGATACGACTACTCAACATGGTTGTAAGAAGGATACGACTACTCAACATGGTCGCAAGATGGATACGACTAGTCAACGTGGTCGCAAGAAGGCTACGACTACTCAATGTGGTCGTTAGAAGGATACGACTACTCAATGTGGTCATAAGAAGGATACAAAGACTCAACGTGGTCGTAGAAAAAGAAGGATTCAACTACTCACCGTGGTCGAAGAAAAAGAAGGATTTGACTACTCAGCGTGGTCGAAGAAAGAAGGATTCGACTACTCAACGTAGTCAAAGAAAAGGGTGGATTCGACTACTCAACGTGGTCGAAGAAAGAAGGATTTGACTTCTCAATGTGGTCGAAGAAAAACGAGGATTCTACTACTCATTGTGGTTGCAAGAATATGAGAGGGAACATGGCACGGGAAACTCAACAAGACCAAGGGAGAGGCCAGAGGAGGTCGGCGAATGATGAATGGCGGTGGGGACACTCGCAGTCAAAGGCAAAGGAGGATGGCAATGAAGGGGTCGGCCGGACCTGAAGCAGAAGAGGAAATGCGGCAGCTCCTGTGAAACATAACTAAAAAAGAGTGAGGGGATTGCTTCAAGGAGCTCTGGGACATGAAATGACATGGGTAGAAGAGTGGGCTGCACTGGGGCGATGAGGACCGAGAGGAGGTGCGCGGCGGCTTGAACTCGGAGCTTGGGGCTTCGGGCAAGCCACAACAACAAGAGCTAGAGAGGGAGAGTTGAGTGGAGGAAGGAGATGAAAAGGGGGGTTGCTCGAGCTCTTTATAGCCCAGATGAGAGAGCTGCTGAGGGACTTGGAGGCGCGCGGTCCTGAGGCTCGGCAAGGGGTAGGTGTGGGACACGACAAAGGCGCTTAGCGGCGGTGAGTGAGTGCAGGGGTGCGAGAGCGGGCACAAGCACACGAGGAGACTTGCGCTGAGCTCAGAGAAGAAATAAATTTGAGCCCAACAGAGAGGATTAGAAATTGAAACCGAGAGACAAGCTGAAATTTGAAGCCCGAAATTTGAAATGAGGCAGAAACTAGAGAATTTTGCAAATACATACTAAATTGAAATAGGTTTTGAAAACCAAGATGACAAATGGAAGGGTACTAATCAACAACCAAAAATGGGATGCTACAGTCTGCCTGCAATCTTTCTGGGCTGGTTGATACCCCATTTACAAGAATCACAAGACCCAGGTACTCTACCTGATCCACACCAAACACACATTTACTCATCTTGGCATACAAATGATTCCTCTTTAGTATCTACAATACCATGATCAAGTGATGCACATGGTCTTACAGATTTTTGCTCTAAACCAATATATCATCAAAAAACAATAGAATGAACTTCCTCAGATGCTGAGCAAAGATTGAATTCATATGAGACTATAATGTTCCAGGAGCATTAGATAATCCAAAAGGCATCACTAAGTATTCATAGTGACCAAAATAAGTCCTGAAAGTAGTTTTGTGTATATTTTCCTCCTTCATCCTAACTTGATGATAACCTGACCTGAGGTTTAACTTTGAGAATATGATAGCCCCATTCAGTTCATCAAGAAGATCTTCTATCACTGGTATAGGGAATTTGTTCTTTACTGTTTGTGCATTAAGCCTTCTATAATCAATACACATCCTCCAAGACCCATCTTTCTTTCTAACCAATATGGCAGGTGATGCATATGGACTCTCACTTGGTTTGATAACTGCATAATCCAATAATTGTTTAACCTACTTCTCCATTTCTTCTTTTCATTGGTGTGGAACTCTGTATGGCCTGATGTTGGGTCGTTCAGAATTTTCCTTCGAGGGTATATCATGGTCACAATTTCTTTTCGGTGGAAGCCCAGTAGGTTCCCAAAAAACTTCTTCATACTAAGTTAGTATCTTGCCTATCTCAATTGGTATTGCTTTTGTTTTCTCCTCTTGGCACTGATCTGACTACACTAGGCTAGCTAGTAATACAAATCCCATTGCCCCCTTGCATATCAGTTTCTGAGTTTGTTTTGAGCCCAACATTCTTGACTCACATGCCTGAGTTATATCAGGAAAAGTGATGGTCTGAGTTCCCTCTTTCATAATAGTCAACTCTTTAGTCTTCAAGTTAATAGTTACAGGACAGTGCTGATAAATCCAACCCCATCCTAAAATCACTTCATACTTCTTTACATCTAGCAACCTGAAGGTATCACAAAATATTTCCCATCGAATCTTATATGAGCATTCACTGATATGTGATCCTGTATGCAACTACCCACCTCCTACAATTGTCACCTTAGTCATCTCATTATTAATGATCTTACTGTTGGTTTTGAGGGCAAACTTATGATCTATGAAGGTAGTAGTGCGTCCACGGTCCAGTAATGCTACACCTCTCTTTCCTCCTATAGTGATTACCACTTATAGTGTAGTAGAGTTTGTGATTCCATTGGCAGCTTGTTTAGAAATTTGCATCAGCAGTTCATCTTCGTCTTCTTTATTGATTTCAACCTACTCCTCATTAGATGTCCCTTCTTGCTCTTGTTGTATTAGGTTCTCCTCTTCTTGTTCAGTGATCATGGCATTCACCACTGTAGCTTGTTTACACTTATGTTGTGGTGTCCATTTTTCAAAACATTTACAGCATTCTCCAGGTCTCCTTACTTTGTTTGTAGTTTGAGTGTTTCTGTTCTGGAATGTTTCTCCTTTCTCCTGCTTCACTTGAATCTTTCCTTGCTAGTATTGGTTGTGTTTAGATTGTTCATACCCAGTAAACTTACCACTCTTTTTGTATTGCAACCCCCTTTTCATAATCCTTGGCTTACCAATAAGCATCACTGAGGCTATTAGATCTCAAAGGTCTAAGATGGCACTTAATCTCATCTTTGATCCCATTGACAAAACTGACCACATAGTATTATTCTTCCAAATAAGGATGCTCCTTCTTAACTACTGTCGTAATCTCCTTGCATTTATCAATGTAAGATGAAACTTGAGTATAATTCTGCTTAAGGGAGTGGAAATTATCCATGACATCATAAATACTGCAATAAGCACATCTATTACATATCTGTTTGCAGAAATGGGGCCATGGAGGTGGGTTGATCAATATCCCAGAACTTCTTGACCACACATCAGCTCTTCCAATGACATACATCTGTGCCATATCAATTCTGCATTCATCTAGCACCTTTGTCATTTCAAAATACTTCTCTACCTATCTGATCCACCCTAAAGGATTTTCACCATTGAATTTGGGAAACTCCAATTTTGGCCCTCTAGCAATAGATCTCCTGAATTGGTTCACCTTTTCTAACCTCATGTTAACTCGCTCTCCCCTCTCTATCATCATACCATGGTGTTGGAATGTAGGTGTGACAGGAGTAGAAACTGTAGGTGAGTACTGTCTTTGTTGAACATGAGAAAATGACAATGTGTGTTCTCCCATCCTATCTTCTGGGGTCCCTTCTAAAATCACACCAGTAGTGCTACTCACATTAACACCCTTCACTTCACGCATTGTTTTCATAAAATATTGTTCTAATTCTGACCTCACTAGTTCATGTTCTTTTGTGATTGTCTCTGCATTCCTATTTTGAATGTGAGAAGATGAACTAGAAGGGTCTACTGCTAAGAGTCCTAACTGTATCATCAAGGATTTCATCATACCTTCCACATTGTCGATCTTCCTTGGGATATCATCCATCTTTTCAACCCTCTCCTGAACTGCTACGATCTGGTCCTGTACTTGATCAATCCTGAAATAGGCCTCAGCGATTTCCTACTTGAGCACGGTCGCCTCTAGGCTTTCACTCAGCTCTGCAACCGGTCTGCTGCACCCTCAAGTCATGCCCAATTAGATTCAAGGGTGTTTGTTCATGGATTTTATGGCGAAACTAGTCACCGACCTTCCCTACCCCTTAGATCTCTTCCGCCTTCCAGATCTAAGACCCGAGGTTGGGGATTTTACAGTGAGGAACTCACCAACCCTTACTCTAGTTCCAAATCAGATCGCCTCCGCAACATCTTCCTAGCCAAGGAAACAATGGCTCTTATACCAATTGACAAGATCTTCAGAAATCGTAAACAAAACTTCAAAAATCACGAAGGGATTAAATATCTGATTTCAACCCAGATTCGGTAAAAGGGGAAAGTAGTCTTACAGATGCTAACTATGAGCTATCTAGAAGCTAAACATGGAGAAAATATTCATGATAACCAACTAATCGAACAACCTTGAGCCTTATAGCCCTTACAGAGGGATTTTAAACCCAAATGAAACCAAATGACAACTACAGTGTTACCTGACAAGAATGACAGTTACCATCTGAAATGCACAGTAAAGACCGAAACAAAATTTAGCCGTGGATCTCCCTTTTTATGGGACGGTCTCCTCTGTTGGATCTTCATAAGTCACCAAATTGTTTTCTTCCTCCTAACTGAAAGAACCTTCACACTTCAATAATCGTTTTCAGTTCCTGACACCTCCTTGACACGAGGCATCGCCCCTCAATGGAACCCTCTGCTGACATGGCCAGCACCACCATGCTCCCCCTCACCGGTGCCACCTATCGGCCTTAGGTATCCGAGCTCTTCTCCTTCTTGTAGGGTGGATCAGACAGGTAGAGAAGTATTTCAAAATGACAGAGGTGCCAGATGAAGGTAGAATTGCTATGGCACATATGTATGTCATTGGGAGAGCTGATATGTGGTTAAAAAGTTTTGGGACATTCATCGACTCACCTCCATGGCCCTATTTCTGCAAACTGATCTGTAATAGATTTGCTTATTGCAGTATTTATGATGTCATGGATAATTTCCACTCCCTTAAGCAGAATTATACTCAAGTTTCATCTTACATTGATAAATTCGAGGAGATTATGGCAGTAGTTAAGAAGGAGCATCCTTATTTGGAAGAAAAATACTATGTGGTCAGTTTTGTCAATGGCCTCAAAGATGAGATTAAATGTCATCTCAGACCTTTGAGATCTAATAGCCTCACTGGTGCTTATTGGTAAGCCAAGGATTATGAAAAGGGGTTACAATACAACAAGAGCGGTAAGTTTACTGGGTATGGACAATCTAAACACAACTAATACTAGCAAGGAAAGATTCAAGTGAAGCAGGAGAAAGGAGAAAAATTCCAGAACAGAAACACTCAAACTACAAACAAAGTAAGGATACCTGGAGAATGCTGGAAATGTTTTGACAAATGGACACCACGACATAAGTGTAAACAAGCTCTAGTGGTGAATGCCATTATCACTGAACAAGAAGAGGAGAACCCAATACAACAAGAGCAGGAAGGGACATCGAATGAGGAGTAGGTTGAAATCAATAAAGAAGATGAAGATGAACTGCTGATGCAAATTTCTAAACAGGATGCCAATGGAATCACAAACTCTACTACACTATCAGCGGTAATCCCTATAGGGGGAAAGAGAGGTGTAGCATTACTAGACAGCGGAAGCACTCATACTTTTATAGATCATAAGTTTGCCCTCAAAACCAACTGTAAGATCATTAATAATGAGATGACTAAGGTGACAATTGTAGGAGGAGGGAAGTTGTGTTGGACCGAAAAGGCGACTAGAGGGAGGGGGGTGAATAGGAGCACAATCTCTTTTTCACTTTGATCGAATTCAATACGATTTTCACTCCAATAGCTATAAAAGCTATGAAGATCAATATACAAGCACAATGGAAAACTTGTATTGAATCCAATCAAAACCCCGAAGCAAATAGACCAAAAATATAAAAACTCAAAACCTAAATGTGTTGGGCGGTCTGACCTCCAACTAGAAATCGGTCTGACCTTTGGAAAACGGTCTGACCTCACAATACATGGCGGTCAGACCTCTAGGCCAATGAACAGTAAAATCAGCTCGAAAACCAAAACTCAAATCGGTCTAACTTTTGATTCGTAAGGCCAAACTCCACGAAATTTGAGACACACCTTCTCTAAGATATTAGGAACCTATTCCAAGCAAAGATCGCAGAGATCCATGCCAAAGTTCCTATCTTTTTCAGTTTGAACGAAGTGTGCACCAAAACCGAGTCAAAATCGAAATATGATCTAGAAACTTGCTCGTGAGTGATTAATGATCAAGATGATACTAGATGGGTTCCCACATGTCACAGAAAGTTAGATCACGGTAAGAGAACAAGCAAAAACTCGCGGATCAAAGAAAGACCACAAATCACCAAATAGAGAAAGAAAGCAAATAGACTCATCTTTGAGGGAACTTTCTTTGGATTGATTTCATATGGTATTGGTTTACAGCCACTCCATCAATGGAGGACAAAGACTCAATACATGAGCACGAAATCAAATCCAACTCTCTAGAACCCTAACCTTCACTAATCCTCTCCCTAAGCGAACTAGGGTTTCAAGCACAATGAAAGGGTTGGAGGAGGTGCATCCACCTCCCTCCTCTATTTATAGTGGAGGCTTAGACCTTCTAGAAGCATTAACCCTAATGGGCTCCCGTTAAGGCCCAACACAAACGGGTCACACACACACGCATTTAAAGCGCTGTCTTCATCTCCTCTTGACCTAATCCACTTCTCCACGCACCGTCTTGCGCCGAGGGTTGGCAAAAGGTCACCAAGGCGGTATTTGGTAAAATTACCAAAATACCCCTTCTCGATCTTTTTCGAAGACCGAGTCCCATCTTCGTGAAGCACCGCCCATGCTTCGCCACGTGTAGGTTGATCCAGCGGCTCTCATCACGTCGGCAAGTCTCTCCCATCCGGCTCCCACCGAAACCACCATGAAACTTGCACCAACCCCCACGCCGCTTGATCCAACCCGTTGCACCGAACTGCCCGTTCGGTCACCTTTGTCCCTCTTGTGCTATGCTTGACTCCATTGACCTCACCCGGCATCCCCGATCGTTCTGGACCTCAGCTCTCCAAACTCAGTCCCGATCATCCTTGCGTTGACCGTCATTGACCTCCAAGCAACTCGCACATCAATAGACAAAAAAGCGAATCAGGAACAAGTTCTTCACAACTTGACCCACGTTAGTCAAAATATGCATCATGCAACACATATGCCATGAAACCCATGAACTTGACCTAACCCAACAATCATCGCCACCAGTTGGCCGATGAAACAAACCAAAGCAAGCAAAGCGCCACTTTGGCGGTCGGCCGCCCTGGTTGGTCTGACCACCACCTATTGGCTGGTCTGACCGCCCAGCTGGGACTTAGCCAAATTTCCTTCCTGGAAATCCGAAACCTACTGCAATTTTCAAACCAATAGAACTTTTGCCTGGAAGCCCCAAAAATTATGAGACCAAGTGTAGTAGAATCTACTCTCTTGCCTACACCCTCTATTTTTGGTCCAGCTCCAAAACTCAACATCACCTTGTGGCGGTCGACCGATTTTGAACACGGTCGCCGCCACTCTGGCGGTCAGGCCGCGCTCTGGTCGGTCGCCGCCACACACTGACAAAGACAAAGAACTTTTCGAAAAGCGCGTGATTCGACAAACCTTCAATGCCATTGCCAATTGTAACATCATCCTAAGATCTCAGGCATATCCCCATGATATCCACAATCTCCTCCTTGATGAACACATTGCCAATTTCCCACAAAAGCAAAATTTGGGGTTTGAAAAGTAAAAACTCGATGTTTTCACTCAAAGGCACAACTTGGTCCATATGCAAGAGAAAGTAATGGAAATGACCAAGCTGGCTTCAGAATAGTATAGGCAAGTGAGATACGGCAAAAGAATGCGAGAAAGCTTCATTTTCCAGAAATGGGTCAAAATCTCACTTAAGGTCCATATGAAAGAACAATTGTTCGATATGACCTTTGATCATTGTGAGGATCAAGAATTGCAATTCAAGTCCAGAAGTAGCAATAAGACCATAAGAATGCAAATAAGAGACTCCCCCTCACTATGATCCTCAAATTTCAGAAAATCTCAAATTTTCAATTCTTCTCCAAGTAGCTCCCTCTTTTTCGTAACTCCCCTTTTTCTCCCCCTTTTCAACCATCTTCCCCCCCCCCCTTTGACAATGGAGTCATCAAGGAATCACGCTTTCCTCTTGTCTAGAGATAACAAATGCAGAATGAGGAAAAAACATAAGAAGGAGCATGCGTGAAATGCAATGGAGTGGCTTCATTTTTATATATATATTTTTTATTTTTTGATTACAAGAAGCTTTAGAGATTACCCAAAAGAACAAGCTAGTATTTCTAAAATTGCACAAACAAGATATCAAGCCTAACAGCGCTAGCAAGATCATGATAAGACATATATATCAAAGCTACGCTCGAAGGCTCAATGTAAAGCAATAAATTTGATCAATTTAAGCAAAGCTTCAAATCTAGCAAGTTCGTCAACAGGGATCCTAAAATGATAGTGGCCATGTCAAAAAGTAAAAGTTAGATCAAAAAGCTAACAAAGACCATATTAAGAGACAAACAGGTCCTGAATTGAATTATTTTGCTCAATTTTCTCAAACGCCCATTTTTCAACAATTTTTCATTTGCAGTGAATATTGAAGTTGACTAATGGTCTAACTTAGTGAAAAGATCCTGGACTAGGGGCCATTCACAAACTCTTCCTAAGTTTCGACCAGAAGTTGATTAAAGGTATATCTTAGTGAAGAAGATCCTGGACTAGGAGCCATCCACAAACTATTCCTAAGCTTCTACCAGGGCGACAAATCTTGAGGTTCATGTCAGTTTTGACAAGCAGTCCCTATGAGATCGTCTGGATCATCAAACTATCTCCAAGTTCATGTCTTTGACATGCAGTCTCGTGAGAGTAGTTTGGCACAATTTAAGCATAAGGCAATCTTGAAATTGATTTTTCATTGGCACAAGAGCATTTTTTTGATTCTCAAAAACACAAGAAGCTCAAGTAATGATCAATTTTAGATCCAAGAGCTAACAAAGCAATTTTGACAGGGCCAATGTCATAAAAGGAGCACTATTGCGCAACTAACTAAAACATCCACATATTACAGTTTTTAGTTCGAGTTGTCTTAAAGTTCTAACTCATACAGCAAAGACTTAGCTACACAAGTGAAAGCATGATAATTCTAGCAAGTCAAAGAACTAGACATGGCATTGAGCAAGAATTTAAATACTAAAGCTCCAAAGGGTAATAAGCAAAGCTTCATCAGTTTTAAAAGATAAGCAGAAAGCTTATATTACAAGGCATCTTTTTGTATTTTTCATGTGAATGCAATATGATACAATGAGATGCAAGAAAAGCTCAAAAAGCCTAAAAAGATCAAAAAGATCAACAAGTTCAAAAGAAAATCAAGAAAAGATCAAATGAACAAGGTGAGATCAGAAAAGATCAAACTCCCCCTCAAACCAACCCATAGGGATAAATTACCCCTAACTCACTCCTCAAGGTGGCAAACCTTGTTGGGTCTAAAGGCTTGGTGAGGATATCAGCCAACTGAGCCTCGGACTCCACAAAATGCAGCACAATATCACCCTTCTCAACATGGTCTCTAAGGAAGTGATAGCGAATGTCTTTGTGCTTGGTCCTAGAATATTGCACTGGGTTCTTAGCAATGTTAATAGCAGAAGTGTTATCACAGAAAAGAGGAACACTATCAAAGTTTAACCCAAAGTCCTTAAGAGTGGACACCATCCACAAAATCGACTACTGACAACTAGCGGTGACTACATATTCACTTCAAAGATGGATTGTGCAATGAGGACTGCTTCCTAGATGACCAAGAGACAAGAGAAGTGCCTAAGAAATGACATGTGCCAGATGTACTCTTCCTATCTACCCGACAGCCCGCAAAATCAGAATCAGAAAACCCCTGAATGGACAGCGAAGAAGAGCAGGAAAACCAAATGCCATTCTGGAGGGTAGAGTGTAAATACCTGAAGATGTGCTTAACGGCTTGGTGATGTGATGTCCTCGGTGACGCCTGAAACCTCGCACAGAGGCAGACGGCGAAGTGGATGTCCGGTCTTGAGGCCGTCAAGTATAGAAGGGAGCCGATCATGCTGTGGTACTCGCATTGATCCACGGCTTCTCCTTCCACATCTGGAGCCAAAACAGTCGAAGTCACCATAGGAGTGGCAATCGGCTTGCAGTCACCCATCTCAAAACGCTTGAGCAAATCCTTGGTGTACTTCGTTTGATGGATGAAGATCCCTTCCTTGCACTACTTGATTTGTAGCCCCAGAAAGTAATTGAGTTCTCCCATCATGCTCATCTCAAATTACCTGGACATGGTCTCAGAAAAACTGGAAACAAGAGCATTAGAGGAACCACCAAAGATAATATCATTAACATAAATCTGAACAAGTAGGAAGTTATTGCCATGCCTAATAATGAAAAGAGTCTTATCAACTTTTCCCATTTCAAAATCATTCTTAAGCAAGAAAGTCTTAAGCCTATCATACCAAGCTCTAGGGGCTTGCTTAAGACCATACAAGGCTTTAGATAGCTTGTAAACACGATCAGGATGCTTGGGATTCTCAAAGCTAGGGGGTTGTCTAACATACACTTCCTCCTCTATAAAACCATTCAAAAAGGCACTCTTAACATCCATTTGATGCAACCTAAAACCTTTAGATGCAGCAAATGCAAGCAAGATGCGAATGGCTTCTAGTCTAGTAACAGGAGCGAAGGTCTCATCAAAATCTAACCCCTCAACCTAGCTAAAGCCATGAGCTACCAATCTAGCCTTGTTTCTAACCACAGAACCATCCTCATTTTGTTTATTTTTGAACACCCATCGGGTTCCTATAACATTATGACTACTAGGAGGTTTTACAAGGTTCCAAACTTTATTTCTTTCAAAATTCTCTAACTCCTCATGCATGGCATTGACCCAACTAGCATCAGATAAAGCATGTGATATATCTTTAGGTTCAAAAGAAGCTACAAATGCAGAGTGAGAGAAAAGACTCGGATCATGATACCTAGAGCGAGTGACTCGCTCATGGAGATTACCAATCATCTTATCCGGAGGGTGTTGCTTCTGAATGTGCAAAGGAGTGCCTGGGGGAGATAGCGTCTCCTTGACCTCTGTAGGTACTGCTGATGAAGAAGTCACAGCAGAACCTTAATTGGAGGTGAAGCAGTCGTAGCAGGTTCTGGAACTTGGGCAGCTTGCACAGGAACATCAGCAACAGGTGGAGGAGCAGTATCAAGTTCATCCTCATCTTCTTCAACAAAAATGCTCTCTGTCACCTATAAGTCACCTAAAACAACGGATCTAGCTCCAGGGCTAGTCTCATCAAAAGTGACATTGCATGTCTCCTGGACAAGATTAGTTTCAACATTAAAAACCTGAAAACCCCTCGAACGAGCAGGATAACCCAGAAATAAACCATCACAAGTCCTTGATTCAAATTTATCTAGGTTACCTATTTTCAAAATGAAGCACTTCGATCCAAAGACTCGATAATGCGAAACAGAGGGTTTTCTGCCAAATCGAAGCTCATACGAAGTCTTGCCCAAAGACGGTCTCAAAAAGACACGGTTTGAAATATGGCAAGCTATAGCAATAGCTTCGGCCAAAAACCTCCTCGGTGTGCTATACTCATCTAGCATTGTCCTAGCCATCTCGACTAGGGTCCTGTTCTTCCTCTCCACAACGCCATTTTGTTGAGGGACGTGTGGAGAAGAGAACTGATGCTCAATACCGCGCTCAACACAAAAAGAGGCCAAAGAAGCATTCTTGAACTCCGTGCCATTGTCACTGTGGATCGCTCTCAAGGAACCAGGAAGTTCAAAAGCCAAACGAAGAACAAGATCATGATAATGATCAAAAGCCTCATCCTTCGAAGCAAGAAAGAACACCCAAGAGTATCTCGAAAAATCATTAACTATGACAAGAATGTACCATTTGTCACCGATTGACCGAACCCTAGCGAGACCAACAGTATCCATATGAAGCAACTGTCCCGGTCCATCAGTCATGACCATAGTCAATGAAGGGTGTGAGGCGGCAACTTGCTTGCCATGCCTACTGAGGCGCATCTGACATCCTTGAGCGGTTTGAGTTTAGGCAAACCTCTCATGAGATCAAGGCCGCTAACTCACGTCAGATGATCAAAACCAATGTGCCCCAAACGTCGGTGCCAAAGCCAAATATCAGAAGAAGATGCAATTAAACATTTGAGAGATCCAGCAAGATATTCAGAAAAATCAGCTCCAAAAATTCTACCAACTCTAGAAATCCCAAAAACAAGCTCACCGGCAGAATCAAGCACACGACAGGTATTTTTTTTAAAACGAGTTTCGTAGCCATCATCAAGAAGCTACGAAACAGAAAGCAAGTTGTACCTTAGCTTGTCCACAAGAGCGACATCCTTGAGAATGAACTTGTTGTTCACCCTGATCGATCCAGTTCCTTCGATCCACCCTTGTGTATCATCTCCGAAGGTGATGAAGTCATCACCCTTCGACCGCGTGAAGGAAGTGAACCATCTTAAGTCTCCGGTCATGTGGCGTGAACAGTGAGTCGATTTAACCACGTGTTCTTCCTCCTTCATGGCGATCTGAAAAATCAAGGCACAAAAGAATGATGTGTCTTATCTCAGGTTAGTTAAAAGCGACTTGGGAACCTAGTACTGAGACACACGTCTGCGAGTAGTATGCAAAGCAGAAGTGCTATCCTTGATTTTATTAGAAGTTCTATTATGAGCAATGGTTACTTTAACATGAGAAGCATCCTGTCTAGGAACATGATGAGCATGTGAAACAAATCCTAGTCCAGGTTTCTTATTTTCTAAGTGACCATGTCTCATAAAAGATCTAGGTAGATGAGATGAAAATCTAGCAATATTTCTCCTAGTATTTTTCAACCTACGCCAACAGAACTCTACCAAATGTCCACTCTTCTTGCAATAGGTGCAATGGTATTTGGTACCACTGGGAGAAGCACATTTTGCCTCAAAAGAAGGTTGGACAAACCCTGCATATTTAAAAACAGTTTTTGCAGGTTCGGTTTTGAATTCAACTAAGTCATTTTCCAAGACCTGAATGACATTAGGCTTGGATATGTCCTAGGCAGAGTTGTATCCTAAACCTTGCTTCTTATAAGGAGTTTTAGACGTGTCCAGAATCATGTTTAACTGTTTCTTACCTTTAGAAAAAATTTCTAAAGTGTCCTTAAGGTAAGCATTTTCTTTCCTAGAGTTAACACATGATTCACAAGTCTTGGCCTTAATGGCTCTAGCATGTTTCTCCTTAAGATGAGCAACTTCAAGCTTATAGGCTGCACAAGAGGCACAAGGTGTAGACTCAATTGTGTCCTTAATCTTGGCATATTTAGCTCTAACTGCTTCTAAAATGTCCTTGACTTCATGTTCACGTTCTATGCAGAAAGAGCAAAAGCTAGATTTAACATTCCCTGAAGCATCCAACTTGCTAGACTCTAAGCATTTTTCACAGGGAGCAGATTTA
Source organism: Phyllostachys edulis (assembly GCA_036346405.1). Classification (NCBI taxonomy): domain Eukaryota; kingdom Viridiplantae; phylum Streptophyta; class Magnoliopsida; order Poales; family Poaceae; genus Phyllostachys; species Phyllostachys edulis. Next base: position 21,850,028 of record CM070557.1, on the reverse strand, counting down.
ACATCAGTTAGCTCAGTCCTAACATTTTCAAGTTGATGCACAGCAATATCATGAGCAGATTGTAGTTTAGCAAATTCAGAATGTAAAGCATGGCAAGAGTAACATTCATCAGATTCAAGAGTCTTAGCATTTGTAAGTTCTAATGTCAAATTATCTACTTGTGACTCTAAGTCCTTGTTCCTAGCCATGGTAAACTCTAAGGCCTTATCCTGACTCATGAGTTGCTCAAACATGTCATCGCATCTAGCAGAAAGAACATCATAGGAAGGAGGTACCTCATCATTGTCATTGATGTCGACGATGTCGGCCATAAAGCACATGCCGGTGAAGTCCTTGGCCTTCCCTTTCTTGTCTTGAGGGATCTCCTCCTCCTTGTCCTCCTCACTCCCGGAGTCCACATCGCTCATGGATTGATCTCCAAAAGCGGCAAGGACTCGGTGAGCAGCCTTCATGAGCTTGGCAGCATCATACTTAGGCTTGCCCCCTTGAGGCTTCTTCCAGGCAGGCTTCTCATCCTTGCGGTTGCCCTAACCTTTCAGCTTGGGGCAGTTTGCCCAGATGTGATATAGCTCTCCACACTCATAGCATGTCACAGGGCCACCTCTCTTCTTGTTTCTAACATTGTTATATGCCCGTGTGACTTTCTTGACTAAAAGAGCTAAATCAGCTTCAGGAAGACTCTCAAACTCTTCTCCTTGAACAGCAGATAAACACGCAAGAGAAAAACTAGAAGAAGACTCAGAAGAACCATCAGGAGTCCCTTTGAGAGGATCAGCCACCAAAGCCATGTTATCCTTCTTAGGAAGGCTACCTCTCTTGATCTCATGAGTTTTGAGCTTGCTATAAAGCAGCTCCAAAGTGAGAGTAGAGAGATTGACGTTCTCCTCAATGGCAGTAGCCTTGATCTCCCACTCCTTGGTGTTGATTGCAGCCAAGAGGTGGGTGGCATTCTCAGATTGAGAGTACTCAATGTCAATAGCTCTCATCTGATTGATCACCTTGTTAAAGTGAGTAAAAACGTCATCGATGTCTCACTAGGACGCATCTCGAATTTGTTATACTCTTGCTTGTAGACCGTCTGGCGCACTTGCTTGATCAGGGACGATCCTCATGGTAAGTTTCGAGGTGTGTCAAATCTCATGTCTTGATGCAAGGTTGCAAATCCTATCGTACTCTTGCCTACCAAGTCCAAAGCATATAGAAGGTTCTTTGCCTTGTTGTTGTTAGCCAAGAGGGCTGTTGAAGCCGGCGTAGCAACTTCGGGCAAAACAAGCGGGGCTCGAACAACCTCCCATATAGCTTGTCCTTCGCTCTCAAGGAAAACTCGCATGCGGTTCTTCCAATAGGCATAGTCGAGCCCATCGAAGACATGCGGCTTGGTCGAGTACTTATCCATCGCTAAGTTCAGTGACCGGTTAAGATTAAGATTGAACTAACCGGGCTCCAATACCACTTGTTGGACCAAAAAGGCGACTAGAGGGGGGTGAATAGGAGCACGATCTCTTTTTCACCTTGATCGAATTCAAAATGATTTAAAAGCTATGAAAATCAATATACAAGCACAGTGGAAGACTTGTATTGAATCCAATCAAAACCCCGAAGCAAATAAACCAAAAACATAAAAACTCAAAACCTAAATGTGTTGGGCAGTCTGACCTCCAACTAGAAATCGGTTTGACCTTTGGAAATCCGTTTGACCTCTCAATACATGGCGGTCAGACCTCTAGACCAATGAACAGTAAAATCAGCCCGAAAACCAAAACTCAAATCGGTCTAACTTTTGATCCGTAAGGCCAAACTCCACGAAATTTGAGACACACATTCTCTAAGATATTAGGAACCTATTCCAATCAAAGATCGCAGAGATCCATGCCATAGTTCCTATCTTTTTCAGTTTGAACGAAGTGTGCACCAAAACCGAGTCAAAATCAAAATATGATCTAGAGACTTGCTCGTGGGTGATTAATGATCAAGATGATCCTAGATGGGTTCTCACATGTCACAACAAGTTAGATCATGGCAAGAGAACAAGCAAAAATTCGCGGATCAAAGAAAGACCACAAATCACTAAATAGAGAGAAAGAAAGCAAATAGACTCATCTTTGAGGGAACTTTCTTTGGATTGATTTGATATGGTATTGGTTTATAGACACTCCATCAATGGAGGGCAAAGACTCAATACATGAGCACGAAATCAAATCCAACTCTCTAGAATCCTAACCTCCACTAATCCTCTCCCTAAGCAAACTAGGGTTTCAAGCACAATGAAAGGGTTGGAGGAGGTGCAGCCACCTCTCTCCTCTATTTATAGTGGAGGCTTAGACCTTCTAGAAGCATTAACCCTAATGGGCTCCCGTTAAGGCCCAACACAAACGGGTCAAACACGCACGTATTTTAAAGCGTCGTCTTCATCTCCTCTTGACCTAATCCACTTCTCCACGCACCGTCTTGCGCCGAGGGTTGGCAAAAAGTCACCAAGGCGGTATTTGGTAATATCACCAAAATACCCCTTCTCGATCTTTTTCGAAGACCGAGTCCTATCTTCGTGAAGCACCTCCCATGCTTCGCCACGTGTAGGTTGATCCAGCGGCTCTCATTATATCGGCAAGTCTCTCCCATCCGACTCCCACCGAAACCACCATGGCACTTGCACCGACCCCCCGCCGCTTGATCCAACCCGTTGCACCGAACTGCCCGTTCGGTCACCTTTGTCCCTCTTGTGCCATACTTGACTCCATTGACCTCACCCGCCATCCCCGATCGTTCTGGACCTCAGCTCTCCAAACTTAGTCCCGATCATCCTCGCTGTTGACCGTCATTGACCTCCAAGCAACCTGCACATCAATAAACAAAGAAATCGAATTCGGGAACATGTTCTTCACAACTTGACCCACACTAGTCAAAACATGCATCATGCAACACATATGCCATGAAACCCATGAACTTGACCTAACCCAACAATCATCGTCACTAGTTGACCGATGAAACAAACCAAAACCGGTCAGACTGCCACTTTGGCCAGTCTGACCGCCCCCTGGTCGGTCGACCACCACCTATTGGCCGGTCTGACCGCCAGTTGGGACTTAGCCAAATTTCCTTCCTGAAAATCCGAAACCTACTGGAATTTTCAAACCAATAGAACTTTTACCTGGAAGCCCCAAAAATTATGAGACAAAGTGAAGTAGAATCTACTCTCTTGCCTACACCCTCTATTTTTGGCCTAGCTCCAAAACTCAACATCACCTTGTGGCCGGTCTGACCGATTTCCGAACGCCGGTCTGACCCCCACTCTGGCCGGTCAAACCGCCACTCTAGTCGGTCAGACTGCCACCTGCCTGGCAGTACAAAGAACTTTGCCGAAAACGCGTGATTCGATAAACCTTTAATGCCATTACCAATTGTAACATCATCCTAAGATCTCAGGCATATCCCTATAGTATCCACAAGTTGCATACATGATGACATATCAGTGAATGCTCATATAAGGTTCAAGGGGAAATATTTTGTGATACCTTCAGGTTGTTGGATCTGAAGAAGTATAAACTGATTTTAGGGTTGGGGGGGGATTTATCAGCATAGTCCTGTAGCTATTAACTTGAAGACTAAAAAGTTGACTACTATGAAAGAGGGAACTTGTAACGTCCCAAAATTTGGCTTTTCAAAAAACGTTTGAGTAGTTTAGGTCCCTAGAAAATTTCACCAATTTTATTTGAATTAATAAGCTTAATTGGGAATTTTCCTAAATTAAAAATATTTAATTTGACTAATCTAAACATAAATTAAATAAAAACCTATATTATTTAGCTTCCTTTTGTTTCAAGGAATTTTTTGGGTATTTTCTAAGATTTTTCCGGATTTATTTGCTATTTATTTGGTCTTCTTGATTTTCGGTCTTTTTTTTTAATTCCGAATTTCCAATTCTATTTCTCTCCTTGACATGTGGCTGCTACAGTACGACACATGGTTACTGTTCATATTCACCCTCCAACTGGACGGAGAGCCTCCCGAGCTTGTACGTTTCAACTGAAAGCTACCAAAATTCATATCTTCTTCCTCGGTGTATATAAAAACAAACCGATCGCGTCCAAACGTTCGTCTTGATCTCCTCTTTCAATCCCCCTAAATTGGTTTCCTCTGAATCGATCTACTTTCATCACAATCTCCAAAAAACCGATCTCCTACCGAAGGTCTTCTCCATCGAGTTGCGCCTTCATCCGACGTCCTCCGACCGAACCGTCTGCGGTATTGAGTTCGTGTCGACGCGTTCTACGTCATACTTTCATCCTCTTTGCCTGAAGACCATTGGTTCACCGTCAGCCATGTCGAGCCATGTCATTGAAATGCGTACGTCGAACGCCATGCCTCCTCAGTGAGTTTTTCCAAAATCCGATCGCACCATCTCGTGCCCCTCGTCAATACCTATTTTTCCCATCTTTTATATTCAAGTTTCATCCACCGTGCGCTGAGAATCGAGTGTTCTCTCCTGTTGTCCATCTCCCTTCTCCGACCAATTACTCTGCAACTGTTGATCCCCTGCCTTCAACTTCACCACCGTTGGGTTCGCGTCGCCGCATTCTACGCTGTACTCACCTCCCTTTTTGTAGAGCGTAGCCCGAAGTGGTGCGCACTCGTGAGGCCGCCACCATTGCTGTTCTTCACCTCGCTGCTAGCGCATGCGGCGGTTTCTCGATGTCTAGACCGCATCACCATCTCCACCTCATCATTGCCGTTCTGTTTTGCCCCTTCGCCAGAGCCGCTTCGCCTTCGTTCGTTGTCACCTTGCGCATGAACCGACAGCATGCTCCAGTTTCTTCTCGGAAACCAACGTGGTCTTCCCTATTGGTTTTATATGTGCATTTCCTTTTGTCTATTGCTCATTTCCTTTTGTCTATTGCTCTGATGTGTGGAGCCAAATATCTCTTCGCTTTCTATTGGTTTTCTAATACCTGCTTTGCTTAGTGTCAAAAATCCATGCCGCCACCTTGCCCAAGAACAAGCCGTGCACCTTCCTCTATTCTTCTCTAGACTTTCTCTATCCAGTTTCTTCTCTAGTTGTTTTCTCTGTCTTTCTTTGCCTCCTTTTATCTATGAAGAATGGGCCCATGTGTCATACAAGAGAATAAATATCTCCTCTCACTTACATGTAAACCCCACATGCCATCCGCCCAATTAAAAACCATAAATATTTCTCTCTTACATGTGGTCCCCACATATCAGTCAACCCTCAGTCAAACCCTAGTATATGAGCTTGGTCCACCGTGGACTAGCATATCTCTATGGACCTGGTCCATAGACCAGTGGCCCACATGTCAACCACTAATTCTATCTTCGGGAATTAATTTAATTCTTGAGAAAATCCTTTTATCTCATTGGTCCTACATGTTGCTCTCTCTACCTTTTTCTGGAATTATTTTAATTCTAGAAATCCATAAATATCAGTTGGTCCCACATGTCATATACTCAGTCATTTTCTAATATTTTTGGAATAGAATATTTTGGGAATATTCCACAGACTCCAATTGTCAGTTTCTCTTTCCCTTTTCCTTTTTCATCGTTTCATGTGAATTTCAATCTTCTGAGATCTCGTCACTACTACAAAAAGGCTAATACTGGACGCCTCATCACAGACGGTTGATCAAAACCGTCTGTATTACATGCAATCACAGCGGTTTTGGTTTAGAGACCGTCTGTGTTACTGGCTGCGCTAAAAACCGTCTGTGAAGAGGTAGTATCACAGACGGTTCATGTTGAAAACCGTCTGTGAAGTATCACAGAAGTTCTTGTTAATAACCATATGTGATAATTCTACATATCACAGACGATTTTCAACAAAGAACCGTCTATGAAACATCACAAGCGGTTCTTAACAATAACTGTCTGTGATATTACCACATATCACAGACGGTTTTTTGTTATAACCATCTGTGATAATATTGCTACAGCCCGATGCGTTTCTTCGTCGCCGATGCGTCTCTTCGTCGCCATCCGCTTCGGCTCTCCGATGCGTCTCTTCATCGCATCGATCCGCTTCGGCTCTCCGATGCGTCTCTTCATCTCACACTCCGAATTTATACCTTGTTTTATAAAAAGGATCATCCGCCATCGAAGATGATCATCCCCACATACTTATAAAAAAAATAGAAATGGTTGCCTCTTCCTTGTCGCCGGCATTGATGGCCTACCTGGCCGCACTGTACAAGCACCTCTCTCGTTATACATTGAACCGTGCTGCGAAAGAACACTGTTTCAACAGTGTCTTCACTCCTATGTCGGCCGAGAATTTGCCGGAGCAGGTGACGGCCACCTTCCGCCGTCTTGACATCCTCCTCCGCCGCGTCTTCCGGGTGATCTCCCACTTTCGGCGAGTTTATCGCGTCATCTACGTGGTCCTCCAAAACGACGTTGCACGTCTCTAGGAGACTTGACGTCACTTGGACTACGTAATCGAGGCGGCAGGCGACCGAGTTGACCAGGCTGAGACCCCTCAAACAAGGAAAGAGAGTCTATGGGCTCAATTCTTCTTGGTTCAACGATCGAGGGTCTTGGGAGACACTTTCGAGCGAGGCGTCGTCGGGTGGGCGATATTCGAGCTTCGTTAAGCTAATGATCAGGAACCGTCCGATGCCGACACCGTCGTCTATGAAGTATTGAAGACGGAGATAGCAGCCTACCTCCGCCACTAGAAAAACTATGTTTATTTATCGGTTTCTATATTTTTTAATCTTTTTATGTTTAATCGCCATTTGTTTGGCCATATGAAAATTCAAAATGAAAAAAAAGTTTGGAGGTGAAGTTACTATATTAATTATATGTTGAATTATTAATATATATATATATATATATATATATATATATATATATGTGTGTGTGTGTGTGTGTGTGTGTGTGTGTGTGTGTGTGTGTGTGTGTGTATCGAGAGGCGGTTTTGTGGAAAAAATCTAGTTTGGAGGTGAAGTTACAATTAATATTAATTATATCGAGACGGTTTAGTGGAACAAATTAATTAATTATATATATATATATATATCCGATCTATGATATATATATATATATGTATGTATGTATGTATATATAGTTAAAGCAAATTTTCAGCAGTATTTAAATGACAAAATTGACATATAAACATGTAATTTCTTTATGTCATGTAAGTGTATATACAAGATAAATATACTTGAGAAAAACCATATCACAAACGGTTTCACATTGGAACCGTCTGTGATATGGGACATATCACGGACCCATATCACGGACGGTTCCATTATGGAACCGTTTGTGATAATTATCACTAACGGGTCCATAATAGAACCGTCTGTGATAAGTCTCTTTATTAGTAGGAGCCCGACCGCTAGGGTATGCGCACGCCCTAACTCTCGTCACTCCCCAGCGCCGCTAGGGTTTGTGCCCTCCCTAACTCGTCACTCCCCAGCGCATTTACTCTCGTCCGTTCCCCTCCCCACCTCGATGCTGCCACCCGACTCCGTCGCCGTCGCCGCAGGTTGTGACATCACTCTGCACTGCACAAGACACTCGTACGATAGTAGTGTCTTCTTGTGCAGTTTTAGGGTCGTGCCACAACTACGGTGACGCCGCCACCTAAGCCACTAGGCTTGGCCCCGCGTGTCGCCTGCGCCACCATGGCTTGGTTCTCCTGCTCGGCCTCCTGCGCTCGGGCCCTGGCCGGGCTTTGCTTTCCCCATCCTCCCTCTATTCTCCTCTAGATCTGTTAGCTTAATGTCTTTTGTTGAGTTTGATTTTTATGCTTGAGCCTTAAGTTGTGTCCTGATGTTTGTGTGAGTTATGCAAGGTGAAGGAGATGGATGAGGGTTGTGCTAGTGGTGGGGTCGCCGCCGTGGTTGCGCTGTACTGAGGTATCACCCTACCTCACCACTCTCTGTCTCTACCCCCCTTGCTCTGTGATGAAAATAGCTAGTGCTCTGCGATGGATGCTGAGGGCTACTACTGGTGTGGTGGGTTTGGACACCCTTGGTCTTGTTGTCTTGCTGTTGAACTGCTCAATGATGTTAATAGTCTTATGCTAAAATTGAATTGATAATTAGTTCATATTAATAGCCCCCTTGCTCTGTGATGTAATGATGTTAATAGTCTTATGTTGTCTCTCGCCATTCATTTCACCTCTTGTGTCTCAAGTACGTCCTACCATTCTATTCATAATCTCTTTTCTATAAAGTCTCCAAGCGGTGGTTGCTTGTGCCATTAAAAAAGGCATATATATATATATATATATATATATATATATATATATATATATATATATATATATATATATATATATATATATATATATTAGTAGTCTGACCACTTTAGGTAGGGAATTAGTCCCATGACATGAGAAGGATGAGGCAGTATCCATGGGCAGCCTTATTGAGCCCCTGCAAGTTTAAAAAGTATGGATGCAAGGAGAGCGTCAGGACATGCAATTACCTGGATGTTGTCGATAGGTAATTGGACATCGCTATGTTTAGAAAGTGACGTTGATGCGCAGGTACTCCGACTGGGAAGTGGCATCATCTATCAGCAACCAACAATTCTTGAGCATGTAATCGTCTTTAAACCCAACAAGAACACCAAGCAACAAGTTGAGAATTCTTTTGAAATGTGAGAATGGTTGCTTGGTGTTCTTGTTGGGTTTAAAGACGATTACATGCTCAAGAATGGTTAGTTGTCGATACATGATGCCACTTCCTGCCGGAATACCGTCTGCCCACGCCACTTTCGAGCATAGGTCCAATTACCTATTGACAACATCCGTAATTGGATGTCCCGACGATCTCCTTGCATCCATACGTTTTAAACTTGCAGGGGCTCAATGAGGTTGCCCGTGGCTACCGCCTCATCCTTCTCATGTTGTGTGGACGATCCCCAAAGTGGCCGAGAGACTACTTAACAATATATATGTATATATATATATATATATATATATATATATATATATATATATATATATATGATGCCGATTTAATGGCACAAGCAGCCACCGCTGGGGCTTTATAGAGAAAAGTCATCACAGACGGTTTGACCACAAACCGTCGTGATAAGTACATATCACGGACGGTTTGTGGCTGAAACGTGCATGTATCATGACGGTTTCATCCACAAACCGTCTGTGATATGTACTTATCACGAGCGGTTCTCGATTAATAATAAATGCGTGAAAGTATGCATCACGACGGTTTAAAAAAATCGCGTGATGACCTCATGTCATCATCGACCCATAAACTCGAGCGGCTCATGAAACCGTGCGTGATGACGTTTTGAACTATGCTCGTGAATACCTTTTTTGTAGTAGTGCGTTCTCCTCCGCACGAACTCCGATTGAACCCATTCAAGTTTCTAAATTCATCTAAATTCAATATCTACCTTCCAGTGCCATTCAATTTCAATTTGGAGTTTATTTGATTTGTCGTTTTAAATTTTATTTGTTTTGCGCTTTCTTTCTGGATCAGACGTCGAAGTTCTGGAATCGTCCGAAGGAGATGAAGGTCAAGGAAGTAAAAGATTGAAGATAAAATAAGATCATTATTGCTATAGCAAGGCAAGTTGTACATTTGATCATATTGAACCCAGTTTTCTAAAATTACATTGATTCAAATTATTGCATTTTACTTTAAGTATTTATTTAAATGCTTTGGGATTAGCTATGCCAATTTGATTATATCCACCTTGCCTATTGTATTAACCTAATATTTTGTCATCCTAATTTGGTTAATTATTAGTTAGTAGTATCATAGCACCAACGTGGGTTGGTTAGATACGAATAGTCTGCTTAGCCAGGCAACAAGTCATTCATTGTCATCTGAGTTGCAAATATAAACTTGACTAAGTGATTATGGAACTTTGTGTAAAATTGTGTGCAATGTGTGCTATTATTCGTTGATGGCATGTGTTGCACTTAACCAACATGGTGGGAAAAGATTTAGACTGTGGCGAGTGGTGGAAACTCTGTGATATGGTGGAGCTCCGCGCTTGGGATATATGAATTATGGTTACTTAGTTAGAAATTGGCAGTCTCGCCTTGGTCAATTAAGGACTTAACTTTGTGCGCCATTAAACTAGGGCTTATCGTACAACCACATGCCTGGTATGGGACAGACCTAACTTAGTAAGTTATGGAATCTCGACATTGACTACTCAGGTAGTAGGTTAAGCTTTGTGCTAGGGTGGAGATGTGTTTCTGTCTCCATAGCGATTCACATTTATGAGCGGTTCACCGTCTTCAGGTCCAACGATGTGCAACGGGTTAATTTCCTGTGCGAGCGTTGGTGCCGTCAGTAAAACACAACAGGAGTGTCAATGTTGGAGATGAAGTTTCGGAATGGTTTTGTTGTGATCAGCTCTGATCCAGTTAATTGCATCTTATTGGTAAAGTGTACAACCTCTGCAGAGTGTAAAACTATTCGAATAACCGTGTCCGCAGTCATGGACATGCTCGGGGATTTCACACTAGGGGTAGATTTTCATAAAAACAATTGGGAAGGGGCAGCTGTGTGATTTAGTTCGTATGGCTATGTGAAATAAATTAATTAGGCTTTGTGTCTTTTGTGAAAACAATTGTTAAACTATTATTGTTTATTTGTTTTGAATTGCGCTTTCAATCTATTACTTGTATTCAATTGCAAATGCAGCTTTATTGCAAAATAACCACAGAAGCCATTTCTTTTGGAATAAGCCATCATGTATAAATTGCATTATATGGTGCAACTTGTTGAGTACGGCTGTGTATTTAATCTTGCTATAATCATTTAGATAAAGTGGATGAATCGTCGGTCAACAAGGTCTACTTCAAGGATCATGGAGAACTAGGTCGTACTACCCCAGCCGATTTTATGTGGGCATACGGATGGGCTTCACTGAAGTTATTATGTTACCTTCCACTGCATCTTATTGAGCTATTCACCTTCTAAGGCATGAATTGTAAGCTTTGACCTTAAAGTCGTTACTTTGATAATGATTGTTATTTGCCTATTTATTAGTCGTCTTTGTATATGGAAATGATATTTTATCGATGTTGCCACTATGTGCACTAGCGTGATCTTGGACTAGTGCAGTATACACAAAGGGTCTCGAATTGCATTTTTGGGTCTCGATAGAACTCAGGCCATACTTTTCCAAATATAACTCAAGCAAGTGAGTCAAGAATGTTGGGTTCAAAACAAACTCAAAAACTGATATGCAAGGGGGCAATGGGATTTGTATTGATGGCTAGCCTAGCACAGTCAGATCAGTGCCAAGAGGAGAAAACAAAAGCAATACCAATTGAGATAGGAAAGATACTAATTCAGTATCAAGAAGTTTTTTAGGAACATACTAGGCTTCCACCAAAAAGAAATTGTGACCATGCTATACCCCTGAAGGAAAATTATGAACCACCCAACATCAGGCCATACAGAGTTCCACACCTACAGAAGGAAGAAATGGAGAAGCAGGTTAAACAATTATTGGATTCTGCAGTTATCAAACCAAGTGAGAGTCCATATGCATCACCTGCCATATTGGTTAGAAAGAAAGATGGGTCTTGGAGGATATGTGTTGATTATAGAAGGCTTAATGCATAAATAGTAAAGAACAAATTCCCTATACTAGTGATAGAAGATCTTCTTGTTGAACTGAATGGGGCTACCATATTCTGAAAGTTAGACCTCAGGTCAAGTTATCACCAAGTGAGGATGAAGGAGGAAGATATACACAAAACTGCTTTCAGGACTTATTTTGGTCACTATGAATACTTTGTGATGCCTTTTGGATTATCTACTGCTCCTACAACATTCTAGTCTCTTATGAATTCAATCTTTGCTCAGCATCTGAGGAAGTTCATTCTAGTGTTTTTTGATGATATATTGGTTTATAGCAAAAACTTGCAAGAGCATGTGCATCACCTGATCATGGTATTGTAGATACTAAAGAGGAATCATTTGTATGCCAAGATGAGTAAATGTGTGTTTGGTGTGGATCAGGTAGAGTACCTGGATCATGTGATTCATGCAAATAGGGTATCAACCAGCCTAGAAAAGATTACTGCAGTTCTAGAGTGGCAGACACCACAAAACATAACTCAACTGAGAAGTTTTTTTTGTGTTTAACTAGGTACTACAGGAGGTTTGTCCAAGATTATGGCAAGATCTGTAGACCATTACATGATATGCTTAAGAAGAATTGTTTTCAACAGGATGATCTTTAGGATGAAGCATTTAAGCAATTGAAGCATTGTTTGGTCACTACCCCAGTTCTTGCATTACCATATTTTCATGAATCTTTTGTATTGGAAACTGATGCCAGTGGTAGTGGCATTAGAGCTGTACTCATGCAAAAGGGCAGGCCTTTGGCTTATTTCAGCAGAGCTCTGGGAAAAAGATCAGTTGCACTCTCTACTTATGATAAAGAGGCAATGATTATTTTGGAAGCATTGAAGAGGTGGAGGCATTATTTTTTAGGTAAACAACTGTTATAAAATCAGATCAAAATAGTCTAAAGTACACCACTGAACAAAGAATTTCAAAGGGAATCCAACACAAATTAATGCTCAAACTTCTGGAATTCAATTATACTACTAAGTATAAGAAAGGAAAAAGATAATAAATTGGCTTGATGCTTCATCTAGAAGAGAGCACTGCATGGCAATCTCTATGGTAGTACCAGCATGGATTGAGGAGGTCGAGAACAGCTATCAGGATGACCAACATTGTAGAGAATTACTGGAGCAATTAATCATTGATGAAAATGCAGTACCTTCCTATTCCTTGCGTGCTAGAATCTTGAGATATAAAGGAAGACTGCATGTTGGGGCCAATGTTACTATGAGACTCAAGATAATTGAATCAATACATGCTTCATCTATTGGTGGTCACTCTAGCAAGAGGGCTACATATTAGAGAGTGAAGAAAATGTTCTATTGGCCTGGGCTAAAGAAATTAGTGGAATCTTATGTTCAAGAATGTGCAGTTTGTCAAAGATCCAAAGCTGAACATTGTCACTATCTTGGATTGCTAAGCCCTTTACGTAATCCTAATATGGCTTGGACTCACATTTATATGGATTTCATTGAAGGACTTCTAAAATCAAATGGCAAAGGGGTCAAATTAGTAGTGGTAGACGGATTCACCAAATACTCCCACTTCATAGCCTTCGCTCATCCCTATTCTGTATAGACAGTAGTGCAAGCTTTCATTAACAATGTATTTAAGCTTCATGGGTTCCCTACTACTATAGTCTCAGACAAAGACATGATTTTTACAAGTAAGTTGTGGCAAGAAATCTTCAAATCCTTGAAAGTGAAGTTGAGGTTTAGCACAGCCTATCATCCCCAAACAGATGGACATACCGAGAGGGTCGATCAGTGTTTGGAATCATACTTGAGGTGCATGGCTTTCAATAAGCCTAGAAGGTGGTACTACTGGTTGTCATTGTCTAAATAATGGTACAATACTACCTACCATACATCTCTGCAAATTACCCCTTTCCATGTTCTGTATGGTTTTCTTCCTCCCTTAATCAATACCCCTTTCCATATTCTGTATGGTTTTCTTCCTCCCTTAATCAATGACATATCAAAATTCCTGGACTTGAGGATGAAGAAGCAAGATATTTCTTAGCTGAGAAGGAGACAATGTTGCAACATCTAAAGGATAATTTGACTCAGGCTCAGAATAGAATTAAGATGTGCTGACAAACGGAGATCTGAAAGGGAATTTCAGGTGGGGGATCTTGTGTATTTGAGAATGCAACCGTATAGATTGGCTGAATTTGGGCTGAGGCACTCATTAAAACTCACCACCAAGTATTTTGGGCCATTCAGAGTGATGTAGAGAATCGGCAAGGTGTCATATAAATTATAATTGCCGGATGGTGTGGGCATTCACCCAGTTTTTCATGTCAGTCAACTGAAAAAACATATTGGTCCCAATGCAATCCCTAGTCCTGATCTTCCAATGGTGGGCAAAAATGGCAAGGTTAAAATTGTTCCTATATTGGTGATGGAAACTAGATCATGTCCCAGGAATCGAAAGTTGATTGCTCAATGGTTGATTCAATGGGAAAGATTAGCTCCAAAAGACGTTACTTGGGAGGATGCTGACTTCATTAAAGAAACTTTTCCAGACTTCTACCAGGAGTCAATTTGAGGTTGGTTTCCTAAAGCAAATCCTTAAGGACAAGGATTTATTTGAGCAGGGAGCAATTGTCAGGAACTGAAAAAGAATACTGAAGTGCAAAGGTTATTTCAATTAGGAGGAAGACAACGATTTGGTGACTTATGAAGATCCAACAGAGGAGATCGTCCCATAACCCTTTAAAGGAAGATCCACGACTGAGTTTCGTTTCGGTCTTTACTGTGCATTTCAGACAGCATCTATCATTCTTTGTTAGGTAACACTGTAGTTGTCATTTGGTTTCATCTGGGGGTAAAATCCCTCTGTAAGGGCTATAAGGCTCGAGGTTGTTCGATTAGTTGGTTATCGCAAATATTATCTCCATGTTTAGCTTCTAGATAGCTCGTAGTTAGCATCTGTAAGGCTACTTTCCCCTTTTACCGAATCTGGGTTGAAATAAGAGATTTAATCCCTTCGCGATTTTTGAAGTTTTGTTTGCGATTTCTGAAGATCTTGTTAGGAGGTCCATCACATCCATGTAGACCCAAGGGAAATCAAACCGACGGTGAAAAAGGAGGAGGGGAGGCGGAAGGGGTGGCCACACTGGGTATGGGGCGGCAGCGGCAGGGAAAAGGGTGCGGCGAGGCGGTCCACCGCTGGCCGCTGATGGTGGAAGTGGGGGCAGGGGAGGGGGAGGGGGAGGGGGAGGGGGAGGACAAAACAATGGCGACAGCAATAGGCTCCCCTTTGTCTCTACACGTGACCACATGTGGAGGGGCGGAGGTAGTGCGTGGGAGCACAACACCCAGATCCAACCAGGACAACGCAAGCATCCGACGCCCCAAGGAGCGCACGTGGAGAGCAGGAAGGTGCACCTGAGAACCCTGCATGAAACTCAATCGGACGGCAACCGCAGGGGGGGGGGGCGGCGAGCAACACGATCAGACAAATAAGAAAAAAGTACACGTGGGCCCCATGAATTAGCTCCCTTTCAGCCTCCTTTTATAAATAAGGATGCCCACATAACAGAACTACAGGCTGCCTGATGAATGAAAACTGAAACTAATTCCCACATGACTACAAGATGTAACATTTCAAGCTGAGTCAATTGTTAGTAACCTGATCAGCCCACGTAACAGAACTACAGGCTGCCAGATGAATGAAAACTGAAACTAATTCCCACATGAATACAAGATGTAACATTTCAAGCTCAATTGTTAGTAACCTGATCAACCTACTTGAATTAGTGAATTAGTGACCTGGTGTTTTTGAAATGGAAGCCTTGTCACGATGGATGCTTTTAGGCCATGCTCGATGAGTGACGTACACAATCAGCCCATCATTCACTTTGCAGCCTCATCAACCTCAGAACACTTAATAAACTTGTTGCTTGATCGATTTTGAGCTCCACGGTCGCAGCACAGTAGGAACTCAGATTACGTTTAGAGAAAGCGGTTTCTAGGCCTTGACGGTAAACAATTTTGGGAACATAATTCGGATAAAATAGTTTAGAATCAACTCAGCCATAACTGCAGCAAAATCAGACATCAACAGCTCAAATCTACTTGACTTTTACTTTGATTGATCCTAACATACAGCTTTTAAACTATAACAAGCTGCCTAGTTGCTACGACAAATGCCCAGTACCACAACACGAACAAAAGGACAACATTTTCTACTTTTCTTGTATGCGGTGTTGCTGTTCATTTCTATTCTGGTCTTATGAAATCATGAAACTATATACAATTCTAGGTTACATGAGCTTGTTACTTGTCGCTGTATCACAAGAATTACTCAGATGGAATACTGGTGCAGCACTATTGAAATTGATCCATTCTTCTGGTCTGTCGATTGGTGGTGATGTTAATCCTATCGTCTCGCAGCATGTTCATGCTGGGTGCCAGCAATCTCGTGTAACGATCAAAATACAAAAGCTGCTTCATGAGAAGAGCAAATTCCCGAGGAAATTTCAGCCCATACGACTCGCTCACTCTCACCTGGGAGATGCAACAACATAAATGTCAGTTCTATTTTTCTTCTTTTCAAAAAACAATTTATACTGCCTGGCAACATTTACAGTGGGACAACTGTTTGGATCAAATCCTCAATTGTACTAATCAAATTTCAAACAGCTCATGCTACAACTTCGAGCACGACTGTCGCAATGGAGCAATATTGATAGATGTTTTCTTGCAAGAAATTGGGCATCTCAGCTTATAATGACAGTCAAGGGAGAACCCAAGCCTTCACAGTCTGGACTGCAAAGCAGAGGACCCCAAGAGCTCCACTGTACAACCCAAAAGATTTCAAAACATCTAGACATCTACATATCAAGGTAAACCAGAAAGCTTCTGTAATAAAGAGTACTAATAGTGGGAGAAATGGCACTGCACAGCTTATTATCCTATATTCCTGTGTAATTATTTGTTTATAGTTCTAACATTATTTGCTCTAGACAGACTCACAAAAGCTTGTAGCTCACCAGATCAAGAAATAGTGCATTCATCTGCCTCTCGTCGACAACAACATTAGCAGACACAGCTGTAGCATCAGGATCTCTTGCTGTTGCGACTATGATTTCAGTATCCATATCCTGCCTCACAAATGGAAATGCATTAGTAAAATAACCTAGTAACCATGGGATGTCCAGTACAATACAAATTAAAGTCGTGAGTACCTCCAGAAATACAAAGCTAGCTACATAAATTACTGCACATAAGTTACCAAATCTGCATCTTAATTGAGATGTAACAACTGTGAGGCAAAATGTTTCTTCATAAGAGTACACCATCCACAATCAATTTGTCAGACAGGACAAAAGGCTGAACAAGCCCTCATAATATCAAATATACTGCTTTTGGGAAACATTACCTGTATTGATGAGAATATCTTTTTCAAGTCCTTTGCAAATTCAATAACATTTATATCCTTCCCTGTAGCACCCATTTCGGAAAGGGCAGATGCCATAGCATTGTAGTCCTCAGTTGCGAAAGAAGCCAAAAAGACCTCCATAGCAGCCCAAGTTCTTGGGGATATTCGACCAACAATTCCTGCAAAGTATTAAGTAATATTACATAATTTTGTTTAGCACTATGTTATGACTAATGAATACAGTAGCAATCAGAAGGCCAGTATGATACCAACAAATAACCTAGAACATTCAAAATTTCAGTGTATAGCAAGTAAAGAATCCACCCTCAATTGTTTGAGGCGATGCATGTTCTGTTACATATACTGTTTAACTGAGCAATAACCAGGCAATATAAAAACAGTTGTAGAAAGGAACTGTTAAAGCATTACCAAAATCAATAAATCCTATGCGGCCATCACGGAGCAACCATAGGTTTCCTGCATGGACATCTGCATGGAAGGATTCACATGAAACCAAGCTTCCAAACCTGCACATTTTGTGCATTTGTCAATATTCTTAAGCCGAGGCTTGACTAATGACATGAACAGCAAAATTATCCAAATCGATGATGTATGATATAACACGACAAAGTGAGGTACTGAGGTGCCTGGTGGAACTTACCAGACATTAAGAGCAGTGACTAAAGTCAACTCAGGATCAGGAACAAGAGACCTTATAGAATCAAGATCAGTGAGCGGAACTCCATACAATCTCTCCATAGTTAAGACACGCCTTGTGCTACAGTGCTGATACACAAATGGAGCTTTGGCCTGCCTGTTGAATCCCATTGCCTCTATATATCTCTGAAAAGCCTCAATATTTGCTGCCTCTTTTCTAAAATCAACTTCTTCAAGCATTGATTCCCTTATGTCCTTGACAATACCTACCTATAATAGAAACTTTTAGTACATAGAACATTTGTTAATTATGTATTCTGCAGTTTGCATTATCTAACTCATTCAATGACATCACAAAATCTGGAAGTCCAAAAACACAGATGAATATGAAAGGCAATTTCAAAATGCTAAATGCACTGCCTCCCCTTCAACAGTAGGAACTAGAAAAGATTCCTTTATTTCTTGTTATAGTGTGAGTTATTACACAGTCAATTCCATCCTGGACACAATCTCAAGATATATAATGCTGCTCATTGTGCTCAATACAGTATACTTATTCTCCGTTCTATTCAATGACTCTACTACACATCTTTTAATTTTCCACGTATTGTTTCATGCACCTAAATGCACCAACTCTAGCACAATGACCAATTTAACGTTTGAACTCAACTACATAATTGTTGGAAAATAAATCCGAACCAATAGTGTTAAAAGTACAAGTATCTTGATTCAGCTGCCAAAATACAAAAGAACGATATGTGCATATAAGCAAGTCTATGGCATGCATTACAAGCTGCAAACAGGAATCAATTTTAAATATACTAGACAAACAGCCTCAAATAAAGGCATCATACTTCAGATTTAGTGAAGTTTGGTCTGTTGAGCTCTAAGAACCACTTCGAACAACTATTGCTCTGTACAAATAAATAAATGAGGTTCACTCCATAAGACTATAATTTTATATTAAAAGAAGAAAAAACAAGAAAGAACCCATGTTCGAATGACAATTTGTTATGCTGTGAAAGAGTCAAGGGTCTACTTGTATATGTAAATAAGGATTAGGAGATTCCTCACCAGTGATGTCCTCTGCAGTTCAGGGTTTAGAAACTCCAAAACACGTGCAACAACATAGATAAAATTCAGATCAGCAACCAAAGTATCTTCAATACCAAGCTTTAGGACTTTAATCACCACATCCTTTTGAGAGCTCTTCAATCTAGCCCCATGAACCTGGATGGTAATAAAGTTATCTCGATGCTTCAATGACAGACTGCACAATGTAATTCAGATGGTCTCAACAGACACCTGTGCTATTGAAGCAGAAGCTATTGGCACTGGATCAATGTATTCGTATACACTGTCCAAAGGCCGCTGCAACTCCTCACGCAATATTGACTCAATTTCATTATATGGGACAGCTGGCGCTCGGTCAAAGCAGTTCTGGAATTCCTCAACATATTCTGCAGGAAACAAACTAGGTGCAGATGCTATGAACTGCACCATCACGCAGTCAGTTGACTATCCAGGCCCAATAATCAGAAATGGTACATGCTTATGAAACCAAAAAATTATTTTGACCCCCTCCCCTCATCCGCACCAAAAGACCACTCCCAAATGATCAAATATTACTATAGCTTGTCATGCGCTACCCTCTGAAATTCCAACCAATGTCTAGTGAGCAACTGAGAACTAAATGGGTTACTAGGGGATATTTTAGTGGCCTCCTTAGTTTCTTCCTTAGAAGGCTGGCATGCGAAATTGCATCCTCAGGTGTACAATCTAGTAGGAGGCTTTCTTTTGTTTGGCACATATAAATAGTTGCTCCAACCAAGAATGCCAAGAATTTCTTTTAGACCACATAGATAATTAAGAATGTTATGAATATTGTGTGTATATTGAAGATGCCCAATGAGTAATATATATAGGAGTACAAGAGGTGTATGACATATACAGATAAGGCAATACAAAAAGATTCCTATCTCTATCTCTAACACCCCCCCTCAAATACAAAGTGTATGCAATAGCATTGCATTTGAAGATGGTTGACACTAAAATATGAATAATCCGAAGTTCGAGTCTTGATAATGTCTTCGTGGCATGTAGCTCTTGAAAAATATGTCGAGTATCAAAAGATCTCTTCCCATCCGGGGTCGTGCAACAGCCCATAAAGCACAAGGTGCAGGGGCTGAGAAAGTCGACCGCGGCAACACGACGAAGAAGATAATAAAACCGACATGAATAGAGAGAGCTGTCGAATCAAGCCAAATAGGAATAGGTGGAAGCATGACAACGTAGATCGAAGTCCAAGACGGCGGTGGCGCGAAAGAAGCGCAGCGGCCTTAGAAACTCGGGGCGGTGGCTAAGAAAGCGGCGGCATCATAACGACTTCTACGATCTGCACACGGCTCAGAAAGAAGAGCGGCAACGGCAGCTGCTGCTATGTATAAGGCAATTCCTATACTTCTATAACTGACAATAAATTTGTGGACTCGCATGGTTTAGACGAACTCAAAAATTTAGTGGTACGATCTTGGGTGGACGCAGCGGAAGTAACGTCACAAAGGAATAAATGACTCAATGATAACTAGCCGCAGATACTAGCAGCAGGAAATCGTATCTCTCCTCCAATCACCAATAGCAAGCACCAGCCCAACGCGAAACAACAGCAATGGCCCGGCCCATAAGTGCACTGCACGCACATGACCCTGCAATTCCCAAATCTGCTATACCAAGAACAAGAGCAGATCATAGGATAGCAGTAGCAGGCCTTAACAAAGCACCAGGATGCAGGCTCTAGTACTCGAACCTCCCACTCCTCCTATCCAACCCGACCCAAATCCTCGTCACCCTCATCACCTTCCTCACCCTCGTCAAACTCAGCACCAACCACAATAGCAGACGGCGAGGAAGTCAACCGGTGGGAGCAGTGCGGCGGCGCCGAGGAGGCCGAGGGACACGGAGCCGATGCCGATGCCGATGCCAAGGGAGAGCGGCGGCAGCCCAGGCGGAGCCGAGGCATGGTGCCTCAGCGGCGCTCCAAGAAAGGCGGCGGCGCTGCCTACGGCTGTAGCTTGGTGATGCAGAGGAGCCCAAGGCGAAGGAGACGACGAAGCAGAGCCGGGCAGCGCAGGTGACAACGAGATGTGCCGGATCCGACGACAGAGACGCCTAGATCAAGCACCAGCGGTGCAAGGGTGGCCGGGATGAGACGGCGTCGGTGACAAAGTGCTCCCACTGGCCTCCTCACGGTCATGCAGGCGGTGATGGGAGCTGCTCGCCTGGGAGCACCAAGAGGAGGTTGAGCACCCGACGATGTCGTCGAGCAAAGAGCAAGCAACGAAGGTCGGCCGGTCACGAGGAGGCGGCGGAGAGCGTCTTCCACGTGCCAGATGGATCTGGCCGCCCCCAGGAGCAAAGATCGGTCCTCCCAGGGCAGCGGCAGTGGAGGCGGTTACAGCAACCCTAACTCTAACCTTTGCTCTGATACCATGTTATGAATATTGTGTGTATATTGAAGAGGCCCAATGGGCAATATATATAGGAGTACAAGAGGTGTATGCCATATACAGATAAGGCAATACAAAAGGATTTCTATCTCTAACAAAGAAATGTAAAGAATGTGCTATTAATTATAGAGGAATAAGTCCATTTTACACCCCTGAACTTTGGCGAGTCCAAAAAACAACCTGAACTACAAAACCGTTTGGTTTACACCCTCCAACTCCGAAAACCATGTCACCCAACCCCCTCGGGACAAAACCAGCTGGTTTTGGTCCTAGCTGGCATCCACGTTGGCTGGTTTCGTCCTAGCTGCCATCCACGTTGGCCGGTTTCACCGCATCATCTTCTTCTACATCCACCCACACCTCCTCCTCAAGCCCCCCCCCTCCCCACCGGCGCCCACGCCCGCCCTCCGCCACGGCGAACCTTATCAACTTCTGCGACGATGCGATTGAGGCGGTATTGGGCGGGCGATTGGGCTCGGGCACGGCGTGCGACCCTCATCATCACGCTCGGCAGCAAGGAGGCTCGGGCGATCAAGCACCCGTGGCGCAACATCCTCGAGCTCAAGTACCGCCTCACCACCATCGCCGTGCTCATCCCTTCTTCCAAAGAAATTCACCGCAAGATCAATGTCATCATGTTCTACACCCCGTCTTTGTTCCTCACCATCGGCCTCGTGATGACACGCCTCATGTCCGCCATCATCGCAGATCGCCAACATGTTCGACACCGTCGTCTCCATCATCTCCGTCGACCGCCTCGGCGCCGCGTGCTCTTCCCGCGCCGCCCATCGCCGTCGCCTCAGGTCGCCGATCGACGCCACCTCCTCGGTCCAAGCGCCTCAACCCTCGGAGCTCGGATAAACCCACCAAGCAAAACTGTCGCCATTTCGCTGGCCGCGCGCATCATGCACCCGTTGTTCGGCCACCTCGGCGCCACCAACCCGTCACCGTGAGCCCCGGCCACTGAGAGCCTTTTCCTCAAACTCCTCGAGGATTCGCCACAACCGCGCGATTTGGGCTTTTTCACCGCCCACCACCGCCTTCCCTAGCATCCACCGCCTCGTTCCTCTCCGGCCTCCCGTCGAGCCCAATGGCTCGCCGACGAGAGCCGCCTGCTCACCCTCACTAGCCCAAGCCGCCACCGACCTCCCCGCCACCATCACCGAGCCACCACCACCGCGACACCACCACCACGTGGCGACACCCATCCACCTCAAGCACCACCTCACACGGCTCCGCCACCTCGCCACTCCCGTTCCGTGCTTAGCCGCCGCGCCGCTAGCCTGGCCGACGATGTCTGGAGCCGCACGCACCACTATTCCCATGTCTGCGGTGCGGATCTCTCCTTGCTTTCACCGCACTGATGAACCGCCCGATCCTCCCCTTGCTCTCACTGCATAGTGAACCGCCCGATCCTCCCCTTGCTCTCACTGCCCAGTGGGCCCCGCGGCGCCACTGCTCCCATGGACCGGCGCCCTGTGCGCGTAGACACGGCCCATGACACGTGGACACCACATCAACCAAATAGGTACACGTGGACGCCACGTCATCCAAAACCAATGGCGTGGCTACCAACATGTCCAAAACCACCAATGAAACCAGCGTTAGGTGTAACTTGATCTGGTATTGGCAGTTCGAGGGTGTAAACTGAACGGTTTTGTAGTTCAGGGTGTTTTTTGGACTCTCGCCAAAGTTCAGGGGTGTAAAATGGACTTATTCCAATTATAGAACACACAACACAGGTTGCAGTTGATGATAGTATAAGGTATGAACATGTCCTTACCTGACCTAGCTTGATATAAGTTGCACCCATGCGCTCAAAAAGCCTTCTAAGGTAAAGAGGAGAAAGCAAACCAAGCCGCATCTGAGCTGGAATTCCTGCGGACGTGTTAGCTGTCTGCAGTAGATTAACAACACAATATTATGCTTGTGCTGAAATCAAAACCATTCATAAAAATGATCTCAGTTAAACCTGGCAATTGCACAAAAACCAACCCCAAGATAATCTCACCCCCTTCTACAAAGATGAGACACCACATCCAACCCAACCCAACCTAACCGAACTCAACAAATCAGTACTTCATCAGTTTGACACTAACCCTGGCATGGCCCACTATGACCCTTGGAGCCTTTGAGCCCTCGGCATACGCACGTAGGCTTGCGTGTGTGCATGTGTATTCTTGACTCAGCATTCTCATTATTTTACTAGAGATTTTTTGACTACTAACTTGGGTTGCCCAGTTGAGACAACACAGTAGACTCACTCAACCTTAACTTTGCACTTATGAGATACTTGGGTCAGGACTCAAAACCTAACTCATCCAAACCCAAGCAATTGATTGCAAAACCCAGTCCAACCCAAACCCTTCTCGACTCCAAAACATTCAAACTTACCTAGTACTGCCATTTGTTTTCAGTTCAATTTAAACCAGAAGGTTGGTCACTATGAAGCCTACATAAAGTTAAATGTACTGTTGGCTATAGCAGACCAGTGAAGGGCTCATAGAAGCAGAAATTTACTTGACAAGCAATAGATATATGCTCAAAGATCAGTAAAAAAAACTCACCATAACAAGAATTTCATGAATTCTATAATTAGTACCTAAAACTGAATTCTATGATTAGGTAAATAGCAAGTGATTCACAAAAGGTTGTCAGTTAATCTGGGGCTACCATCACTGGTTAGTAACTGTAACCCTTAACAAGTTATTTACATGGAGGAAGAAAAAATTGCAGAAAACCAGACCTGTACAATGCTTACCTTATGTAACATGGTATGATTATAGCCACTGATTTCAACAATAGTAGGGTTAACACTGAGATTACAATAAACTAACCAGGATCGTAATGGATCCATGTGTGTATAGCTTTGTTAGTGATGCATATTAAAGTTACCAATTATGCTTGTATTACTAACTATATGCCACCGAATGCAGCAGAAAACACAGTATATTCATCAGTCTACAGCTTGGTGGATTCACTCTCTTTTTGGAGGATACAAGAACATCTGTATTTTCAATCACACCAAGATTTATTAAGACAACAGATGAAGGATAAAACGAGAAATAACCTTTGAGAAGTCATTCAGCCACTCCCCACCAACCCCAAGGACAGCTTGGATCCCTTGGGCCATCCTAAAAGCACCTCGAGGACCCGTGCTAATTGACGTCTGGAGAAGATCCTCGACTAATTTAGGCAATTCACCAGCTCTATCTGCACTTGAACAAAAAATCAAGAGCCAAAGGTAAATTTACCAAGAATGGCAAACGTAAAGTCTGCACATTGAACTCAAGATTACTTTACAATTGAATTTCCCTTAGAACCACTCATACTGATCCACCCAACACATAGCGTCATCCATACTATCACCAGCACAACCATCGCCAAATCCACATTAGGCATTTCCATCACTCAATCAATCAATCGATTACCTTGGAGACGAGTGGAGAAATCCTCGGCCTGGGAGGAGTAGCGCGCGAAAACCCTAACCCCGGCCGGGACCCGTCGTCTCCCCTCCCGTCCGGCCCCGATCCCGCCCGCCCGCAGCGAGCCTCCGCCGCCCGGCACCTGCAACAACCCTCGATTAGTTCACCGACTCCGTTAGTCACGCAATAGAACCCAAAAGCGAGCTTGCTCCAGTCCCAACCGAACTCAAGAGAACCGGAGACGAATGGTCGTCTACTTGCTAAAGGGGGGGAGAGGTGGGATGGGGCGGACGACCTGAGGGAGTCGGTGGTGGTGGAGGAGGAGGACGAGAGGGGAGCGGCTAGCGGCCGCCGTCGCAGCCGCCATCAGTGTGTGGTTGGCTCGCCGGCGACGGGGACGGAGGTAGTAGTAGACTTGGAGCGGCGTCCACTTGTGTGCGCGCGTGTGAAGTGTGAAAGATGGGTCAGTTGGGTTCGGCTTTGGAGTCTTAACGGGTGTACGGGCGGTGGAGGCGACACGTGTACCTGAGCCTTATGTTCCGTTTCCGCACCGTCCACCGGCCCCGCGTGATCTTGATTTTTTTTTTCGTTCTCTGTGTTTTTCTGTCTTTTTCCTTAGAAATTCGTATCTTCTTTTCTCTCTTGAAAGCCATCGGCTTTCACGGTAGAGCAACGATACACGTATGTTTTGTGGAAATACTTTGATTTTTCCTCTTCTCCAAAAAGTCACAAGCTTTTGCGGTAGAGTAAGAGCATGTACAATACAAGATGTTTATATATAGATGCTTAAAGAGAATATAGTTACATCATCGAGCACCCATGTAAAAATCATTTCCTCCGATACAAACATCTCTTCTGTAAGTGTTTAGATGATTGCATTATTTTTTATTATATATAGTTATATATCTAAGCACATGTTAAGCACCGGTGCCTAATTAAGCATCGATGCTGCAAAATAAATATCTTATCTATCCTACGTAGCAAAAAAGTTAGCTTTTATTTGCTAAGATTCTCTTTAAGCACCTGCATTGTACGTCCTTTAATACAATGTGTACAATCCGTGTAACACCCTAGCTCAACTCTGAGCCTAGAATGTCACTAAACTAACTCAACAAAACAATTCACTTCTATCCACTATCAATAAATAGCAAGTTATCAACATCTAACAAATAACAAGATTCTAAACATAAACCTTGTTTTAATCATCAATTTTGCAGAACCATAAGAATATATCAGGATTCTTCAAGTTTCTTTTTGAATGAAAGACTAATCAAATCACTAGAAATATTCTAGCATGTAAGAGTAAATAAATCAAGATCTAAAATGTTAAAGCATAACAATAACGTCCACAAGACATACTTGACTAAACCAATTACAAAACTCAGTCATCACGAAGGATGAACACAGTTTGAGAATAAAAGTAATAGCAAGATCATTTGAGTTTAATTAAATGAGCTATTTTATTTGCCATGGGTAATCATGAGTGAAGTGCAGCAAAACTACCATTTCCATGCATATCGCTGCCTCGAGAAGTACCTAAAAGAAACATCAACAACAAGTATGAGACCACGACTCAACAAAATATAACAGTGTAATAGACAAAACATTATGAACGGGTAATGAAGATAACAAATCCTCATATAAACATCAGCAAGGAATCCATAATTGAACCTCTTATACTTTCATGCAATGCAGATGACAAGAATGCAACTTTCTTCCTTCTTTGCAATTACCGGTAATGTGGAGTAGTACATCCGCCGATGCATACGCAGGCCTGTGTCCCCAGACACAGGGACCTCAAGCCCACACTCCAAGAGTGTGGGGACCTCATATCCATCCAATACATGACGGGGATCTTATGCCCGTCCAATACATGACGGGGACCTCAAAAGAATCAATTCTTGGCTACCACGTAGTCCAAGGCTCAAGAATGAATGTCATGATGCGAATGAACTTAATATTCTTAACCCATCTTGAGAGAATAACATTCAGCAGCAAAATCATAGATAAAATTCTATACGATTAAACCATGGCAATAATCATGAATTTAGCACCACAATTACTCCACACTGCTTGCACTTGCCTCAACCGCGAGACGGATGATGACGAAAAGAGGACTCTAACCTTGGTTCTCACTACCACCTGGCAATCATAAAGCATACTAAGAAAACCATTCAATTGCATATAGCATAACAATAAAACTAAATGAACTCATTCGCTCCTATTCGCAACCCGAAACAATATCATTACATTGCCAAGTCCCAGTCTGTCCAAAACAGACAGTCACTTTAGGAAAATCAAAAATTTTGATTTAAAGCTCCAAAAATCATGAATCCAAGTTCTCTAGAATCTACATACACATACCCACAGATTCTTAATTCATCTAAACCCTTGTTTTTATCTCCGAAGATAGTTCTGTCATCTTCGGTACTATCAACTTAGAAACTACATATCTTTTAATTGGTACAACCAAACACAATGATCTAAGTCATTATAGAATCTACAGAGAACTAGCGTCTACAATAAATTTATTATAATTTTTCTATTGTGCAACAAAAGTTGCTAACAGAGCAATCTTTCCCGACTGCCCCCAGTAGAGGGACAGAACTACAATGAATCAAAATTCCACAACTTTCGTTCTACTTATCCAAAAACTATGAGTTGGGACTCTCTGGAATCATTATTAAGTTATCTATCTAAGTCATGGAGACCAAAAGTTCAGATTCGTCTGTTTCCAAATCTTAATATGCAAAACCATGTTCGCTGCCTGAATCCCAGGGACTGAACAGGCACTCGGATTGCAAAAATCGTAACTATCTATCCATCCAAAAATTGTGATCCAAGACTTTCTAGAAAGCTATCACAATTACCCACATAACTCTAGGAAACTCTAATCCCCGATTTCACTTGTAACTAATTCAAACTTACAGATCAACAGAACTGTACAATAGCAGGGTACTAATCTAACTTTCGGCAACAAATCACATATAAAAGAATTGCAATAACTAATGAGGAACACAAATTTACCCACGAATTCTCCGCTAGACCTCGCTAAAGCCCTCATGAAGATCCCCCTTCTTCTACCTCATCCTCTTCCTCTCTTCCTCTTCTTCTTCCTTCCTCTTCTTCCTTTCTCCTCTTCTCCTCCTCTTGGCAGAGCAGCAGGGAAGGGGGATGCTACAGTACCCATGTGCTACAGTGCGTCGGTGGTACTGTAACAAGGGTCCTAGGGTTTTGGGGAAGGGACATCCCCTCTTGACTCCATTAAATGACCGGCCCACTTGGCTAGGACGCCTTGGGTCGAAAGCCCAATGTCCAATCCTCCTATAAAACCTGAATTTTTTTTCTTTTAATTCCCTCTCTAAACATTATTGTATTCACTAATGAATAATCGAGATATTACTATCCGTTCCCATGTAGACCAAACCATGGGATGCGGTTTTCAAGATACAACCTCATTTTCATGTGCATCAAACTGGCATTTGTCTACCTGTACAATATGGTTCTTCTTTCATAATTAGTGATGCACAATAAACATGATCTTTCAATTCTGTGACGAAGGCATTGTGCTAAACACGTATCGTGCCTTTAAATCAATAGTCAGATCTTTCTACGTTAATTTAGCACTTTTAGATGCCCCAAGAAGCAGCATAAGAGCTGAATCATCCGTCGAAAGGTGTTGTTGTGCAAAAGTAGAACCTTGCGTGGGTTTCATTCTAGTTGAACATTATACCGCCTAGCTTTGCTGAACTGAGTTGTAGGTTATTGGTTTGGTCTGATCTGGTTTAGGTTGGTCTGATGTGGTTCTACTTTTGCACAACACCACCTTTCGACGGATGATTCAGCTCTTATGCTGCCCGCGGCCGTTGGTGCATGAAGTGGGCATGAATTCGTGTTTGGTTGACCAGGGAATGCTATTGTTCAGTCTTTGTGTTCAGATGACAGTAGAGACATTGGTGCGTTCAGTAAACATCAAAACGAAACTGTGGCATGTATTTCAGAAGTCTGATAGGAGAGCTGGGACGACTGCCTTAGCTGACGCTAACACATGAGCAGGCACAATGGGCAAAGCAAAAGCTGGGTTATAGTAGTTGACCGTGCGGCGATCATTTGGTTAATAGAGGTAGTAAATCCATTCACAGGAAAGTAAGTGTCATCTAGAAGCAATAACATACTAAGCTAATAATTCCAGCAGAAAGATATATACTTGAGCATATACGGACCACAAAATAAAGTTTCCCCGGTTGGGGACTGTAACATCCATTTTTGACTTACCTCCCAGGCCTCTGTCATCTTTCTCCCTTCTGCTCTTCCCGTGGACGGCGCCACTGCCCCCCACCTGCACCTACCTGCTCCCCTCCTTCCTTTCCTGCGCCAAGCGCCGCAGCAGCAGCAGCAGCAGCCGCAGTCACCTGCTCCCGCGTGCTCGCCTTGTCTTGTCGCCACACCAACCCGTCTTGTCGCCGCTCCGTCTCGTCCCCCCTGCCTGCTCTCCTTGCCGCCGTCTGCTGCTCCAGACGACGCCGCCACAAGACGCCGCGCCTCGCCGAGTGCGCCGACGCAGCCAGCGCCAGACCGGACCCCCTTCTCGGCCCTCTTCCTCCCGCGCCGGGCGTCCCTATAAAGCTCCTCCTCCCCCTGCTTGACCTCCCACGCCGCCCCGAGCTCCGGTAAGTCCAGAGCAAAGCTGAAGCCGCGCCCTCTCCTCGGCCGCGCCGCCTCCTCGCCTCGTCGCCGCTCCGGTGAGTCGCCGCCCTCGGCAACCGTGTCACAAGCACCCCCACGACGCAAGGAAGTTCATCCCCACCTCCTTCGTTGTCCCGTCGCCGAGGCGAAGCGCCGCCGCCCTTCTTCCTCCGCTTGGCCGCTGCGCTGCCCGCTCGCCTCGCCCGAACCGCCCGATCACCTGGCCTCCATTGCCTCTCAAGACTGCTGCCGGTCTTGCGTCGCCTCCCCGCATTGCCGCCCCTGCCCAGCTTGCGCCAGGCGCATGCGCCCTTCCCCGCCCCCTTTGCTGCCCAGACTGCCGCCTCCGCCGCCCTCGGCCGCCGCCGGGCATGCCACTGCCCCGCCGCCCTTGCCGCCGCCCCACCCGAGCGCCTCCTGCCTCTCCCTGTTCTTTCTCTTTGAGCACAGAGAGTAATGGGAGCAAGCACAATGGGGATTAATTTGGGAATTGAGGGTCCCACATGCCATTTGCTCTTAGACCTCCCCTCATTTGGCTGCACCGTGGGCCCCACCGCCAGCCCATTTCTCCTTTTTCTTTTTCTGGTTTTCTTTTTGGGGTTTAACTCAAAAGAGAACTTCTAAAATCCCGTTCTCCTCCATTTTAACTCCAAAAATTATGAATTAAATTTCTAAAAATTTGTTAAATCAAGATCTTGCTAATGGCATAGGACTTGATTAATTTGGAGTTTATTTATTGTTCCTTATTTATTTATTTGCTCTCTTTGCCGTTGTGTCTTTTTCCGGTATTCTCGCGCGATTAGGATTTGAAGACGCCGGCGACCCTCGAGTTGATCAAGACTAAGACGTCCAAGATCCCCTAGCCTTTAACCAAGGCGAGTCAATACTTTGACCATATTGATCCTACATTTTATGCAAATTATATTCGTTTAAATTAGCAAAATTGCATGCTTTAATTCTTAATCAAATGTATGTTAAAGCTTAAGGTAGTTAAATGCCCACTTGATGTTTAAATAATTATTATGCCATCCTTGATAACTTGAATCCATTAATCCTTGTCACCCTAGTAACTATATGGTAATACTAGTTATAGGTTGTACTTAAGCGACATGCTAGTCTTGCTTAAGTACCGGGATATTAAAATATCCCAATCATCATTTCCTCAAAACATAAAATGGTTTGGGTAGTCATTGGTGGTCCATTGGCTAAAGGATTGTGAAAATAAATTGGTTTCCTCCTCAAAACCCTAATGCTAGCTCTATCTGGGCGGATGGTGAGGTGGTGGGTGCTCGGGAGTACATGGTTGGTTGGCTTGTGGAATGAATCATACGATAACCCTAAGGACTTAATCTTGTCACGACCTCTGTGTTAAACAAGTACAACCACAAGTCGCAAAGTGCAACTTGGCTTAGTAAAGTTATTAAACCTTGGATGTCATCTCACCGAGAGGAGCGAAGAGCGTACAAGTCTTGAGAGATACTCCGGCTTGGAAGGACACCAAAAAGGTGAAGTTACATTTGTGCTAGGCGTTGTGGTGAACATCCGCACAACATATGGGCATAACCCGTATGGGTGGAATGATGGAAGGGCGAGATAGCTAGAAAGGTTCTTGTGGATTGCCGCCCAACACGTGACTACGGAATCATGTGGGGTAACGGTAGACTATCTCTTGTGGGTAAAGTGTGCAACCTCTGCGAGTCTAAAGCTGTTTAAGCAGTAGTGCCTACTGGTCAAAAGGCGGACATGGGAATCATAACTTGAGTTAGTTCTATTTCAAATAACTTTGTGGGTGGTATGGAAAATGGTGGAAGGGCTCACCTAGCCTGTTTTGGATATTTGCCCGAGTCGTCGAGCTCGATGGTTGTGATTATTGGAGGCCGCTCCAATTAAAAGGATGCATTGGTAGAGTTTCATGGGATGGATTCTCTACTAAAATAATTATTGCACTTGCTCTCTTTATAAAATGAAATTTGTTAAAATGCTAAGTGATAGGACTTTGTAATTATGATATTTGAAAAGTTGCTTTCATGCAAATAAAAGAACCCGAGCCACCCTTGTTAAGCCTTGCATGTATATAATTGCATTGTGTGTTGGCTCATGAAAGCACAGTAGTAGTGCTCATTCTCGCTTCTCCCCAACCCTTGAGATAATGAAGACGATGGAGACTCGCCTTCTCGATGGCCCGGAGATGATGGACAAGGCTATGACGAGAGTAGTATAGTCAGTAGTCTAGGTCTCGCCATCTAAGTGAGACCGTTGGTACGCATACAACCGATATTATCCGACCCTTGGTTAATATCCGTCGTACCTGAGTCACCCGATCGCTTGCACGTGTGGGATGAGCCCTACCTTCCCTTTTGCTTCACCAGAGACTTGGTCGTTCTTTTGTAATGTAATATATTTGGCCTTGTGCGGCCCTTTTGTAAACTTCGACCCGATGAGGTCTATGTTACCTGTGTTGTAATATATTTGTTTGAGTTCACGCCTTGTATGAATGATTGACAATGTGTCTTTGTGAAGTGCTAGCTCTTGATCGAGGAATAGCACGATGATTCCTGAGAGGATTTGGATTCTCGTAATCCCGGTCCGACAGGACGAAGGATTTGAACCTATGCGATATATTTATCTGACCAAGTAACAAAAGGCCTCGCATGCTTGGAATAACCTGAAGCAGCAAGCTCACATGCAACGAACAATGAAATCAGAAAGCTGTTCGAAGTGGATGAGCAGTAGAGAGGTAGAGAGCTATCTTTGTAGGTACTAATAACAACAGGAAGACAACAAGAGTATATAGTATAAACATAGCAATAAAAGGTCTTCCATAGAAGCCACCAGGATCAACATAGAGATGTGAAGGCACCTATATGAAAATAGTATGAAACATATATCATATGCAGTAACTGATGTAACAATGGATGAGGGCTACAGGATTGCTGGCAGGTTATGATCAATATACCTCCTGCGTCGTTCCTGTGGGTAGGGTAGATGATGCAGGCATCCCTACGACACTTTCTTCTCCCCTATCTAATACTCCAGATATATGCATCGAGTTACCGACTGGACCAATTACACAAGCACGTGCCAAGAAACTACAAGATAAGGTGAACTTGCTCCTTAATAAACATGTCATTGATTTTAATGAGAATTTTATACTACCTAAAAATAGTGTTTTGCTTGTGCTCAGGTTTGAAGATTCAGCGATGGGCGGAGATCAAGGATATGCGGCCGTTATCCAAGGAATGCCATCAAATGAGGAGGTCAAGGCGCTAGCCTATGACCCATTCGGCCAAGGAGGAGAGGGCTAAGGTCTATGTGGCCAAGCGAGGGATCAAGGCCCAAACGGTCAAGCACAAAGCCCATGTGGAGGAACCAAGAAAGAAGCCCAAGTCCGTGCATGAACAGTAATCACGTGTGAACAGTGCCAGCCCATGAATAGTACCACGCGTGAATAATAGTGCGCATGAATAGTACCACCATGAATAGTAGTACCGAATAGTTCTTAGGCCGAGGCTATATATTGAGGGGTAGCTCGCCATTGTAAGGTAGACCATACTTTTAAGATAAAAAATAGAACACAAGTTATTGCTTGTTCTTTCATACAAGAAATTCATGCGAGGATTTCTGAGAGAGAATTAGGCGATCCGTTGTTCGTTCTACCTCACAAGGTCAAGTTTGCTTTTTCGTTGGGAATTGAGGGCTTGACGATCTCCGCTCGTGGTCTAGTGGCAATCATCCTGGTGTGTGTTGGCGAATATCCATAGAGCTGCAAATCCGTGCATTGACGTGTGGTGTACAGTTGAGTAATTGTTCGTCGTCAAGCACTATTTATCCATGGTTCTACTCGAGAAGATCGGGCCACCTCGTATCATCGTGGTACCAGATTCTAGGCCACTCGATAGAATCCCTATGCACACAGTTTATTATTTCCGTGCACACAGCTCCACCCAAAGTAGCACACAATACTACTTGCCTCCGTCTAAATCCTTTCCCACCCAGTTGGTTAAGTGCAACACATGCCATTAACGAGTAATAGCACATAGTACACACAGTTTTATCACTTAGTCAAGTGTATAATAGCAACTTACATGAAATGATGACTCGTGGCATGGCTAAGCAGACTATTCGTATCTAACCAATCCACGTTGGTGCTATGATAATACCAACTAAATAAACCAACCTAGAGTGACAAAAGATTATGACATAACAAATAGACAAGGTGGATATAACAAATTAGATTAATAACTAAACCCAAAAGCTTTTAAATAAATACTTGAATTAAATGCAATAACTTGAATCAATATAACTTTTGAAAACTTGGTTCAATATGATCAAAGGTATAACTTGCCATGAAATAGGTTTAGGTACTGATCTTGCTCTTGAGATGCTCCTTCTTCTTCAAATCTTCCCGAAGTATCGACGTCTACTCGCAAACGAAGCAAACAAATAAAACAAATAAATAACAGAGGCAAAACAAACTCTAAAAATTAAATAAAAATCTCATATAAATAGATCTTGAATTTTGATGAATTCATAAATTTGAATGGGCTCAATCGGTGTTCGGATGCAAAAGATATGG
Organism: Phyllostachys edulis; assembly: GCA_036346405.1. NCBI lineage: Eukaryota > Viridiplantae > Streptophyta > Magnoliopsida > Poales > Poaceae > Phyllostachys > Phyllostachys edulis. The sequence continues at coordinate 21,816,205 of CM070557.1, read as the reverse complement.
GCTTCGGAAGTTTGAATCTAAAAGAAAACCATAATTTTGGATTATTCCGAATTTCTGAATTATTTATTAATAGAAAAATCGAATTATTGCACAACGATGACGTCAGCAATGAAATTTCTAGAATAAAGGAAATAAAAAGAAAATCCTAACATGTGGGCCCCACATGTCGGTCTCATGGCTCACGGTGAACCGAGTTCACCGAGCCAAGTGGATCTGGGGCTCAGGTGAGGTGGCACGCACGTGCTGAGGTGGCTCCACGCATGCGACACGCAAGCACAGAGGTGGAGCTAGCGCTAATGCGGCAACGCCACGTCAGATCGACGGCAATGGCACTCGGGAACCAAGGACAACGGCGAATGGCGGAGTTTCGCCGGCGGTGAGTGGCACCAGGACGTAGCCCAGGTTATTGCGAACCTAATTAGCCAACTCCGGGTGGTCGGAGTGCGCTGAGGTGGCCGGCGGTGAGCTCGAAGTGGCGGAGCTTCTCAGATATTGTCGGACGGGGGCTCCGGTGAGGTTCTGGGGCAATGAAGGGGTCCTCGAGGAAGCTACGGCGATGAGGAAGTTGATGGAGCAGTCCACGGAGGCAGGGCATCACTGGCGGCGACGAAATTGGCAAAAGACGAAGCTCGGCCAAAAACCCTAAAAACCAGATTGCGGCGGCGCTAGGCCTTCGGGATCGAAGAGGGTGGCGGCTTTGGGTTGAGGATGCAATTGCGAACCCGGGGGTGCCTTTTATAGGGTCGGGGCGGCACGGGATAGGAAATCTCCAAAATAGTCCGAGATGATCACAAAAAGGAAATCCCGAATTAGAAGGGGATAGAGTCCGTTTCAAGCATGTTTGATTGTAGATACGGACGCGGGATAGCTAGGGATAGGATTTGGTAACAAAATCCAGGGTGGTCAGGACCTCCCCTCAAGTTGGTCAATTTCATCTCTTTTTCAACTATCTCTCTTTGTTGTTGGACATGTGGAAGTTCTTGGATCCAAACCACATTTTGGTGATTGCTTATCTTTGGCACTCTATGGCAGTGGTAGGGGATGTTTCTCAGAAGAAGTTTTTTTGTATCAGTGGCTACTTGTTCGCGAGTTCCTAATTTGATCTGCTCTCTACATGAGTTGGAGGAGGATGAGGTGGTGGAGGTTTCGAGGCCGGTCCAGGTCTCTCTAAAGAAACGTCGTAAAAGGTATCCGGTCCCCCAAGATACTAGTCTCCTTAGGCACAGCTCCAGACTAAATGCGGACAAGAAGGATTTCAAGGACAAGGCGAGTGTTGAGCTCTTGGCGCCTCTTTTTGAAGGAAGTCATCAGTCTTAGAGAAAGGAGGTGCCTCCTTTCTTGTCTGTGGACCTTGTTCAACACATCGGGGTGGACTTCTATCATGCCTCTCCTAGTGAGATGTCTACCGAGGCTCTTCTAGAATCTAATGATGACTAACTTCTTTTGGGTCATCTTTATCTTTTGTTTCCCAGGGCCATTGTTTGGCGCCTTTTTTAGGGGTAGTTGGCAATACCTAATGTTGGCTTTTGATTTTGGGCCTACTCATTGGAACTTATTGTCTTCTCTGTTTGGTTTAAGTTATGACCTGCTGCACTTATCATTTCCCCTCCTTATGGTTGTGTATCTTTGGCTTGGGATGAGGCTGCTAGTCTACCTAGGGTGGCTAGCTTGTTACTATTATTAGATTTATCTCCATGAGTCTCTTTAGAAATTGGAATGTTCTTTCGTGGAATGTCAGAGGTATTAACTCTCCAGGTAAATGGAGTGACATCAAGGCAAATATTGAGGAAAGCTCGTGTTCGGTTTTCTGCTTCCAAGAAACAAAGAGGGCTGTCATTGATTATCGATTTCTTTGTAACTTTGCCCACAGGCGGTTTAACAAATTTTGTTTTGTACCTGCTATTGGTTCTTCGGGTGCTCTTCTTACGGCCTAGAATGGATCTTTGTTTGATGGTTCCTTAGTGCATCAGACTAATTTCTCTTTGACTGTTAAACTCACTTCAACCTTAAATGATCAAAGTTGGTATCTTACAAACATATATGGCCCTTGTACTCCAGTTGGAAAATTAGAGTTTTTGGATTGGCTCTTCGGTCTCGACCCCAAGAGTTTTGAGCTCTGGTTGTTGGTAGGAGATTTTAATATGCTACGCAGCCCAGAGAATCGGAACAAGCCGCGTGGCAAGGTGTCTGATATGCTGCGCTTTAACGATGTTATTCAGCGGTTAGGTTTGATCGAAATCCCTCTTAAGGGCAGGGATTTCACTTGGAGTAACATGCAAGATGATGCTCTTCTTCAAAAGTTAGATTGGGTCTTCTCTTCGGCTGCTTGGTCTCTTATTTTCCCTAATACTTTAGCCATCCCTCTGGCGCGTCTCACCTCCGACCACATCCCCTACTCAATACAGATTTCCTCTTCTATACCGAGGTCTTCAATTTTCTGTTTTGAAAATTTTTGGGTGGAGTTTGATTCTTTTCTCCCCACTGTGACCTCCTACTGGAATTCATCTCCCCAGTTCCTCAACGTTGCCCCAGGTTATCTCTACCAAGTTCAAGGTTTTAAGGTGAGGCTTTAAGGTGTGGAGCAAAAGGCTCTCTAATTTATCGTAGCTCATCAGTAACTCTAGCTGGGTCTTAGCGTTGCTTGATGGTCTGGAGGATCAGAGGCCTTTATGTCTGGTGGAAAGGAATTTTAGACGAATTTTAAAGGTCCATTTGCTCAAGTTGTTAGAAGCAAAACGAGTCTGCTGGAAGCAACGAGCTACCATTCGATGGGTAAAATTTGGTGATGAAAACTCAAAGTTTTTCTAGTCTAATGCTTCGTCAACATTCAGAAGAAACTACATTGCTCATTTAGTCCTGGAGGATGGCTCATGTATTTCGGATCATTCTCAAAAGGCATCGGTGCTCTGGGCATCTTTTAAAGACAGTTTGGGTGTCTTTGAGGTTAGTGACATGCATTTTAATCTGGACTCTTTGGTGTCTCCTGTGGATCCGGCTACCCTGGCCAATTTAGACAGGCGATTTTCAATTGAGGAAATTGATCGAGTAGTTCACGAGCTGGATTCTGATCATGCACCAGGACCTAATGGCTTCAATGGTCTCCTCATGAAGAAATGCTGGCATCTAGTTGCTTCCGATTTTTACCATTTGTGCAATGATTTCTATGATAACCAGTTGAATATTCAAAGTATTAATTCATCTTTTATTACTTTGATTCCTAAGAAGTCGAATCCGGAAACTGTTAATGATTTTCGGCCTATCTCTCTGTTAAATAGCTCGCTTAAACTGTTAACAAAACTGGTGGCCAACCGTTTGCAGTCAGTGATTTTGAAAGTCATTCATACTAATTAATATGGTTTTATTAAAGGGAGAACCATTCAATATTGCCTGGCTTGGGCCTTTCAATATCTGCATCTCTGTCATCATTTAAAGAGAGAAATTGTCATTGTCAAGTTGGATTTTGAGAAGGCTTTTGAGAAGGCTTTTGACAAAGTGGAGCATCATGTAATTCTTGCAATGCTCAAATGTAAGGGTTTCAGTGAGAAATGGCAAAAATGGATTCGGCATATTTTGTGCTCAGGTACTTCTGCGGTGTTGTTAACTGGTGTCCCGGGGAAGGTGTTTCATTGTCGGCGTGGAGTGCGATAGGGTGATCCTCTCTCCCCTTTGTTGTTTGTTCTTGCTGCTGATCTTCTTCAGTCAATTATTAATGAAGCTGCAACAAAGGGATTATTTTCTTACCCGTTGGCTTCTGACTTCGCTCAAGATTTTCCCATTCTTCAATATGCGGATGACACGCTCCTCTTTATGCCCACGGATGCGCCTCAACTCTTTTGTCTAAAAGGGCTTCTTCACTAATTTGCTAACTTGACTGGCTTAAAAGTTAATTTTCATAAATCCTCATTGATCCCTATCAATGTGGAGGAGCCTAAAATGCTGCATTTGGCTAAGACTTTTGGCTATCAGGTGGGCTCAACTCCATTCACCTACTTGGGGCTGCTACTGGGTTCTTCGAAACCCAAGTCTGAGTAAAGCTTCTAGCTAAAGTTATCAATCATATTGATCAACTACGAATGCATGCTTTGTGGCATGGCTCGGATATCAACAAAAAAAGGTGGTTGCCTAGTGGCGTGGAAGCAGGTGTGTCGACCTAAAAAGCAAGGAGGTTTTGGTATCCTTAACCTTCATATGCAAGACAAGGCCATGTTGATGAAACATCTGTATAAATTCCTTAATAAGGTTGACATTCCTTGGGTTTGTCCTACTCGGTTGGCTCTACGATCAGGCAGATTGTGTGGATCCTTTTGGAAGAAAGATCTGCTTCATTTGTGAGATGAATTCAAAGGTTTATCCAGTTGTTCAGTTTCTGAGGGGCAGTCCTGCCTCTTCTGGAAAGATGTGTGGAATATTGGCTTCCCGGTTTTGAATTAGCCACATCTTTTCTCTTTTGCCGAGAAGCAAGATATTTCAGTTGGCCTTTTTTTGGAACGATCAGATCTTCTTTCACACTTTCACATTCCTTTTTCTCTGACTACTTTTTTGGAATTCCAGTCTCTCTGTGATTCAGTGGCTCCTTTTGTTCCTCTTCAGATTCAACCGGATGTGTGGTCCTAAATATGGGGTTCTGTTGTCTTTACTCCTAAATAGGCTTATGTTCATCTATTGGGTCAAGCCCATACCTCACCTCCTTTTGTTTGGTTATGGAAGTCTCGTTGTTTGAGTAAGGATAAGGTCTTTTTCTGGTTGCTTCTGAAAGATAGGCTTAAACACTTGAGCACTTCTTCAGCATAAGTAATTTTTGTTTGAGAGCTATGAGTGTGTGCTTTGTACTAGACATCATACTGAATCCTTGAAGCATCTTTTCTTTGGCTGTTCTTTTAGTCAATGGTGCTAGAAATTCATTGGTATCTCTTGGGACTTGACTCTCTCTGTTGTTGATCTCCTCCAAGTCGGCAAGACCTCTTTCAGTTTTAAGTGCTTCAAAGAAATTGTTATTATTTCCTGTTGGACTATCTGGAGTATTTGGAATAAGGTCATTTTTAGTAATGGGGTTGTGTCTCTATCAGCTTGGAAGATGGAATTCAGAGAAGCTTTTGCCATGGTTATCCATAGGGTCAAACCTTCTCTTCGAAAGGATTTTGTTGAGTGGTTGAGAGATTTTCATTAACGTCTAGTGGGTCCATTTGTATATTCTTCCTTTCTTCTCTTTGAACATAACTTTTGTTCTTTTAATATATTTTCAGTAGGGATCCTTTCCCTCCTGTTTCCCGTAAAAAAAAATACTTCAGACAGAATGATGAAGTATATCCAGGGATATTTGGAATGAAGGAAGTACATCAGACCAAAGTAGATAGATCCAAACTCTATTCATTTGGTCCAGTGGTGGGGTCTTTAGTTGATAGTCAAGCTTAGGGTTAGGTAACCGTTTGATCTGGAGTGAGGGCGAGAGGGATCGAGCTCTCGGGAAGTTCGCTGGTGCAAGGAGTTCGGACTCCAATGGGAGAGAGAATATTCATAGGAATATTCCTCATCGGTTACCAAGATAGAAGAGATCGCCTAGTTAGGTAGGACTTTCTGTTCCACTTTTGGATCATGAAGGGTTCTGCTACTGGGAACAGATGACGATGGACGATAGCTAGAGTCTATATGATGTCAATTGGTGGTTGGACTGTTGTCATCCACTTGGGAACGTATCATCGCACTCCATACACGGCGCCTAGTTGATCTAATGGTTTCTTTAGTTATTACTTCCTATTTACCGAGGAAGTTCCATGATAGCCAGGTAGGACCTACATGTAGGTGTGAGGATTCTCTCTAGGTAGACACAAGTCTCACCGATACACGTGGCCTAGTTCTCTTAATGACTTCTTTTATTACTTTATATTTATCAAGGAAGTTCCATGAGCCTTAGTTGGAACTTCCAAGCATTGGCTAGACATCAGCCTTACACCCTTAGTGGTGTATATGGGTTTGGGTTCATTATTGCGGCGATCTTTAGCTAGCTTCAACTAAGGTCTTTTTACCTATACACTTTACTTGGCATCGTAAGGTAGTTAACCTTATGATAGGGGATCCTAGGGTTACTGCCAAGGGTTCGAATACACGTGAAAGAATGCAAATTGCATTCAAAAATTCAAATGAACACCAAAATCGATGTTTTCTGGTTGATTGGATAGGGTTTGATTTTAGATGAATTTAGAAACAAGAATCGTTCAATTTGGATTTAAAACGAGGGAGAATGGACTCTCCAAGTCCCAACCCTAGTTTAATTCCAGGAAAAAGAAATGGGGGAGAGAATTCTCTCTCTAGCAGATGGGGCCTGGCTGTCATGAACTGGTCCATGGAAACATTGCATGGACCATGGTCCATGGGTCTATACTATCCACTTAAGGTGGTCGGGCCCACATGTCATGGACTCACCATTAACTCCTGGTTTTAATCATGTTTTACTTTACTAATCCGGGCCCACATGTCATACTACTTAGCCCTAACCACTCCTATCCTAACGACTTCATTACATCTTAATGACTCTGCTACAGGGTTCTTCCCCCAAATCAAACTAGAGCAGAGGAGCTCTAGAGCGTGCTCTCGCTGTGCTCGGCACCGGCGAGTCGGACCATGAGGGCGGCTGGGGAAGCCCAAAATGGAACCCCACAGCTCAACCAATCTCATTGGAGCCGGCGGTGAGGGCCGAGATGGTCCATAGTGGCAGTGCGTCGGCATTTGGTGGCAGTGGCGCTTGGGGCTGCGTTCCGGTGGCACCCTCGGCACACACATGCGCACAAGCATCTACAAGACATGGGGAGCATACTAGTGCCGATAGAGACGACGGAGGTGGTCGGAGGTGAGCTGGTGACGTTGACCCGAGGCGGCGCGACGGTCTTTACGTGGCAGTGGCGACCTGAGAGGAGGGAGGCGCAATTAACCTCCGGGATAGCCCAAGGGACGAGAGGTGGTGGTCGGAGAGAGAGGAATTGGGCCAGTGCTTATCGAAGAAGGCACGATGATGGGAATGGTGACTTTGGCCAGGGACAGGGAAGAAGGGGATGGCGGTAAGTTCTTGTGAACAAAAGGAAACATCAGTAGGGAGAAACGGTTCCTCACGTCCCAGAACACATCGCGACGCAAACGGCGAGGGGAGGGGTTCACCGAGGCGGTGGTGCGGCAATGGCGGTGCGTGGAGACCCGTGGGGGTCACGACGCGGTGTGGCGGCTGAAAAGGGGGAAGATGGTGGCTTGGCTTGGTTCTTCCTGGACGTGAAAGAGGAGGGAGACTAATGGAGTGAGGATGGGGAAATGGACTCGGTGCTCTCCTCAGATGTGGCTCAAGTAGGACCGAATTGGGACGTGATGCTGTTGTTCGGCGATGTGGGAGCAGCAAGGCAGTAGCGAGGCGTGCACGCGGGTCGTCGTGGAAGCATGGGCGCGACGTGTCAGGATGACACAAGTACCACGACATGGTTACAATGAGGGTGACAGGGGGGCGACATGGCTGTCAAGCGGCAACATGGCAACATGGCGTGCACGATGGGGTGGTTGGCGTGGTATAGTGCTAGTGAAGCTCAGGCGACATGGGAGAACAGGGGAAGGGGAAGCCAGTGAAGGGGTGTGGAACGACGGGATAGCTTGGCAACAAAGCGGCGTGGCTCCAGTGGCGGTGAGAAAACAAGAGCGACAGGAGGCGACATGGGGGACACAATGATGTGATGGGCGGTGGCGTGACAGTAGTGGTGACAGGATGCAAGCGGTGGTGTAGCTGAGCGATGGTGCGATGTGGTACAGCATCTTGGTTGGCCAAGCGTGGGGGAGCTACGTGGGAGCAGTTTGAGTGAGGTGACGGGAGCTGGTGATGACCAGGGGCAGTGGCGCGGGATGGCGTTTACGTGGGCATAAGGCAACAGAGGTGCAAGTGTCAGTGTGCGCGACGTGGGTTCCATGGCACTAGGGCTTATCGTCGGGTGACAGGGTAAACAAAGGGAGGAAGGGGGGAGCGGGCTAGAGCAAGTACGCGACAAGTGCGACACATCGCACAGGGCAGCGGTGCAGCACACGTGCTGATATGTGATGCGACCGGCGCGTAGGAGTAGGCGACAACATGGGCATGGGAGACGTGATGGGCATAGGGATAGGTTGACGTAGTGATAGTAGTGCAGCCAAGGGCGTCGTGATGCGTAAGGGAGGAGGGCAAGTGGTGGGCTAGTAGTCGGGCTAGAGGAAGGAATGAAAACAGAATTAGGTAGGGTGGTTTCGGCCTGCACCACACTTTTGAGGTCGAGGTTTCAAATAACAACCCATATATTCGAACATCGATGAAATGTAACAAAAAGTTTTAATTTTTTTGTATTTTTAACTTTGGAATTTTTAGGTCCCAATTTTGGGGTGTTACACTTTTTCATTTATAGGGCTAAAATATAAAATCAATCTACTAAATTTTTGTGGGAATTTTTGGTATAATTAACAATAACGAAAATCAATCTACTATTAAAGATAAAGATTCTAAGTTGTCAACCGAGCTCTGATGCCAAGATGATACAGGGGTGCCTGATCTTCACGACTTAGAATCTGGATACATCAAATAGCCTAACGAAACGCATGAAGCCAATACATTGCCAATGCAACAACCTGTAGCACATCAACTCGCCCAACCACAAGCTATGATGATTCCACTTGGCCACGAACAAGTGGAGATGATCTCCTTGCAATCCCCCAAGAGCAAGCAAGAAAATCAGCGAAGAAATCGCACAATTCCAAGGTTGGCAACCGATGGCTTGCTCAAAACCCTAGAACATGCAATGCAAGTTTTTGATGATCAAATTTCATGGTGAGGTGGCATGGTGTGCCCCTTGAGTTTATAGAGCATACACACGCATGGGCTAAACCCAAACAAACTCTAGTTGGCCCAAGTGGCCAATTCAACTTCTAAGCCCAATCTAACCGTAAATTGTTTTAAAACTTGTAAACAAGTTCTAAATAGATACAAGGCCCAATTAAGACCACTAAGGCTCATGGCACGCATGCCCATGTGAAATACCTATGCAAATTCATGTGGACTTCTCAATTCTGCAAGAAATCCAAAATAACCCCATTTAGCTCCTTTCGGACGAATTAGAGAGTTGGACTTGAGCTCTCGCTTCCCTAGCTGCATGGGCTTGCCATGGACTCCCCTTGGCCTAGGTGGAAGGTGGAAGTGGGCTCCCTCCCTTCGAATTGGGCTTGGAATTTGTAGGACCGGAGAGGCGACTAGAGGGGGGGGTAAATAGGAGCTCGCCTAATTTTTCACCTCGTTTAGATTCAACACCAGGTTCACTTCAATAGCTATGAGAGCTATGAAGATCAACACTCTCAAGAACAGTAGAAGACTTGTGTTGAATCCAAACCAAAATCCCCAAAGCAAGAAACAAAAAGACCAAACCCTAATCTAGAAATCGGTCAGACCGTCGGCAAAAATTCGGTCAGACCGACTGGCGGTTTGACTGGCGTTATAGGATCGGTCCGACCGCTCCGACGTAAAAGCAAGACAAATGACCCAAAACCAAAAGCGAAAATCGGTCTAACTTTTGATCTACACGGTCAAACTTGACCAAATTTGGAACAGACCTTCCTAAGGATATTAGGAACCTATTCCAAGCAGAGATTGAGTAGATCCACGTCAAAGTTTCAACCTTTTTCCATTCTACCGAAGGAAGGTTCAAAACCGGGCAAAAACAGAAACTTGATCAAAACCTTGCTCGTGGGAGATTGATGATCTAGGTGATCTTAGATATGTTCCCACATGTCACAGCAAGGTAGAAGAGGGCACGAAACCAACCAAAAAGCAATAGATCAAAGAACCCTTCAAAATCTCAAATATAGAGCAAGAACACAAAAGATACTCATCTTTGGGAAATCATCCATAGATTGATCTGAGGTTGAGAGGGTTTACAGCCACTCCATCCATGGAGGACAAAGCTCAATCCATGAGCACACAACTCAACTCAACTCTTTAAAACCCTAAGCCTCTTCTCTTTCTCTAATGCCCCAACACCAAACTAGGGTTTACAAAATGAAGTGCTTGAGGGCTGTTTGACAACAGCCACCCCTATTTATATGGAGGCCTAGCTTCTAGAGAGTTAACCCTAATGGGCTCCCGTTAAGGCCCAACACAAACGGGTCACATACACATGCATTTTTAAGCGTCGTCTTCAACTTCTTCTTGGCCAAAACCGCTTCTCCACGCACTGTCTTGCGCCGCGGTTTAGCCTAAGGTCACAGAGGCGGTATTTGGTGAAATTACCAAAATACCCCTTCTCGGTCTCTTTCGAAGATCGAGTCCTCACTGCACGAAACACATCCATACTTCGCCACGTGTAGGTTGATCCAGCGGCTCTCATCGTGTCGGCAAGTCTCTCCCATCCGGCTCCCACCGGACCACCATGGCACTTGCACCGACCCCCGCACCGCTTGATCAACCAGTCGCACCGAACTGCCCGTTCGGTCATCCTTGTCCATTCTGCGCCATGCTTGAGTCCATTGACCTCACCCGGCATCTTTGATCGTTCTGGACCTCAGCTCTCCAAGCTTAGTCCCAATCCTCCTCGCCCTTGACCGTCGTTGACCTCCAAGCAACCTGCACACCAATAGACAAGCAAATCGAATCCGGGAACAAGTTCTTCACAACTTGACCCACATTAGTGAAAACATGCAAGATGCAACACATATGCACTGAAGCCCATGCCCTTAAGCTGACCCAACAAGCATCGCCAAAAAACGACGAATCAAGTCAAAATCGGTTAGACTGCCGTTCTGGCTAGTCTGACCGCCCCTGGGACTTAACCAGAAAATCCCTCGAGACATGGACGGTCTGACCGCCTATCTGGCCGATCTGACCGCCAATGACCTGACAGAACTGAAACTCTGCCGAAAACGCGAGATTCGACAAACCGCAAATGGCATTGCCAATTGTATCATCATTCTACGATCATGCACATATCCCCATGATATCCACAATCTCCCCCTGGATGAACACATTGGCAATTTCTCAGAAAATATAAGTTTGAGGTTTGAAAATGAAAGAACTCGATGTTTTCGCTCAAAGGCACAACTTGGTCCAAATGCAAGAAAAAGTAAAGAAAATGACCAAGCTGGCTCCAGAATAGCATAAGCAAGTGAGATAAGGCAAAAGAAGACAAGAAGGCTTCAATTTCCAGAAAATTCCAAAATCTCACTTAAGGTCCATATGAAAGAACAATTGTTCTATTTAACCTTCGATCATCGTGAGTCTTCAAGAATCGCAATTCAAATTCAGAAAAGGCAATAAGACAAAAAAGAATGCAATTGAGATGCTCCCACTCACTATGATCACCAAATTTCTAGAGAATCCATTCTCTCCCTATGACTCCAAAAAGCTCTAAAACAACATTTTTACCAATCTTTCTCCCCCTTTCACAATGAATTCATCAAGGTGCATGGAAGAAGATAGAACATGAATGGAATGGCTAAAGTTTTTCAATTTTTCAGTTTTTCAATTTTTGTTTAATTTTTAGCAAAAAGGAGCCATGAAGATTATCCAAGAAGACTATACAAGTATTACACCAAGCCATATTATGTGAAGAAACTATGTTCAATCATGGCAAAATATGTACAACAAAGCTAAGGCCAAAATAGCAATAATCTAAGATTAAATGAATTGATAGCATGACAAAGTGCTCAAGATCATAGTTTCACTAAATGTATCAAAAAATGAGTCAAGCCATGTCTATAAGCAAAATGGAGACCAAAAACTAGAAATTGAGTCAATTTTGAGCACTATGAGTTCAATTTTGAATCAATTTGTTCAAGCATTTAGAATTTAGCACTTTGAGCACTTTTCTGAAAATGATTGGTTTTATTTTAGTAAAGCAAGTCCTGGACAAGGAGCCATCTACAACTGCCTCCTAAGCTTCAACCAATTGCCAATTTGTTTTCTTAGCATTGTGCTAGATCTTAAGCCTTGTCGCGACTATCCCAAGCAAGAAGCTTAAGAGAGTGGTCTAGGTCATTCAAAGCTCCCCCTGAGTTCATGCCTAGTGCAATGGCAAGCCGTCTCATGAGAAAGAATTGGTGAGATCAGTTTTTTCGCACAGAAAAACTCATTTTTCATTTGCTTGACTTAAGAATTATCATAGCTCAAGTTACAACTCAAAATAAGTTCAAGACTCAATTAAGCCTATATGACATGGCATAAATCATGAGAGGATCACTATAGCAAAACTAGTCACAAGATCCAACAAGTCATATTTTGATTTAGTTTGCTCACAAATAATAAAGCTAGCATGACAAAAGCTAAGCTATACAAGAAAAGCCATAAAAGAATTCTAGCAAACTAGCACAAGACATGGCAGGGTATAAAGTATGAAATCATGTCATACATGGATAATAATCAAAGCTCCACAAGTTTATATTACAATGCAAGTTACTGAATTTTAAAATGCATTATGGCACAATGAATGCAAAAAGAGCAAACTCCCCCTTAAAACAGGCTAAGAGGACTAATAACCCCCAAATCTCCCCGCAAAGAAGCAAAACGAGAAGAATCAAGAGCTTAGTGAAAATATCCGCAACCTTCTCAATATGGTCTCTAAGGAAATGATATCGAATGTCAATGTGCTTAGTCCTAGAATGTTGCATTGGGTTTTTGGCAATGTTTATGGCACTAGTGTTGTCACAGAAAAGAGGAACACTATCCAAAGACAACCCATAGTCCCGAAGAGTAGATAAGATCCAGAGAACCTGAGAGCAACTACTGGCTGCAGCTACATACTCGGCCTCGGCAGTGGACTGTGCAACAGAGGACTGTTTCCTAGATGACCAAGAGATAAGAGATGTGCCTAAGAAATGACAAGTGCTAGAAGTACTCTTCCTATCCACTCTACACCCCACAAAATCAGCATCAGAAAAAGCTCGAATAGAGAGGGCAGAGTCAGAAGAATACCAAAGTCTAAAGTCAAGAGTGTCCTAGAGGTACCTAAAAATGCGACACACTGCTTGATGATGAGAGGCACGAGGGGAAGCCTGAAATCGAGCGCACAGACACACAGCAAACTGTATGTCTGGCCTTGATGCCGTGAGGTAGAGAAGAGAGCCAATCATGCTGCGGTACTCCTTCTGGTCCACGGGCTCTCCATCCTCATTAGGGTCCAGCACGGTGGATGTAGCAATGGGAGTAGACATTGGCCTACTGCTTCCCATGTCGAAGCGCCGAAGAAGGTCCTTTGTGTACTTACTTTGATGAATGAATGTACCTTCTTTCAGTTGCTTGACTTGAAGACTAAGGAAGAAAGTCAATTCGCCCATCATGCTCATCTCGAACTCCCTACTCATAGAATCTGAAAATCTGGACACCAAAGCATGAGAGGAACCACCGAATATAATGTCATCCACATAAATCTGAACCAACAGAAAGTCATTGCCATGCTTGAGAGTGAATAAGGTTTTATCTATCATTCCCATTTTGAATTCATTTTTAAGCAGAAAACTCTTAAGCCTATCATACCAAGCTCTAGGGGCTTGCTTCAGTCCATACAAGGCTTTTGAGAGTTTAAAAACATGATTTGGGAGCTTGGGATTTTCAAAACCAGGAGGTTACTTGACAAAGACCTCTTCTTCTATGAAACCATTCAGGAAAGCACTTTTGACATCCATTTGAAATAGCTTGAAGCCCTTGGATGCCGCAAATGCTAGCAAAATGCGAATGGCTTCTAATCTAGCTACAGGAGCAAAGGTCTCTTCAAAGTCTAAGCCTTCTACCTGGGAATAACCTTGAGCTACAAGTCTAGCCTTGTTACGAACTACCAACCCATCTTCACTTTGCTTATTTTTTAAAACCCATTTTGTTCCAGTTACATTATGATTAGGTGGAGATTCGATTAAGGTCCAGACTTTGTTTCTTTCAAAATTTTCAAGCTCTTCATGCATGGTATTGACCCAAGAGGAATCAGATAAAGCATGAGTGACATCTCGGGGTTCAAAAGAAGCAACAAAAGCAGAATGTGCATGAGAATCAGGAGAAATAAACCTGGAGCGAGTGACTCGCTCATGGAGATCCCCAATGATCTGCTCAAGTGGATGCTGTCACTGAATGTGAAGAGGAGGTCCTAGTACAGAAGTGGCCTCTACCTCATGAACTGTGGAGGTAGGAGCAGAGCCACTCAGGTCGTCGGTGAAGGTAGGAGGAGGCTGCTCAGCTAAAACTGGAGAAGTAGAAGTAGGCTCTCCATCCATCTCAGAAGTGACTGGAGGATGGATTGGGTCATCATCCTCAGAGTCATCGTCGACGAAGATACTTTCTCGAATATCAGGAACCTATGTACCTGCAGCATTGGGTCTAGTACCAGGACTAGCCTCATCAAAAGTGACTTCGCAAGTCTCAACAATTTTGTTAGTATCCAAATTATATACACGATAGCCACGAGAATGAGCAGGATATCCAAGAAATATGCCATCAGAACATCTTGATTCAAATTTATCAAGGTTGCCATGTTTAAGAATGAAGCATTTGCAACCAAAAATCTTGAAATGAGAAACTTTGGGCTTATGACCAAATTTGAGCTCAAATGAAGTCATACCAATAACAGATCTCAAGAACACCCTATTAGAGATATAACAAGTAGAAGAGATCGCCTCAGCCCAAAACCTCATGGGTGTGGAATGCTCATCTAGCATGGTCCTAGCCATCTCTATAAGGGTCCTGTTCTTCCTCTCTACAACACCATTCTGCTGGGGAACTCTAGGTGAAGAGAACTGGTGCTCAATTCCCTTATCAGTGCAGAAGGTGGCAAAGGAAGAATTCTTGAATTCTATCCTATTGTCACTCATAATGGCTCTCAAAGCTCCAGGAAGGTCAACAGCAAGTCTAAGGACCAATTCTCTAAAATAGCCAAAAGCCTCGTCCTTAGAAACTAGAAAATAAACCCATGAATACCTGGAGTAATCATCTACAATCACAAGCACATACCATTTCCCACCGACAGACTGAACTCTAGAAGGACCAACAGTATCTAAGTGCAAGAGCTGACTAGGTCCATCTGTCATCACTAAGGTAAGAGGTGGATGAGAAGGAGAAACCATCTTACCATGTCTACAGGGTGAGCAAACAAGGTCTCTAACAGCCTTCAGCCTAGGCAAACCTCTAATCAGGTCCTTGCAACTGACTCTAGTCAAGTGATCGAAGCCTATGTGTCCAAGCCTACGATGCCACAACACTAGATCATGGGAGTCAGAAACCCCAAGACACCTAGGGCTAGAAGCAGAAGAGATACTGAAATCAGCACAAAAGATCCTCTCAACCCTGGAGATCTCAAAGACAAGCTCACCCGAGGAGTCTAGAACTCTACACTCACCACTTTTAAATTTCACTTCTAGGCCCTCATCAAGAAGCTGGGAAACAGATAAAAGATTATACCTCAGCTTACTTACCAAAGCGACGTCCTTGAGCATGAACTTGCTGTTGACGCGCACTGTGCCCTTGGCTGTCACGGTCCCAGTAGAAGCATCCCCAAATGTGATCAATTCATTGCCTGATGCACGTGTGAGGGAGGAGAACCATCTAGAATCTCCAGTCATGTGTCGAGAACACCCGGAGTCAACAAGCCATATGTCCTTCTTCCTCGCACGACGGACCTACAAAGCACGAACAGGAAACATCTGTGCCTCAGTACTGGGGTTAGTGATAAAAGATTTGGGAATCCAGTACTGAGTCACATGATGCTTGGGCAAAGCAGTAGAAGCAGCAGTGAAATGGTTAGAAGTAAAATAATAAGAATGCACACGAGAACCACCTAGACCTCTCCGAATCGACTTACCAAAAGGTCGGTACTCCCCCTGTCTAGATGCTACCCATGGTCTCTCCTCACGATATCCTAACCCAAAGTGCTACCTAGAGCCACCAAAGGAGTCAAAGAAGTCATCTACAAACCTGGCCCTATGTCTAGCAGGAAAGACAGGCTGCTTGGCTCTAGAGACTACAGCAGGTGAAGGAACTCCTCTAATGGTTCTCAAAGCACTCATCCTCTCCTTCCTCTCAATCTTAGCTCTACGGAAGCAGAACTCAACAATGTGACCATCCTTCTTGCAGAAGGTGCAATGGTACTTGACCTTTTGAGGGGTCTGACCTGTTGAAGTAGAAACACCTGTCTTTCTAGAAGGGGTTTGGGCAAAACATGCAGATCTAAAAACTACCTTAGATGGCTCAGGAGGTTCTACCTCAAACACACCACTCTCAACAGCCATGATATTTTGTGCTCTCCTCTTCTTTTCTCTTGGGCCGGCCTCCCTCTCGTATGCACTATTTCTTGGGCTTCCATGATACCTACACACACAAGCAAAATCCATAGTCGCATTCTTTCAAACAAAATATAATCATGAACATTAAGTTTAGTGTTTACTTTGTGACATTGTTTGGAATCTCGATGTGTAGGTATGTATGTCATTGAGTTGGGGCAAACCTCATCAACAAGGGAGGAAGATGGCAATGGCAATGCGGTGATGGAAGGTGTTGGGGCAAGGGTGGAGGTGGTGAGGCGGAAACGAAGGGAGGAATATGGTGGTGGTGGCAGAATGGTGAGGCCCAAGGTAATTGACCAAGAGAAAGATGGAGATGAGGTATGATGTATCCTACTTCGACTGCGTAAGTTATACGGGTGATTCGATGATGATCGAGGCCTTTAGATTCGACTAAAAGGCGACGTCGTTGAACATAACAGGATAGCAGAGGAAGAAAACAGAGAAGTTCAGAGGATGCGAGAATAGCAACCGAAACATAGTAGATTATTTCTTACTTGTTTTTCTGATTACAGGATCTCTAGTGATATTTAAAGTCTAACCAACTAAACCGATTTGCATACAAACTCTAATGTGATACAGACTTAGTAAGTGCAGACTCGGTAAGTAATTCATAAATCTACCGTATTACAACTGGATTGCCGTATGTGCTACAGTTTCTCTTCTTGTTGTTGCTTCATTGGTTCCTGCTTCCGTCCGAAGCTTCAGCTTGTGCGCGTACACGACTCCGTCTATGGTAATGTGTTCCCCAATACAAGTCCACAACTTTTCTCCCCTTATCGACAAATAGTTTGTCCTCGAGCTGGAACTCCGGATACAAAGTTTTAAATTGATCTAAGAACTCCCATGTCTGCCTTAACTGCAGCCAATCCTTGCCACTGCACAAGTAATTCCCACCAATCCCTTCGGCGATGGGTTTGTATAATCTTTTCTGGAATTGGAACCACTCGGCCATCCATAATAGGGGGTAACCCTGGAATCTCCGTTGGAGGATCACCATGGAAACGTTTCAGCAACCCAACATGAAACACATCATGAATTTGCGAACCCACCTGTAGTTTCAATCGATAGGCCACATTACCAATGCGTTCGATAATCTAAAACAGTCAATAATATTGTGGAGCTAGCTTTGAATATTTGTGGAAAGCAAGAGAAAGTGATTGTCTATTTTGTAAACACAACCAAACCCAGTCATTAACTTGGAATGCCAGATCCTGATGATGGATGTCATGCTGATCCTTCATGGTCTATTGTGCAAGTCGTAAACGCTCCTAAATTTCGATCAAGAATTCATCCCGATCTATCAAAGATTGGTCGACTGCTTCAACCTTGGCCAGTCCAAGCTCATATGATTTCATTGTCGGAGGCTCCCTTCCATACACCACACAAAACGGGCTAGTTTTGATAATTCACTGAAAACTTGTATTATAACAATACTCAGCCCATGGTAACCTTTTGACCCAATCTCGCGGTCGATCACCCAATAAACACCGAAGATACATGACAATGATTCTAGTGATCACTTCGGTCTGACCATCAGTTTGCGGATGAAAGGCAGAACTAAAACTATGTTTGACTCCTGAAAAACTAAAAGCTCTTTCCAAAACTTTCTTGTAAAAGCAGGGTCACGATCGCTAACAATGGATGATGGCAATCCATGAGGTTTCACTATTTTCGCAAAGAACTTATGAGCAACTGAACTGGCCATGTAAGGATGGGACAATGTGATGAAGTGAGCATACATGGAAAATCGATCGATGACAGATAAAATCACCGATTGTCCACCAATTTTCGGAAGGCCTTCAATAAAACCCATCGAAATATCTACCCAAATTTGCCCAGAAACCTACAAAGGTTGAAGAAGTCCTGCCGGATGCAAATGCTCAGTTTTATTTCCCTAACAAATTGCACAATTGCGTACCCAATCGACAACCAATTTGCAATCATCGGCTATGCTGAAATCCGCTCGAAGTCTGTGAAGTGTTTTCTGTTGGCCTTCATGTCCCATACTATGGATAGCCTCAAGGATTTTCTGGACTAATACAGGGGAAACAGGAATGTATATGCGACCCACCTTGGTGACCAATCCATCTATAATCGCCCATGGGGGTCCCAACACCCCTGTCGTAATCTGTTGATGTAATGCAATCAACTCATTGTCGTCTTGTAGCTCCTAACGAAGAGCATCCATGAGGTGAAAATGAGGACCCGAGAGTGTTGACAAAGCCACTATCGCTTCTTCTTTTCGTAATAACGCATCAGCAACTCGGTTTTGTCTCCCCAGCAGACATTCCACAATGAAAATCAAAACCAAATAGTTTGCTTACCCATTGGTGTTGTAGGATTGTAGATAGACGTTGGTCCAAAAGAAATTTCAAACTGTAATTATTGGTCCGGATGAAAAATTGTCTTCCCCAAAGATAAGGTCTCCAATGTCGGACCGCTTTGACCAAACCAATTAACTCTCTTTCATATGCAACTAACTTGGCATGTCGTTGAGCAACCGGTCGACTAAAGAAAGCAATTGGTTGTTCTCCTTGATGCAAAACCGCCCCTAAAACCCATGTCAGATGCATCACAGTCCACCATGAAGGGTTGCGAAAAATCTGGCGGTTGTAAAATTGGGCCAACAACGAGAGCATGTTTGAGGTCATCAAAAGCTTGGGAAGCCTCGTTGGACCAAGAGAATGCTTGTTTTTTCAAAAGACGAGTAAGAGGAGCTGCGATGATACCATAATTCTAGATGAATTTCCAGTAATATCCCGCCAAACCCAGAAATTGATGTAAAGCTCGCACAGAACGTGGAGTAGGCCAATCCATTACTGCACGCACTTTGCTTGTGTCCATGGCAACTCCCTCAGCCAAGATGACGTGACCCAAATATGAGATGGATTCCTTGCCGAAAGGACATTTGGACTGCTTGAGGTATAGCTGATTGTCATGTAATAAACGAAGAACTATGCACACATGTTTGAGATGTTCTGACCATCTTCTACTGTAAATAAAGATGTCATCAAAAAATACGAGAATGAATTTACGGAGATATAGTCGTAGAACCTCATTCATCAAGGCTTGAAAGGTGGCCGGAGCATTTGTCAATTCGAACGGCATAACAAGAAACTCGAATAGACCTTTGTGAGTTCAAAAAGCTATTTTGTCCACGTCCTCCAAATGCATACGGACTTGATGATAGCCGAAATGAAGATCCAATTTAGAGAAAAAAAAATGAGCTCCTTTCAATTCATCAAGTAGTTCATTAATAACCAGATGGGAACTTGTCTTTAATAGTCTTCGAATTGAGCGCTCGATAGTCGACACAAAACTGCCATGAACCATCTTGCTTCTTCACCAATAAGATCGGTGATGAATACATCGAGGTGCTACAGCAGATGATCCCTTGCTTGAGCATTGCCTGGCATTGTCTTTCTAACTCCTCCTTTTGCAACATTGGGAAGCGGTATGGTCTAACGACCACCGGAGGTGTACCAAGTAAGAGATGAATCCGATGATCATAGGGACGCAAGGGTGGCAGTGCCGTCGGCTCAGCAAAAAGATCCACAAATTCAGTGAGCAAGGGCACCATCAAATCCTGCCCTGCGCTGCTCTGGACTTGCATCCCCGACCGTTTCCCAAGCAGCCCGTGCCACAATACGTGATGATCATTGTGCCAAAAAGACATGGTTAGTAAATCAAAATCCCACATGATCGGCCCGAGACCACGAAGCCATTGTATGCCAAGGACCATATCAAAACCATCCAACTGAAGATCATAAAAATCGACATAGAACTTCTCCTTACTGATCACAATCGGGAGTCCACGTATCACCCCTTTACTGGAGATGTGTTCCCCGTTAGCCACCAAGACTTGCAAATTGTGTCGAGAATGCATTGTAAGTCCCAACCGATTGACCACCTTATCCTACAGAAGGTTATGTGTTGATCCAGAGTCAATCAGGGCTAGTAATTCTGTGTCTCTGACTCGAACTCGCACTTGCATAGTTTGGCTGGTGCAGATTCCTGTGAGAAGACATGAGGATCCTCCTCGTCGTTTGGTTCCTCTAAGGCTACCTCATCCTCACCCTGTACCACCTCCAGGTGATACACACAATGATGGGCCCTGATGAACTTTTCATCACAATTAAAGCATAAACCTTTTTCGTGACATTCGGCCATCTCGGCTGCCATCAAACATCTAAATTGCCTTCTGCTGGTACTGGAAGTTCCCGAACCTCTACCAGAAGAAGATGCCAAAGGTGGAGTCCCACGACTAGTTGAAGTTGCTCCTTTGGCCAACTGAGTATTGCACGACCATCCTCACTGGTATGGTGCAGCAGCAAACGTTGCCCTTTGTTCATATGCCCTTGCGAAGCTCATGGTGACCTGCAAATCGAGCAACTTCTGTAATTCTACATCAACGCGCAAGATATTCATTAGTCCTGACATGAATAGTTGCACTTGTTGCTAGCTGGATAACGGCCCAGCCCTGCAAAGCAAAGTCAAAAAATTCTCTTGGTAATCTTCCACCATGCTAGTCATCCATAACTTTGTTATTTCCCCAGAGGGTTTGAACGGATGGGTGGTCCGAATCGAAGGTGACAGCACTCCTTGAAACGAGGCCATCTCGACGTTCCTTCATCTTGTTTGTGACGACCCCGGCTTATTTGGCTTGTAATGCTTAGTCATCCATTGACCCTAGCATCACAAACAAAATAACCCGTGTCTTCGAGATATGTATACTTCCCAGAAATGCTGTATACACACCCCTTTACAAAATCATGCATCCATTCCATTCAAGACATAGAACCAAAGCACGAACTAGATTAAACAAAAGACATACATAATAGAGTTATTACAAAAGGGGGCGACCGGCCAAATAACAACTAAGAGAGTTAAATAAACAGCGGAAGCAAAAGCCATAAGATGGCGATAAACAAAAGCCATACGGTTTGCCTATGGCCCACAAGGCAACCGACCGGGCCGCCAACCTAGTCGTCAAATCCACCGCACATCTCACAAAAGTGAAACCCTGGGGGATCAACCTCCTCTGCAACAAAATTAATTAAGCAAAGCAAATGAGTACAAAAATGTACTCGCAAGACTTACGTGTAGTGTAACAGACCTATACATATGCTACATGCAAGCTTATTTAAGTGGAGGCTGTAGGTTGTTTTCAGCATAAAGCAAGTTTTCATTTGCAATAATTAATAGATTCAAAGCAGTTTTACAATCTGTTTTTAATTTGCAAATAAAAGCGAGACAACAACATAATAACAATAGATAGATGACAACAACAACCCTGGAAGTGACTAACCCATTAGTCACCACAACAATAGCATGAATTACCCATTCATACCACCCACATCAAGTTTTAATTAAAGGTTGTAGTCTAATTCTTGCGGAAAATAACCAAGCTTGTCCATAACCTAGGACGAGGCTATTCGAATAGATTTAACCCTGCAGGGGTGTACCAATGTACCCACACGTGCGACCACCTTTTTGCCAAGCTATTTAGCACACTTCCTTTGGTATGCCGGCACGGTTAGTCTTACATGACATTTTCCGATAGAATGCATTAACTGCGAGTCGCCCATATGGATAGACACCCATACGTTGATACGGAGTCATTGAACCTTTAGAAAAAGGACCAATGCTCATCACCCTTAGAAAAGGATGATGCTCCTTGCAGTGGATGACGCTCCACCACTATTCGCCCAAAAACACGCACAACACAAAGTTTAGTTTTCAACACAACACACACATCCACCATGCGACCCGGAATTAACGCACACCAAAGTACTAAGTCAAGAGAGGTTCCATATCCCCCTCGCGTGGTTAGCACACAAAAGTGCTTGGATCAATGGCGCAAGTAATTCAGTCCTTGTTGACTCGGGCATCATTCCAGTCACCCAAAACAATCACACCAACATACCAATATGCCCAAGTCCAAAACATTTTATTTTCAGTTTTAGATTTACAAAGTAACAACACACAAAGTGCTAGACATATGGTAATAAATAGATTTGTGTGATCAAAGTTATCGACTAAGTCGATAACCGCCTAATTCTACCGTAAGCTAAGCATTTCTAAGCAATATCAACACGCCATCTACTAAGTGACAAGAGCTCATCCAACGAACTCTAAATCACAGCAAGATATTCCTAGGCTTAGTAGTAGAGATTGAACATTTACCTACAGAGTATGCAACTATAGGATCTACTAAGCGACAATAATTTAACAACAAAATAGAGTATGCATACATACACTTTGCAAACAATATATTAGACTTTGAAAGTAATGAGATTAAACATGATAAAACTACTTGCCTTGCTGGATATTCTCACTATGCTGTGGAGGCACGCTCTCGAGATCAACGCACTCGTCGGCACCTAACGAAAAAGGCGAAAAGAACCGATAAGAACGAAGAATACCGAAAAGGCTCCACAGACAACTTTCTCCAAATGCACTGAAATTTTTACAGCAGAAATAGAATGATTTTTAAGGAATTTAGCAATAAGAACCAATTGATTTGGATTCTCAATGCAAAAGTTATGGCCAAAACAATTCTGCTCACCCTGGAAAATGCTGGAAAATTCAAATCGGTTACTGTTCATCCGAATTAAATTCTTTAGCACAAATTTCCAAAGAGGTGTTGCACCTGAGATTTTTTATGGTAAATAAAGCACCTCATGAGATGAATAACACAATTGGATTCACCTCATTTGGAGCTAGGATGCATTTTCTATGATTTTTCAAAGACATTCAAAAGAGCACCAAAAAAAATGCACCCACAAAGATTTTATAAACAGTGGCATGCCCAAAAACTATTCTACCATTTAGTACACTAATATAGGAAGCCAACAAAATTGGATTCACTCAAAAATGATCTACAGAGAATTATTTATGCAATTTACAAGTTAAATGCAATTTTTAGAATAACAATTAAAGCCTATTTCTAAACCAATTTACCAATCCATTTTCTGGAGCCGAACTAAGCTTCCAACCATTTTTAGATTAAATCTTAGTTCAAACCAGAGCTAACAAAATTTGAATCAACTCAATTGGAGCTAAAATGAATTAGTTATGCAATTTTGAAGTTTATTACCTTTCTCAGTTCACAAATAAACCTCTCGAGATTTTCTTAAAATCAAATCGACGTGGAAAATTATGGGCCGTTGATTTTGCATCGCATGGCCCAAGATGAACGGGGTGACGCGAGCGCACCCGTGCGAGATCTGATGAACATGGGCCGTTGATCTTGGATCCAATGGTCCAGATTGAACCTCGCGCGCTGTGTTTAAACTCACGCGCGCGAAAGGGGGCAGCGGGTGTGGACCGTTGATCGTGAGATGGACGGCTCACGATGAACTTCATATAGCGCACACGCATAACCCACGCGAATCTCCACCGAAGATCAAGAAATGGACGGTCCGAAGCGGTCGAAGAAGCGAAACGCTCCCGCGATCTGGGCCGTAGATCAAACGATGGATGGCTCACGGCGAACCACGTCGCACACACGCACGCACTGTGCCGGTGCGTCTGACAACGCAGCCCGACGGTTTCCACGGCTAATCGCCGGCGACCTAGAGCACGGCGGTGCGAACTAAGGCCAGCTACGGGTGCGCAATAGCAGCGCGCACCCATTGGTACCACTCACACCAGTGGTGATGGCCCAGAACGGCGGCTAGCCGGAGAGGGGCGGCGCGGCAAACACGGCTGAAAGCGAAAATGCAAAGGAGCTCCGCAGCGGTTCTGACAAGCGGTGCCTGAGCATCTATGGACTACCAGGGAGCTACCTGAAGGACGCGGAGGCACCGAGGAGGTTTGAGCTACGCCGGCGACGAAGCACCGTGACGGCGACGACGGTGACAACGCGGGGAAGACAACCTGAGCATCCAGAGAGAGACCGCGTCATCGGGATAGCTCCAACATGGCTCTAGGATGGTCCCAGAGCGAGCAATTGGAAAATGGAGCACTCACCGGCGATGGAGACGAAAAGGGGCGATTTCGGCCGCGAGCTCCAAACTTCAAATTCAAGCCGCTCCTGTAGAAGCAACCCGAAATTAAGTTAGGGGAAGTTATCACCGAGGTGAGAGTAACAAGCTAAAGCAAAAAGATTGGGAAGAGAGCCACTGGAGTACAAGCTTCACCGAGGAGCTTCACGGTCCAGTAATGGCGGCAGAGGGGTTTTGGTGAATTGAGCTCAACCAAGCACAGAGGGCGCCCGGCAAAGCTCAAGGTGGTTGAAAGGAAGGCAAGGAAGAGCTTGAGGGGCTTAAGTAGCAGTGGAATCAAGGAGGGCAACGGCAATCTCCTCCACGGTCAAGCCTGCCGCGAGAGCACTTGAGCGCGATGGGAGCAGGTGGAACGCAGAGGAAGGGGACTTTCGGGGGCGAAGCCACGACGCGCATTAAATGCGTGCAGAAGGACCCGTTGGCGAGGACGCGGAGGTGACGCAACGCTGCCCATGCCTCTGCGCACGCCATGGCGCAGCGCTCGTGCGAGCGTGAGGAAGGGGACGACGCGCCTACCGTTCGATTTTCATCCAACGGCTCCCACGCGATCGAGTCGGCACAGCTCCGCGCAAACGTCAACCGCACGATAGAGATCCAACGGTTCACAACGCGCGCGTCAAATCGACCGAGCCCAGTACAGCTAGTTGGTTCGACCGTGATGGTTGGCTCGAGCTAGGCTTGGGTCCGCGCTCGAGGAACAGTGTAAACCAAGTTTGGATTTGAATTTGAAAGCTGAGTTTGGAAGAATTTTTAGAGGTAGCAAACTAACTCCAAAAATTCTAAAATTTTGACTGGAGCTTCCTCACTCCAGGATCAACCTTACATAAAATTTCCAGAGATTTTCATGCACTGCATTTTTTCTCAAGAAATTCCTCAAGGTTTGTTCTAGGGTTTGACCAATTGGAAAACTGGTTTGACTTGCCTCCAAAAATTATCAAATAATTTCTAAAAATTATGAAATTTTTCAGAGGGGTCACACATCATCCCTAGAACCAAGGAAAAATATTTCCAAAGATTGAACACAAGATTCTTGACAAGGTTGAAAAAGGGTTTGACTTTAGTCAACTGGAGGTTTAGGTTTTTGAATTCCCCAATTCCTTTACAAGAATTATAGAAAAGTTCAAAGACTAAAAGATGTAAGAAAAGTTTTAATTTCTTCTTATTTTCTTACATTTGAAACATACACCCATATTTGGGATGTTACATTGTTCCAATTGGATGTACCATTGCTGAGCTACTTCAACCATGTGATATGCAGCAAGCCACACTTTGTATCCTTCATCGGTGCGTTGACCCCAGAAGAACTGCTCACAGCGGTTTATCCACCTGAGGGGATCTTCTTTGCCGTCGTATGAAGGAAACTCAAGCTTGTGATATCGTGGAATCCCCGTTGTGTCCGCAAGATGAGGCACTGCTATTGACACCTGTGGAGTGGCCACCCGCGACGGAAATTTTTGGGGCATGAACGACAAGGGTGTCGAACCTGTTTTCAATGTCCTGGCGAATAGCGTCGTACCTAAACTTGGAACGGTCGAAGCCTTTGGAAACGCTCCAATCTGCAAGGACGTCGAAGGGATTGTCTCTGTTGCTGATATGTTCCATGGTTCTAATTTGGCCTCAGAAGATGATGTCCCTAGTTGTGGCTGAAAACTTCCCAGGATACCGGAGTACCCTGTTTGATCTTCTAGTCTTCCGATACATTCATCAATATTGGATGGCCTCCAAAGCAATCACCTAGGCTTCCAGGGATGAAAAACTATCTCGTATTTGCTTGCTCGGTTCTAGCTTCAATTCGGTGATCGCTGCCATCACTTCTGACGACTTGCCGTTCTTCTCTGCACCGGAAAACAAGATGGTCGGCTCTGATACCAAATGATGTATCCTGCTTTGGCTGCGTAAGTTATACGGGTGATTCGATGATGATCGAGGCCTTCGGATTCAACTGAAAGGTGCCGTCTTTGAACGTAACAGGATAGCAGAGGAAGGAAACAGAGAAGTTCAGAGGATGCGGTGATTCGATGATGATCGAGGCCTTCGGATTCAACTGAAAGGTGCCGTCTTTGAACGTAATAGGATAGCAGAGGAAGGAAACAGAGAAGTTCAGAGGATGCGAGAATAGCAACCGGAAGATAGTATATTATCTCTTAGTTGTCTTTCTGATTACATGATCTCTAGTGATATTTAAACGCTAACCAACTAAACCAATTTGTATACAAACTCTAATGTGATGCAGACTCGGTAAGTAATTCAAAAATCTACCGTATTACAACTGGATTGCCGTATGCGCTACAATTTCTCTTCTTGTTGTTGCTTCGCTGGTTCCTGGGCTTCCGTCCAAAGTTTCAGCTTGTGCACGTACACGACTGTCTCTGATAATGTGTTCCCCAATACGAGTCCACAACAATGTACAAATTAAAACCGTATAATTAAAATTTCGAGTGGCAAAAGTCCAAGGAAACGCCATTTTGGAGTGTCATTTCCCCATTTTGTTTTCTAGTGTGGCATTTTGCATTACTCGCATGTTCTGAGGTGGCAAGGAACCAAAAATTCAAGCAAAGTACCATCATCCATGGCCGGGCTTTGTTCCCCTTCTTATGTTCAAATATGATGCTTCTTCCATCTTCAAACACAAGAGAATCACTTATGTTTATTTGAAAGACTCTGAAAACACACAGTAAGTCAGCATTGGCACAAGGTGATGGAATGCATGACAGACGGTGGATGCATAGGGGAAATGCAAGGTTTGCTTTTATAGCTGAAAGACAGAGGATGTGCTTCCTGCGACTGGGCAATAGCAATCGACAAGTTGATACTGCAATCAGATCACTTGCTACATTAGTACAATCAAATTGCATCTCATGTACACATGCTCGCAAACTGCATGGATAACACAAGAATGACAGCAAGTTGTACATGCGTTGAATTTGTACATGGACAACAGAGATCTGATTTCTGGTTTAGCTTTCAGTGAGCAGCGTAGAGAAGGTTTTGCCATGGCACATAAATATCAACTGTATCATGTTTGCAAAGCTAAACTGGCCTTTAGCAGATTTACATAAAGACAGATTTTACGTAAAGATCGGTCCCTAAGTACGCTTCAAGCCAAAATTACAAGCATATAAAGTAAGTGACAATCTCATCATAGGATTAACGTTGACATGCAGTTAGTTCATACTCAGGCGCAGACCATAAACTGCACGGTTAGTACTGGCATTGACCACTCGGTGTCTTAGTCTACTGGTGCATACAACACCATACCCCCATTACGATATAAGTAAGTTTTCACACGTGTCTGGGCTAGAGAGGCTAATCAGCTTCCTACACAACTCTTCGCTGACAGCAAGTTTGGGGTGAAAACGTACTGTAACTGTTTTGAGCACTGCTGTCCATTGCAACAGTCGTTTCAAAAAAGCTAATTCATGCTCTGCTCCTCTCGATTCATTGATCTCCACTTCCTGGAGAAAATTCAAGAAGATATCCTCCGTTTCCCAGTCTTGTGGCTGATTACAAATGCAACCGGACGAACAAGCAGTCCGCGCCTGAAACGAGATATGTAGGAACAGTCAGACGATCTGACATGCTGAAGAATATGACACAACTATTGCACAAGGATGATGCAACAAGTTGTCAACAAGCTACGGTCCAAGCTTTAATGCTAACCAATTGCAGCAATAAGGATGTACCATGCATGCAAAGAAAAAGGACAGCAAAATGGGTAATTTTTAATAAAATCAAATAAATTCATCAATTGCAAAAATAACATATTTCACTTGTCTTAAAAGAAATCTATTCACTTCTTAGGCTTATTCACTATCTTTTACAAAGGTATCTGGATACATTAAAATTTTACGAAGATGAAGAATAGACATGCATGCCCAATTTTTTTTGACAAAAGGATCAACCCTGCTTTTATAGAAAGCAAATAACCAAGTTCTTACAAACCAATAGACATGTCCAATGACGACACTTTAGATGAAGAGCCTAAAGAAGACTACAGATACAAAGACTTGAGCAAAGCAACACATGTATGAATTTTGCCTGGGCAATAAGCCAATAAGGTATGATCAAATATCACAATTATATAGATTCTAGTCTGTCATGTACAAACCCACATACAAAGTGGACACACATTTCCATGCTAAAGTAAACTATTCGTCTCAATAAAGACTCATATACATTATGTCTGGAGATCTATCATAATAATTTCTTAATTTTCTCTGTTACATCTCTCTTTTTTTTTTTTGCGAGGGGTATCTATTTCTTTGCGAGGTCTGTTATATCTAATGAATTGTACTACTTTGAACTACAAAAGTTCCTTTGTTACATCATAGTGTTTTTTTTAAAAAAAAATCGATGGCGTAATTCCACAGCAGAGAGAAAGTGCACTCACTCTTGGATAGGCAAGTAAGAGCTCAAGGGTGGAGATAGCCTCAAAGCGCCGCAAGAGCATCACAGAATCCCAATGGTATTCATAACCATACTGTCCATACACCACGATGTCAAAGGTGCTCAAGCTCTGGAGGCTTTTCATCTCACGAAAGTGGACTGAGTTCGGATGATACGCATCAGCCCACCGGAGCGGAGCTTCTCCAGCACCGGGCAAGAGATGTCGGCGACTGGTTTCCTCCAAATGAAGCAATACTCCACATCTAGAACATTCAGTATCAGTGCTACAATGGTGAGCTGCCGCAACCCGCCATGTAGATTATGCAGCTCGACATCGAGGAGAGACTCCGAGTGGATGGCTAAATTGAACAGCCCTTGAGCGTTGTTGACGAGGAGATATTGAAGCAACGGGCAACGCGCCGACGAGACGGCGCCGCCAAGATCGCACCGGCCGTCAAACCGCACGTCATGCATTCCATCTTCATCATCCCACGGCTCCGAGTTGTACAAGTAGAGCTCGCCGGTGAGGCGGGGCGCGGCGAGAAGGAGGACGGCTGCCGTCCCGTCCAAGGAGGCGCCGCGGGTGGAGACGAGCAGGCGCCGGAGGGCCGGGGCGGCGTAGGCGGCGAGGGCGGATCGGACGCGGACGGGGTCGGTGGTGGGGAAAATTAGCTCCGGGAGGCAGGGACGGAGGTCGAGCTCGGCCAACCTGACCGTGGCCCCAGCATTTTAGGGAAAAAAATTAATATCATGTATGTAGTTCATCTCACAACTTGGTTAGGTCAGATCCATATAGAAACCTTATTATTGATGTTTGCTACTAGTTACGATACTATTAAGTAAGACAACGACTTCAATCGTGCGGTGACAGACGGCGGCGAAGCACGAAAGCAGCAGACGAGGTGTAGGCCGTTGTTGTGTCGCGAGCTTACTGTGGTCGGGCCCAGCGGCGATGGCAGATGCGCAACCAATTGCCGGAGAGCTAAGGCTGTGCGTCGCGGGGCCTGTAGCCAATAGTGAGTAGTGTACTTTTAAATCTTATTGATGCTACCTTGCCTTAGATGATTGATTTGATTTTTTCTACAATCCTAAGTCCTACTAGTGGTAATTTGTTTTGATCTTTGTACGGCGGCGGCGGTGGAGCAGAGCCGGAGCAGGATGAGAAGGGCACGGTCGGGGAGAGAGTTCAGGTGGTCCTCGCCGCCACCGTCCATGTGCGGAGGGTTTTCGTTTTCGCCCAACGTTTTTCGTTTTAGCCCAACGTGCTTGCATTGCACCATCCAGGAATCCCGGTGCGGTTGCAAAAAAGAAAAATGTTTTTTTTTCTCGTCACAAAAGATAGATAACGGGGTAATTTCGTGCATCCTGTTTCATATTCACTATGAAAACTAATTGTGCCACATCACCTTTTTAATGGTACTGATTAGATGCGTTTCTGTTTTCATACGGACCTTCCTGTTAAGAAGCTCTAGGGTTGTGGGCAAAAGACAAAAATGTCACTGGAAGGGATCTACATATATATATGTATAAATAGGATCATTTATGTATCGAGAGATGATAATGAATGAACGAAGAGCTCCACCCTTTCTCTCTCCCATATTCAATGCTACAACGACTACTGAAGCATGAAGCTCTTTGATGCGTCGTTCTAAAGGTTTGCAATTAGATCAATCTTGTTTGTAATCGCCAATTGATATGTGATTCTAATCGCCAATTGATATGTGATTTGTATGCATGATCCGGTTCATTGCCCTCATGGTAAGTTGGTAACCATGCGCTGGGAGACGAAGCCACGATCGGGAGGATCGGATCTACAGCACATCCCGCCAACGCGATCACCGAATGACCCGATAGGTCGACACAGCAACCGGTGAGTGGATCCCATCACGATAATAATGATCGATCTTTTCATTTGCCTGGCAAAATTAGTCCATGCCTCTTTATCTCTCGGATGCATATTCTAATTGCAAATCTTGAATCTGAGTTTGGTCAATTAAATATGAAAAGCAATCAATCTGCCTTGAACCGACAGTTCACCTTCGTGCTGCTGTCAAAGGCTATTGAGCCGCCGAGCTCGTTGCGCGCAATGAGCGTCACCGGCCATGGCGGCCGTCCTCCGCCGTCAAACTCGTCGCTCGTGCCCGAGCACCGCTCTTCTGCCGCGCGCGCGCGCCCAGCGCCGCCACGCCGGCGCTTATTTGCGTCGTGCCGAAGCCGCCATCACAGCGAGCCCGCCGCTCCAGCGCCCAGCGCAAACCGCCAGCAATTCGCGCCACGTCCGATGCACAATCGTCGCTGCCAGATCCACCGGCGCCGCGAAGACCGTGTCCGGCGACAAGGCAACGTCGCTTTTTCCAGATCGAGTCGCGTGGTCAAGGGCGGCTAGGGTTATAAAACCTAGCCAACCCCCTCCAAGGCTCCAACTGCCAAATCGGGCCGAGCATAGTAATGGCCTGATGCGTCCCACGCAGGTATTGGACTGCATGGAAAGAAATTCTCTGGGACGGGGCCTCAGGAGGGGCCTCTGAGGCCCTGTCCTGAAGCCGTTGGATCAGGGGGGCGGGGATGAGTGATGGTGATGTCTTCTCCCCGGACCGTTGGATCAGGGGGAGGGGGGAGATGAGTAGAGATGGAGGCGGGGCCTCTCCTGGGAGGGAGAGAGGCCCCGTCCCATAGAATTTTTTTCCGGACTGCATGGCCTATTCCGTCGGCAGTTTTTAATTTAGGTCCCGAAGAACTAAACAATTACGTAGAGAAATTGCCGTAACACTAAAATGTTCGGATAAACCCTTAGAGTTTGTATATTTGCTATTAATCTGTGCGTCTCGAGAAAAAAAATTGCGGTTTAAAGCCTGTACTTTTTAGTAATCCCAGAATTAGTTTGTAAATTCTGAAATTTTTATATTTAATAGTAGAAAGTGAATTTCTAATGTATATGAGCTTCCGTATTAGACCTAGTACACCTTGGAAGCATCATATTTTTTATGGATTATTTTTCTTGGTATGGTGTGTTTTTCGAAAATTAATTAATGGGTTTAGTAATTCTGAAAATTGCTTCAAGACCTTAAAATTATCGAAAAATCTAAAAATACTAGGAAAATTTTGAAAAATTTATAAAATTATCTATTGAATAGATAAAATTAATATTTATTATTTTACACTAGTTTCATGCATTTAAAACTATTTACCTATTGTAAACATAAAGAAAATGTATGAATTATGTAGGATATGATAGACACTAAGTGGAAATTTGCTTGTCCTAGATGGCAGCAATAATAAGCCCACGCTATGTTCTATGGAGATCTATAGCAATCTTCTAATTATCCCTTAGCTTTGTAAAGATGTCGCTTTTCTGCACGATTCACATTAGTAGTATAGATTCAACTCCTAACGAGCTTTGTCCCACTCATGATGAGCATCTCTTATCTTTTGCTTTAGGATGAAAAATTATGCATTAGATTGTTATTTCTCATATGCCATAAAGAAAATAATGGTCTAAATTGTTCTATTAAAGCCTTATCCCCTACTGCATAGTTGATTAAATATGCTTAATAGAACATATTGCTAGTAGTATATCCTACCTGTAGTAAAATAATTAATCCTGCATGGCATAAAATTTGTAAAACGCATGCTTAAAAACTAAAAATACTTTGGCATGTCTTGCTAACAAAATATTGGACATGTGCTCTTAATATCTACTAAGCCTCAATTCACTAGCTTGTAGTGCACGGGTGCCCAGATGGCAAAAGGGAAACAATTTTTACTGGTGGCAACAGAACAAAACTAGTCATATGTTGATGTCTAGCAGATTAATTTGCTAGAAAACACCATAATCCTTAAATAAGTACAAAGCAATTTACGCCCTAAGACTTGGAGTCTATATAACTTTGTAATTGAAGAACTTTGTAAGCAGAATGTTACAGAGTATATATTGGTTTCACGCCAATAAATTTGCACTCCTGTTGAAGTATGTTGCAAATCTTTGCTAAAACTCCGAGTTGATTTCACGCAAAGGCCTGATGCACACACTATTACTCGAGATTTTATAGTTAGCGTGAAAAGGGGGAGAAAATTGGTTGTAACAGCTCAATTTTGTGATCATTGGAAACTTGGTTGAATTTTATGGATTTTCAAAAACTTTTGTTGCAGGTGTAATTACAAAAAAAATTGGGTGCATTTCAAAAGTCAAATCCAAATCCTAGCCAAAAAATGGAATTAATAAAAATCTACAAGAAGAGTTCAGTTCCAAAACCTCTTTGAATTTGAAATTGCAATTCAAATTGAATCTTGAAATATTTTGAACAAAAGTCAAACCTTATCTTCCCTCTCTTCTCCTCTCGGGCCAAAACCCATTGGTTGGATCGCTCACAGCCTTCCTCTCCACTGGCTGGCCCATGCCTCACCGATCCTGCACGCGCAGGCGCCATGCAGCCTCCCTCTCCTCCTTTCCCTTCACGTGGCCTAGCCTTGGCCTGTCTCTACGCCAGCCCAATCGCCCATTCGCCTCGCTGCTCTCTCACTGCCAATGGCCCCGAGGCCCACCTATCAGTTGACCCTGTTCATCTTTGTAACGTCCCGTTTTCTTTAAAGTTTCTTGCCTGGTTTTCAAATAAAAGTAACCATTTGGCTTTATTGAGAATCCAAAGCTTAACCTGACGTCTTGAAATCTGGAGAGTTCAATTGGAATTAATTAAGCCTTAATTAAGTTCTTTGTTGGTGTTCCTTGCTGTTTGAGCCTCTCTGTGTGTCCCTGGGTTTGTCTCTTCTCTCTTAACTTCCTTTGTCGGGCAGAATCTCTTTGAGATCCAGACCTCTCTCTTATCTCCCCTCTGTTCGAACCTCTCCCTTGCTTGGGGTTTTCCTGTCAAGGACCCGGCTCGGGTTTGTGTTTCAAAACCTCTTTGGTTCCCCCCCCCAAGCCACGCTTGGTTTTGCTTCTTTTGGACCTCTCCGTGGACCTCTCCACGCTCTCTTGGAACCCCTGAGTTCTCTTGGGCGCTCCAGAGCCTCTCTGGACCTCCCAGCGCCCCTTTTTGGGACCCTCTTAGACCTCCTCGTGGCTATTTGGACCTCCCTTGTGTCCAAATAGACCTCCCTCTGTCCCTGCGGACTTTTCTGTGTCCTTCGGACCTTCTTCGCGTTCTTTAAGACCTCCCCTTGTTGAGATCTAGCCGCTCAGACCTCCCCATGTTGAGATCTAGCCGCTCAGACCTCCCCATGTTGAGATCTAGCCGCTCAGACCTCCCCTTGTTGAGATCTAGCCGCTCAGACCTCCCCTTGTTAAGATCTAGCCGTTAAGACCTGCCCTTGTTGAGATCTAGCCGTTCAGACCTCCCCTTGTTGAGATCTAGCCGCTCAGACCTCCCCTTGTTGAGATCTAGCCGCTCGGACCTCCCTTGTTAGGATCGGCCATTAGGACCTCCTCTCGGGAGATCTTAGCCGTCTGTGTCCTCCTTAGTTGGATCCAAAGGTTCCGACCTCCTTAGGTCCAAGACCTCCTTAGCGCTTGGACCCATCTTTGACTCTCGTGGTCAGATCGCTTGAGGCCTTGCCTTCTTAACCTTAGGACCATCCGATGTGGTTTGGATGGCCCGATCCTAAGAACACGTTAGTTTGGTCGAACGTTCCTATCCTTTTAGGGCCGCCCGATTTCAATCGAGCAGCTACTGCTTTCTTCTTAGCGTTTTCCTTGTTTCAGGACCTCCTCTGGTTGTTTTGCAAAGACCACCTCCCGGTCCTTCTTTGGTCTATTATAAAGACCACCCTCCTAACCTTGAATATTCCTGTTGGTCGGGACCTCCCCTGCACCCTTTGATCTGGACCGTTGAGGTCCTCCCCTTGAAATCTTGACCCTTAGACCTCCCTTGTGCAGTGCTCGCGTCGAGACCTCCTCGTGGTGAGCTTTATGGACCTCTTGTCCAGAACATCCTCTTGAGTCCTTGGACCTCCTGTCCAGGACCTCCCCCTCTGAGTGTCTTGGACCTCTTGCCCAGGACCTCACAGTGGTCTTTGGCGGGGATGACCCTTGCGGTGGGGCCACCTCTTTGACTTGTGGTGCACCCTTTGATGGCCCCACTTGCGGCCCCTCTTCACCTTGTAATTATTGCTCTTGCCTCAGAACTCTGTGCGCATTTAATAGGTGTCGGGTCACATTAAATGCGATCACATCCGAGGTACTTTATTCAATTCTTTTAGGGCAAGCCTTGCCCTAGTGGTCCCGATTGCCTACACCTCACTTTGAGTTTTTCCTTGTGGTGCACACTACCAACTCGGCTATATAAAGCTCAGGCGGGCGACCTTTGTAACCTGTTGCTCATTTCTTCCTTCCTGCCTCATCTTTCGGTTCTTCCTTGTGCAAGGCCTTTCCCAGAGCTCTTTGAGGTTGTGTTAAGCCTCTTGGTTTCCTTTTTGGCTGAGTTGGTTTGAGTTCCTTTTGGTTCTTTTGAAGTTCTCTCGCTTAGTGTGATTTTGCTTATTTGGTTTTCTTGCGAACATGTAGATCACGAGTTCGAGGAGATCTTGGACCCAGCTCTTGCTGCAGAAGGCTCTCCACTGCTTGACCAAGGCAAGCCACAGATCCCCTTTTGATCATCTTGAACCAAGTTTCGTAAATGTATTTCGGTTTTACTTTATCATGCATGGCTATGTTTATATGAAAATGGTTTGGGGCTGTAGTTACTTGCCTACTTGCTGTTATGCCTCCTTTATACCTTGTCTCCATCATGTTGTCATGTTCACCTTGTGAGCCTTAGGGTGGATAATTTAGTTGGTGTTCTTTGTTATGTGCCAACATGGGGGACCGTAGGTCTTTATAGCCTTGCTTAGAATACGTGGTTCGAACGTATCATGCTTCATCTCTAATAATCTTGACTAATAAATATGAAATGTGTGGTGGTGCCATTGTTGAGCAACTATGGTAGGACGCCTAAGCCTTGTGTTGCTGTGGTGTGAGATCACTTGGTTAAAAACTGTTGTGCCAAGACTGGGTGGTCTTTTGGCATGGGCTTATACAAATTGTTTCTTTGAGGCAAGAAGGCAGGAGTGAGTAGTGGGTGCTTTGCACACTTGGTTGTGGAAGTCTTGCCTTGGCACAATTAAGGACTTCACTTTGTGTCTCATTGAACTAGGCCAAACAAAGGCAACCACAAGATCATTTTATGGGAATGGTCAGGCTGAATAATTAGCAATGGGTTGGCTTGGGGCTGTTGTGGTTGGCGTGTGATTCGTTGGCGCAAGAGGGCACCCCATAACCTGCGGACTTCTAGACCACAAGAGGATTGCGAAACCTTAGCGGGCAGCCCGAGTCGGTTCAAAGCTTTGTAAAGGCATTGCCGCTGCTTTCTAGATCGCTCACCTTAGGAAGTGAGCAAGGGTGACCGGAACCCGTCCCGCTAGAGAGATCGTGGATTGTGGGTAAAGTTGTACACCTCTGCAGAGTGTAAAGATCTATTCGAATAGCCAAGTCCTTGGTCATGGACATGCTCAGTGAAATGGTGCAAGGGGTAGTTGTTTCAAAAGCTTGTGCCACTGGACACTTCCGCGAGATGCCTTGGCTTTGCCTCGAAGAGACCTTGGCCGGCTCCAGAGGGGTCAAGGTTGGCTTGGGTAGTGGTCCAGGGGTTGGTTTGGTCCTCTGGAGTGGGTGCTCTGGAGTGGGTTTTGGGTAAGGACCTGGTCACGGGTGTGACCGGAACTCCTTCATTTTGGTTGTGGCTGTGAGTTGGTGCTCACCCCACCTTTTTAAACATCAAAAGTATTATGTACTATGGTTTTACCTTCTTTGCTTTTCAATCTATTACTATTTTTATTATTCAAATCGGCTTTATGCAAACTAACCATACTGACTCTCCATTGGTAAGTCCTTGCATGAATATTATTGCATCTTTGCTCCTGTGACTTCTTGAGTACATTCCAAGTACTCATGGCTTAAGCCCTGTGTCAAAGCAGATTATGAGGATGATCAAGTGCGAGGCGGTCAGACCTCTTCGAGGAGGAGTTTTTCGACGACTAAGTCGCTTAGGGCGTCCTCCACCCGACGACTGTGGTGCTTGTTGGATGGCTTTTGCGTGTTTTGGTGTTTGAGCCCTAAAGCTCCTTGTTGCAGTTGTAAGTCCTCGTTGGTTTTGTAAGCCCTCGGTGGCGAGACCTCTTGTTAACAAGCTTGACCATAAGGTCCTATTATATAAAGTTTAATTTGCTTGCTTCTTCTTTGTTTGACCTCGTGGTTGTGGTATTGGCTTGTGTTCTTGTCTTGAGCTAGCTCTGTTGTCTTGGGACTAGCTCGGATGCAGGCGGGACCACCAGGAGGTCCCTGGGACTTAACTTTGGGAGGTCTGCCGGACCTCTCTTAGTGATGTGCTGGAGGTGCTACTGAGCGGGTGGCGGCCACGACCTCCGGGAGGTCCTCAAGACCTCTGGGAGGTCGATGGCGGACCAAGACCTCCGGGAGGTCCGCAGGACCTCCTCGGTAAAGCTCCATGCGGTGCTACCACTGCTTCCGTGGTGACTTGCGCAAAAAAGGGGGGTCCTCCGGACCTCTTCAGTACATCACGGGGTGGGTCGTCACGGTTGGTATCGAGCCTGGTGGTCAGAGGGCGTGACCCTAGGTAGAAAGGTCGGTTTAGTTTTGATTCAAAAGTTATTTTCTAAAGCAAAACAACTTAAAATCGGTTTGGAGGTTCTTACCTTGTTACGGTTCTATCTTTGTACTTAACTTGTCTAAATCATTCCTTACCTGTTCTACTTCAATTTTAACTCCTCTTTAGTTCATTACCTTACCCTTTTGGAACCTCAATTTTTAAGTCTAATTTGACCTCCTTGCCTTTATAATTTCTATAGGACCGACTGTGGTAAGGTTAGGGTTAGTGGTCCTATTCTGAGTTTTGCTTAGCTTGTGTCTTTAAGACCTCTGTTTTGAAGCTTTGGTTGCCTCTTTCGGCCTCCTGGCCTTTTGGTTCTCTCTTGGGTTTAACCTAGTTACCCCTTTTAGATGCTCTATCTTTCTCTCTGATCCCTCTTGCCTTAGTGCTTTAACCCTCTTATCCTCTATGCTTTCTGTCTTACCTATTAAGCCTTTAGAGTTTTGTCCAGATGGTGCAGACTCGGCATCCACAAGTCAGGTGAGCCCCAGGCAGCTTGCCTCCACCTCCACCTCCTCCAAAGTGGCGACAATGACCGGGTTTTAGGCGGTTTATGGCGGCACAAGCCCAAATGATGAGCTCCATGATGCGAGAATATGAACAGATTATGGCTCAACAAAGCTAGACCACCAATGCTTTACTTGCCATGATGAGTCGAGAATAGTCAAGCGGCGGCCAGCCACCCCCTCCACCCCGGCTCACCATCAATCAAGGCCGCCGAGTTCATGAAGACACGCCCGACTACATTTTCGAGATCCCCGAGCCCTTAGATGCGAGATGATTGGGTGAGATCAACAGAGAAGAAGTTGGATATTGCTTGCTGTGAAGACAAGGAGAAGGTTTTGTTTGCCGCACATCAACTGAAAGGACTGCGGTGAGTGGTGGGACACATTTTGTGCCTCACATCTTGACCCCCAGAGGATCACTTGGGCGAGACTGCATGTTGCTTTTAAGTCACTCGCATGTCCCCGATAGGAAGGTAGAGATGAAAAAGGAAGAGTTTAGAGAGCTCAAGCAAGGCAACATGTCAGTGAGCGAGTATCTCACAAAGTTCACCCAATTGTCACGTTATGCTCGTGAAGATGTGGCTACGGATGATGCACGGCAGAAGCGCTTTAAGCGAGGCCTTCATCCCGGTTTAAAAGTTCAAGTTGTGGGCAACGATTATCACGATTTCCAAAGCATATGGTGAACAAGGCAATGCTCATTGAGGAGTCCCAAGAGAACTTTCGAGTCTTTCAAGAGGAAGGTGCCACCTTCGATGCTCAACAAAGACCTCCCGGCGCCACAAAGCTTTTGTGCAGTACCAACCCAAGCGCCAAGGACCTCTTGGACCTCCCAGGACCTCTATCAAGACCTCCCGCCCATCTGTCCCTGCTCAGCGTCGCATCACTGGCAGCACCAAGTCAACCCCAACGACCCCCACAACAGCGGGGATCACCTGTTTCAAGTGTCATCAAGTGGGGCATTTTGCCAATCAATACCCACTGAAGACTGAGCCAGCCGCAAAGACCTCTACTTCAGGACCTCCCTCGGCCAAGACCTCTCAGTAGAGGACCTCCTCAAGCCAGGACCTCCCGGACTTTTGGAAGGGGCCGTGTGAACCATGTGGCAGTGGAAGAAGCTCGAGACCTCCTCGGATGTGGTACTAGGTATGTTCCTAGTAAATTCAAGGTTGCAATTGCAGCTTTTGTTTGACTTTGGAGCTTCCCATTCATTTATTTCTCGGAGTTTTCTTTGCAAAGCACCGGTTTGAAGTTGTTGCTCTTAAGACTACCTTGTTGGTTCAATCCCGACTCAGAACTAAGTACGAACCGGGGTTGTCTACAAGTGAAAATGGTCATAGAAGAAGTAGAATTTCTAGCCAACCTTATCCTTTTGGACACCAGGTCCCTAGATGTGATCTTGGGCATGGAGTGGCTAGCTAACCACCATGCCATGTTGGATTGTAGTGGCAAATGTATCTCTTTGACCAGCCCTAATGGTGCCACTGTGAAGTTTTCGGCCACCTCGGAGAAGCTCCAAGGAGCCCTATCTTGCAGCGCTCAAGTTCAAGTTTTGAAGGATGTCCCTGTTGTTAAAGAATTTGTGGATGTGTTCCCTGATGAGCTCCTTGGAATGCCCCCAGACAGAGACCTTGAGTTTGTCATTAACCTTGTCCTGTGGACCTCCCCATCTCCAAAAGGCCCTACAAATTGCATGTTGATGATCGGTGGAGTTGAAGAAGCGGTTGGAAGACTTGCGAGCAAGGGTTTTATTAGACCTAGCTCCTCACCTTGGGGAGCCCCAGTGATTTTGTGCCTAAAAGGATGGCACTCAAAGGATGTGTGTGGACTATAGAGCTCTCAATGATGTCACCATTAAGAACAAGTATCCTTTGCCAAGAATCGATGATTTGTTTGTTCAATTGAAGGAGCTGCTTGTGTTTTCAAAGATAGACTTGAGAATAGGATATCACCAACTCAAGATTCGCAAGGAAGACATCCCTAAGACAGCTTTTTCAACTAGGTATGGGTTATTTGAATTCACTGTCATGTCTTTTGGGCTGACCAATGCCCCTGCCTATTTTATGAATTTGATGAACCGAGTGTTCATGGAGTACCTAGACAAGTTTGTCATTGTCTTCATTGATGACATTCTTGTATATTCCAAGAGTGAAGAGGAGCATGCAAGCCATCTCTTTTCGGTTTTGGGGAAGCTGAGAGCTCATCAGCTCTTTGCCAAGTTTAGTAAGTGTGAGTTTTGGCTAAAAGAAGTGGTCTTTTTGGAGCATGTTTTGTCAAAAGAAGGAGTGTCATCAATCCCACCAAGGTGCAAGATGTGCTCAATTGGGAACCCCTAGGGCAATGCCTCAAGTCGGGAGTTTTCTTGGCATGGTGGCTACTCTGAAGGTTTATTGAAGGCTTTTCCCGTGTTGCAAGACCTCTCACTCATTTGTTAAAGAAAGAAAAGAAGTTCCTCTGGACCTCGAGTGTGAACAAAGCTTCCAAGAGCTCAAGAAGAAGTTGACCTCTGCCCAGCTTTTGGTTCTTCCGGATGTCGGGAAAGATTTTGAGGTCTATTGTGATGCATCAAAGCAAGGACTTGGTGTGTTCTTATGCAAGATGAAAAGTGATAGCTTATGCTTCAAGACAGCTTGAAGCCCCATGAAGCAAACTACCCTACTCATGACCTAGAGTTAGGCATTGTGGTTCATGCCTTAAAGATTTGGCGCCATTACCTCATAGGTAATAGGTGTGAAATCTATCTTGACCACAAAAGCCTAAAGTATACTGAGATCTGAATTTGAGGCAGAGAAGGTGGCTAGAGCTTATTAAGGACTACAATGTGGGAATTCATTACCACCCAGGCAAGGCCAACGTGGTGGCAGATGCCTTGAGCAGGAAAATTTATGCTAATACTTTGATGATCAAGGAGAGCCACCTACTTTGTATGAAGAATTCTTGAAGCTTAGACTTGAATTAGTTGAAGAGGATTCTTAGCAAAGACTTGAAGTGCAACCCACATTGCAAAAACAGATCAAGGCAGCCCAAGAGGGAGATGCTAGCATCTAAGAAATCAAGGCCAACATAAGAGAAGGGAAGGCTACAAGGTTTTCTATAGACGACCTAGGTGCGGTCTGGTTTGATAAGAGGCTCTGTGTGCCCAATAACACAGAGCTCAAGGGAGTAATACTTAAAGAAGCACATGAGACTTTGTATTCTATACACCCAGGAGCTACAAAAATATACCAAGATATCAAGGAATTGTACTGGTGGCCGAAAATGAAGAGAGAAATAGCAGATTTTGTGGCCAAATGTGACACTTGCCAAAAAGTTAACGCAGTGTACCAAAGACCTGGAGGACTTTTAGTGCCTTTACCCATACCCGAGTGGAAATGGAAAGAGGTCGGGATGGACTTCATAACTGGTTTACCTCGTACCCAAGCTGGTTTTGATTCCATTTGGGTCATTGTGGATAGATTGACAAAAATGGCTCACTTTATTCTGTGAAGACTACCTATGCTCGAGACAAACCGCCGAGATCTACATGGCAAAGGTTGTGTGCCTTCATGGTGTTCCAAAGAAGATAGTCTCGCATGAGGATCCCAATTCACCTCCAAATTTTGGCAAAAGCTACATGATGCCTTGGGCACAGACCTTAATTTCAGTACAGCGTACCACCCATAAACAGATGGCCAAACTGAGAGAGTTAATCAAGTCCTTGAGGACATGTTGAGAGATTGTGCCCTAGAAAGGCAATCTAGTTGGGACAAGATGTTGCCATATGCAGAATTTTCCTACAATAACAGCTACCAAGCGAGCCTTCAAATGTCCCTTTGAAGCTATTTATGGAGGAAATGTAGGACTCCTTGTCTTGGATAGAATCGGGTGAAGGCCAAGTTCTTGGCCCGGACCTACTAAAAGAAGCCGAAGATCAAGTAAGGTCAATAAGGGAGAAGCTAAGGGCTGCTCAAACACGGCAAAAGAGCTACGCAGATGTTAGACGTCGAGACCTAGCTTTTGTTCCAGGAGACCAAGTCTACCTCAAAGTGTCACCTCTCAAGGGTATGCAGCGGTTCAGAGTTAGTGGGAAACTTGCTCCAAGATTTATTGGACCCTTTCCAGTCCTTGCCCGAAGGGGTGAAGTAGCCTACAAGTTGGACCTCCCTCCTCAGCTCGCTGGAGTCCACAATGTGTTCCATGTCTCCCAGTTGAAGAAATGCTTGCGAGTGCCAGAGGACCAGATGCCTTTAGAAGCTGTGGACCTCCAAGAAGACCTCACTTACAGAGAGCACCCCATCAAGATTTTGGACGTGTCAGAGAGAGTTACAAGGAACAAGACCACCAAGCTGTGCAAGGTGCAATGGAGCAACCACTCTGAAGCCGAGGCAACTTGGGAACGTGAAGAGGACCTCAAGAAGGAGTTCCCCCACTTGTTCCCTAGCTCAGCTTGAATCTCGGGGTCGAGATTCCCTTAAGGGGTGAAGGTTTGTAACGTCCCGTTTTCTTTAAAGTTTCTTGCCTGGTTTTCAAATAAAAGTAACCATTTGGCTTTATTGAGAATCCAAAGCTTAACCTGACGTCTTGAAATCTGGAGAGTTCAATTGGAATTAATTAAGCCTTAATTAAGTTCTTTGTTGGTGTTCCTTCTTTGCTTGAGCCTCTCTGTGTGTCCCTCGGTTTGTCTCTTCTCTCTTAACTTCCTTTGTCGGGTGAATCTCTTTGAGATCCGGACTCTCTCTTATCTCCCCTCTGTTCGAACCTCTCCCTTGCTTGGGGTTTTCCTGTCAAGGACCCGGCTCGGGTTTGTGTTTCAAAACCTCTTTGGTTCCCCCCCAAGCCACGCTTGGTTTTGCTTCTTTTGGACCTCTCCGTGGACCTCTCCACGCTCTCTTGGAACCCCTGAGTTCTCTTGGGCGCTCCAGAGCCTCTCTGGACCTCCCAGCGCCCCTTTTTGGGACCCTCTTAGACCTCCTCGTGGCTATTTGGACCTCCCTTGTGTCCAAATAGACCTCCCTCTGTCCCTGCGGACTTTTCTGTGTCCTTCGGACCTTCTTCGCGTCCTTTAAGACCTCCCCTTGTTGAGATCTAGCCGCTCAGACCTCCCCTTGTTGAGATCTAGCCGCTCAGACCTCCCCTTGTTGAGATCTAGCCGTTAAGACCTCCCCTTGTTGAGATCTAGCCGTTCAGACCTCCCCTTGTTGAGATCTAGCCGCTCAGACCTCCCCTTGTTGAGACCTAGCCGCTCAGACCTCCCCTTGTTGAGATCTAGCCGCTCGGACCTCCCCTTGTTAGGATCTGGCCATTAGGACCTCCTCTCGGGAGATCTTAGCCGTCCAGGTCCTCCCTTAGTTGGATCCAAAGGTTCCGACCTCCTTAGGTCCAAGACCTCCTTAGCGCTTGGACCCATCTTTGACTCTCGTGGTCAGACGCTTGAGGCCTTGCCTCTTAACCTTAGGACCATCCGATGTGGTTTGGATGGCCCGATCCTAAGGGCACGTTAGTTTGGTCCGAACGTTCCTATCCTTTTAGGGCCGCCCGATTTCAATCGAACGGCTCTGCTTTGCTGCGCGTTTTCCTTGTTTCCAGGACCTCCTCCTGGTTGTTTTGCAAAGACCACCTCCCCGGTCCTTGCTGGTCTTTTATAAAGACCACCCTCCTAACCTTGAATATTCCTGTTGGTCAGGACCTCCCCTGCACCCTTTGATCTGGACCGTTGAGGTCCTCCCCTTGAAATCTTGACCCTTAGACCTCCCTTGTGTGTGTGCGGAAAGGCCAGACCTCCTCGTGGTGAGCTTTATGGACCTCTTGTCCGAACATCCTCTTGAGTCCTTTGACCTCTGTCTCAGACCTCCCCTCTGAGTGTCTTGGACCTCTTGCCCAGACCTCAAAGTGGTCTTTGGCGGGGATGACCCTTGCGGTGGGGCCACCTCTTTGACTTGTGGTGCACCCTTTGGTCGGCCCCACTTGCTTGCCCCTCTTCACCTTGTAATTATTGCTCTTGCCTCGAACTCAGGCGCATTTAATAGGTGTCGGGTCACATTAAATGTAGTCACATCTGAGGTACTTTATTTCAATTCTTTTAGGGCAAGCCTTGCCCTAGTGGTCCCGATTGCCTACACCTCACTGAGTTTTTCCTTGTGGTGCACACTACCAACTCTGGCTATATAAAGCCTGGGCGGGCCAGCCTTTGTAACCTGTTGCTCATTTCTTCCTTCCCTGCCTCATCTGCTCAGTTCTTCCTTGTGCAAGGCCTTTCCCAGGAGCTCTTTGAGGTTGTGTTAAGCCTCTTGGTTTCCTTTTTGGCTGAGTTGGTTTGAGTTCCTTTTTGGTTCTTTTGAAGTTCTCTGGCTTAGTGTGGTTTTGCTTATTTGGTTTTCTTGCGAACATGTAGATCACGAGTTCGAGGAGATCTTGGACCCAGCTCTTGCTGCAGAAGGCTCTCCACTTCTTGACCAAGGCAAGCCACAGATCCCCTTTTGATCATCTTGAACCAAGTTTCGTAAATGTATTTCGGTTTTACTTTATCATGCATGGCTATGTTTATATGAAAATGGTTTGGGGCTGTAGTTACTTGCCTACTTGCTGTTATGCCTCCTTTATACCTTGTCTCTATCATGTTGTCATGTTCACCTTGTGAGCCTTAGGGTGGATAATTTAGTTGGTGTTCTTTGTTATGTGCCAACATGGGGGACCGTAGGTCTTTATAGCCTTGCTTAGAATACGTGGTTCGAACGTA
This sequence comes from Phyllostachys edulis, assembly GCA_036346405.1. Classification (NCBI taxonomy): domain Eukaryota; kingdom Viridiplantae; phylum Streptophyta; class Magnoliopsida; order Poales; family Poaceae; genus Phyllostachys; species Phyllostachys edulis. The sequence goes on along the minus strand of CM070557.1, from coordinate 21,771,651 downwards.
TCATGCTTCATCTCTAATAATCTTGACTAATAAATATGAAATGCGTGGCTGGTGCCATTGTTGAGCAGCTATGGTAGGACGCCTAAGCTGTGTTGACTGTGGTGTGAGATCACTTGGTTAAAAACTGTTGTGCCAAGACTGGGCGGTCTTTTGGCATGGGCTTATACAAATTGTTTTGCTGAGGCAAGAAGGTAGGGAGTGAGTAGTGGGTGCTTTGCACACTTGGTTGTGGAAGTCTTGCCTTGGCACAATTAAGGACTTCACTTTGTGTGCATTGAACTGGGCCAAACAAAGGCAACCACAAGATCATTTTATGGGAATGGTGGGCTGAATAATTAGCAATGGGTTGGCTTGGGGCTGTTGTGGTTGAGCGTGTGATTCGTTGGCGCAAGAGGGCACCCCATAACCTGCGGACTTCTAGACCACGGGGAGGGATTACGAAACCTTAGCGGGCGGCCGAGTCGAGTTCAAAGCTTTGTAAAGGCCTTGCAGCGCTCTCTAGACCGCTCACCTTAGGAAGTGAGCAAGGGTGACCGGAACCCGCCCCGCTAGAGAGATCGTGGATTGTGGGTAAAGTTGTACACCTCTGCAAAGTGTAAAGATCTATTCAATAGCCAAGTCCTTGGTCATGGACATGCTCGGTGAAATGGTGCAAGGGTAGCTGTTTCAAAAGCTTGTGCCCTTTGGACACTTCGCGAGATGCCTTGGCTTTGCCTCAAGAGACCTTGGCCGGCTCCAGAGGGGTCAAGGTTGGCTTGGGTAGTGGTCGGGGGTTGGTTTGGTCCTCTGGAGTGGGTGCTCTGGAGTGGGTTTTGGGTAAGGACACAGTCACGGGTGTGACCAGGAACTCCTTCATTTTGGTTGTGGCTGTGAGTTGGTGCTCACCCCACCTTTTTAAACATCAAAAGTATTATGTACTATGGTTTTACCTTGTCGCTTTTCAATCTATTACTATTTTTATTATTCAAATCGGCTTTATGCAAACTAACCATCTGACTCTCCATTGGTAAGTCCTTGCATGAATATTATTGCATCTTTGCTCCTCGTGACTTCTCGAGTACATTCCAAGTACTCATGGCTTAAGCCCTGTGTCAAAGCAGATTATGAGGATGATCAAGTGCAGGGCAGTGTAGACCTCTTCGAGGAGGAGTTCTTCGACGACTAAGCTGCCTAGGACGTCCTCCACCCGACAGCCTGTGGTGCTTGTTGGATGGCTTTTGCGTGTTTTGGTGTTTGAGCCCTAGAAGCTCCTTGTTGCCAGTTGTAAGTCCTCGTTGGTTTTGTAAGCCCTCAGTGGTAGACCTCTTGTTAACAAGCTTGACCATAAGGTCCTATTATATAAAGTTTAATTTGCTTGCTTCTTCTTTGTTTGACCTCGTGGTTGTGGTATTGGCTTGTGTTCTTGTGCGAGCTAGCTCTGTTGTCGTGGGACTAGCTCAGATGCACAGGGGCAGGACCACCAGGAGGTCCCTCGGGATTTAACAGGAGGTCTGCCGGACCTCTCTTAGTGATGTGCTGGAGGTGCTACTGAGCGGGTGGCGGCCACGACCTCCGGGAGGTCCTCAAGACCTCTGGGAGGTCCCGCACCTCCTCAGAAGCTCCATCGCGTGCTACCACCTCTTTCCGTGGTGACTTGCAGCAAAAAAAAAGGGGGGTCCTCTGGACCTCTTGCGGTACATCACGGGGTGGGTCGTCACAATCTTCTCCCTCCTCTCGCCCGCACTAGCTCACCCCTCCTCTCTCAAAGCTAGCACTCAAGTGCCTCTTGGCACGGTAGACCTTGAGCACCACCCGACCCCGCCGCGACCTTGTCTTATCAAACTGCCAGCCTGCCGCCCTTAAATCCCATAAAATTGTGAGTTTTCACCGCCCGACCGTGACATTGTCGCCACCAACTCACCCTTCCCACAGCTATAAAACCCACCGAGTGCGTCACCAACTTCGTCTCAACCTCCCCTTGTATTTTCCCTCAACCACTCCCAGTCTTTCTTGCTTACTCGCCAGGAAGAAACCCAAGACCCAGCACCCGATCTGCTGCAGTCATCGTCGTTCCTCACCGCCTCGGTGAGCTTTGAGCTTCATGATCAAGCCCATTGGCTTCTCGTTCTGCTCTCTTTGATGCTCCCCTTCCTTTCTCAGTTGGAGCACTAGAACGTCGGAGCCCCTTGTACCTTGTTGTCGGAACAGTATCGTCACTGACCCCCCCTTCTTCCTCGCTTCCTCTTCAGCTAGTCCCATCCTCTCTTCTTCGTCTCATAACGTATGCGTTGCCACCATGAACCTTCTAGGAGTCATTTCGCCCGTTAGACCCCCGTAGCACCACCGCTGCATCGGTCATCTTCCTCATTGTCGGTTGCTGCTGCCACACCGCATCTGTGCATCTTCATGCACCACACCGCCACGATTAGTGTCGACGTAGCATGTAGTACCTCACTCGCACTTCATTCACTAGCCAACAGCGTCGTAGTAATGAGTTCCTCCACAGCACAGTAGCGCTGCCGCTGCCCTGCCATCGCACCGCCGCCTCGGGCCACCTCCCGTCGCGCCGCCACAATCATTAGCTTTGCTTAGGCCATCGCGATCTATTTTATCGATCCTGAAAGTCCTTTGAGCCCTACCTCACCGAAGGCGAGCTCCCCACTAAGCACCCATGGCTACCCCCCGTGCTCTCCTCTGTTATGATGAGGAGATGATGTGGCGAGCTGACGAGGTCGCGACGTGGTGTCATTAAGTTAATCTAGTAGCATTAAGTTAGCTAAGGTTGCTCCCAATGGGCAGTATCTTAGTGTAGTTTCTTAGTGCATGAGGAGTATTAGGATACTATCTTCCCAATGCATGATTTCTTATGGTGTAGTATCTTAGGTTGTTTCATTTAATTACATGCATGAGAGGAAACAACGATCACAATAAATTTTATGCGTTGGATTTCGAGACCGAACCGGTATCCAGATTAGATACTAGAATACCCTCTCTCTTCATTAACTATAGTGCCACATCATCATTTTGCTTACATGGCAGGTTTAAGATACCAGCCAGGGTGGAGCACTGGGAGCAGCCTAATAAGTCCATGGCAAGTGGGCCCGGGGCGATTAGTTAGTTGGTTAAACCACAAGATTAGAAATGTTAGTTTGTAGACCGAATCTCTGGACCACGATCTCTGACTATTGGGCCCCTGGCCCAGTGCACCGTTGCGTGGACCTGGTCTAATGGACTAAAGCCCTACCTGTTAGCCTCTCGGGTTTTCTTGATTAAAAATAAAGAGGAAATAAAATAAAAATCCAATAGACCCTACCAGTCAGTCACAATAGATTTTATTAATTAAAAAATCAAAAATAAAATAAAATCCTGGTAGACTTGACCTGTCAAATTTTTTTGAATTTTTGGATTTTCTTCTCGGGTCAAACTTTGGAGAGCTCGTTCTCCATCATTTTAAATTCAAATCAAATAAGTTTTATTTCTAAATTTATATAAATTCAAGATCTTTCCAACTGTACCAAAATAATAATTTTTGGAGTTAATTTAAATTTATTTGTATTATCTATATTTATTTGATGTTGTCGTTTTTGCGTTAAATAGATTCGAACGTCGCCAAAGACCTCGTCATTGCCGCAAGCCAAGACCAAGACCCATCCACATTTGAGCAAGGCAAATCCTTAACATTGATCATGTTGAACCTACATTTCAAATGCAAAGTATTTTGATCTGAATTGTTACTTGCATGCTTAATATTATTCATGAAATGCTATGTTAAATGTTGATGCTTATCTATACCAAAGTTTATTATCATTATGAATCCCTTCCTTGTTTATTGACTCCAATTATACCTTGTCACCCTAAGGATATGTATTACATGGGTAAACCCCCTGTTGATAAATGATAATGAATTTTGGTTGCGCTTAGATACTGCTAAGTAACTGAACATGAATAGGATACAAACATTGCCATTACAAAAACTTGTATAATTTGAAGAGTAGGGTGGTGACATGGGTTACCACTAGAAATAGGAAATTTTATTTATAAATGTTTGAGACTTAGGCGAGTGGTTGGTTGAGATTGGTGCTTCATGCATGCAGTGGGTTGGTGGTTTGTCTTGTCTTAGTCGATTAAAGATGGAATCATGTGTTCCCTTCTCAACTACTAAACCGTGCAACCACATGTCTAGTATGGGATAGACCACTGGTCAGGTTGTTGTACCTGGGCTGCAGGGGAAAATATCTCTGGGTAGGCACCCTTGGTGTGTGGTGGTACCAAGTCTGGATATGTACTCTCCCAACAGTGGTTTCTTTGGAGTTAATGTTGTTCAAACGCTCGAAGATGGATCCATTAGATGGTGCAGCATTATGATGAAGTTTTGTAAAGACTTTGTTATGATCGTCTCTGTTGCACGCCTACGGTAGCGTGGTAGCGTGTCATGGCCGATATTATGAGTTGATCATATCTTATGGGTAAAGTTGTACAACCTCTGTAGTGTGTGTCTTAAAAACCTATTCGAGTAGCCGTGCCCCCGGACACGGGCATTGTGAAGAAGTGTTGAGATGCAATGCACCTAGCCTTGTATCTTCTGGTGTAGTTGAAAGTATGGTTGATGATGATTCACATATGCACAATCCATCCAACCCTACAATGCAAAGTAATGGACCAAATGATCAACAAAATGTACGCCGAAGAATCATGACACAAGAGCAGATTGAAGCAAGGTGAGCACGCGACAAAGCACGGTATGCAAATATGACGGCTAAGCAGAAGCAAGCGAAATACCATCGACGAAATAAATGAAACATATTAAGGCGCAATACCCCAAGTCGTGATTCGCTTGCTTCAACGCAAAGACTGGAGAGTAGATAAAGACGGAGAGTACTTCATCTTTGCTAGAAGAGGTGTGATTGATACCGTGCAACTCTTCTTTCTAATTGTGTTCTCTCTATACGGTCTCTTTACTATACCATTTCATTTTATTCATTCAGGTGAGGATATGTAGTTCGAACAATCAGTAGATGCCTCTGTCATGGACACCAACATCTCCGGTCCACACGACCTTGTCAACCAGAACATCCCTAATAGCACTCATATGTTAAAGCCCCAGAGAGACTACGATCACTACGATGCAAAGAAGTTTGAATACGGATCAAAGGGGTTTTGCTGTCGGCCTGGATAAAAATCAAACTGGCAAGCCCATAACTGTATGTGGATCTTTAGAGGCTCTACACGAGCACAGATGCCGACGCAAAGCACTTCAGGGATAGCATTTGATACTTCAATAGTCATTTTTCATTCACCACCCTTGGTGTAAGTTTGGACAAAGAATACACTAATATGAGGCCGGGAGTGTGCACATTCCAGGCTCATGGTTAGATATACCACAATGTACACTCGTTTGGTCCGAGCAATGATATTCAAGACCATTTGTAGCTCTACTTCTATGATAACGACCCCACTCTGCAACTTAGGTTCCGCCACTCTCCTAGCCTTGACCAAGATGTTGTTAGAGGGCTGGTCAACATCCTTCAATACAATCCATATTCTCATACATTCAGGAGTCTGGGCCAAGTCGATGACCTCGAGGAGTACATAATCGAACTCAACATAGATATGAAGATGGACCAACAGACGTATAACAGGCCAATATCATCGGAGGTTGCTGCTGTGTGGGTTGAGGGAAATGATCTACATAGACACTTTGACCATAGCATAGTCCTCTATGGGAATAATAACAAGAAATATGGTATCCAGCCACATTTTGGATACTACGACCCCATGTCATACCCTCTATTCTTCACCAGAGGGGAGCTCGGTTGGCATCCTGATATACCAAAGGATGGCATCAGCTTGGACGTAGTACGACGGTCTCGTGGCAATAATACTCTTCGGAACCCAGGTTAGTCATCTGGCATACGTCGCATGCATTCATTAGTTTTATATCATTAATACTATTGATGTGTGTCCTAACATGTGCCCCCCCTCTTTTCCATAGATACGAATAGTCGACTATGCGTCTCCGTTAGAGATTACTACTGTTACAAGTTTCAAATGCGATGTGCTATATTCAACATTGTACTACACGGGAAGCGCCTGTTCCAGCAGTACGTAGTTGACATGTACATTAAGGTAGAAAGTTCAAGGCCAGAGTACATCGATAGAAACCAAAGAGAAATAGTTGTTGATCTGTACCAGGGTTTGGTAGATAGCCTTCATGCTGGAGAGCACAGTGCTGATGCAGTAGGCAAAAGAACCATACTCCTGGCATCATTTATCGGGGGCAAAAGAGATATGAAATGAAGATACCTAGATGCGATGGCCTTGGTGCAAAAGTACGAAAAGCCAGACATCTTTCTAACCATGACTTGCAACCCCAACTAGGATGAGATTACCCAAGAGCTAGAGGCCGGCCAAACCCCGCAAGATCGCCCTGATCTCGTCATACAGGTATTTAGAGCCAAGCTAGAGGACCTCAAGAAACAATTATTCAAGGAGCACATGCTCGACAGAGTGGTTGCATATGTATACATCATTGAGTTCTAGAAAAGGGGTCTACCTCATGCTCACTTCTTGCTGATCATGGAGTCCGAGTATAAGCTGACATGCCTAGAACAGTACAAATGCATCATATCTGCTGAGCTTCCTAGACAAACACAAGTACTCGGAGCTATATGAGATGGTTGTAAAGCACATGATGCATGGTCTGTGTAGAGTCTTGAACCCTAAGAATGTGTGCATACAGGACGATGGTTGCAAGAACTATTACCCATGTCCATTCAACACGACAACACTCCAAGGGAAGGACTCATACCCCATTTATAGGAAAAGGGACGACAGCCGTTGTGCAAAGGTCTGAGGCCAAATGTTGGACAACAGGTGGATTGTGCCATACAATCCTTACCTATTGAGGAGGTACAACTGCCACATCAACGCCGAGGTTTGCGCAAGCATTAAGGCTGTTAAGTACCACTTCAAGTACATCTACAAGGGGCACGATCGTGCATCGATTTCTGTCAACGAGGATAGCAATAGAAAGATGGATGAGATCAAGTAGTTCAGTGATTCTAGGTAGATCACCCTACCGGAAGCATTGTGGAGAATCTATAGCTTTGACCTTAGTGAGATCTCTCCGTTAGTTAGGCAACTACAACTTCATCTCAAAAACATGCACATGGCGTTGTTCAATGCAAGTACAGACCTTAATGAATTCGTCTCTCAGCATGGCGTCGTGAAGACCATGTTGACACAGTATTTCGAGGTGAACTAGGAATATGATTGGGCTCGAAGCATCCTGTACAAAGACTTTCTAGCGTCGTTTGTATTGATGGCTAGCGAGAAGTATTGCAAGACAAGGGAAGAACGCATGTAGGTCGGTAAAATCGTGTGAGCACATCCGGCTGACAGGGAGCGATACTATCTCAGGATTCTTCTAAACCACGTGTCGGTCACTACCTCCTTCAAAGACATGAGAATGGTGGACGGTGTTATTTGCCTAACCTTTCATGATGCTGCCGAAAGGAGGGATCTTATTGAGGCTGACAATAGCATCGATGATTGTCTTAATGAGGCCGAAGTATTCCAGATGCCATTCACGGTTTGTAGGCTCTTCGCTACGATATTGGTCTACCATGAGCCTAGCGATGTGCGCGATCTCTGGGATAAGCACATGGAAGAAATGTCAGATGACTTTCGTCACTCCTAAGGGTGCCCGCATGTAGTCGAGCAAATAGTACTGTTGGATATAAGAGATATGCTCCAATCAATGAGGAAGGATATAACATTGTTCCCTCTTCCCAAGATCAATGAGACCCACAACTATACCGGTGGTGAGGCTAGGGAGATCATCGAGGAGTCCACGATTGAGGTAGACCAAGACCACACATCTCTAACATCTTCTCTCAACCCCGAGCAGAGGTACGCATATGACGAGATATTAGCCATGATTAACAGCGATGACGGGGGTATATTCTTTGTTGATGGCCCGGGAGGCACGGGAAAGACATTCATATACAAAGTGTTGCTTGTAAAGGTTCGAGGTAAGGGAAAGATAGCTGTGTCAACTGAGACGTCGGGCGTCGTAGCCTCCATTATGCTTGGTGGTAGGACTGCACACTCGAGGTTCAAGATACCCCTAAACATTGAAAATGGTGCAACATGCAACTTCACCAAGAAAAGTGGTGCATCTAAGCTTCTTCGGAGGGCATCCCTAACAATTTGGGATGAAGCATCCATGACAAAGAGGCAGGCGGTCGAGGCCCTTGACAATAGTATGAGGGACATTATGGGTCGACATGACTTGCCTTTTAGGGGTAAGATGGTTGTGTTTGGGGGTGACTTCAAGTAGGTGCTACCTATTGTTCAGAAGGGGACAGGGGCACATATAATTGATGCTATGCTCCGCATGTCCTACCTTTGGGAAAGCATGAGGCAGCTAAGGCTTGTTCGTAACATGGGGGCTCAAAACAATCCGTTGTTTGCTAGTTACCTTCTAAGAATCGGTAATGGCACTGAAGAAACCATAGAAGATGATTACGTGCAGCTTCCAGATGAGATATATGTTCCATACACTGGCGAGGAGTCTGACATAAACAACCTTATAAAGAATGTCTTCCCAATGTTGGATGCAAACATCTCCAATCCGGGCTACATTACTTCTCGAACTATTCTAGCAACACGTAATGAGTATGTTGGTATGATAAACATGAAGTTGATCGATCGATTTCCTGGGGAAAAGATAATCTATCACAGTTTTGATCGTGCAGAGGACAATCCTCATAACTATTGCCCCTCCGAATTCTTGAATTCTCTCACACCTAATGGTTTGCCTCCGCATGTGCTCAAGCTAAAGGTTAACTGTCCTATTATATTGCTACGGAACCTGGATCCAGTAAATGGATCGTGTAACGAGACGAGATCGGTAGTCCGAGGCTTTCAAAGGAATACTATTGATGCCAAAATAGTGCTTAGACAACATGCCGAGAAGAGGGATTTTCTACCCTGGATAACTTTATGCCCATCTGATGATGAAATGTTCCCCTTCAAGTTCAAGAGAAAGGAGTTTCCAATTAGGCTAAGTTTTGCTATGATGATTAATAAGGCACAAGGCCAAACTATCCCGAATGTTGGTGTGTACCTCCCAGGTCATGTTTTGTCATATGGACAACTCTATGTCGCGCTTTCGCGAGCTACTACTAGGAGCAATATAAGAATACTTGCTGCACGGCAAAAGGATAGGACTATCATATCTGCCCAAACAGTCACCAAGAATATCGTCTATAAAGATGTTCTTACGTCGTAGATGGCTTATGTACTATCTTAAATTTATTTGGTTTGTATACATGTTGGAAGAGAAACCATGCATACTATTGTAATGTGGAGATTTGTATTTGATTTGTTTTACTTACAACCGTGTAAATATAAAAATGTATTATATGTGATCCTTTGTTGTTTGCTATTGGCATCCTTGTCAAGATGTATGTCTCATTAGAATGTTTAACACAAAAGTTAGAAAACAGAATTTGCTCGTATTATATTTCTTTCTGAGAAATTGTTTGCTATGTCATATCAGCATCATGTCGGTTAGGAACCTTTCCACTCGTAGAGTATATGCTTCGTTTGATGCCCCCACTCCATCCCAACCTAGGTAAGTTTTTCCAAAGACACCTTTATGCATATTTTCTTTTTTGTTTCAGTTAATATTTTGTGTGTTTGCATGTAATTAATGTACATTTAACATGAGTAAAATAACATATGGTCGATGATTTCTCTTTTGTAGATGCATCCACTTTCATGAGTTGGGTGCAGACAGCGTACATTTTACGTGGTTCTTCCGTGTGTACGTAGTGCACAAATTCCTTGTGCGAGAGGTCATGTCTGGACCTATGCTTCAAATTATTGTTGCTAATGAGAATGCATGTATCGATATTTAATTTAATATTTATTAGACACGCATGTTATTTTAATTTTTTCTACCAAGATCATTTCATACATTAACCATATGCTTTTCGCATTTCTATTAGGGCATGAAAATGGAAGCATTTTGCTTAGGTAGACAAGTGCACAGATTTGATAGATTACTTGTGGAAGGAAATCCTTATGAGGCCCGTGTCGTAAATGTTGATCCAAATCCCAATGAATTCACTTCCTTGTGAAGGGGTTTGAATTAAGGTTTACGCACCAAACTACGGTGGGGCTATTGAGCAATTTTATTCAGTTTTCTGATCTCTCTGCCTACTTCACGCATTCCAGCAAGATGTGCCCCATTGCCGTTTGGTATGTAAACCTTAACTCAAGATCCTTCCCAAGGAAGCGGAATTCATTGGGGTTTGGATCAACGTTTACGACATGGGCCTCATAAGAATTTTCTTCCGCAAGTAATCTATCAAATCTATGCGCTTGTCTACCGAAGCAAAATGCTTCCATTTTCATGCCCTAATAGAAATGCGGAAAACATATGGTCAATGTATGAAATGATATTGGTAGAAAAATCAAAATAACATGCGTGTCTAATAAATATTAAAGTAAATATCGGTACATACATTCTCATCAGCAACAATAGTCTGAAGCATAGGTCCAAACATGACCTCTCACATAGGGAATTTGCGCACTACATACACACGGAAGAACCACGTAAAATGTACGCTGTCTGCACCCAACTCATGAAAGTGGATGCATCTACAAAAGAGAAATCATCGACCATATATTATTTTATTCATGTTAAATGTACATTAATTACATGCAAACATGCAAAATATTAACTGAAACAAAAAGAAAATATGCATAAAGGTGCCTTTTGAAAAAACTTACCTAGGCTGGGATGGAGTGGGGGCATCAAACGGAGCATAGACTCTATGAGTGGAAAGGTTCCTAACCGACATGATGCTGACATGGCATAGCAAACAATTTTTCAGAAAAAAAAATCTAATACGAGCAAATTTTGTTTTCTAACTTTTATGTTAAACATTCCAATGAGACATACATCTTGACAAGGATGCCAATAGCAAACATCAAAGGATCACATAGAAAACATTTTTATATTCACACAATTGTAAGTAAAACAAATTGAATACAAATCTCCACATTACAACAGTATGCATGGTTTCTCTTCCAACATGTATACAAACCAAATAAATTAAAGATAGTACATAAGTCATCTACGACGTCAGAACATCTTTATAGACGATATTCTTGGTGACTGTTCGGGCAGATATGATAGTCCTATCCTTTTCCTGTGCAGCAAGTATTCTTATATTGCTTCTAGTAGTAGCTCGCGAAAGCGCGACATAGAGTTGTCCATGTGAGAAAACAGGACCTGGGAGGTACACACCAACATTCGGGATAGTTTGGCCTTGTGCCTTTTTAATCGTCATAGCAAAACTTAGCCTGATTGGAAACTCCTTTCTCTTGAACTTGAAGGGGAACATTTCATCATCAGATGGGCATAAAGTTATCCAGGGTAGAAAATCCCTCTTCCCGGCATGTTGTCTAAGCACTATTTTGGCATCAATAGTATCCTTTTGAAAGCCTCGGACTACCAATCTCGTCTCGTTACACGATCCATTTACTGGATCCAGGTTCTGTAGCAATATAACAGGACAGTTAACCTTTAGCTTGAGCAGATGCGGAGGTAAACCATTAGGCATGAGAGAATTCAATAATTCGGAGGGGTAGTAGTTATGAGGATCATCCTCTACACGATCAAAATTGTGATAGATTATCTTCTCCCCAGGAAATCGATCGATCAGCTTCGTGTTTATCATATAAACATACTCATTAAGCGTTGCTAGAATAGCTCGAGAAGTAATATAGTCCGAATCGAAGATGTTTGCATCCGACATTGGGACGACATTCTCTAAAAGGTTGTTTATGCCAGACTCCTCGTCAGTGTATGGAACACATATCTCATCTGGAAGCTGCACATAATCATCTTCTACAGTTTCTTCAGTGCCATTACTGATTCTCAGATGGTAATTAGCAAACAACGGATCATTTTGAGCCCTCATGTTATGAACAAGCCTTAGCTGCCTCTTGCTTTCCGAAAGGTAAGACTTGCATAGCGTAGCATTAGTTATATGTGCCCTTGTCCCCTTCCGAACAGCAGGTAGCACCTGCCTGAAGTCACCCCCAAACATGACTGTCTTCCCTCCAAAAGGCAAGTCATGCCGACCCGTAATGTCCTTCATACTATTGTCAAAGGCCTCGACCACCTGCATCTTTGTCATGGAGGCTTCATCCCATATTATTAGGGATCCCCTCCAAAGAAGCTTAGATGTACCACTTTTCTTGGTGAAGTTGCATGTTGCACCATTTTCAATGTTTAGGGGGTATCTTGAACCTCGAGCGCGTAGTTCTACCACCAGGCATAATAGAGGCTGCGGCGCCCAATGTCGTAGTTGCCACAGCTATCTTTCCCTCACCTCGAACCTTTGCAAGCAACAATTTGTATAGGAATGTCTTTCACATTCCTACTAGGCCATCAACAAAGAATACGGCCCCGTCATCACTGCCAATCTTGGCTAGTATCTCGTCTTATGCGTACCTCTGCTCAGGGTTGAGAGAAGATGTTAGAGATGTGTGGTCTTGGTCTACCTCAATCATGGACTCCTCGATAATCTCCCTAGCCTCACCACAGGTATAGTCATGGATCTCATCAATCTTGGGAAGAGAGAACAATGCTATATCCTTCCCCATTGATTGAAGCATATCTCTTATATCCAACAGTACCATTTGCTCGACTGCACGCGGGCACCCTTGGGAGCGATGAAGGTCATCTAACATTGCTTCTAGGTGCCTATCCCATAAATCGTGCACATCGCTAGGCTCACAGTAGACCAATATCGTAGCAAAGAACCTACGAAGTATGGATGGCATCTGGAATACTTTGGCCTCATTAAGGCAATCATTGATGCTATTGTCAGCCTTAATAAGACCCCTCCTTTCGGTGGCATCATGAAAGGTCGAGCAAATAACACCGTCCACTGTTCTCAGGTCTTTGAAGGAGGTAGCACCCATCATGTTGTTTAGGAGAATCCTGAGATAGTATCGCTCCCTGTCAGCCGGATGTGCGCACACGATTCTACTTCTCGCTAGCCATCCATACAAACGATGCTGGGAAGTCTCTAAACAGTTCGCCTCGAAATACTGTGTCAACATGGTCTTCACGGCGCCATACCGAGAGATGACTTCATTAAGGTCTATATCTACATTGAACAACACCATGTGCATGTTTGGGAGATGAAGTTGTAGTTGCCTAACTAACAGACAGATCTCACTAAGGTCAAAGCTATAGATTCTCCACAATGCTTCCGGCGGGGTGATCCATCTAGAATCCCATACTACTTGATCTCATCCACCTTTCTATTGTAATCCTAGTTGGCATAAATCGATGCACGATCGTGCCCCTTGTAGATGTACTTGAAGAGGTACTTAACGGCCTTAATGCTTTAGCAAACCTCGGTGTTGATGTGGTAGTTGTACCTCCTCAATAGGTAAGGATTGTATGGCACAACCCACATGTTGTCCAACATTTGGCCTCAGACCTTTGCACAATGGCCATCATCCCTTTTGCTATAAATGGGGTATGAATCCTCCCCTTGTAGTGTTGTCGCATTGAATGGACGTGGGTAATAGTTCTTGCAACCACCGTCCTGCATGCACATGTTCGTAGGGTTCAGGACTCCGACGGACCATGCATCATGTGCTTTACAACCATCTCGTATAGCTCCGGGTACTTGTGTTTGTCTGTGAGCTCAGTGGATATGATGCATTCGTACTGTTCTGGGCATGTCAGCATGTACTCGGACTCCATGATCAGCAGGAAGTGAGCATGAGGTAGACCCCTTTTCTAGAACTCAATGACATATACATATGCAGCCACTCTGCCGAACATGCGCTCCTTGAATAGTCGTTTCTTGAGGTCCTCTAGCTTGGCTCTAAATACCCATACGATGAGATTAGGGCGATCGTAGGGGGTTTGGCTGGCCTCTATCTCTTTGGTAATCTCATCCCAGTTGGGGTTGCAAGTCCACCAAGGCCATCGCATCTAGGTGTCTTCGTTTCATATCTCTTTTGCCCCCGATAAATGATGCCGAGAGTATGGTTCTTTTGCCTACTGCATCAGCACGGTGCTCTCCAGCATGAAGGCTATCTACCACACCCTAGTATAGATCAGCACATATTTCTTTCTAGTTTCTATCGATGTAGTCTTGCCCTGAACTTTCCGCCTTGATGTACATGTTGACTGCATACTGCTGGAATAGGTGCTTCCTGTGTAGTACAGTGTTGAATATACCACGTCACATTTGAAACTTATAACAGTAGTAATCTCTAACGGAGACGCATAGCTGACTATTCGTATCTAAGGAAAAGATGGGGGGGGGCAAATGTTAGGACACGGATCAATAGTATTAATGATATAAAACTAATGAATGCATGCCACGTATGCCGGATGACTAACATGGGTTCTGAAGAGTATTATTGCCACGAGACCGTCGTACTACATCCAAGCTGATGCCATCCTTTGGTATCTCGGGATGCCAACTGAGCTCCCCTCTCGGGAAGAATAGAGGGTATGACAAGGGGTCGTAACATCCAAAATATGGCTGGATGCCGTATTTCTTGTTATTATTCCCATAGAGTACTATGCTAGGGTCAAAGTGGCTAAGTAGATGCTTTCCCTCAACCCACACAGCAGCCACCTCCGATGATATTGGCTTGTTATACGTCCATTGGTCCATCTTCATATCTATGTTGAGTTCGATTCGGTACTCCTTGAGGTCATCGACATGGCCCAGACTCCTAAATTTATGAGAATATGGATTGTATTGAAGGATGTCGACCAGCCCTCTAACAACATCTAGGTCAAGGCTAGGAGAATAGCGGAACCTATGTTGTAGAGTGGGGTCATTATCATAGAAGTAGAGCTGCAAATGGTCCTGAATAGCATCGCTCGAACCAAACGAGTGTACATTGTGGTATATCTGACCATGAGCCCGGAACGTGTGCACTCCCGCCCTCATATTAGTGTATTCTTTGTCCAAACTTACACCAAGGGTGGTGAATGAAAAATGACTATTGAAGTATCGAATGCTATCCCTGAAATGCTTTGCGTCAGCATCTGTACTCATGTAGAGCCTCTGAAGATCCACATACGGTTCTGGGTTTGCCAGTTTGATTTGACCAGACCGACAGCAAAACCCCTTTGATTCGTTTTCAAACTTCTTCATGGTGGAGTGATCACAGTCTCTCTGGGGCTTTAACAAATTTGTGCTACCAGGAATGTTCTGGTTGACAAGGTCGTGTGGACCAGAGATGTTGGAGACCACGACAGAGGCATCTACTGATTGATCGAACTACATATCCTCACCTGGATGAATAAAACGAAATGGTATAGTAAAGAGACTGTATAGAGAGAACACAAATAGAAAGAAGAGTTGTATGGTATCAATGACACCTTTTCCAACAAAGATGAAGTACTCCTGTGTTTATCTACTCCCCCATCTTTGCGTTGAAGCAAACGAATCACGACTTGGGGTATTGAGCCTTGATATGTTTCGTTTATTTTGTCGATGGTTTTTCGCTTGCTTCTGCTCAGCCGTCATATTTGCATACCGTTCTCTGTCGCGTTCTCTCCTTGCTTCAATCTACTCTTGTGTCATGATTCTTCGGCGTACATTTCGTTGATTATTTGGTCTATTACTCTGCATTGTAGGGTTTGATGGATTGTGCATATGTGAATCATCATCAACCGTACTTTCAACTGCACCAGAAGAAACAGGTCTAGGTGCATTGCGTCTCAACGCATTTTGTGTGTTTTACCGATCACGCCTTGCTTGCCTCTGATCAGGAGTCAGACTTGCATAGTGTGCTCTATCGTGTGCTTTCCTTGCTTCAACACGATCTTGCATCATGGGTGCGTTGCGTTCATTCTGTTGATTATGCCTTGGTTGCCCTTCCTCTGGTGTTTGGATCATGTGACATGGTGCACCACGATCACGCTTTCTACCTAAAGTGCAGTGCATGCATAATTTTAGAAGAGATGAGTAAATGTGCGTGCATCGTTAGCAACTGTGTGCAAGTAGTAATTTGTACCATTTGAGGTTTTGCCTTGAAACAATGTGGCCCTGGTAAGAACAATTTGAGATTGAATTGCAAATGATGAAGGTATTTGATTTGGCTTATCATCGCCATCTGAAGAAGTAGAACTCACGTTTGAGGTGGCAGGTACCTCATGTATAAACATTCCGGTGGTGGCACGTGGCACAATACTAGTTCGAGTTCTCTTCAGTGCACTATGTTCATCCACCACTACATTAAAAAATGAAGCATGCAGGTTTTCTTTTAGCATCAACAAAATGGAACAAAACAACAAAAGCTTAATTGTTTGGCAACATAGCCACCTTCTTTTTCATTACATGATGATTGGTTTGAATGCCGTGACATTTTTTCGAAGATCCTTCCCGATCTGATACATAGAAAAAATGGTGTGGCACCTGACTGCTCACTTTATGGTGAACAATTTTGATTGCCAAATTTGTGGTGTACAAATCTGAATTAGAAGAGAAAGACATTCCAGGTTCATCATATATAACTAATGATGAGGAGAAAGCAAAATAAATTGTACAACGGGGAAGGTATATATTGTAAGGATCACAAATATGTATAATTGCATTTTGAGGCTAGGGTATTTTTGTCACCATTTGATTTGATCAATGTCCAACATCTTGCACATCATGTATATAATGCATCTTTACACCATGAGTTTTCTTGGTGACAGCCATCATTGTCTAATTTTACTTATTACAAGCCAAATCATAGCTTACATGGATTCAAGACAAGCAATATGTAAAAAAGAATAGTTACTGGAGAATCCAGTAATCACAGGTTTCATCTATTACGCTTTTACAAGTAGACCAGCCAAACAAAAAATAATGAATAACCAAAAAAGAAAAAGAGTACAACAGTTGAAATAAGCATTGTGCAAAGCATAGAACATATATTGGCACACACTTCCACAGCCCACACGGCGTCAAAACAAGAAGTTGATGTGAAAAGGGCCACCAAGACAATCCCTCAATTGCAAATTTGTCACCTTAGATTACTAAAAAATCATAAAAAAGGATAGTTCATTAAAATTAAAAGTCTTTTAAATTAGAAATACAAAATGTTTTGCTTCATAAATATATTAAATGTTGTGAAACTATCCACCAAGAACTATAATGAAAATACTTTTGTTGGGAAACATGGTTTCAGGGATTTGGCAAGCATGCATGGGTTAACACAGCATAACCAGATTCCAGTAGGAGTAAACTTGAATTTTTGGATACTCTAGCCGGTTTGCATTTTAGCTTAAGTATTGAATTTTTGAATAATCTAAATGCAAAGGCAAACCATTAGGTGAAATTTTGAATACTCTGAATACTAATATGAAAATTTTCAACTTGGGCAACAAAGAAAAACTTCCAATCTTATTATCCAGAATACTCTAAATACTAAGACTACTTTTGCATGTTATGTTACTCCATTTCTTCATCTATTTGTACTAAGAAGTAAGAAGTCAGAAATGCCAAGTTAGCTTTTAAGGCTGTTGTTATTTTAGGGTGGCTCCTTTTTTCTGTTGTGTTAATCAAAAATCAAGTTTCAAGATTTCATCTCAAAACTGAAGGCGTATAACTTAATAAATGAAGTTTTATGTTTTCTGTTACTAAAAAATGAAGCTGTAGGAAAGCCCTGAAACTTCTAGTGGATGGAACTTAAGACATAAGTAACAAGCTCAAAAAATGAAACTTCAAAGTACGTATCTGGAACAATGAAAGAACCCTCATAGCAACAACCCGAACAAGAACCAAATCTTTTTTGAAGTTTCATGTTTTCGGTGAGAGAGTCCTAAAAGAACCCTCATAACAACAGTCCTAATAAATTGACTAGTTTCATGTTTTCTGTTACTGAAAGAAAATACTTGGCATTACTAAAAAAAATAAAGTTTCAAGTTTTCTGTTACGAAAAAATGAAGCCGTAGGAAAGCCTTGAAATTCCGGTGGATGGAACTTAAGACACAAGTAACAGGCTAAAAAATGAAACTTCAAAGTACATATTTCGAACAATGAAAGAACCCTCATAACAACAACCCTAACAACAGCCAAGTCTTTTTTGAAGTTTCGTGTTTTCGGTAACAGTCCTAAAAGAACCCTCATAACAATAGCCCTAATAAATTGACAAGTTTCATGTCTTCTGGTTCTAAAAAAAAGACTTGGCATTACTGAAAAATAAAGTTCCAGGGCTAACAACCTCGCAAAGCTCATACAATTGATTGGTAACCATATGACGAACATGCCAAGATTTATCCTATTCAAAGAGTTATATAAAAGGAGTATAAGTAGTAGCACAGTAGTGGTACTGCACTTAACTACAACTGTAGCTAATTACAAATTAAGAAGCAATTCTGAGTAATCCTAAACATCTAGCTATTACAAAAATATATTCCAATAATATGTCAAGACCATGTGAATCAATGGCAATATGGTACCAAGTATGGGAGTAATGAACCTGGGAGAACTTGACATTGACTGGAAGAAAACGGAATACACAATCTTGGGGTTCCAACAATTTTCCAAGAGTGGCGTAGCCTTCAACTGCCAATAAGCGCACTGAATCTTGATCTACAAATAAAGGCAGTGGTACAATTAGACACAATGTTGATCACCATTCTCATTACTTGAAATCTTGGTAGGTAATGTCCTTTTTAAAAGTTTACCCATACATTTTAACAATGGTTTTCATAGTTGACAATATCATTCCATAATCACTTGTCACTCCCACTGCCCAATTAATTCAATCAAATAGCACTTCCATCTTCTTAGAAAAGAAACCACTACCATTTTTATGTTCTTCGCTGTGAACAGAAGATTCAGGGACGCGTGGACAGAAACCAAGATAGAAATTGTGAAAGATGAGACATGGTATCATTTCTTTTGAGAAACTACTTGTGTACATCCAAAGATGAGACATGGCATCATTGTGCAAGTGACATCTTGATGGTTGAAAATACAATATGGTGTTTTCTGATGCGCAATGAATTAGATTCATTCCCAATTTTTCGTAGGTTCAGTGACTTCGGTCTATAGCAGAGAAAGCCAACTACGCTACCATCATCTGACTTACAGTAGAATAGGCATTGCTGAACCAATAATCTAGTGAGCATACATTAATAAACTACAACCCTTCACGATGTTTGCTTAATAAAAAATCAATTGATGTGATGGTTTCGTTTGTTTGATCGCTCACTTGCATTGACGGTTGGGTTTCTCACACTCTGGTGGTAAATTCAATCATCTAACATCGATAAATTAAAAGAGAACCTAGGGGCATTCATATCTAACAATAGCAACACATCATTAACCAAACATCTGAATAAAAAACATCATTGACCAAAGAGTTGAATTTACTAGGCATTCAATACCAACACCAAGTCCTTCTGCGAGTCCTGACAACAGGTCCAATGAGCAGACAATGAATTCCTTATCATATAAGGCACTAGCTGCAGCAGGATCAACTTGCATGTAGAAAAGAGAGATCCCTCAAGAAACAGAATGCATAAGCTTATCTCTGATGTAATTTTTTTCCCTTTATGTTTTCATGTATTTTTTATTTGGCTAAGCCTGAACCCATGCCTACACATTCTTGTCATTTGTATTTTTTTATTTTGCCTATGCATAAGATCTAATAGATATAATTTTGACTATAGAGTTTCAAGGAGTTTGATGAAGTCATGATCTCTACTATGCCTCGGTATTAGTTAGAGCACTCTGACAAAATGTGGCGATCGAGCAATGAGGCAATAGCATGTATAGTATAAATGACAATTTTTTTTATTGGACACTTAATTCTCACAGGACACAAGCTGTACAACTATTGCATAATAAACAACAATAACATATGTAAGCAGATGGATACTAGAAAACATGCATCTTTTTTTTCTAAAAGAGATATGCACGGCTTCATCTAAGCTATGAAAAGTAGGATTCCCAGAAAAAAGGTATGTAAGCAGATGGACACCAGAAAACTTGCATCTTTCTTCCAAAAGAGACATACACAACTTCATCTAAGCTAGGAAAAGTAAGATTCACAGAGCACTATATGTTATTACTATACAATAAACACAACAAACATATGTAAGCAGATGATCACCAGAAAACAGGCTTCATTCTAAAAGAGAGATACACAATTTCACCTAAGTTGTGAAAAGTTTGCCAGGGCACTATATGTGTAGATTATCAGCTTCAGAGATCATACAGATAGCTCAAGCAATTTTTGTTAAGAGTGCACTGAATATAAAGAGACTAAGAGAGCAATGTAATGGAATGTAGCTTGACAGATACAGTTATAAGTGGTAGCATTTTTCGTATATCAATAAAAGTCACGAGGATTCTGTCTTATTTAGTGTTAACCATCCAAAAGGAAAATGATGTGTAAATAAGTGTGAAGAGAAACTTTGATCTTGGCAAGTTTACTTACAGGACCAGTAAAATATATCAAACTCACTTTAAGGAAATGACAAAACAAATATTATAGTCAATAGCTTACAGATGATCACAGAGTCTAGTTGAAATATTACCTTCAACAAACACCTCAACCTCAGTGGTTATTTGATTGGTAGGTTTGCGAAAATCCAGGTCCCAATGCCTGAAAGAACATAAATGAAAGGCAGTGGGTTCTCAATTTTGTAAAGGAGTGGTAAATAAATTGAACAAACAACAAAAGGAGGAGTGCACTCAAACAACAAATTGAACAAACTGCAAAAGAAGATAAATTCAGCAAACATCAAATTGCAAATATCCAGTGCACTCAATTCAACAAACAACAAAATGTAAAATTGAACAAACACACCTCTGATTGTTCGTGCAAGGGTGATAAGCAGGAGAGAGTTGCCGCAGATAAGGAGGTGGAGAAGTGGAAGAAAAAGGAGGAGAAGAAGAGATGTGGACCTTTTGTAGTGTGGAAGTAGCAACCGCTGGGTGTGCACAATTCTTCGTTGCTTGCAACCGTCGTGCATAAGCTGGGCAGTTAGACCGAACTGTCTTTGTAGTCTAGTCGTTTCGCGAGGGGCGAGGGCGGCTCGACGGTAGGCGGGGGCGAGAGCGTGGGCGTTGCGGCGTCTGGCGAGGGCGGTGTGGTGCGGATGGGAGCTAGGGACAGGCCAACGGCTAAGGAGAACGGGATGCGGGCGAGGGGTAGGGCGGCTTGGCGATGGGCGAGGGCTGTGTGGTGTGGTACGGATGGGATGTCGGAACGGGGCGGCGGCTAACGAGAAGGGGATGCAGGTGAGGGGAGGGGGCAAGGGTGTGGGTGTTGCGGTGTTGGGAGAGGGTGGCGCGGTGCAGATGGGATGTAAGAACGGGGCAGCGGCTAAGTAGAATGGGGCGAAGATTTTTTTAGCGAGAAGGGTGGCAATGATGTTTTTTCGTGCGTGAGGTACTAAGGTGGGTGGGAAGATTGTCCCTACTACGTGGAGGTAAACCCCAATCTTTATTAGTTAAGAAAGATAGATTTATGAAGTTTAACTTTTGTTTGTCATTTTGTAGAGTGTGCTTCCTTTCTCTTTACGTGACAAGCTAGAGATAAGAATGAGTCTTCCATAAGACTGCTACATCAGCTTCACTTCTAAATTTATGTTTATGTTTCTGTTTAATGCATGATTTCTACTTTATCTGTTGGTTTGTAATTAATTTACATGATGGTATGTCAGTTATTTTTGTATTGAAATAACTATGAGAAAATATTGTTTGCTACTATTCATTTTCATAATTATCGTACGAAATTCTTGTTCTACCGTGTTGCGCTAATGTGATGCTCATATGTATCACCTTCTTGTAATTGCTTGATTCACTTTTTGTGTTAAAGGGAAATATTATTTCTGTAATGTTTAGGGTTCCGATGCGATGTACGGGAATCCTACTAGTATTGAGAGATGATGATGAATGAATAAAGAGCTCCACCCTCTCTATCTCTCACATTGGTGTTCATCTTGTGTCTGTGATTTTATTGTTCTTTGTAATTGATCTATGTCAATGCCACGATGACTACTGAATAAATAAGGAGCTCCACCCTTTCACCCACATTGGTGTTCAACTTGTGTCTACAAGATTGTATTATTCTTTATGATTATTGATCTTCATCAATGCCGTTTCTCCCCGCTGCCTTTCACCGCCTTCTTCCTCGACTGCCCCCAGATTTGTTCGCCTTCTTCCTCGCGGCCTCGGGGCTTCCCCAAATTCTGTTCATCCATCTCTCTCCCCATATGATTATTTGTTTGTGTTCTTCCTCGCCTGCCCCCAAATTATTTTTTATCCTGCATCCCAGTCATAATCTGCCTAATCCACGAAACAATTTAGAGCATGTGTTCAACTTTTTTTTCTTCTGTCAACTGCCGATTTAGAACCGTACGTTGCCATTTCACTGATGGCAACTGTGCGTAGAAGCAACCCTTCAGGCTTTCACCAATGCTTAATAGTTCTTGCCATAGCGTAGGATGGCATTCTTAGGGATGGGAAGGGTTCGGAGAGGTTCGATCCGAACCTAACCACAGGAGACCATAGGTTTTTTTTAGAGTATGAGCCAACCCTTATGAAGAAGCCATAGTGATCCCCGTGATCCATTGGATCTTGCGGGTCAACCCCTTCACTTAGCAATTGCCAATGAGAAAGCCAGAGCTGAGACCGCCTAACGTCGCCTCACCTCACCCCCATCGCCGCCCCTCCTCTCTCTGTCGCTAGGAGAGACAACAAGAAATGCATCGCCTAGCCCCCAGCCCAGCCCAACCGGCAGTTTCCCCCATCTCCTCGCCGCCGTCCGCTTTCTCCGGCGGCGACCAAAATCAAAATCCCAATTCGAGATCCATCCTCCACGGAATCCAAATCCCCCACAAAATCAAAATCCCAATTCGAGATCCAATCCCGCTCCCCTTTGATCCTCCGCATCTCCACTCCACTCCTCCAACTAACGCGCTTTGATTTATCATAGCCGATCCCCCGCGTGGCTGCAATGGGGTGCAAGAAGAATGTGGCCATCGCCGCCGACGAGTACTCCTTCCCGCAGGATGACGCCGTCGACACCGCACCATAGCCCGCTGCGGAGAAGCATAAGCCCAAGAAGGGCGGAAAGGCCGCCGTGTCCGACGACGACGACTATGAGCCCCCTCTGTCGCCGCGCGGAGACGACGAGGAGGAGGAGCCGATGAACGCCATCTTCACCGGCAAGAAGAAGAAGGGTGGTGGTGCTGTGAGCTCCTTCAATGCCTTCAACACCCTCGCGGCCGATGAGGACCAGGACGATGCGGCAGAGCTCGGCGACGGCGGCTGCGGTGGCGACCCCGTCGTGCACGGCGGCGGCACCCCGCAGGCAGCCGACGAGGGTTCTTACCGTGTGCAGCTTTGTCACTGTTGCTTGGGAGAGGTTGGGTTGTGGCGCTGCTGTGCGGTTAGCAGTGGTGTGGAGAATTAGAAACAGGAAGATAAGCAAGAAAAGGGTGAACCCAGAAAGTGTTTAGGAACCAATAGGTTCTGACCCATTTAAACTATTTTCTTTGTTGGGTCGAACCGCTGATCCATATTGTTAAAATTTAAGAAACGGTTCGGTGAACCATTGGATCAGGCTAAACCATGCCCACCCCTAGGCATTCATCTTGATCCATATGTCTTCGACGTGAAGTGCTCTAGCAAGGCAAATCATTCTCTTTTTGTGGAGGTGTTCCCTGCGAAGCCATGCCGATAGCATGCACTTCCAATCTGAGAGCGACTATTAGAATGCCCACAATCTTCAGAGTCAATTTGCTGAGGACGTTCTAAAGCCAAATTCCACAAATATTCCTCCGATTCAACTTTACTGGTACGTCGAGTCTTGGTTATCTTTTTTTTTAAGTTGTTATGTTTTTTTTAAATGATTCATTGTGTAATCTTTCGTTCGTTGCGGCTGGTGTTCGTCCACGACGTCAAAGCAATCGATTGACCGGTCTTGCCGATAACAATTACAAAGGAGACTCTTACTTCATACGTAACTAATAATTCATATAATAATAATCATATGTGTATGTACAACTCAAATGTACTACTCATGTGCGCCTTTCAATGATAATTCCATTGTTATATATTGTTTCAAAAATAATCTCAAAATTCTATTCCATGTTCATGTTTAACATTACAAATTTTATGAGTACTTTTAAAAAACTAGTAACTACATATAATTATTAGATAATGCAACCATCTAAAAACCTCCCAAATGGGGATGACCCGTATTCCATTTTCATTCAAATTGGAATATTCGGTTGCAAGCAGGAATAATGAACAAAACATATTTTCGACAAGCAATCTCGTACCAAGCATAAAAAGTTGTCAGCAAGCAAAAGGCTACCATAGCCTGGACAGGGTACTAGCAAGTAGCAACTAGTTATAGAAAAACCATGACGGTAGACCTACCATGAAGAGCATAAACCAAAACTTTTCTGCAAACTAGTTCTCTTCCTGAACTTGTTCATTGGTCGGAGAGTCAACTCTAGGTCGAGGCAGAGCACGTTGAACACCAACTGCATGCCTGTTGTTCCATCACCTGCATCGCCAACTCGAGAAGTTGTTCCGCTCCCATCGCCGAAGCTTCTCTGAATTCCTCGTCATACAATCCTTGGCAGTATGTTAAAAAGAACAAGCATAGAAAACCACAGCAGATGGCGATCTGATCATTTTTTTTTTCTCGAAGCAAGGTTTGTTGGGCGCCTTCCAAATTGCCCGGTAAATCGTTGCTAAACCAAACATAGATGACTGTCTTCCCCTAGGTAACAATGCCCTCAAACAGCTTTAGCCACCTGGCACTCAAAAGCAGACATGGAGGTTTTCCTCTATGCTAGGACTGGCGAGTTCGTGACCCACACCTTTCATGCTGAGGCACCTTGCCGCAGCAGCCTCGACGCCATCCAGGATGCAGCCCGCATCGCCATCACCCACTTGTGTTGGATACACGAGGAACTTCTACGTGAGTCACCGTTCTGCTTCTTTTCGTACCTCCCCGACGGAGAACGCTTCCCAGAGGCCTTTGACGCCAGAGACAACAACCCTCGCTTAACCCACCAGGTGCAGCTGACCCAGGCGATGATCCTCAACATCCACTCCTACACCGACGAGGTCCGACAGCTTCGGACGCTTCTCACCGGCAGCGACGCCCACTCCGACACCCTCCGTGCCAACATGATTAGGAGTGACGAAGCCCACTATGCTGCCCTATGGGAGAGAGATACCGTCACTGCAAAGAGGGACGCCACACTTGCAGAAGTGGCACGTCTCACCACCGCCCTTGCGAGTGCTACTTCAGCTCCAATTCCAGTTCCTCCTCCGGCCTTTCCCTCCAGCGACAAGACGGTCGACCGACCTCTTCACCCCCGAGGAGCCCGCACCAGGATGACGACACGCAAGAGCGTGCGATGCCCCAGTCCGCCGTCCTTCGACGACCTTCCGGTGTCCAGCCGTGGACGCAGCCCAGCCGTTTCCGCTCCTGCTCCCGTTCGCCGAACCTCAGTCAAAGTCGTTCCCGTTCGCCGAGCTTCAGCCAGAGCTGCTCCCGCTCCCCGATGGAGTAGTCAGGATAGTCTAGGTTAGCTAGCAGTGCTTGCTAGGCGGTCTTTTGGGTTGCAAGCACTTTTGCTCTTTCTTTTGTAGACGAAGTGTGTGTATCCTGTGTCATGACTTAGCTTAGCATATAAGCTTTGTTCGAGAGTCATGTAACACCTAACCCCCTTAATATAATGCAACCATTCTAGGCTTTGTATTGCATTTATTTGATCTTCCTACTTGGTTTAAGTTCTTCTGTGTGTGCCTTAGAGGGCTAGTGAACCCTCATATACTCCTCCCTAGTTATCTCTAGTTCTAAGCCTCAGCCTTTCTTCAGGATGCCGCCAAGAAGAGCTGCCGCCCCAGCCCACGGAGCTTATGCAACTGGCCGTGGTTGTGGACAAGGACAAGATCTACCTCCCCCACCGCCAGCTCACCCGACCATGGCACAAGTGATGCTTCAGCAAACTCAGATTCTCCAAGCCTTACTCAACAATCAGCAGACAGGACCTGCCGGTCGCAACTCCAAACTCGCTGACTTCCTAAGAACAAGACCCCTTACATTTGCTGCAGCTAATGAACCTCTTGAATCCAAAGACTGGCTCCGGGACACCGAAAAGAAGCTTCGACTCGTCCGTTGCTCCAACAAAGATAAGGTGGACTTTGCTACCCACTAGCTGAAAGGTGCCGCCGCTGCATGGTGGGAGAATTACCTTGCTGCCAGAGGTAATGGAAGTCCAGAGGAAGAAGAAGAAGAAGCCGCAAAACCAGAAGTAGTGGCATCTACGACTGGAGAACTAGCAGCCCCCGTCGCCGAAGCCGTTATAGAAGAAGTTGCTGAAACACATCTTGATGAAGACGAACCAGCTTGGCAGCCAATTCCTTGGACGGAATTCAAAACCGCCTTCAGAACCAATTTTGTGCCAGCCGGTACCATGAGGTTGAAGAAGAACGAGTTCAGAGCTCTTAAGCAAGGACACATGACAGTCGATGAGTATGTGACCAAGTTTAACCAACTTTCCCACTACGCCCCCAATGACGTAGTCGATGAAGAGGAGAAGATAGATCGTTTCGTGGAAGGCATGCGTGAAGACATGCGAGTTCAGCTAATTCTCCATGACTTTTCTAGCTTCCATCAATTGGTCAATAAAGCCCTAGTGCTGGAGAATGAGAAGAAGACAGCAGAAGCTAGTCGCAAACGGAAGATGTCTTTCCAGAGGCCACAAGGCAACTTTTCCCAGAAGTCAACCTTCCAGGGCAGTTTCTCCTTCAGATCTTCTGCCACCGCACCTCAGAAAAGTTCAACTCCAGCCCCAAAACCCCAAGGAAGTGGATTCTGCACTCTCCGCCCTGCTGGACAACCTGCCACAGTCAACCCAGCAGCTCATCTCCATTGCTTTGCCTGTGGAGAAAAAGGACACTTTGCTAATCAATACCCTCATCGCCGCAACCCCGCTCCAAAGAACAACCCAGAAGCCGCTCCAATTCAAGGTCGGACCTCAGCTCCAAGTAAGAGCCATCAGACTTCTCAAGCTTCAAGGTCTACCCCGACATAAAGCCGCGGCCGTGTGAATCATGTCACTGCTGAGGAGGCACAAGATGTCGTAGGAGTACTAATGGGTACGTTCTCTGTTAATTCAGTACCCGCACAAGTTTTGTTTGATTTTGGAGCTTCGCACTCTTTTGTTTCAAGAAAGTTTGTTGAAAGGCTTAAGTTGCCGACCTATAAGTTAAAAAAATCCGTGGTACTTAGTTCACCCGGGGGACCCCTTTATGCTACCTCAAATAGTCCTAGAGTAGAAATTGCTTTGGAAGATTCTGGATTCCTAGCCACCCTTCTTGTGCTAGAATCTCAAACACTGGATATCATCCTAGGGATGGATTGGTTGGCTGCTTATCATGGACTAATAGATTGCGCCATTAGGAAAATGGTACTGGCCAAAGATCCTGAAACCACAATAAGGATTAGTGTGGATCGTTCCTCTCCTTTGGTTCGAACAATCCACCACCTTGGAGAGTTGTCCCTAGAGACAACGTCTGTAGTCCAAGCTTACCCCGATGTCTTCCCAGAAGAATTGCCAGGCATGCCACCTGACAGAGATATCGAGTTTGTAATCAATTTGAAGCCAAGGACCGCCGCAATTGCCAAGAGACCATACATGATGGCTGCTGACGAACTTGAAGAGTTGAAGACACAACTTGAAGACTTGCAAGAAAAAGGATTCATTAGACCTAGTTCTTCTCCCTGGGGTTCGCCAGTTCTCTTTGTGAAGAAGAAAGATGGATCTGCCAGATTGTGTGTGGATTACAGAGCACTCAACGAAGTGACCATCAAGAACAAGTATCCCTTGCCTCGCATTGATGACCTGTTCGATCAGTTGACAGGAGCTTCAGTTTTTCTCCAAGATAGACCTACGGTCAGGATACCACCAACTCAAGATCAGGAATGAGGACATTCCCAAGACAACTTTACCACCCGGTATGGCTTGTATGAGTTCACAATCATGTCGTTTGGCTTGACCAATGCACTAGCCTACTTCATGAATCTGATGAACAGGGTATTTATGGAATACCTGGACAAGTTTGTAGTCGTGTTCATAGATGACATCTTGATCTATTTCAAGACCAATGAAGAGCATGCTGAGCACCTGCAATTGGTCCTGGAAAAGCTTAAAGAGCATGAGCTCTATGCCAAGTACAGTAAATGTGAATTTTGGCTTTAAGAAATCAGTTTCCTTGGACATACTGTATCCGCAGGAGGAATAGCAGTTGATCCAGCCAAGGTAGAAGCCGTGATGGATTGGAAACAGCCTACATCAATAACAGAAGTTTGTAGTTTTCTCGGTTTAGCCGGATACTACAGACGCTTCATAGAAGGATTTTCGAAGCTTTCCAAACCGATGACCCATCTGCTCAAGAAAGAGAAAAAGTATGAATGGACCGAGGCTTGTGAGAAAAGTTTCTAGGAATTGAAGAAGTTAACT
Source organism: Phyllostachys edulis (assembly GCA_036346405.1). Classification (NCBI taxonomy): domain Eukaryota; kingdom Viridiplantae; phylum Streptophyta; class Magnoliopsida; order Poales; family Poaceae; genus Phyllostachys; species Phyllostachys edulis. Next base: position 21,743,102 of record CM070557.1, on the reverse strand, counting down.
TCGGCACCAGTATTGATCCTGCCGGATATTCATCAAGACTTTGAAGTCTACTGTGATGCATCGTACCAAGGTCTTGGGTGCGTGCTTATGCAAGGAGGAAAAGTTGTAGCTTATGCATCCAGACAGCTCCGTCCTCACGAAGCCAACTATCCAACCCATGACTTGGAGTTAGCAGCAGTAGTGCACGCCCTCAAAATTTGGCGGCATTATTTGATTGGAAATCATTGTAATATCTACATGGACCACAAGAGTCTCAAGTACATCTTCACCCAATCCGATCTCAACCTCCGGCAAAGAAGATGGTTAGAGTTAATAAAGGATTACAACTTGGATGTTCATTATCATCCTGAAAAGGCTAATGTAGTCGCCGATGCATTAAGCCGCAAGTCATACTGCAATAATGTTATGATTCAAGAGCACCAACCTGAGCTCTATAAGTAATTCAAAGCCCTCAACCTTTGTTTGATAGAGCAAGATAACACAGATGCCATGGAAGCACATCCAACTTTAGAAGAGCAGATCAAGACCGCTCAACAAGGACACTCTGGAGTCCAGAAATTCAAGCATCTCATGGCAAAAGGAAAAGCCCCCAAGATGATCGAAGATCAGCAAGGAATCCTATGGTATGGGAAACGTCTCTTTGTTCCCCACCAGAAGGAACTCAAAGATTTGATTCTGAAAGAAGCCCACAGCTCAGCGTATACTCTGCACCCAGGCAGCACTAAGATGCATGAAAAGAGATATCGCCGAGTATGTAGCCTGTTGTGATGTATGTCAGTGAATCAAAGCCGAACATCAGAAGCCTGTAGGGTTGCTTCAACCCCTGCAAATCCCTCAGTGTAAATGGGAAGAGATTGGAATGGATTTCATTACCAGTCAACCCCGAACCAGGTCCGGATGTGACTTAGTATGGGTTATAGTTGATAGACTAACCAAAGTAGCCCATTTCATCCCACTAAAGACAACCTACAAGGGAGACAAGTTAGCCGAGCTATACATGGCTCGTATTGTGTGTTTACACGGAGTACCCAAAAGGATAGTCTCAGATCAAGGATCTCAATTCACCTCACATTTCTGGGCTAGTTTGCATGATGCCCTGGGAACACACCTTGATTTTAGCACAGCATATCATCCGTAGACCGATGGTCAGACAGAAAGGACAAATTAGATTCTAGAAGACATGCTTCGAGCTTGTGCTTTGGAATTCTGATGAGAGGAGAAGTGTCTACCGTATGCCGAGTTTGCATACAATAACGATTATCGATCAAGTCGAAAATGTCCCGTTTGAAGCACTTTATGGGAGAAAATCTGAGAACCCTCTGCATTGGTCAGAATCAGGTGAAGGATTTATCTTTGGACCGGATACTCTCAAGCAAGCTGAAGAGAAAGTTTGACTAATCAGAGATCGCCTCCAAGCAGCTCAGTCAAGACAAAAGAGTTATGCCGACAACCGTCGAAGAAAGTTAACTTTTGAAGTTGGAGATGTTGTATACCTTAAGGTATCACCACTTCGTGAAACTCGAAGATTCAAAGTAAAAGGCAAGCTCGCCCCAAGATACATAGGACCGTTTCCGATTACCGCCAAGCTTAGAGAAGTAGCCTACCAGCTAGAGCTACCGGAAAACTTGTCAGAAGTTCACAACGTGTTTCACATCTCCCAGCTCAAGAAGTGTCTCTGAGTACTTAAAGAGCAGACGCCCGTTGAAGCCATCGCCCTTCAGCAGGACTTGACTTATCCGGAACATTCGATCAAGATCCTCGACGTCATCGAGAAGCGAACCAGACGCCAAGGCTTCTGTCTTTGCAAAGTCCAGTGGAGTCACCACTCAGCCAAAGAAACCACCTGGGAACGCGAAGATCAACTAAAGCAAGACTACCCATCCCTGTTCTCGGAGCAGCTCGAATCTCGGGGTTGAGATTCCGTTTAAGGTGGGTAGGATTTGTAGCGCCCGTTTTCGGACGGCGCATAGTAATTACTATTCCGATTTTTGTTCTTCGCCGTAATTCAAATTACCAAGCTAATTCTAAAAACATCCTTTCTTTTTCGGTGTGTGTTTCAAATGTAATGTCCGTAACATTTGAAATTCAATTTCGCAGTGTGGAGTTTCTCATCTCTTTTGAAATCCCCGGGCCATATTGAGTTGGGCCTCTCTTCTCTTTCGGGCTCAGCCCATTTTCCCCCTGGGCCAAGCCCATCTCCACCCAGCCCACTTTTTCCCCTCTGGCCCAACCCTTGCCGGCCCTTTTCTTTCCCTCCCTCTTTCTTTTGGCCCGGCCCAAGCCCACCTGGCTCCCTCCTTCTTCTCCTTCCCCGGGTCAACATGATGCCGCTTCGCTCTCTCTCTGTGGGCGCGCCACTTCTTGCTGAAGCACTCTGCCCGCTCCTGCTGCCATTGCCGAGCCTCGCCTGTCTTCTTAGTGAGCGCCTTGCAGACGTCGCCCTGATCCCATTGCTCTAGAGCTCCCGGATCAGGCGGTCTCCCCTCGCCTTGTCTTGTCGCCCGCACCGCGCGTGCCCGCGTTAGCGTGGACGCCCGAGCCGCCGCTCGTCCTCGCAGCGTCTCCCCCACTCCCTCACCCTGTCCCCTCCGCGTGCAAGCCGCCCACGCTGACGCCGCCTCGGGACTGCGTGACTCCAAATACCTTCCTCCCGTTGGCTCTCCTCCTCCTCCAAGGCCTATAAAGCCCCTTTAGCACCCCCTTGAGCTCCTCACGTTGCCCCCGAGCCTCAGTAAGTCCACCAAGCAAAAGCCGCCCTCATTTTCATTTTCGGCCGCCGCCACCTCCACCGCCGTCTCGCCGCCACGGCCATCTTCCGACGCCGTCGACCCCGTCACCGTGAGCCCCCGGCCACCAAGAACCTTTCCCCTCAAACCCCCTTGAGGATTAGCCACCACAGCCGCCGCAATCGCCCTTCTTCCCCGCCTCTGGCCGCCGCTTTCCCTAGCACCCGCCGCCGCCTACAAGCCTCCTCTGGCCTCCCCGTCAAGCCCGTTGGCTTCGCCTCGCCAAGGGCTACACCATACTCACCCTCCCTGGCCCGAACCACCACTGGACCACCTTCTCCACCATCACCGAGCTTCCCGTCGCCGCTTTTCACCACCCGCCGCCGATGACGTCCACCCTTCCGGCGCCGCCACCCGTCACCAAGACCGCCTCGCTTGACTATCCATTCCGTGCTCAAGTCGTCATTGCAGTGCCTAACTCGCCGGTGCTGCGCACGAGCCGCCCGTGTTAGCGTCGCGCTTGGCCTTCCAGCAGGCGTGCTGTTCGGACCAAACATAGTGCCTCCAATCATTAGCCTTAATGACGGTGTTTAAATCCCTAATCACTGATTAGCCGGTTTAAATATGTCTTAACCCCCCCTTTTTCTCTCACTGACCTGTGGGCCCTTGCACAGTAAACCCGCAGCTCGCCCCTCACCCTCACTGCCCAGTGGGCCCTCGGTAATGCTTGTGTGGTGGGCAACCTCCCCACTGTGCGCATGAGCCTGATCCACACTATCATGTGAACCGAAACTCTCTCTCTCTCTCTCTCTCTCTCTCTTTCAATTCAGTTTAATCTTCGTAAATTCATTTCTCCTCCGTTATAGCTCCAAAAATTATGAAATAAATTTCTAAATTTTTTTTAAATCAAGATCTTGCTATTGGCATAGGACTTGATCAATTTGAAGTTCATTTGTGTATTCTTGTATATTTATTTGCTCTCTTTGTCGTTGTGCCTTTTTTCGGTACTTTCGCCCGATTATGATTTGAAGACGCGGAGATCCTCAAGTTGATCAAGACCAAGAGTATCAAGATCCCCTTGCCTTTAACCAAGGCGAGTCAATACCTTGATCATGTTGAGCCTACATTTTATGCAAATTATATTCATTTAAATTAGCAAAAATTGCATACTTTAATTCTTTATCAAATGTATGTTAAAGCTTAAGGTAGTTAAACACCCACTTGTTGATTAATTAATTAATATGCCATCCTTGATAAATTGAATCCATTAATCCTTGTCACCCTAGTAACTATATGGTAATACTAGTTATAGGTTGTACTTAAGCGACATGCTAGTCTTGCTTAAGTACCGGGGTATTAAATACCCCAATCATCATTTCCTCAAACATAAAATGATTTGGGTAGTCATTGGTGGTCCATTGACTAAAAGGTGTGAAAATAATTTGGTTTACTCCTCAAAACCCCAATTGCTAGTTCTATCTGGGCGAATGGTGAGGCGGTGGGTGCTCGGGGAGCACGAGGATGGTTGGTTTGTGGAATGAACCGCCTAGATAACCCTAAGTACTTAATCTTGTCACGACCTCCTGTGTTAAACAAGTACAACCACAAGTCTGCAAAGTACAACTTGGCTTAGTAAAATTATTGAACCCTGAATGTGTCTCACACGGTGGAGAAATGGAACGCACAAGCTTGGGTACATCCAGCTTGAATGGGTGAGTTGCCAGTGATTGCGGGTAGTCCAAATCTACACCCAACGCTAGGGTTACAACGATCCCGTGCAACGTATGGGCGCAACCCCATATGGGTGAGATGACAGAAGGGGCAAGGTAGTTTGAAAGGTTACTGTGACGGTTGCCCAACTACATGACTACAGAATCATGTGGGGTAACGGGTATGACTATCTCTTGTGGGTAAAGTATGCAACCTCTGCAGAGTCTAAACTGTTTAAACAGCCGTGCCTACGGTCAAAGGCAGACATGGGAATCATAACTTGAGTTAGTTCTATTTCAAAACTTTGTGGTTAGTATGAAAGTGGTGGAAGGGATCACCTAGCCCTGTGTTCGATTTTCCCTGAGTCTTCGAGCTCAGTGGGTGTGGTCATTGGAGGCAGCTCCAATTGAAAAGATGCATGGTGTAGAGTTTCCGTCGGATTGAACCTCTACTGTTATTAATCATTGCACTTTACTCTCTTTATTAAACTGCAATATGTTAAAATGCTAAGTGATAGGACTTTGTAAGTATGATATTTGAAAGGCTTGCTTTCGCAAATAAAAGAACCTGAGCCATCCTTATTAAGTCTTGCATGTATATTATTGCATTGTGTGTTGGCTCGCGAGCACAGTAGTAGTACTCATTCGCTTCTCTCCCCAACCCTTCAGATAATGAAGATGAAGGAGACTACGCTTTCTACGAAGGCCCAGAAGATGAGAGACAAGGAAATGACGAGGAGTAGTATAGTTCTGTAGTTTAGGTCTCGTCCAGTCTAAGTAGACTCGTTGGTACTCGCGTACAACCGATATTATCCAACTCTTGGTTAATATCCGTCATACACAAGTCACCCCAGTCGCTTGCCTGTGTGAGATGAGCCCTACCTCACCTTTTGCTTCCGTTGTAGACTTCGTTATCTTCATGTAATGTAATCAAGTTGGCCTTGCGCGGCCCCTTTTGTAAAACTCGACCCGATAAGGTCTATGTTACTCTGTGTTGTAATATATTTGTGTTAGTTCGCGACTTGTATGGTTGATTCAGCAATGTGCCTGTGAGTGCTATCTACTGATCTAGAGAATAGCACAGTGTTTTCACAGAGGATTTGAATTCTCAGAATCTAGGTCCGACAAAGCAACCCTTCAGGCTTTCACCAATGCTAAATAGTTCTAGCCATAGCGTAGGATGGCATTCATCTTGATCCATGTCTTCGACGTGAAGTGCTCTAGCAAGGCAAATCATTCTCTTTTTGTGGAGGTGTTCCCTGCGAAGCCATGCCGATAGCATGCACTTCCAATCTGAGAGCGACTATTAGAATGCCCACAATCTTCAGAGTCAATTTGCTGAGGACGTTCTAAAGCCAAACTCCACAATTCTTCCTCCGATTCAACTTTACTGGTACGTCGAGTCTTGGTAATCTTTTTTTTTTAAGTTGTTATGTTTTTTTAAATGATTCATTGTGTAATCTTTCGTTCGTTGCGGCTGGTGTTCGTCCACGACGTCAAAGCAATCGATTGAGGACCGGTCTTGCCGATAACAATTACAAAGGAGAGACTTCATACGTAACTAGTAATTCATATAATAATAATCATATGTATATGTACAACTCAAATGTACTAGAACTTTTTTATTTATTAATTAACCATTTTTTAAATTTTATTTTAAAGTTAACCTCTCCGGCGAACTTTATTTCTAATTCTGACCTTTTTAGTCACACCACCTCCCGTGACGTGACAAAACAGCATTGTCACGCCATAGGATAAGTCTACTAAAATAGCACTTTTTGTCACGCTACTGGTAGTGACGTGACTAAACAACACTGTCACGCTACGGGTGGTGGCGTGACAAGAATTTACCTAAATATGGGTTGGCGTGACAGTGTTGTTTGGTCACGTCACAGGTGCTGGCGTGACTAAATAGGTCAAAATTGAAAATAAAGTTCGCGGGAGGTTAACTTTAAAATAAAATTAAAAAATGGTTAATTAATAATAAAAATTCAATGTACTACTCATGTGTGCCTTTCAATGATAATTCCATTGTTATATAGTGTTTCAAAAATAATCTCAAAATTATATTCCATGTTCATGTTTAACATTACAAATTTTATGAGTACTTTTAAAAAACTAGTAACTACATATAATTATTAGATAATGCAACCATCTAAAAACCTTCCAAATGGGGATGACCCGTATTCCATTTTCATTCAAACTGGAATATTCAGTTGCAAGCAGGAATAATGAACAAAACATATTTTCGACAAGCAATCTCGTACCAAGCATAAAAAGTTGTCAGCAAGCAAAAGGCTACCATAGCCTGGACAGGGTACTAGCAAGTAGCAACTAGTTATAGAAAAAACATGACGGTAGACCTACCATGAAGAGCATAAACCAAAACTTTTCTGCAAACTAGTTCTCTTCCTGAACTTGTTCATTGGTCGGAGAGTCAACTCTAGGTCGAGGCAGAGCACGTTGAACACCAACTGCATGCCTGTTGTTCCACCACCTGCATCGCCAACTCGAGAAGTTGTTCCGCTCCCATCGCCGAAGCTTCTCTGAATTCCTCGTCATACAATCCTTGGCGGTGGTTTTGCACACGTAACAGTAATTTTGCTGACTAGAGAGAGAGAGAGAGCGCAACAAGAGAGCAGAGGAGAGGAGGTGTCGAGCTGCTCACACCATCCGCCTCTCCCATGAGTCTGTGACCTCCCCATCCCTGCCGCCGCCGTCGCCGGCTGCGCGCTCTACGCCTCCTCCATCGCGCTCCGTACGGGCTTGTCCACCCAAATCATCTTCACCGTCGCCACCCCGGCTCCTCCTCAGCTCGACTGCATGCCTCTCTTCTGACTCGCTTTCCTGGCTCGGCCCACCCGGCTCCTCCCTGCCTCCTCCAATGATTCGCCGCTCCGGCGACGCCACCGCCGCACCGACCCCGTCACCAAGAGCCTCCCGAGCCAAGGAGTACTTCCCCTCAAATGGAGTTGCTTTTGGTTCACCGTTGCCGCCACATTTGCCTGTCTTCATCAGCTCCGGCCACTTTCTTCTTCCTCGTCGATCTCCCTCCATTGTTCTTCTCCAACGCCCCTTCTTGGCTTGGTAGGTCCCCTGAGCTTCACTCTCACCCATGCTTCCACGATCTCTCGTCAAGAGTCGGTCGAACGCCGTTGTCGGATTTGGTCGAGCGCCGCCGCCGCCCCCTTGTTGTCGCGCCGCCGCTCCAACAACGCCACTGCCGCACCGACCCTGTCACAAAGAGCCTTCCGAGCCAAGGAGTACTTCCCCTCAAACGGAGTTGCTTTTGGTTCACCATTGCGGCCGCATTTGCCCGTCTTCATCGGCTACGGCCACTTTCTTCTTCGACGTCGATCTCCCTCCACCGTTCTTCTCCGACGCCCATTCTTGGCTTGGTAGGTCCCCTGAGCTTCACTCTCACCCATGCTTCCACGATCTCTCATCAAGAGTGTGCCGAACACCATTGTCGGATTTGGCCGAGCGCCGCTGCTGCCCCCTTGTTGTCGCGCTGCCGCTTCGGCGACTCTCCGGCATCGCCACCACCGTCATTGACTCCGCCTCGCCAAGTGCTTCCCATCCCTGTCCTTGCCCGGCTCCGCCGACGGCGAGCCCAAGCCGCGCGCCTCCCTCCGCTGTCCGTAAATTGGCAGCACTGTTCCCTTGTCATTAGGGCAAATCCCCTTCGATTAGCACTAAGGCAATGATTAGCGGGTGTTAATGATGCTTAAACGGCCACTTTGAGTCACCACCACGTGGAATAGGGAGGAGAGAGAGAAAAGTGGCCACGTGGAATGCTGACTTGGACAAAAGTTGCCACATGTGCAAAACCACCACTTGAAACCAGTCTGAGGGGTTTTGTGACCAGTTTTCATAAATTTAGGGGTTTAAATAACCGGTTTTGTAGTTCGAGGGGTAAACCAGACTTTTCTGATAGTTCAAGAGAGTAAACAAGACTTTTTTTCCTTTTTAATAACATCATTCCAACAGGGAGAATGTTCCATCTTATGCTTGACGTGAGTGAAATGGACATAACTACTTTTTCCTTGCAGTACCATCTAAGAATGTACAAATTAAGAGATGCATGCATAAGAGGAGATGGCTTCTTATGGATGCTCGATGATCTAACTATATTCTCCCTCTTTAAGCACCTGCGTAAGAGCACCTTGCATTCAAGATGCCCTTGGCAACAACTGTCTACAGTTCTTTGTTCCCCGTCCCGCTCTACGGTTTACGTTTCATGCCCCCGCCAATTCTTGGTTTGGGGACTCGAGGGCCATGAATACGTGGAGGAAACTACGGTGGGACGTGGCAGCGACGCCTTCTTGCTTATAGCCACGACCACGTGAGGGCGTGAGGCGATCAACCTGCAGGAGTCCAAGACAACGGCATGCCATGGCAACGCCACATCTACCCAATGTAACGAGGAAGGAGGCGTGGCTTGTCAAAGGTGGCAACTATTGATTGCTTGTCACCCTAGGCTTTCAAACCTCACGAGCTAGGATGAGACTTATTATCTCTTGCAGTTAGTGAGCCATTGCCTAGATAGGATTTGATTATTGTGCAAAACCGTGTTCCTCGTAGGGATTAAAATTATAGTTTAAATATAGTTTTTAATTGTTAATATGACTTAAGATATTAATTTACAAATACTTATGTTTATTTTTCGCAATATATAGTTTCAAAATTTATATCTTAATATATAGAATTAAGTTTTAGTCCAAATGTATAAGAAAAAAAATACACATCCTATATTAAAAATCTATAATATATAAGCAAAATAATATGTTTTAATACTTTCGGTCCCCATGGGCCCGTGGAGGAGGTTGAACCCCGTCCCCGCCTCCACAGGGGAGTTTTGCCCCGCTTCTGCCCCCTAAGGACTTGTTTGGATATATTGTGATCCGACTCAATCCCTTCGAATTAACTCGGAATTTGAACTAAAATCCCTTCCAATCCGAATGAATTGGTTCTAATCTCTCCCTATCCAAACAAACCCTAAAGGGATTATCCCACGGGGAAATTGTCATCCCTATTAGGCATTGTTTGGCAGCGCCGAGATCGACGGAGATCGACGGAGATCGCATGAGGAAAATCCGTGAGGATAGAAATCCGGAACGAGCCTTCTGCTTTGCTTATCGACACCGAATTGAAAAAAAACCCTCGCGTTCCACTCCAATCCACGGGAATCTCACTTTCGGACGATCGTGGTTCTCCGTCATGAAGGCCATGATCGCCGACTAGCGAGTCGTCTTCAAGCTTCAAAGCCCCCCCCCCCCGCGACTCGGTGACGCCGATCCCGCCGTCGTCGCCGCCCTCGGAGGAACATCCTGGTCAGATCTATCCAGTTAGTCTCCTCCTCCTACTACTACTACGATTTCTAGGGTTGTATCCGGTCAGATCTATCCATGGGGGCTTCAAGTTAAAATGTTATCATCTTTCAGGATTCCCCTCAAACTGGATTTTCTTTATTGATTTTGAGCTAATATTTGAGCTTATTTTTGGTGCTTCATTGAGTAGCATTTGGGAACAGATGTAAGATTCAGTTAAGATTTGATCTATTCTTGGTGTTTAGTGTGGAAACATATAACTTTTAGCTGTTGTGGTATTATCTGGAGTTGCTTTTGGGTTTTGATTAAGTTGAGGACCTGAGTGATTCCTAGGAAAATCTTGGGTTCAAGGTGTGATTTGTTCTTGGGAAGCTTTGCCTCATGTTTCTACTGTGATTTTCAGTGATTGGTTTGTGTGGTTGTGATCTCTCTTGCACGGATCTGTGATCTCTCTTCCCTTTTCATTTTTTTTTCTTGACATTCAAATGTATTTGTGGAGTTCCCGTCCTGATTTGAGCTTCCCATTCTATGCAGACACAAAGGAACACTACGTATGTAGGTCTTTGTTTTACCATTTTGTACTCATGTTCTTCACATACTTATTTTTTTGCAGTGGTAGTGGATCAGCTCAATCATTGGTGATCTCTCTTGGTCTGAAGGATCATTCCCAGGTAAGAGTTGAAAGAATTTCCTGTGGTATGACTATCTTCACTAAAATATTTTATGGTATTGGTAACTAAATGTCAATTTTCTCTGCCATAATATTCCTCCTGAAAATTGCTGAATTGGCATGATTACTATGTTGATTAGGATACTTAGGAATTTTGATATGGATTCATTTATTTAGTACTTTAATATGTCAAAGTGGTATCATTTGGATCGTTTTGAGTGATATTGAGCTGAGGAAAGCTAGTGAGGTTTCACTTTGGATCTCGATCATTGTGATATTCTCGTCTTGATTTATAAGAGATTCGATATAACCGAATGTGTTTTGGTGATTGTTTAAGGCCATAATCAATTAGAGATGTATTTCGATAACTTTGTTGCATGCCTTTGGAAGGTGTAAGCTCAAGGCATAGATTTGATGACATGATTTCATGAAAATTGCCGACATGATTTGATTATACGATTATGTCCATAGATCATTTCTTACGTGCTATGATGAAATCACAATCTGCATAGGAGCTAGGAGCACATATGCAAAATAATTTTCTAATTTTCTTTGAGTCCTTAACATGGTATAACACTGTATTATTGTTCCCTGCTTGTTATCTTGTTTGCTTTTGTTCTTCACTATCAGATTATTTGTTATCGGGTACCTGTGATCAAAGGATGTCATGTCAGGTTAGTGCCCTCAAGGCCTCAAGATCTCAGCTTTAACTGCCAAGAAACATTGTGGATTGGATAATCATAGCAATTTCACTGTATGCCCCATTTGAATCTATGATCAATTAGTGTTCATGACTGCTTTTTTCTGTAGGTCTAACGCATACATTTTGTCATTTTTCACTGTATATGTATCTTCTGTTGCGCTGTGATGGCTTGAGATTGTGCTATCAAATTGCCTGCTCGATGCCTTGATTGTATTCATTTTCAATATCTTGTATATGTGTTCAATATACCTCAAAAGTTATCATGAATTTTGCTACAAGAACCAGCCTTGATCTGGTGCACTGAAGCGACAACACAGTACTATCAAATGCTGAAAATAATGTACACTGAAGCTAGTATTTAAGTTATCTGTATGTAACTAGAACATTTTGCCTTCAATTGATAGTATCGTCTGCATTTAACCATTACTCCTTTTGTGTGACAGACTTATAACGAAGAGTGCCATCATGGAGATGAGTGGAAACCCTTCTCGCCGATCACCACGCTGCGCTCCAGTACACACCAAACCCCAAGCCCCCCAAATGGAAGACATATTTAGAGTTTTGATGCTGTGGAACAAAATCCTTGAGATCTCTTGATGTCATAGTTTTTTTGCCTAGACCATCATGAACTTGATATGATTGTTGCTTCCTTTCTGTGCCGATGCGATTCAGCAACTCAGTAAACATGTACCAATGGCATGCTAACTCCAAGCCTTATATCAGATGTTTCTGTAATAGCATCACTTGTTATCCAATTTTCTAGAGGTTGTATTCAGAATTTTAATATTTTTTTTGAAATTTATAATCTGTGTGTTTTTTATTTTGAAATATCTAGACCTTTTATTCTGATTTTATTTTTATTTTTTTTTGAATTTTCCGAACTTTTTTTTTTCTGGACTGTTTGTGAAAATTTTCTGATATTTTTCGAATTTTCTGGTTTAGTTTTGGAAATTTTCCTGAATTGTTCCAATTTTTTTATGTTGTTTTTGGAATTTTCTATATTCTTTTTTTGTTTTCAGATTTTTTAATATATGCAATCCCTACCTATCCAACCATTTGTCTAAACAAATCAAGGGATTAGATCCAAGGTGGGAAGAAATTAGATCCAAGATAGGAGAGGATTGGATGGATTCACCTAATTCCCCGCCCCCCACCCCCAGATTGTTTCTCCCTAGATAGCCAAACGAGCTCTTAGAGATGCATCCAAAGAGTTCTAGAGTGAACCCAAATATTATGTATGTGAATAGTGAGTAACATTCATCCTCCAACGCTTGGTTTCTGTGCTAAACCAAATCGACATTCAGGAAAGGAAGTTAGTCTTCGAATATCGAATCTATCTCAATACTCGTAAACATGATGTTTTCATAATTTTCTCAATACCAAAGGCAATGTGAGTGTCTCGAATATTTGATGTTTAACTTCCATTGCGGACTCCAGAGATCCACCTTGTTTGGCTTACCAGATTGGACACTTGAATCCATGTCATGTCACTACATAATGCTTGCATCAATGTCTAGCTAAGTCAAAGATGCAAGCACCAAAACCATAACCTAACACATTTTGTTCCTGTACGGCTGTACCTACAATTGACGGCCCTTTTGCCACTCTACTGGCCATGGATATACGGTGCTCTGTGCCTGTACTAAGATACTAGTAGATGGCTACTATTTTGAGCTGCAAAAGAAGTTGTTGTTACATTAAATTGTTTGTTGTTTCCGTGGCGTAACTCTACAAGAGAAAGTGTACTCACAGGTGGATAGCCTAATATGAGCTCAAGATAGGACACCACCTCAAAGTGCCGCAGGAGCGTCACAGCATTCCAATTGTATGGGTAACTAAGTGGTCCATACACCCATGATGCCGAAGGTGCCCAGTCTCCGGAGGCATCCCATCTCTCGGAGTGGACCGAGCTCCGATCATAAGCATTCCACCGTAGTGACTCCAGCGCCGGAGCAGAGATGTTGGTGATTGGTTGACTCCGAATCAGGGGCGGGCCCAGCAATAGGGCAAGCTTAGACGGCCGTCCGAGATACCCGATGATGGGAACCCCTCCACCATGGGCACCGGAGATGAAGAAGAACCGTGTCGGCATCTGCATGAGCGAGGTTGAGGACTATAGAAGGCAGTGTGGGCACAGGAGACCTGAGGCGGCGTCGAATAGGGGCGGCGCAGGTGAGGGCGGGGCGTCGTCTTGGCGGCGTGTGGGCGTGTGTGGCGCCAGGCTGCGCAGTCAAGATTAACATGTAACAGCCCAAAATCCCTAAGTTGGTTTAGCTAGACATCTAATAAGCATTTATGAAATTTGGGACCTTTTTAAAACTTTTTGCTGCAAAGCAAATAGGTTACAACCTGGTTTTCCAAAACCTAGAAATGAAAATTTTCAAACAAAATAAAAATTTGTCATGTGGGAATGTTATTTTGGAATTCAATTTAAAACCTCAAAGGCTCCTAGAATGCTTGAGGTAGTTTCAAAAGGATTCTAAAAATTCAAATGTGTAAACTTACTTTCTCTAGCTCATATTTACAAACTTATTTCTATTTTCAAAATATAGTGGGATTCAAAGCTGGGAATATGTTATATGTATTTGATCTGCTCTGATATGTTTGTTTGGATTTTCTAAAATTTTTGGAGATTATTTGGTTCTTTCTTTATTTGCATGTTCAAATTTGAACCTGAATTTAAAGTATAAACAAAATCTTGTGAATAGTGTCTGAAAATAATTTTCCTAGGTTCTGTAACACTTTAGAAATTCACCTTAAAAATTTTACAAATTTTTATATTTTAATTACTATTTTTAAGTAACCAGTCAACCTAAGAAAATCAAAAGTCAAACACCACAACAACAACTTAAAATAATTCTAAAGAAAACTGTAGAAACTTTAAAACCCTAGAAAAATTAAATAATGGACTAACTAGTGTCAGGGATCTTCCCTAAAATTTTCATCAGTTTTGGAGCTAAGCATCTACCATCAAAAATTCGTTAAGCTCTCAGCCTTTTTCATAAAAATCAGGGCAATCATTGTTCATCCGACTGAGCCCGAATGTTCGGACCGACCGAAGCTTAACGATCGGACCGACTAAACCTCGGCCGTGTTGGCTCAGCTCAACCCACTTGCCTCTTTCTTCCTCTGGCAATCTGGCCCCGCCCGACAGGCCTCCTCCATGACGCAGTGCCGCTCCAGGGCGCCATGGCCACGCGGCCGCTCGTCTCTGCACTTGCCCAACTCCGCCCCCGGTCTCGGACCATGCCGCCCACGGGTTGCCGCAGTTTTGCCGCATATCTAGGCCACTCCCAAGCATCACTCCATCCTCATTCTTCTTTTCTCTAGAGCTCTAAGCCGAGAGCCATGGCGGCACTGCCGGGGGCGGCCGTCGTCGTTCTGGCCGCTCCAGCACACTCCGGCCACCGCCGACCCCGTCACGGCGCGCCTTACATCACCAGGAATCCAAACCCTCCATCAATTCGAAGGATTCCCTACCGAGGAGCCGCACGCATGCCATCTTCTCCGGTTCCGGCCGAATCCGCCTCCACCGTCGTCGCGTCTCCTCCAGTGAGCACGAGCTTGATTCCTTCCTCTGAGAGCATCACTAGACAATCCCCTACCTCCCCCAACCTCTCACCTACTCTCTTTTCTTCTCCAAAGACCCCTCCACGGTGGCCTCCCCGCGCCACCCATGCTCGCCGTCGCTGGCTCACCTCAGCCTCTCCCCGTCCTCGGCGACCACTCTGGTAAGCTCCCCGCACCCCATGGCTGCTCATGCTCTCACTAATTCCTCCCCAACTCCACCCTACGCTGCCGAAGCCATTTCGCCTCCACGGCCGGCCGCCATCGACCAGCTCCGGTCAAGCCACCACCATCATTCGGTTCACCTCACCTCCCTGCTTCCATTTCAGTCATCACCGCCGCCTCGCCGCCACCCAACCACCGGCGACGAGCCACACCCAAGCCGCCGGCCACATTTCCTGTAGTTCATCTCTGAAGCTCCTCTCTGTAAACTAAAACTATAACCTAATTGCATCACCACTTTCTTAAGTTGACAATTGTTATGTATGCCAATTAATTACTCAAATCGAATTAACAAATAGATGTTTGGAGTAGTGCTAAGATTAGTGATAGCAGTATAGTCTTTTGGGTGATATGAGGATTAGATAGGAGAAGAAATGGTAATTAGGTGAAAAAGTGGTTTTGTCAGTAACCTCACTTGCTAGATCAATCAAGTGATGTGTTGGCTAAATGTTGGGTATGTTAATTGAGTCACACAATTAAGTTAGCATTTTGGAAGTTAGAGTTAACTGTGTGCTACTACTAATAGTTGGTCTAATTCCAGTAGTTAAGTCTTTTTGGTTCTTTTGGCCATTGGTAACAGCTTCTGTTGTCAAACCTTATGCCTCTCTTGTAAGTCAAGCATTTTGGGTAACAAATCTGATGTTTAAGTCTTGTAGGAGAATTAGCTGTTAGCAGGTAGTTATGTTGGATGTTTTGAACAAAGAAGGCCTAGTTAGCTAACACACGTACTCAGAAATTTTCCTCTAATAGGATGAATCAGGAATAGTATTAAGCTACTGTTAGTTTTTGTCAATCCTAATACTTGTGCTTAGAAAGTGGTTGCAATTAGCTTTTAGGTTAATTGAAGCCACCCAATTTGACAAAAACAGTAAAATCTCTTTTATGAAATTGAGTAGAGGAGGTGTTTAGGTAAAAGATTGTAGTGTCAGTAAACCCTCTTGCTAGACCAACCCTTCTTCTGTTAACCTGTCGGTGTTTTAGAACCGATCTTACGTAAAGATTGTTTGATTCGGGGGGTCTCCTAGAATAGAATCACGCAGAGAGATTGACACGGGTATTTTTATACAGGTTCAGGCCTTCTCTGGAGAGAATAATAACCCTACTCCTGTGTGTGTATGGTATTGAGTGTATTCTGAACAACCAGGAGAAAACTAAGACTATTACAGATGATAGTACTTGTCTTCCTGATAGCCCTTGATAGCGTGTGTGTACGCCTCGATCGCCCCCTCTTCTCTCTGATCGTTGCCTTTATATAGTCGTGAAGGAACAGCCGTTTTCCCCTGTTGAAGAGACGCCCCATCAAATCCAGTAACGGGCGCACGTTTGTAGTAATCATCGGGCTGGTAACTCCTTCCTGCCACCTGGCAGTTACTAGTCAGAGATAATGGGGTATTATGTGTTATCATTTCGCATAATAACAGCGCATATTGACTGTTTAGATTCCTTAATCAATTGGACCCACTTGCTTGTAGGTTTTATTGATCATAAGGTGGTCGTAGCTGACCTGGTCGTAGAAGAACTTACGACCATAAGGTAGTCGTAGCAAGACTTACGACTAGTAGGTAGTCGTAGCAAGACTTACGACTATGGGGGTGGTCGTAGAAGAGCTTACGACCTCCTAGTAGGCTTCTCCCTTATAAAATTAAGGGGTATACCCAGGGACCATATGATGTCATATTTACTTATAATAAGAATTATAGATAAAAGATAAAATGAGGATTATTAGATCCTCGTCATCTAACCCCCCAGCTTCAAGTGAAAGCAACTTACTTGGTAAAGGAGGTATAGATGGTCTTACGGCCACGATAGGGTCGTAGAAATATAGTCGAAGGAAAAACTCTTCGAGATTTGTGTACTACTTTGACCAGAAATATGCTTGGTCAAGAAGGTTGCTTACGACTATCAAATAGTCGTAGAACACTCCTACGATCACGAGGTGGTCATAGTATGGTGATCGGAAGAAAAACCTTTCCGATTAGCATTTCCTTTGGTCAAAAAGATCTGACCAAGAAAGTAATTTTGCTTGAGGTGTAAAAACGAACCTGATTTTCTTGAACAGACAAGTTAGGGAATTGCAAACGACTCCCGTTAGTCTGTCCGTTGGAGCGGTTCCCGAAGAGGTGGCAACCTTTGGAATACCACGCCTTCAGCCCAAGGTAAACAGTTATAAAGAAAATTCTTTTACCTGTGATTATTTTTGTTTTCTCCTCTAGGAGTTTATTTTTGCTTGACCAGTCTTATTCTTTTCAGAGCAAGTGGTCGAAAACAAACAACTCCGCGAGGCTTCGACTCGTAACCACCAAGAGATGAAGTCGGTGAAGATTAATCTTCAAGACAACATCACGCTCCTGAACAATATACTTGGTGAGCTATGTAGTGAGGGAAAAACTCCTCAAGATGATACAATAGCTGCTCAAACAAGTACTATTGGGGAACAAATCGAGACTTTGCAAGAACTGGTGACCACTCTGAAGGCTAATCAAGCTGAGTCAATCAAGGAGGCGGTCGAAAGTGCAATAAGTTATGTACTGGCAAAACTTAAAGCTCATGACCCCAGCCTTAATGTGCAGCCAATTGAATTCGACTTCGACTGCTCTAAGGCAGAGGCAACTCGTCTTATTGAAGAAATGCAACCAGTTGGCAGGAAGGTCTCGGAGGAAATGCGACTGGGCTCTCCCTCTTCAGAGTAGTTTGTAAAAAACCTGTGAAAAATATGCTTTTGTTGATGTATTATATAATCCATCTTGTTTCCTGCAAACCATCTTGTCGAGTAGTTAGTAACTCAAAAGATAATTAACGAAAGAAAGACTAAGAATTGAAGTCAAATTAATAACTTTATCCTAGCCCCCGACTATTTGCTTAGTTTGTTTAGACAAACTAAGTAAATAGTGTTAAAAAGGGTTTCTGAAAACAGAGAGGTTTGGTTAACTTGTAGTTTTAGGTCACGATTGTCATGCACTGGTCGAAAAAGTGGAAACGAGTCGACACTAGGAAGTTCCTTCTAGTGGGCACGACCACGTGTAGAGAGGAAAGTCTTCGACTAGGTGATGTTACCATCTCCGACTAGATTAATTAAATCGAGAACCGCAACATGAGTTAAGCAAACATCCAGAGGACTTCAAAGAAATCGTTCGCCCTTCTTTGGAGGACTCGATAAGTCTGTCCTGGTAGCCAAAGTAGGAAACTGAACAATGCTAGGAAGTTCCTTCTAGTGGGCAGGACCACATGTAGAGAGGAGAGACTTCGACTAAATGTGTTTCTTCCTCCAACTTAGTTGAGACGAATTGAATACACCAAAGGCAGTTGAATAAATCTAAAGAAAGTGCACTCTGCTTAGAATACTTTTCAAACGAACTGAAGAAATAATCTAAGGTGAAAAAAAGTTGGCTTTTAAAAATATTTCGACCAGAAAAGAACCCGAGCTCTTTGTATTGATGGCAAAAGTGAGTAACTAGTCGACACTATGAAGTTCCTTCTAGTGGGCAGGGCCACATGCAGAAAGGAAAGACTTCGAATAGGTGATATTACCTTCCTTTCGACCAGTGTAAAGAAAACTGGGTGTTTGGAATGTAGTCGAAAGATTATGAAAGCACTAATCAAAAGTAAGACAATAGAGGTAGAAAGAACCTGAGTCTTTATTGTCTGAATGGTTAGTTACACATAAAACTTGCGTAACTGGTCGATGTTCCAAGAATTTGAGAGAACCTGGCCGTCCTCCATTGCCAATCGTGATCGACTCGGGTGAGTAACCCGACCTTGTGTAAAGGACCTTCCCACTTGGGAAAAAGTTTGTTCCGATTAGACTTGGATTGGCGAGCCTCAATACCAAGTCACCTGACAAAGAAGGTCTGCGAGGTTGGACCTTCGATCGTAGTATCTGCTTGCAGGCTTGTTGGTAGGCTATTTGAGCGGATTAAGGCTGGTTTCTCCTTTCTTGAGTAGATTAATATCATCCGCTCGAAGTTGTTCTGGTTGGAGTCTTTGAAAGTTTCACTCGTGTTGACCGTATCTTTAGTTCGGAGGAAGCATGGCTTGACTCAAAACCGTAAAAAAAGGTGTTTCACCAGAGTCTGATAGTAGTCATCTGAATCGCCCATATCTCGAGGGTAATTCTTGTACCCAAGCCCCGAGCGTTTGATGAGCTGGTCAAGACTCGGTCTTAATTCCTCTCATTATTTGGCCATTTGCACGTCGATTGCTCCATTACTCGGGGATGGGCCACAAAAGCATAACACAACTTGGTACCCAACTCGTCATAAAATTCACGAAATTTTATGCTCAAAATTGCTTACCATTATCTGTAATTATGCGACTCGGTACTCCAAATCGAGTAATTACACATCTCATCATGAACCGTTTTGCGCTTCGTTGTTATCGATCCACAGTTGGCTTCAATCCATTTTGTGAACGTATCAATAGCCACAAAAAGAAACTCGAAACCTCCTGGAGCTTTGGGGAACGGTCCTAGGATATCGAGACCCCAAGTCGCAAAAGGCCAAGACAGAGGTATCGTTTGTAATGCTTGAGCTAGTTGGTGTATTTTCTTGCTATGAAATTGGCATTGGACACACTTTTTAACCAACTCTTTAGCATCGTAAAGGGCTGTTGGCCAATAAAAACCTTGTCAAAAGGCCTTACCGACCAGCGTTTTGTAGGAAGCATGATTAACACAGATGCCACCGTGTATGTCTTGAAGGAGTGTTAATCCTTCGCTCTGCGGAATGCATCGCATGAGCACCCCTTGAGTACCTCGTTTATAGAGGACTCCTTCAACCAAAGTATACATTTTGGCTTTTTGGGATAAGCGATCTGCCTCGGGATCGTCTTCGGGTATGGAACCCTTCTGAAGATACTCATAGATGGGCGCCATCCAGGTATCCTCGTATTCTAGAGAGGCCATCTCAATAGGAGGTGTCTCTGGTTCGTCGACCGTGGGGCGGCTCGAGTTGTTCAAGAAGACTCCTTTTGGTACTACAGATCGGGAAGAAGCTATTCGAGCAAGTCGGTCTCATGAGAAATTATCCTTCGAGGATGAATTGTGCCTCGAAACCTAAAAAATGCTTTTCTAGCTTACGCACTTCCGATAAATACCGAGACATTGTTGGGTTAGAGCACTGGTACTTTTTCCCGACTTGATTCACGACTAGTTGAGAGTCTCCTCTCACGAGTAGTCAGCGAATCGAGAGCGCTTCCGCTGCTCGTATGCCAGCTAGCAAACCTTCGTATTCTACCACGTTGTTAGTGGCCTGAAAGTTTAATTGTATGGCATACTTTAAGGTCTCTCCGGTAGGAGATACCAGGACCACCCCAGCCCCCGAGCCACTTAAAGTAAGCGACCCGTCAAAGTACATCGTCCACTGGTCGTGGGAATCGTACTGGGGATCCTGAACAGGTTTAGGATTTGTCCATTCGGCGACAAAGTCTGCCAAGATCTGGGATTTAACGGCCGTTCGGGACACGAAATGGATGTCGAACTCCCCAAGTTCGACTGACCATTTTGCCATGCGCCCCGCTGTTTCCCTATTCTGGAGGATCGCTCCCAAGGGAAACTCAGACGGCACAGCTATTTTGTGCGCCTGACAATAATGTCGTAGTTTACTCGAAGACATGAGGAGGGCATACAGAAGCTTTTGGACCTGAGGGTAACGCTCCTCAGGCCCGTGTAAAACTTCACTTATGTAGTAAACCGGTCGTTGTGCGTTTTCACGTTCTACGACTAGTACTGCGCTTACTGCCTGTGGCGTGGCAGCTAGGTAAATTAAGAGCGTTTCTTCTGGCCTTGGAGAAACTAGAATAGGAGCACTCGTAAGGTACCTCTTGACATCCTCAAAGGCAACGTTTGCCTCTTTCGACCACTCAAAACCTTCGTGTTTCCTTAGAAGCTTAAAGAAAGGTAGTCCTTTTTCTCCTAGTCGTGCGATGAAACGACTTAAAGCCGCCATGCACCTTGTGAGTTTTTGGACTTCTTTCTTTGTGGTTGAGGGCATTTGGAGAATAGCCTTTATCTTTTGAGATTTGCTTGATTCCTCGTATAGATACTAGGAATCCAAGCAATTTTCTGAAAGATTCGAACACACACTTCTCGGGATTGAGTTTAAGCGATGTTTTTCGAGGTTGTCGAATGTTTCTTGTAGGTCGATAATATGATTAAGTCTCTTCATGCTTTTAACGACTAGATCATCAACATAGGCCTCTAGATTTTGGCCTAATTGAGATGAAAAAGTCGCTTGCATCAAGCGTTGAAAAGAAGCGCCGGTATTTTTTAAACCAAATGGCATTTTGACATAGCAAAATATACCAAATGGTGTAATAAATACGGTCTTTTCTTCATCGTCTAGACACATATTGATCTGGTGGTATCCAGAATATGCATCTAAAAAACTTAACATTTCACAACCTGCAATAAAATCAACCAACTGATCGATGCGAGGTAAAGGAAAATCGTCTTTTGGACAAGCTTTATTAAGATCAGTAAAGTCTACGCACATACGCCATTTGTCGTTTGACTTTCTAACCATTATAGGATTAGCCAACCATTCTGGATGGTTGACTTCTCTTATAAAGCCTGCTTTAAGTAGCTTATCCAATTCTGATTTGATAGCATCTCGTCGATCAGGGGCAAATCTCCGTAATTTTTGTTTTACGGGTACTTTGTCAGGCCGTAAAGCTAGCCTGTGCTCGATCACCTCCCTGGGGACTCCGGGCATGTCGGATGCTTCCCACGCGAAGACATTTGCGTTAGCTCGGAGGAAGGTGATGAGGGCGTCTTCCTACTTGGGGTCGGAAGTATCCCGATCTGAAACGATCTTGAGGGCTCCCTGCGTCTAGAGGAACCTCTTTGATCTTGTCGTTCGGCTTGGTGCAACTTTAGGTTTCGACTTGCTGGTCGAAGGTTGACTTTGTTCTCGAGTTGGTATTTGTCCAACCATCTCGAGGGTTCGACGGTCGCAGGTGTGCGCCATCTTCTTGTCACAATGAATTGTGATTACTCCTTTGGGACCTGGCATCTTAATACATTGATATCTGTAATGAGTAGCCATTAGGAATTTTGCCAAAGTTGGTCGTCCGAGTATGGCGTTATATGCCGTATCGAAATCGACCACATCAAAGGAGATTTTCTCTGTCCTGAAATTACTTGGTGAACCAATTGTTAAAGGAAGAAAGACTTAGCCAATTGGTTTGGCTGAAGATCCCGGTACGATCCCATGGAAAGAGTATCGTACCGGTCTTACCTTGGTCCTGGGTACTTGCATCTCGTCCAGGGCACTCGTAAACAAAATATTTAACGAGCTACCACCATCAACCAAAACTCGATTGACCCAACAATTGTTGATGGTTGGTTCGACCACGATCGGATACCGACCTGATTGAGTCGAAGGAATCGGGCAGTCACCCTTCTCAAAGGAGATGGTGACTTCCGACTACTTCGGTAATTTATTGACGAGAGGAGGATCTATGGAGTTTACCTCACGTTCAGCAGCTTTAAGCTGCCGCTTTGATTCATATGCCGATGATCCCCCGTAGATGTGCTCGACAGTGTGTTGCGGATCCTGGAACGGCATCTCCTCCTCGTCATCTGAGAACTTATGACCACTCGTTTGTCCTACCTGCTCGAGAGTGGGAAGTGGTGCTTTGCCGTTGCAGTAGTCTTCAAGATTTCATTGAAAGACCCGGCAGTTGCGAAGGTCATGTCCTTCCTTTTTATGGAAAGGACACCACCTAGGCTAATCATTTTTCCGATCGGGGCGCTTACCTTTGCCTCAGTCGGAGTGCGGCTTGGCGGTGCGTGGCTCTTTATTATTCACAGCCAAAACCTCCTTGGAACCGCTGGCTTAGAGTTTTTGACCCTTCACCTTGTTCTTGGACTTTTTTGCTTTCTTATCTTTCTTCTTACCAATATCGCCTGGCTCTCGAGAGGTATTATCTTCTCGATCGATTGTGTTGTTCCACTCGACCGCCTCAGAGGCAGTCGCATATCGATCAGCCATCTCAAAGAGTTCGGTGATAGTGGTAGGCGGATTTAAAGCAATATCTTCTGTTATCCTTCTACTACGGACTCCTTGCTTGAAAGCCCTGATGACAGATGAGTCAGAAACTTCTGGAATTGAATTATGAACCTGACTAAAGCGCTTGATGAATTGACGCAAGGTCTCGTTGTCGTTCTGTCTCACCCGGTGCAAGTCGTCCTCCTTCCCAGGGCGATTGTAAGTGCCTTAGAAATTCGCCAGTAGAAGGTCGCAGAGGTGTTGCCAAGAATAGATCGACTCGAGTGGTTGGTTTAGTAACCACGATCGAAAGCAATTCTTCGAGCACGCTTGGGAGGTAATTTGCCATCACATGTTCTCCTCCTCCTGCCGCTGCTCGGATAGCTATTGTATAGATTTGAAGGAATTGATGGGATTTTGGGATCCATCGAACTTTTCCATATTCCTCGGTCGAAAGCGAGGTGGCGGTGAGCAGCTCAAGATCGGCGAAAATGCCCGACATCGGTGATAACTTCTTGGCGCCTCCTTTGCGGGAAAGAAGGGTTGATATCATCAGGTGGTCGTACTCGACGATACCCAGTAACAGGTTGACCTGACCTGTAATAGGTCTCGGTCCTACGAGAGAAATACTCCTCGTAGTTCATCTGCTGCTGCAGATTTCCATGCCGGAATGGTGAGCGATCACCTCTCCGAGGAGTTTGTTGATCATCAGTCGTTCGAAAGACATTTCTCCTAGTAGGAGATCGATGCGACTTACTGTTGCATCGATTTCTTCGTGGTGATATGTTCGATCGACTGGTAGCTGAAGAAGTCGTATTGCTACGACTTCCTGAATGATGTTGACGAGGTGCTTCCAGTCTTGCCATCGTGGACCGAAGCCTTTGTGTGATCTCCTCGACGAAGAGATCGTATCCTGGCGCTCGGGCGAGTTCTCGAGTTGTATTCTCGAGCAAGTCATTGATGTGCTGGAGTTCTTGAGCTTCCTCTGATTGATATTGAATGTGCCCAGGCAAGTTCTTCTGGGCTGCAATCTTCTTTCATCGAATAGCCTCGAGATCTTCCATGTTAGACTCTTGAGACTGCCTCAATGGAGTGCGAGTATGTCGAGGATTTCCCTCGCATTCATGAAGGTGTTGGTCCTGTCCGCCATCGGTGGTGCCCTTGCCATTGTCACGAGGAGGCGTAGTTCGTGATCTTCGGGGAGTGTCCCTAGCTCGGTCTCTAGAAGAGTGACCTTGATCTGAGGGAAGGACGAAGACCTCCCGTTGATGATTCTCACTTGCGCTCGAGGCCTCCCCGCTTGAGGAGTAGTTGAGAGACACCATCTGGCGACATGGAGCAATCCCCTCCAGGTAGGGGAACTCTGGGTTATAAGCGTCTCCATCCGCAGGTGTGATCTGCAGAGAGATGGTCGAATTTGCAGGAAAAGCATACTTGATCCCGCTCTCTCTAGCATCATCCGGAGAGAGAGGATCACCAGATGCTGGTGGAGTCCTGGAATTGTGGCTTCCAGAACTTATCTCACCAAGTCGGACCGCCTTAGGGGGACTCGGACACTTGGAGGAAAAACTCTCGTCGTGTTGTGAGTCCACCTGGGTGTAGTCCTGGTCAGATTGACCCTTATCCTTTGAGAGGGTAGATTCCTCCCTTGGACGTACTGTTGTGGGGGATAAGGATCCCTCCTCAACTCCATCAGCGGCATTGTCTCCTGGATCTACGGGAAGATCCCCGGAGGTAGCAATACCATCGGATGAGTCAATACTCGGCTCGTAATCGAAACCGGCATCCATGTCGACGTCTGCGTAATCTGCCAAGTCAAACCAGTTCTCCTCGTTCCATTCTCCTGCCATGAGTGCATGAGATTTGGGAAAAAGAGAGTATGTTGACAAGAGATTACCGGAAGATCCCCACCGATCTTACGTAAAGATTGTTTGATTCGGGGGGTCTCCTAGAATAGAATCACGCGGAGAGATTGACACGGGTATTTTTATACAAGTTCAGGCCTTCTCCGGAGAGAATAATAACCCTACTCCTGTGTGTGTATGGTATTGAGTGTATTCTGAACAACCAGGAGAAAACTAAGACTATTACAGATGATAGTACTTGTCTTCCTGATAGCCCTTGATAGCGTGTGTGTACGCCTCGATCGCCCCCTCTTCTCTCTGATTGTTGCCTTTATATAGTCGTGAAGGAACAGCCATTTTCCCCTGTTGAAGAGACGCCTCATCAAATCCAGTAACGGGCGCACGTTTGTAGTAATCATCGGGCTGGTAACTCCTTCCTGCCACCTGGTAGTTACTAGTCAGAGATAATGGGGTATTATGTGTTATCATTTCGCATAATAACAGCGCATATTGACTGTTTAGATTCCTTAATCAATTGGACCCACTTGCCTGTAGGTTTTATTGATCATAAGGTGGTCGTAGAAGAACTTACGACCATAAGGTAGTCGTAGCAAGACTTATGACTAGGAGGTAGTCGTAGCAAGGCTTACGACTATGGGGGTGGTCGTAGAAGAGCTTACGACCTCCTAGTAGGCTTCTCCCTTATAAAATTAAGGGGTATACCCAGGGACCATATGATGTCATATTTACTTATAATAAGAATTATAGATAAAAGATAAAATGAGGATTATTAGATCCTCGTCATAACCAATTTGATGATTGCATTTTAACTACTCAAGGGAACTATCTTAGTAAAGTTTGAGTGTTGTATGAAGTTGGGTCAGAAGCTTTTAAGTTCTGATAGATGTCTTGAGCAAAGAAGATAATCTGAAGTTAGTTGTGTCAATAGGCTAATGGCTTAGTTAATACAGTAGTTGGAAAGGTTAGTGATTCGAATAGAGCATTTATCTATCAGCATCTATCTAAACTGAAAACCAAATCGAGTCATTAAATTAGGGAGAAGCTTAGTTATCAGAGCAATAAAAACTTTTAGATATCCTTTTGAGCAGAGAAGGTGATTAATAGAAGAAATTAAATGGCAGTGGAACCCTCTTGCAAAACCTTATGTCTTTTGCTAGCAAAACTTTGTGAATATCAATTAGGTAACGCTAGTGAGCTAGCAAATCTGAGGATTGAATTTAAAGGAAGTTAAATTGATAGCAATTATTTCAGAAAAGCATGCTGTTATAAGTTATGTAAACAGTAATCTGAAAAATCAAAAGTGTCAAAAGGCTAATAGCATGATTAATTCAATGAGATAGAGTTAATTCTAGTGCCTAAGCTTATGGATTAGAAGATATAAATTATTAGCATTTAGCATCTAATCTATAAGAGTAACAACGAACCTTGAGTCAAGAATTGAATTAGTGGTTAGTAAGCAACAGTAGACTTTATGCCATAATCTTAACTTCAAAAATTCATAACTAATTCAAATTAACTCCAAATCCAATGAATTTTTGTTCCTAAATTTATCTAAAATCATAATATACCTTATGTCTTTGTTTTATAATTTTGGAGACTTTTTGAATTTTGGAGTTTATTCGATGCTTTTGCTTTGTCGGTTCTTATCGTTAGATGACGATGATTCGGGAGTACAACGGAGATGATCGTAAGAATGTCTAGAGCACCAGCAGGCAAAGGCAAGTAGTTTTTCTGTTGATCATGTTGATCCCATTACTTTCAAAAACTATTATCTTGTTTTACAACTGTATGTTTGCATGCTTTATTTTGTCAAGTTACTTTTGTCGATTAGAGATAGCTAATCCTATTGCATGAATTCCCTTAAATTGTTTATCCCCTGCCACTAGCCTAAGTTAATAATTCCGCTGGTGAATTAGAGCCCGGTGGATGTTATATGGTCTATTTATGTTTATTCGGTGTCATGCTTAGCAATGCTTAGTTTTCGGTAGATTGGGCGGTTGTCGACTTGTCGATGACCTTGATCACATAACTCATTTTTATTATGTTATAGCCAGCACCCTGTGCTATTATATTCGGAAAACTAAAAATGAAAATAAAACGATTTGGACTCAAGCAAATGGTTGTTGGTGTGGTTATTGGGTGTGTGGCTCATGCCCAAGTCAACAAGGACCGAATTACTTGCGCCATTGATCCAAGCACTTTTATGTGCAACAACATTAGAGGGATATGGGACCTCTCTTGACTTAGTACTTTGGCGTGTGTTAGCTCTGAGTCGCAAGAGGTTGTGTGTGTTGTGTATAAAAAGAAATGTGTTGTTGTTGTTGGGTGTGACGCGGTGGGTTCCTTTCAAGGTTCTCCACCTCAAGGAGCATCGGTAAGTTATCTCTCTGCCGATGACTCCGACACAACGTATGGTTTCCATCATACGGG
Organism: Phyllostachys edulis; assembly: GCA_036346405.1. Lineage (NCBI taxonomy): Eukaryota > Viridiplantae > Streptophyta > Magnoliopsida > Poales > Poaceae > Phyllostachys > Phyllostachys edulis. The sequence goes on along the minus strand of CM070557.1, from coordinate 21,715,895 downwards.
TGACTCATAGTTAATACATTATATTGGAAACGTCTCGTAGGATTTAGCCTTGCCAGCATCCCTTAGGAAGTGTGCATATTCCGGAGGCAAAAGGGGCGGTCTGACATGTGGGTAAAGTTGTACGCCCCTACAGGGTTTAATCTATTTGAATAGCCTCATCCTAGGTTATGGACACGCTTGGTTATTTCCCGAAAGAATTAGACTCAACATTTTGGAATTTTTAAACTTAAAACTTGTTCAGGTGGCATTGAGAATGGTCTCATGCTATGTTTGTGAGCTGCGGGGTAGCCACCTGTTGTTGTTAGATGTTGTCTACTATTTACTTAATCGCTGTTATTTAAAGTATTAAAAATGTTTGCTCACTTGCCATTTGAATCTACTACATTGTATTTAAATTGAAATATTGCTTTGTGCTGAAATTGAACTCTATAGCCTTCTCCTTTGATTCATCTTGCATGTAGCTATGTATAGGCTTGTTATTCATAAGTCTTGTGGATTACATTCGTGTACTCACTGTTTGCTTTTATTTACTAATCTAGACAACAGGTATTGAGATCGAATCGGGTAAGGAAAAATTGCGCAGGAACGTCAATTTGCTATGGTTTCAACCCAGTCAGTTGCCCTACGGGTTATGGCAAGCCATTGGGACTTCATTAATGGTTAATTCATGATTTTATTTTAGTTTATTTACTTATTTCCTCTGCGTACTTGATATTTATCTTGTTATTTGGCCAGTTGGCCCTTTTGTACGAAACTGAACCTTGTAAGTTCAATATGTTGTAAAGTATGAAGTTTTGATATTGTAAGCACTTGTGTATGGATTGATATTGATGTTTGTGATGGTGTATGTGTACCGCTCTTGGGTGGTACATAATACACTGAGGCGCGGGATATTTGGTTTGTGATGCTAGAGTCAAGTGGATGGCTAAGAATTACGAGCTAAATACCCCGGGGTCTCACATAACAGAGGCGGTAGGGGGAGCCAAGGATGAATGCTAGGCTGTAGGAGGCACCGCGGTAGTCCATGGGTCGCTGGACGGGCAGTGGCAACAGCTTTCTTCTTGTGTTAATGTGGTTAGTACTTAGTAAACGTTCTTCTCTAGTAGTTGGCCAAGGTGCGCTAACGGCCTATTGCTTGTCGAGATGTTCATATATTGGTTTTGATTAAGCTAGTTTGGTTGTGAACAATGTGACAAATATCTATCTTGTTTTGATAAATGGTATTAGGAGAAGGCCACACGGTACAGCTCTAGTCAAGCTAGTTTGATGCTAAAAAGGTGTAGGACAACTATTGGTTAAGCTAGTCCACACCACCCTACCTTACATTTTTAACTAGGTCCTCCACTGCTCTGAATGAAGCAACAGACCATATCTAGTACTCTAAGCATCGGTGCAACAACCGTGAGCTGCCGCAACCCATCCAGTTTAAGCAGTTCCACATAAAGGAGAGACTTGGAGTGGACAGCTAAATTGGAGAGCCCTTGGGAGTTGCAGGCAAGGAGCACTCGTAGCAATGAGCACCGCGCTGATGACACGGTGTCCCCAAGCTTGCACTGGACATGATTCAGGCGAAGCACAATGAGCTTCGCAAACACGTTGGATGGTGGCAGCGTGAGGCCAAGGTAGCTTAGGCAAAGGCTGATCTCGGTGGCTTTCTGGAAGCAGGACATCTCAAACGCGCCTCTCGTCCTGGTATCTTCTTCATCCTCCTCCTCCTTTTGATCCCCCAGCATCGCGTTGTGGGAGGAGAGCTTGCCGGTAAAGTAGGGCGCGGCAAGGATGAGGACCACGTCGTCAATTCTGGGGTCGCATCGCTGGCGAAGAAGTGCAGGCAGTGGAGGGCTGGGGGCGAGGGTGGCGAGGGCGACGCGGATGTGGACGAGGCCGGTGGGTGGGGGAAGCAAAGCACAGGGAGGTGGGCCCAGAGGTGGCTGTTAGGATCCACTAAGAAGCAGAGCCGACAATTCGATTACCACTCATGTATTTGGGAAATCTCATAATAAGATGTGAAATAAAGTAGCTAATGCGAAAGAGTAAAGTAAATGTTAGGAAGAACTAGGGTTTTCATTCATAACCTTCCCCGATTACAGATATGGCTATATATACTGCCACTCGCAGCCAAGCCAGCTAATAGCCAAAAAATGATCAAGTTTGATGGTAAATAGTTACAGTAACCACTTCTTACGATAAATAGTAAAGTATTCCATCCATTTCAGCCGACTGATCTACACGAAATGCCATCTTGCGATCTCGTCCACACGATCTTCATAAGCCAGCTTGCCCTCCTCTCCACCTGATGATCAAACTACCCAAAACGGTATCCAAGCTTCTTAGCCGTCCAATAATTGAAATAACAAACTTCCCTTTGATAGTAGCTTTAGACTTCAGAAGTTCTAACAATTGCCTCCTCTTTAAGATCCTTGTCCTCAAGGATGAAATTGTGGGAATATACGCGCTATGAAATCGGCATCCTCCCAGGTTACAGCTTCTTGTGGTAGATTTGCCCAGTGGATCTTCCGTTGGATTGTAGGTTCATTGTTCCCCGGAATCACCCTTCTTTCTAACACAGCGACAGGTTCAGAGAGTATGTGTCCTCCCCATCTACTAGTGGAAACTCTTTACTAGGAATTACCTTGGAGCCAATGTGTCCCTTTAGTTGACTAACATGGAAAACCGAATGGATTTGGCAACCATCAGGGAGTAACAATTTATATGAAGCTCTACCAATCTTCTCAATTACTCCGAAAGGACCATAGAACTTGGAATGAAATTTCAGGGTTCTATGCAGTCCTAGAGCATTATGTATGTAAGGTTGCATCTTTAAGCATACCATTCTTCCTACCTCAAAGGTTCTTTCAATTCTGTGCTTGTCAGCGAAATGCTTCATCCTGGAACTAGCCTTTTCCAGATTTGTTTTGATGGCTTCAAGAGCAACCCTTCTGTCCTGGAGTCTATGCCTTGCTTCCTCTATAACATGATCATTTAACATAGCTTCAGTGACTAGAGGAGATTTCATACCATATAATGCGTCAAATGGAGTCATTTTCAGAGTTGTGTGGAAAGAGATATTGTACCACCATTCAGCTTGAGATAACCAAGAATGCCATTTCTTTGGACTAGCAAATGTCATACACCTCAGATAATTCTCAAGACACTGATTTACCCTCTTGGTTTGCCCATATGTTTGAGGATGGTGTGCACTACTCAACCACAGTTTAACCCCTAAAGCCTTGAAGAGTTCTTGCCATAATGTACTAGTGAAGATCATATCTCTATCAGAGATGATCATTGTGGGTAGTCCATGTAATTTGTAGATGTGGTCTAGGAACAAATCCACCACATGTTGTACTGTGAATGGGTGTCTCAAGGACAAGAAATGGGCATATTTAGTGAACTTGTCTACAACCACCATAATCACATCTTTTTCTTCTGATCTAGGTAGCCCTTCAATGAAATCTAGGGTTATGTGAGCCCAAGCCATGTCAGGTACAAGCAGAGGTTGTAACAATCCTGGATATGGAACATTTTCTTATTTATTTTTCTAACAGACTACACACTCTTTTACAAATGCAATAGCTTCAACCTTCATTCCAGACCAATAAAACAGCAGCTTCAGCAGCTGATATGTGGCTCTCTCTCCAGAATGCCCTCCCAGTGCTGATCCATGGAAAGAAATTAATATATGTTTTCTAAGTTTTGTGCCAGCACCAATAAAAATCTTTTCTTTGTACCTCAATATTCCATTCTGTAAGGTATATGGTGGAGTGTTATTGGCATCAATTCTTAGCTTTCTCTCAAGTTCTTGGCAATTATCATCATTATGGTAACTCTGAATAACCTTAGAAATCCATATAGGGATAGCCATTGTAGTGATAGCCATATTTTGTTCAACATAAGGTATTCTAGATAAAGTATCAGCTGCCTTGTTCTCTCTTCCTTTTCTATACTCCACCTTATAATTGTACCCTATTAACTTTATCATGAGCTTATACTGAATTCCTTCAACCAATCTCTGCTCAAAAATATATCTCAGGCTTTGTTGATCAATTCTAATGAATAGACTGCCTTCCATGAGATAATTTTTCCATTTTTAACAGCCTCCAATATGGCTAATGCTTCTTTATCATAACTAGACATTCCTGCAGATTTTTGGCCCAATTGCCTTGCTCATAAAAGAAATAGGCTGTCCTTTCTGCATGAGTACAGATCCAATCCCATAACCACTTGCATCAGTTTCCAATACAAAAGATTGACTAAAATCTGGCAGGGCTAATATTGGAGCATTGGTCAAAGCCTCTTCAATTTTCATAAATGATTTCTGCTGATCATCACTCCATTGAAAGGCATTCTTTTTCAGCGCATTGAACATTGGTTTACAGATTAACCCAAAGTTCCTAATAAACCTTCTATAGTATCCTGCTAGACCTAAGAATCCTCTCAGCTAGGTTATATTCTCAGGTCTTGGTCATTCTTTAATTGCTAATAACTTTCCAGGATCTGTTGATACCCCCAACTTGACTGATAATATGGCACAAGTACTCCACTTGTAACTACCCAAATACACATTTGCTTAACTTGGCATACAATTGGTTCTTCCTCAACACTTCCAACACCTGCTGCAGATATGTTTTGTGATCTTCCATAGTATAACTGTAAATGAGAATATCATCGAAGAATACTAATGCAAATCTCATGATGAAAGGTGACAGTATTATGTTCATAAGTGATTGAAATGTGGCAAGGGCATTAGTCAACCCAAAAGGCATCACCAGAAATTCGAAATGGCCTGTGTGGGTGCTAAATGTAGTCTTAAAAATATCAGATGGTTCCATTCTGATCTGATGATAGCTAGATCTAAGGTCTATATTGGAAAAGTACTTAGCTCCATTCAGCTCATCCAAGAAGTCTCCAATAATGGGAATAGGGTATTTATTCTTAATGGTATTAGCATTCAACTGCCTGTAATCAATGCAAAGCCTCCAGGTTCCATCTTTTGTCTTTACCAAAATGGCTGAAGAAGAGTATAGACTCACACTGTTTCTAATGGTATGATTCTTCAGCAATTGTTCAATTAATCGTTCCATGGCACCTTTCTTGTAATGAGGAAGTCTGCAGGGTCTTGAATTCACAGGTCTAGCATCAGGCATTAAGGGAATGGTGTGATCACATTCTCTCACAGGTGGTAGCTGTTTTGGTTCCTAGAACACATCAATAAATCTATCCATAATTGCTTGTATCTTTGGTGGAATGTCCTGTACTGCCTTTCTAGTCTTCAGAACCACTTTGGAGTATATAACAGCCCCAATAACTCCTTTGTTCATCATATTCTTCAGCTGTAAGGTATTGATAACACAATTCTCATCTGGGTAAGTCTCATCCCTGAATTTTACTGTCTTTTTACCTTCCTTACAAATAATGAATTCTCTAGTCCTCAAGTTTAGATTAACTAGGCTATGGTCATATATCCAATCACTCCCAAATACAAATGTCATACCCCTTGAGCTCCAATAACATGAAGTTAGTTTGGAACTTCTCCCCTTGTATTTTATATGGACATCCAAGGCATTGTGAGTCACTGTTAAGAACATTGCCATCTACATTAGCCACTTTGATCTGGGGTATGATTTGTGATTTCACATTGAGATCTTAAAGCAGCTGTAGGTGTTATGAAAGTAGCAGTACTCCCACTGTCCACTAAAGCAATAGCATTGGTTTTCCCTATTTTGACTTTCAATGTAAAAGTATTTGTTCCCAAACTAGTGCCCGACATGGCATGGACCGAGACCTGCACTTCTTCACCTTCATTCTTATGCTCATGCCTACTAGGGGGAGTAGCAAAAACTCCTTCTGTGTTCTCTTCACCCACCTCATCTTCATCCTCAATGGTGATCAAATGAAGCTGCTTCTAAAATTTATATATCTTGATGTGACCGGGTACCCAAGGTTCATTGCACTTAAAACATTTTCCTCCATTCCACTTACTTCCACTACCAATAATGGTTTTTCACTTGACTCTTGCTTAGCTCCTGCACCTTTCCATCTGTTCTGGGTGCCTCTCTGTCACTGTCCCCTCGAGCTGCTATTTGGGTTCCAGTGCATCGTCTTCTTACATGATTGATTGTTTTCATAATTTCTAGCATGAGAATAGGCCTCCACCAATGTTCTTGGTTCCAACGATTTAAGGGGTGTTTTGATGTAAGCCTTCAATCCTGACATGAAGTAATCCAAGAAATACCCTTCCTTTAATGCTAGATTGTTCCTTTTTACTAGAGTCATCAAGTTCTCAAACTTGTCAATATAAGTCTCCATTGTTCCTTCTTGGCTTAACCCTCTGAATGCTTTAGTTACTTCATACTTTGTCTCTGCTGCAAACCTCCTTTTAATCATATTGCAAAAATGTTTCCATGGTAGAGATCCAGTGTCAATCACATTGCTACTGATCCATTGATCAGCTCTTCCTGTAAGGTAAACCTTTGCTATCGAAACCTTTGCTCATCAGGTGTTTTAGCTAACTCAAAGTACTTCTATGCCTTTCTAATCCATGCCTCGGGTTGCTCTCCATCAAATTTAGGGAATTCCAATGTGGCCCCTGGCTGAAATGCTGGTTGTACCGATTACCATTTCTCCCAGGGCTTATAGGACCTTGGTACTGATTAGGGTAGTGTAACTCTGGGGCTCTTGTCCATGGGTAACTACCAAGACATTCATTTCTGAGAGGAGGAATATATCCTACCGAATAGTATGGGTTGATGTTTTGTATAGGTATCTGTGGAGGTACATATGGAGGATTCGAACTAATGTACTGGGAGCAAATGTTCCATTTGCCATAACCATCGGGTACATACTTACCCCCAAAAGTCCCATTGACTGCATTTGGTTGATGACCATTAATCCCGTGGTCTTCTGACTGACAGGACATGTTTAGACCCGACACATTTCCAGTCGAAGTTTGATGCAATGGAAAGAAGCTGGTACTGGGTGTCAACGGCATACTAAAAGGAATAGCAACTGTACCCTGCAATGATGGATTTATATTTTCCTTGGGAGCAATTGAATGTTCGCTACTAGGGATCGCATATGGAAATCTTGCTGGAGTGGGTGGCCTAACATCCTGATTGCCCTGCAACCGACTGCCATCGCCCTCTATAGCCGTCGGATTACTTGCCACTTCTCCTTCTCCTTTATTATCCATCATTGACTTCAACATCTCCATCATTACATCCAGTTTGGACGAGTTCTCTAGAACCCTTTCATGAAGCTGCCTCATCTGGGCTGAGTGCTCTCCGAGTTTTCATCAATTTGTTGCTGCATTCACGCCATTTCTTTCTTCATTGCCTTCAAATCTCCCATTACCGCCAATCCGAATTCTACTTCACTAGATCTACTGACCTTCGGCATCCTTCTGCTACAATCGCCGTCTTCCTAGCAATTTGGGGATTTTACGAGGAGAATAGAAATCTTTCCCAACCCTCACTGCTAGAATCTGCTCACTACTTCCCTTAGTAGATTTGAGCCTCTTTGAACCAGCTTCGAAATTTTACCGAGGAAACTCGTTACCCAACCCTCGCTATTCAAGAACCACTCAAAAATGCACAACTGCCAAGGAAAACCTGGATCTAATACCAATTTGTCAGGATCCACTAAGAAGCGAAGCCGACAATTCGATTACCACTCACGTATTTGGGAAATCTCATAATAAGATGTGAAATAAAGTAGCTAATGCGAAAGATTAAAGTAAATGTAGGGAAGAACTAGGGTTTTCATTCATAACCTTCCCCGGTTATAGATATGGTTATATATACTACCACTTGCAGCCAAGCCAGCTAATAGCGACAAAATTATCAAGTTTGATGGTAAATAGTTACAGTAACCACTTCTTACGATAAACAGTAAAGTACTCCATCCATTTCAGCCAACTGATCTACACGAAACGCCATCTTGCGATCTCGTCCACACGATCTTCATAAGCCAGCTCGCCCTCCTCTCCACCTGAAGATCAAATTACCTGTGGGGACCCCCGAGTTATTTCCGTCAGACCAAGGCATTCCTAGCCTTATGGAGATAACTCTGGGTCTCCTGTGAATGGATTCCAACTTAACTCCATCTAATCAAGAGGCTTGACCGAAAACTAGAGCCCTGACGATCATACGCGCTGCACCTCTGCGAGCACTACATGATAATCGGTTCTCCAATAGTCCAAGCACTCCACTTAGTGAGTTAAATCGGAAGCCACGGACAGCAAGCATGAGATCATATTGGCTCCCAAGATCAGCGACCAACATGCCCCAAACTCACATATATCACTGATCACATCCACACAACATTCATACATCCATAGTTCAAAAGACATACATCATAATAGTTCAAGTCTATGACTATTACAAGTGGCTGACCGGCCAAATTCAAATAAGAACATAAAGTAACAGTGGAAGCATTGTAAATAAACCAAAAATCCAGTATGGTATGCCCCCATAACCCATCGGCAACTGACTGGGAGTTAAATAATAGCACTACTCGTCAGTGTCGCCTAAATCGACACTAACGAGCTCATCGGGCTCAAAGTCTTCCTCACCTAAAAGTGCAGCATCCGGATTGAGTACAAATGTACTCGCAAGTCTTACACAAATAAAAATTAGTTATGCTAGACGTTGTCCCAAAGGATGGCACATAGGGTTTAGTTTTACGAAAAAGACGCAACAAGTTTCAACCTACACATACTAGTTTTTCATTTGCCATTTTGAAATCAGATTTAAAGTAGAAGTAAAGCATGTGATAAAGTAAGAAATTGAATAACAAATGAAACAAAAAAAATGACAAAGTAGCAGCCCACTTGATACAACAAAGTGCATGAATATCCCATTCATGCCGAATACCGAATTTTCCCTCAAATTAAATTCAAAGTCTAACAATAGTAACACCCGAACTCAAGCGGTTGTCCATAACCGTGGACATGGCTATTCGAATAGTTTTATCTCTACAGAGGTGTACTACTTTACCCACACGACTCGATTAGCCCGTAAGCCACCGGAATTAACACACTTCCTATGGTGTGTTGGCTAGGGAGAATCGAGATACGGTTGTTTTTGGCAAGAAAATTATATTAAGTCCCCCATGTGAGATGTTTTCTTACTTAGTACAAGCAACTGATAGCACTTGCTAAGTGGCTCACAAGTTGTATTGGAAACACCGATGTAATGTAAATAATGAAAAATGGTGCTCACTTGCACACTAAAGAAAATTATGTCGGCTCTTATGGACAAATGATCAACACAAATGCCCTTACACCACCATGAGATTTCACCCAATAAAAACTCCCCCCTACTTCACCGTACAGTACCCATATCCAGCGTGTGGTAGCACGAGTGTACTTGAATCAACGACGTTACCAAAGTTCGGTCCTTAATGGTCCAGACAAAACATCCACATACCCGATCTCGTGCACGAAGGCACCCTCACTAGCAATCACTTGTCCAGACCCCAAAACTCATTTAAAATGACAAAATTTATCTCATAAAACAGATACGAAGATCTTAAATAAAATGACTATAAGAAAGTCAGTCTTTCCCATAATTGTCGGGTTATTCCCGACAATCAAACTACCGTTTCTAGACTTGCATGGCTAAGCAAACCCGAACAATATAATTCACACAATCCTAAGTTAAGCATGTGGTGCTGGAATAATTCAAGACTAACCTCAATGAATAGGATATAACTAGTCTACACATCACAAAAATAGCGACATAATCAAAATAGCATGCAAGCAATTATCATTACACTATCTTAACAAAACTGGGATCAAATATGATGCAAACGAAAATTCAAATGATGCTTGCCTTGCTGATAGTTTAGTTGTTCACTCTCGGTGGCGTACGAGTCAATATCAATAACCTCGGAATCTATAGAATTAACGATATCGATAAACATCGAGAAATACCTCAAAAACCAAAGTGTTCAAAAATGCATGATTTTCCTACAGTGGCTAGTGCATGATTTTATATGACAATAGGTGAAAGAATTATTCTATTTGGAGTTATTATGTGAAAGTTATAGCATTTCGAATTTTAGGTTCCAATAAGCCATAGTTCATGTAATTTAATTATTTGGTCAGAATTTGTAGAGCAGTAGGGGATACAAGGATTATACAGATAAATAGAGAATATTATGGAAAGTCCAAAATATCTATGTTCATCTTATTTGGAGTTTTTATGAATTAGTTATGCATTTTCAAAGTTATCAACATTTTTCTATTGTAAAAATAATAGAGTTATGGATCGATTTCTAAAATAATACTTTCTATTATAGAGACAAGTTTGATACCAATTTTAATATAGATTTCATTAAAAATAAAAATTATGAGCACTGGTTTCATCCATTTTGGAGTTGAGATGAATTAGTTATGTATTTTTGAAGTTATTCATATTTTTTAGTAGGCAGATTAATACATTTCAAATTTTATAAAGTATTGAATACTTTTTACACCGAGCGCTATCGTAGCCTAAGCCTATGACAGGTGGGGTCCAGCGCATAGTGTTACTTTCCATTTTTGATTTAATTTTCGGTTAACACCGACATGTGGGGCCCGTTGTTAGGGACTAGGTCTATGGACCCAGTTCACATGACTCAAAGGCACAGTGCACTAGGCATTTTAAGGAGTTAGGCCCACACGTCATCCGCTCATAGTTAAACCAGGTTCTTTTAACTCCTCATTTCCTGTGTAAGGGCCCACTTGCAAGAGACTCAAGACGAATTAAAGACCAATCATTAGCGTAGTCATACCTGGATTAAACCTAAACAACCGAGATTCGGTTCTAATCTCAAGCTCCTTGCCCACGACATTGCCTGGAGTATTGCTTGAGCTGTGGCACACGACGGCGCAATCTACGGTAGGAAAGGGACCCTTGGAGTCATGCGCACCTTAAAGTGGTGGTGGTGGTGGTTGAGGTGCCCTAAAACGGCGGCGAGTCAGTGATGAGTGGCGGCGCTAACATGCATGCAATGACACAGTGCAACTTTGAGCTAACCAATGCATGCTTAAGCTATAAGGGTGGTCACTGAAGCTCACCAGGGAGATGGTGTTGCTAGAGGAGCTCGGGAATAAGATGTCCACGGCAATGGCGGCGGTGGCGGTGCGGCACACGAGGAGGGGTCGCCCTGGGAAAAATAAATGGCAGCAAAGGATTGAGAAAGCTTGAGGGTGACTTGAAGATGGTGACATTGCACGCAATCAGAAAATGGCTCACCAGAATGACAATAAGACGATGAATAGTGGTGTCGGCCGAAAATGGGGCTAACCCAAAATTCAAACGCTTCTGTGAAGTAAGCAAGCAATAAGTTGAGGGGAAAACTTAGTTAGACCCTAAGACACATTGTGACGCGCAAGAAATGGAGAGGGTCTCACCGGAGATGAAAATGGCAACAAAGGTTAGTCCCGGGCGCGCTCTAGAAGCTCCAATGGCACTTCGTTGTTCCGGATTCTACGAACGATGACAAGCATTGGATTAAGGAAAAATGGACACAGCAGGCAAAAGCAAGACTAGGGGATGCCATGACTTTGAGCTTACCCGAGAAGAGAGCAAGAACAGCTTCTTCTCCCTCGGCCACCGAGAGGAGAATGGGTGAATGGGAGAATACGAAGAGTATTATGCTTGGGCTAAGACGGAGATGTAGGTGGCGTCAAGTGGAGATGCACGAGGACCGTCGAGAATGGGCGCGATCCACGGTGATGATGACAAGATGGCGAGGCTTAGCGGCGTGTGGCAAAGGAGCTCTGCGAGCGTGCCAGTGAAGGAAAGAGACGGATCGGCAGTGGGCCCGGCGTGGCGGCGACTCAGCAGCAAGGCTTCGTGTCCGGTTAAGTGAGTCCGTGTGGGCCATTTGATCTAGACTAGACGGCTCAAATTAGATGGGAGGTTCGGACTGTCCGATTGGCTGCAAGATCTGGACTGTTGAAGTGAGATCGGTCGGTTGATATCGCGAGTGAACGTTCGGACCAACCGAGCGGTCAAGAGATCTGGACCGTTGATTTTCCATCGGACGGTCCAAGTGCGTCTGGTGCGGCACGGTGTAGTTAGTTGACTCTGCCAAGTCAAGTGGCTCGGGTCGGGGTTGGGTTCGAGCCCGAGGAACAGGGTTAGGGTTTGACTGAGTTTTAAAACTAGCTTCTCTACTTTAACCTGACTGCTAAAAATAGAAATAAAATTCCTAAAAATCTAAAATAAATCAGAGGTGTTCTTGGGATGACCTAGTGTCCAAATAAAAATTCAAACCCCTCTGTTCATGTTATATTTTGTTCAATTTAAATTCAAACTTAAAATGTGTCATTAAAATGTGTTTGAATTTTCTGAGGGTTGTAACCAATCCCAAAAATTTGGGACAAGTTATATTTATTCATGATAATTAATGTAGTATTAGAATAAATTATTTTCAGAGGAACTTCAGTATTTGTTTCAGTTTTAATTTGGAGTTAAATTTGAAGTGTAGGTTTAACATTGTGTTTTAAGATTTTCCAAGTGCAATAAATTATGAAAATGCTTCAAAACATGATGCATGTTGATGAGATGCATACTAATTATCTTTTATTAACTCAGGAATGTGACAAACCTCCCCCTTACAAAAGATCTCATCCCCGAGATCTGGGTAGGTCGTAAGTTGGATTGGAAGGTTCTAATAGGAATACAACATCTGTTGTTTGGATTTCCTTCAAAGATAGTGCTAAGATATCCTATCAAGGTTACAAGAAATTGTTATTACATGTTTTTCCTTTCCATTGTTTGCTTAACCTTTCCTTTCTTGATTCTAAGGCACTTCAAGTAGAAGGAAAAAGATCTGGATATTCACTTCGCATATGGTCTTCTCGTTCCCAAGTAGCCTCATCTTCAGTATGATTACTCCACTGAACATTGAGGAACTTGATGATGCGATTTCTCGTCTTGTGCTCCGTTTCTTCAAGAATGCGAATCGGGTGCTCCCGACAAGAAAGATCGGGTTGCAAGTCAAGTTCTTCCAACTTAGTTGCTTCAGTTGGGACGAGAAGGCACTTCTTCAGTTGTGATACATGGAACACATCATGTATCTCTGAAAGTGATGGTGGCAACTCCAATTGATAGGCTACTGATCCCAATTTCGCTATTATTCGGAATGGTCCGATGTAGCGAGGTGCCAACTTGCCTTTAACATGGAAACGATGAATTCCTTTCATCGAAGAGACTTTAAGGTAAACATGATCGTCTACCTCAAAGCTCAACTCGCGACGACAGCGGTCGACATATGACTTCTAACGAGATTGAGCCGTCCGAAGTCGCTCACAGATGATACGAACTTGGTCTTCGGCATCCTCCACCAAGGTTGGACCATAGAATGGTCTCTCCCCGGCTTCGGACCAATTCAAGGGTGTCCTACAAGCTCTCCCATACAATGCCTCGAAGGGTGACAACTGTATGCTTGATTGGAAGCTATTGTTGTAGGAAAACTCTACAAACGGCAAGAATTTTTTTGAATTTTTGCTATAGGACAACACACATGCTCGGAGAAGGTCTTTTAAAATTTGATTCACCCTCTTGGTTTGTCCATTCGTCTGCGGGTGATAAGCGGAGCTGAATGATAGATTGGTCCCCATTGCTTTATGCAAGCATTTCCAGAAATGGGATGTGAACTGCAGACCTCTATTTGAAACTATTACCTTTGGTACACCATGGAGCCAGACGATCTTGGAGATATAAAGCTCAGCTAGCTTGTCCCCGATGTAGGTGGTCTTGACAGGAATGAAATGGGAGACTTTGGTCAAACGATCGACAATCACCCATATAGAATTCGACCCAGATTGAGTCCTTGGAAGTTCGGTGATGAAGTTCATACTGACTTCCTCCCACTTCCACTTCGGAATAGGCAAAGGTTGGAGAGTACCCGCTGATCTCAAATGCTTAACCTTGACTTTCTGGCATACATCGCACTCGGCAACATATTGTGTGATCTGCTTCTTCATTCGACTCCACCATAACCTCTTTTTCAGGTCTTAATACATCTTGGTACTCCCTAGATGTATGGAGAATTTAGAGTTGTGAGCTTCCTTGAGAATTAACTCTCTCAATGGACAATCAAACGGCACCACCAAATGGTTTCCAAACCATAGGGTGCCTTGTGCATCTTCGGTGAAGCATTTAGCCTTGCCTTGCTTCATTTCTTCCCGGATTTGTGCTACTTCCATGTCGGTCTTCTGGGCTTCTTTAATCTGGTCCATAAGTGTGAAATTCACATTAAGGGCAGCAAGAGACCCTTCTTCAATTATCTCTAGGTGCAGACGTTGCAATGCAGCACACAAGCTTACCGAAATGAGAGTTACCGATAAACAATTGCATTGAGATTTTCTGCTCAAGGCATCAGCTACCACATTGGCTTTCCCTGTATGGTAATGGAGTCCCAAATCATAATCTTTGATCAACTCGAGCCATCTTCTTTGCCTCAAGTTCAGTTCGGCTTCGGTGAAAATATATTTGAGACTATTGTGGTCGATGTATATCTCACAACGATTACCGATGAGGTAATGTCGCCAAATCTTCAGAGCATGAACTATAGCTGCAAGTTCCAAGTCACGCGTGGGATAATTAACTTTGTGAGGCCTCAATTGCCTCGATGCATACGCCACAACTCGGCCCTCTTGCATGAGCACACAACCAAGCCCATGGCGAGATGCATCGCAGTATATGTCGAAGCTCTTGTGAATATCAGGAAGGATGAGCACTGGAGCTTTGGTCAAACATTCTTTTAGGATCTGAAAGCTTTGCTCACATTCCGTTGACCATTTGATTTTCTTTTCTTTCTTCAAAAACTGGGTCATTGGCCTCGCAATTTTTGAGAAATTCTGGATGAATCTGCGGTAATATCCCGCAAGTCCGAGAAAACTGCGAATGTCGGTGACGCTCTTAGGTTGTTTCTAGTCAAGGACATCTTGTACTTTGCTTGGATCAACAGCAATACCGCCCTTAGATAGCACATGACCCAAGAAACTAACTTCATGAAGCCAAAACTCGTATTTGCTGAATTTGGCATAGAGTTGATGTTGACGAAGCTTTTTCAACACAAGCCACCAGTGCCGCTCGTGTTGTTCATCAAACTTGGAGTAGATAAGGATGTCATCGATGAACACAACAACGAACTGATCCAAATACTCCATGAAAACCGAATTTATGAGGTTCATGAAGTAAGCTAGAGCATTGGTTAGGCCAAAGGACATAACAGTATACTCTTACAACCCAAAACGAGTAGAGCATGCAGTCTTCAGTATGTCTTTAGCTCTAACCTTGATTTGATGATAGCCCAATCATAAATCAATCTTGGAGAATACTTGGGCTCCATTCAATTGATCGAACAAATCATCAATCCGTGGAAGCGGATACTTGTTCTTGACAGTGACTTCGTTTAACGGACGGTAGTCAACACACATCCGCAAATGTCTTTCTTCTTCACGAATATAGCCGAGCATCCCCAGGGTGAGGAGCTCAGCCAGATAAAGCTTTTATCTTGGAGTTCCTTGAGTTGCTTCTTCAATTCTTTCAACTCATTGGGAGGCATATGGTATGGTCGTTTTGAAATGGGCGCAATACCGGGTGCAATCTCGATGACGAACTCAACTTCTCGATCAAGGGGCATGCCTAGGAGTTCTTCAGGGAATACATCTGGATACTCATATACTACTAGTACTTTCTCTAATTCAAGGGAGGTACTAGCTTCTAAGGCATAAAGATGAGATTTGCCCACTAAAGGTGCAAAAACGACCTGATTGCCGTCTTCGCTTGTGACAGAAATAGTTCGCTGAGCACAATCAATTTGCCCTTGGTTTTTGGACAGCCAATCCATCCCTAATATCACATCAATACCTACTGAAGTTATAACAATTAAGTTTGCCAAGAAGTTAATCCCTTGAATTTCCACTTTTACGTCCCGATAGACTTGATCGATTTGGAAAACCGATCCCGGTGACTGAATCTGATAAGGTGGCTGAAGTGTATGTATTTCAAATTGATGATGTGCAGCAAAAGGCTTCTTGATGAATGAATGAGATGCTCCTGAATCAAATAAGACAGTAGCTGGAAAAGAATTGACAAAGAGAGTACCCAAAACAACGTCGGGTGCGTCGTTCACCTCCTCGGCAGTCACGTGGTTCACTCGGCCATGTGTAGGGACTTGAGGTGAAGTAGATGCTGCCCTCGGGAGTGGTGAGGGTCTTGCTGGTGCTGGTGGTGGTGTAGAAGCTTGATAAGTTTGGGTCATCCCTCGTTGCCTCGCAAGACATTGATGTGCATAGTGGCCGGGGTGGCCGCAATGGAAACAAGTGATGTTGGGCTTGAACGTACTGTGGTTTTGGGAGCTTTTGCCTCTATTAAGCTGCTGTGCCGCAAGTGGAGAAGGTCTTGGAGTCGTCGTTGGAGGCCTTGATGGCACCGGTGCTTGGGAACAGGGCACTCGAGGTGAACTGGTGCGCGGAGAAGTGACATTGGGCCCCTGATCAAGGGATCCCCAAAGATCTTGACCATGAATGGTAAAAGCTTGGTGCTTCTCCGGATAAAAAGTCACAAAATGCCCCGGGTTGCCGCATAGGAAGCAAGTAACTCTGGTAACTTTCTTGTTTCGTTGGCAACGGCTTATTGGCTTCTCTCCGGGCTGCCCTTGCGTACCTTTTTGACCAGTGGTCATTTTGAGGATGGCTGTGTGGAAAATCCATTGTTGCAGCTCAACCGACTTGGTGATCATCTGGTTTAGACGACACTCCTTAAAACAGTGATTGTGTCCCTCGTAGAGAAAACAAGTGACTTTGATAGTCGGGCAGCTCCCTGATGGATGGTCTCCGCCGCAGTTGGGACAATTTGTAATGCACTGGTTGATGTAGTGTCCTTCCTTACCAAAGCGTCGACAGACCTTGACCTTCATGATTGCCCCTTTTGACTCCCATAGTTTGCAACTTTTAGCGAACTGCCCCATTTCACCACAGCTAGAGCAGATATAACGGGTTCGCTGCTTCTCAGGGCAGCGGGATACATAGTGTCCCTACTTGCTACACCCAAAACATACGACAGTATGTTGAATCCCAAAGGGTGGTGATCTCTCCCCTAGTTGAGCGCTCGAAAGAGTACTAGTTCCTGCCATCCTGTTGTCACACGGATGGTTAGAGAACAGATGAGAGATACGCTCGAATGAGTGTGGAAGGAAAATCTGGACAGCCAGGAGAATATCTTAACTATCATGCAATATGGCAATAGAATGCACACAAACTTAACGCCAAGTGAAGACACAAAGGCACAAAGGCCAACATAAGATCCATTAAAGCAAAACATAGTTTTCCGGTTACAATTACATCCATATGAGCCCATAGGCAAATGGTAACTGCCCAAAACAAAAGTTCTTACAAAGAACATCAAGGGTTCAACAACTACTAGCCTATTGCATGAATCTAAAGATACATGCTCGCTGAACTCATATTTGGATAGCAAGCTCACTTAACTAAAATCCTAAGGATTCCGGTTAAATCCCTCCAGAAACTGATCTAACCAATAGTAACTAGGTAATCCCTTGTCATCAGGGTCATTCGGATTGGTAAGACGTAGAGGGGATCCTATGTTAATGACATGTCCTTCTGCAGGTTCCGGTCTCTGAGCAGTGCCGGGTATCCATCGACATCTTCTGCTTGGGTTTCCTTGACAAGGTACTGACGACTCATCCAAGGACAAGAAGGGCAATGTAAGTTAGTTTTGCAAATCAAGATGAGAATAAGGTGAGGAAAGATACTAAGATGGGTGAGGAATAAAAGATATCCTAACTTAACTTTCTGAAATTATTTTGATAACTCAAAAATAATTTTTGACCAATGGACTTGCTAAACTTAACGCCCATGCTATTTCTAACCTACAGTTAGTATGGCTCTGATACCAATGCTATGGGGACCCCTGGGTTATTTCCGTCAGACCAAGGCATTCCCAGCCTTATGGAGATAACTCTGGGTCTCCTATGAATGGATTCCAACTTAACTCCATCTAAGTGAGAGTCTTGACCGAAAACTAGAGCCCCGACGATCATGCGCGCTGCACCTCTACGAGCACTACATGATAATCGGTTCTCCAACAGTCCAAGCACTCCACTTAGTGAGTTAAATTGGGAGCCACGGACAACGAGCATGAGATCATGTTAGCTCCCAAGATCAACTACCAACATGCCCCAAACTCACATATAGCATTGATCACATCCACACAACATTTATACATTCATAGTTCAAAAGACATACATCATAATAGTTTAAGTCTACGACTATTACAAGTGACCGACTGGCCAAATTCAAATAAGAACATAAAGTAATAGCAGAAGCATTGTAAATAAAACAAAAATCCAGCATGGTATGCCCCATAACCCATCAGCAACCGACTGGGAGTTAAATAATAGCACTACTCGTCAGTGTCGCCTAAATCGACACTAACAAGCTCATCGGGCTCAAAGTCTTCCTCACCTGAAATTGCAGCATCCGGATTGAGTACAAATGTACTCGCAAGTCTTACACAAATAAAAATTAGTTATGCTAGAGTTTGTTCCAAAGGATGGCACATAGGGTTTAGTTTTGCGAAAAAGACGCAACAAGTTTCAACCTACACATACTAGTTTTTCATTTGCCATTTTGAAATCAGATTTGAAGTAGAAGTAAAGCATGTGTTAAAGTAATAAATTGAATAAAAAATGAAACAAACAAATGACAAAGTGGCAGCCCACTTGATACAACAAAATGCATGAATATCCCATTCATGTCGAATACCGAATTTTCCCACAAATTAAATACAAAGTATAACAATAGTAACTCCCGAACTCAAGCGGTTGTCCATAACCGTGGACACGGCTATTCGAATAGTTTTATCTCTGCACAGGTGTACTACTTTACCCACAAGACTCGATTAGCCTGTAAGCCACCGGAATTAACACACTTCCTATGGTGTGTTAGCCGGGAGAATTTAAGTACGGTCGTTTTTGGCAAGAAAATTCTATTGAGTTAAGTCCCCCATGTGAGATGTTTCCTTACTTAGTACAAGCGACTGATAGCACTTGCTAAGAGGCACAAAGTTGTATTGGAAATACCGATGTAATGTAAATAATAAAAAATAGTGCTCACTTGCACACTATAGAAAATTACATCGGCTCCTATGGACAAATAATCAACACAAATGCCCTTACACCACCATGAGATTTCACCCAATAAAACCTTCTCCCTACTTGACTATACAGTACCCATATCCCACGTGTGGTAGCACGAGTGTACTTGAATCAACGACATTACCAAAGTTCGGTCCTTAATGGTCCGGACAAGACATCCACATACCCGATCTCGTGCACGAAGGCACCCTCACTAGCAATCACTTGTCCAGACCCCAAAACTCATTTAAAATGATAAAATTTATCTCATAAAACAGATACAAAGATCTGAAATAAAATGAGTAAGAAAGTGAGTCTTTCCCATAATTGTCGGGTTATTCCCGACAATCAAACTACTGTTTCTAGACTTGCATGGCTAAGCAAACCCGAACAATATAATTCACACAATCCTAACTTAAGCATGTGGTGCTAGAATAATTCAAGATTAACCTCAATGAATAGGATATAACTAGTCTACACATCACAAAAATAGCGACATAATCAAAATAGAATGCAAGCAATTATCATTACACTATCTTAACAAAACTAGGATCAAATATGATGCAAAAGAAAATTCAAATGATGCTTGCCTTGCTGATAGTTCAGTTGTTCACTCTCAGTGGCGTACGAATCAATATCGATAGCCTCGAAATCTATAGAATTAACGATATAGAGACAAGTTTTGGATCAATTTCTAAAATAATACTTTCTGTTATAGAGACAAGTTTGATACCAATTTTAATATAGAGTTCATTAAAAATAAAAATTATTAGCACTGGTTTCATCCATTTTGGAGTTGAGATGAATTAGTTATGTATTTTTGAAGTTGTTCATATTTTTTAGTAGGCAGATTAATACATTTCAAATTTTATAAAGTATTGAATACTTTTTACACCGAGTGCTATCCTAGCCTAAGCCTATGACAGGTGGGGTCCAGTGCATAGTGTTACTTTACATTTTTGATTTAATTTTCGATTAACACGGGCCCGCTGTTAGGGACTAGGTCTATGGACCCAGTTCACATGACTCAAAGGCACAATGCAGTGGCCATTTTAAGGAGTTAGGCCCACACATCATCCGCTCATAGTTAAACCAGGTTCTTTTAACTCCTCATTTTCTGTGTAAGGGCCCACTTGTAAGAGACTCAAGACGAATAAAAGACCAATCGGTAGCGTAGTTATACCTGGATTAAACCTAAACAACCGAGATTCGGTTGTAATCTCGAGCTACAGTAATGGTCGGAAGTTCCGACACAGGGGAGCTCCTCGCCCGCAACATTGCCCGGAGGATTGCTGGAGCTGTGGTCCACGACGGCGCAATCTTCGGCAGGAAAGGGACCCTTGGAGTCATGTGCACCTTAAGGTGGTAGTGGTGGCGGTTGAGGTGCCCTAAAACGGCGGCGAGTCAGTGATGAGCGGCAGCGCCTCTACGGCTAACGTGCATGCGACGACACGGTGCAACTTCGAGCTAACCAACGCATGCTTAAGCTATAAGGGTGGTCACTGAAGCTCACCAGGGAGATGGAGTGGCTAGAGGAGCTCGGGAATAAGATGTCCACGGCAATGGCTACGGCGGCGGTGTGGCTCACGAGGAGGGGTTTCCCTGGGCAAAATAAATGGCAGCAAAGGATTGAGAAAGCTTGAGGGTGACTTGAAGATGGAGACATTGCACGCAATCAAGAAATGGCTCACTAGAATGACAATGAGATGATGAATAGTGATGTCGGCCGAAAATGGGGCTAACCCGAAATTCAACTGCTCCTGTGAAGCAAGCAAGCAATAAGTTGAGGGGAAAACTTAGTTAGACCCTAAGACACATTGTGACGCGCAAGAAATGGAGAGGGTCTCACCGGAGACGAAAATGGCAACAAAGGTTAGTCCTGGGCGCGCTCTAGAAGCTCCAATGGCACTTCGTTGTTCCGGTTTCTACAAACGATGACAAGCATTGGATTTAGGAAAAATGGACACAACAGGCAAAAGCAAAACTAGGGGATGCCATGACTTTGAGCTTACCTGAGAAGAGAGCAAGAACAGCTTCTTCTCCCTCGGCCACCGAGAGGGAGAATGGGTGAATTGGGAGGGGTACGAAGAGTATTATGCTTGGGCTAAGACGGAGATGTAGGCGGCGTCAAGTGGAGATGCATGAGGACTGGTCAGTATGGGCAGCGCAGTCATGGCAATGATGGCATGCGGCAGGGCTTGGTGGGCGTGTGGCGAAGGAGCTCTGCGAGCGTGCTAGCGAAGAAAAAGACGAATCTGACAGGTGGGCCCGGCGTGGCAGCGACTCAACGCGCGCGCGCTCATGTCCGGTTAAGTGAGTCCGCGTGGGCCGTTTGATCTAGACTGGACGGCTCAGATTAGATGGGAGGTTCGGACTGTCCGAATGGCTGCAATATCTGGACTGTTGAAGTGAGATCGGACGGTCGATATCGCGAGTGAACATTCGGACCGACCGAGCGGTCAAGAGATCTGGACCGTTGATTTTCCATCGGATGGTCCAAGTGCGTCTGGTGCGGCACGGTGTAGTTAGTTGACTCTGCCGAGTCAAGTGGCTTGGGTCGGGGTTGGGTTCGAGCCCAAGGAACAGGGTTAGGGTTTGACTGAGTCTTAAAACTAGCTTCTCTACTTTGACCTGAGTGCTAAAAATAGAAATAAGATTCCTAAAAATCTAAAATAAATCAGAGGTGTTCCTAGATTGACCTAGTGTCCAAATTAAAATTGAAACCCCTCTATTCATGTTATATTTTGTTCAATTTAATTTCAAACTTAAAATGTGTCATTGAAATGTGTTTGAATTTTCTGAGGGTTGTAACCAATCCCAAAAATTTGGGAAAAATTATATTAATTCATGATAATTAATGTAGTATTAGAATAAATTATTTTCAGAGGAACTTCAGTAGAATTTGTTTCAGTTTTAATTTGGAGTTAAATTTGAAGTGTAGGTTTAACATTGTGTTTTAAGATTTTCCAAGTGCAATAAATTATGCAAATACTTCAAAACATGATGCATGCTGATGAGATGCATACTAATTATCTTTTATTAACTCGGGGATGTGACACTACCTAAAATGGTATCCAAGCGTCTCAGCCGTCCGATAACTGAAATAACAAACTTCCCTTCGATAGCAGCTTCAGACTTTAGAGGTTCTGACAGTGGTGCCAGCGGCGGGAGAGGAGGCTGGTCCACGCGGCGGCGGCGGAGGGGTGGCGTAGGAGGATGAGGTGGAGGAAATTGTCCGGGAGCGGATTGAGGAGGTCCACCGCCGCCGCCGGGGAGGGTTTTGGAAATGGGACGTGGTTTGTTTGGAACTTCAGGGATGGCGATTTTCACCGGATTTTTTTCTACATGGTAACTTATTTTTCTTTCTCCCATATATCACGAATATTTGCACCGTTGATACTTGATAAGAGTCTCGGGATTCATCCGACCTTCTCTATGTCTTAGTCAAGCATGGCAATATTTGGCAAGAAAGTATGGCACGCCATAAGTTCAGTAAAAATACAAGCTCGGGCCTAATAAAGTCAAACATATTCTCATATGTGGCAACTTATCGTAGCAAACCAAACACTCCCTAGTCTCAGGATTCATCTGATCTCCTATCTGCCTCTAGACTAAGGGCGGAGCCATGAATTAGGCTTAGGGCAGCCAAGGTAAGTGTGTAACATAACAGCGTCATTAGTTTGCAACATAGCATGAATAACGCAGCATAGGAACATATGCTTAGTCGATATAAAAGAAAATTAATAATGACTTAAACTTAGCTCCATGACTGCAAAGCAAAGTGTTTGTGTCACAATTCATTAAAATTCCTTTTGAAAACTGATAGTTTGGTTATGCCTAATCACCCCTTCTGTTTAGTTCCTCGGCACATCGTCCTGACTTCACTTGTTGCGTTCTGGTTCCCGGTACAGCTCATTTCAAGTTATTGTACTTCCGGGAAAAGGTGAATGATTTAGAGGAATGCGAGTGGTCAAAATGTTGTGCTTCTCTTTAATCAATTGTGCTATCTACAATTCAAATTAAACATGTAATTAACATCTAGTTTTAAGTATCATTACCCACGCCTCAAAAAACTATATTGACTTGGATCTTGTGAGATGTGTCAGCCAGATTTCAGTAAGAGGTCCCTAATATGCGGACGCTTAGCAACTTACGGTGTGTTTAGTTGGTAGAATGGAGTTGAATAGGATAGAATGGTCTTATGTCATGTGGTTCCATTGTTTTGGGTGAATGAGATGATTCAACATCTAGAGAGATGTAACACTCCAGCCCAACATTGAGCCTGGAATACCACTAAACTACCATAACAATTAATGTTGCATCAATTAACAATAAAAATTCCAGCAAGCAATTCAGTATTAAAACCCATCAACATGTCACAACAACATATGAATAACGACATGGCAAGCACAAATAACTAAACTCTAGATAGTAAGGCAGAATAATAGTTTAAGAATCAAGTAATACCAATCAAACGAAGCATAATAAATGAATAAACGAGTTCCAACCAATCATCTAGAATTATTCAACGTCTATCGTTTCCTAAGGAATAAATCATCATGCTAAGGTAAAGTTTTCTCATAGCAATTGATTAAGTAATTGAGTGTATGTCGTGCTCCAAGTGCTATCCCTTTCCAAGTAAAGCATCATCAACGATCACCTAAAAACAACAGTAAAGCAATGGTGAGTCCACGACTCAGCAAGTACAGTAGTACGTAATATCATCATTAACATCGATTATTCACTTTTATTTATTCTCATGCTCAATCATTCAATTCTTTCTTTATTCACATACACAATCATCAACTACCTTTTATTCCATGCATCTTTATACTACATGTCCACATGTACTTTTTTGTGTATACCGGTATAGCATGAGTGTTCACTCATCGATGATACACTCTCAAGCCCGTCCTCCTCAAGGATCGGGGACCTCCTCCACTCCCGTGGAGTTGTGATCAACATGATCACCTTCTCATATACAATGATGTTTATGAATGCACAAATATTCATAGTCTCATCCACATTATCATTGTCCAACAATATCATATCCAACCATAAGGAATAAATAATGACCATTAACATTACATGCAATTAAATAAGTAAAAGCACAGCAATATAATAGTAATAAATGGTAAAACATACATTGATCAACCAATGATCACTGTCTACCATGCACTTGCCTGTTTACCCTTGTGATGTCGGATAGCGATGCGGCGGTAATGCACAAGACGCCACACTCCCTGAACAACAATTCAAAACACATATAAAAAATCATTCATTACCGCACCGACACTTTATTCTAACCATCCTCACATGTCTACGTCAAACCGACTCTTTTAACCCGAAACTACTGGACACACTATACGTTGTCCCAGTAGTAAAACTGCCCTATCTTACTCATCTGAACTTCAAATTAGGCCATCCAAGACTTTCTGGAATCTTCACGAAACAATCTAATTTTTCCTAGTTATGATGAAACTCTAATTCTACCATTTTCTATTCTGTTCCTTTACCTGAAGATCGTTCCAGATTCTATCAGAATAGTCTGTTTCATAATTTTATATCTTTAATTCTACAACTCAAACATATATGAATAATATAAGTTCTAAAGACTACATAAGATTTCCTACAATATTCAAGTTGACACAAATATTTGTTTTTATCAATTTCTACATGAAATCGACCCAACTTCACAAAGTTTGCCTCCTACATTCTGAATCTAGATAGCGCCTTCTGGATGTTGTATCTTTTCGTTCGCTACTCTATTTTTAATGATCCATACCTTCCTGGAAAGCTAACGCGATAACCTAATTGTTCTCTAATTACACCGAACTCAAATACCCCTAATCATCCCCGCAATGTTATGCCCTAAACCTGACGAATCTAGACAGAACAGAAATTCATCTTCCCCTTGACCAAACGTTCTAAAAACGGAATAAAGATTAACCTAGGATAAATATAATGGGTTCAGATAGTTACCTTCAGAGACACGAAGCCAAAACATGAATTTTTCCCTCTTTCCCCTTCTCTTCTCTTCCATCTTCCTTCTACATCTTCCTCCTTCTGGCCAGCAACAGCAGAGGGCAACGCTAGCAGGAAGACGGGTGGCGCAAGGGCTACAAGGGGAGGAGGTGCTATAGTAGCAGTGGGCGCTAAAGTGCAAGGGTAGCTAGGGTTTGGCTTCCCCCACCCTCTTAAGCCGGGCTCCCCCACTTGGGCTATGGGCCTACAGCCCACTACTCTCCTCAACTCACTGAATTCTGAAATTTCACTCTTAAATACCTCTTCTAATCCCTCAATTACTTATTTAATTAAACGGGATATTACATTCTACCCCCCTTAAATAAAATTTGACCCCGAATTCTACTTGTCGTTCTATTCGCAAGAACACCACAACTGAAATTAATCACAATTAACACGTACCCAACGTGAACAACTTTGGATTCTGCTCGCGTATGCGAGATTCCAACTCCCAAGTCGCTTCTCTCTCGGACTTATGGGACCACATCACCTTGATGATACCAACATCTTACACCTTAAGACTCGTCTCGACCTTTTTAGGTACACTCAACGGACAGGACTCGAAGGTACGGTCTTATTCGTTGGTCAACGGCTCTAACGAAACCTCACCCTCCTGATCTCTCAAGTACTCACTTAGCACCGGAACATACAAGACGTCCGAGACGGTCCTAGAGATACACTATCTTCCAAACTCCCCGTATCTTCCAGAAACAAACTAATATACCTTGGGCCAACCTTCCCTTTGGTACCAAACTACACGACCTGCACATAACACACGGAACTCTTGTTCCAACTCTCAATCGATATCTTCACCTTAACAAGCAGCACCTCCTTTAACCAGGGACGCACAACAGAACTCGTTTTAAACAAATTATTTTACAAATAGAACCCAATTGAAAATAAAGTATTCTCATCGCAATCACGCATTATCAACTCCCCACTAAAAGAGTCAAATCCAAAATTGAAGATTCAACACGAAAACCTTTCCACTTTCTAAGTAGCCAGTTTGCAAATAAATACCACGTAAGCCAAAGGAGAAATCACTCGAATGCCTAAATCAATCACTTCCTTTTTTCTGAACCAAAAAAAACCACGCATGCCAACATAAAGCCAACTAAAATTGTAAGTGACCTCTATCATAAACACACAACCCAAACAAGAATCAAGAGAATATTTCACTACCCGAGAAAATATTCTTTTCTCAATCCTTTCTTTTAAGAATAAACTTTCTCTCAAACCATGGGATTCCAAATCATCGCATAACACACTAACTCAATTTCTCTTGAATTGGCAACCACAACGCTATGCTCAAACCGAATACACCATCCACACCTTTATAGAGAGACCCTACTGACTCCACAATAACATACTCTAGCCAACTCCTCTATTAACGGAATTACTTTGACAAATAATTCCCAATGCACCTCAACATAGATTTCACCCACAATCACATCACTCCAATCTGTTAGGGATAATCAACTTGAAATCAACATCACACAATCTCATTTGCTACATCAAAAGGGTTCTATAATGATCATCGCACTATTCGAAATCCACTATTATTCTACTAGTTCTACACATAATCATTGGGCAACCAAGATTCTAGTATAAAACACAAGCCCAATTTCAATATCCAAGACTCCTACAATGAACTTCTGGTATAATTAATAAGGAAATCATCATATTCGACGACTACAATTCCCACAATCCAAACAATATCCTCAATCATTAATATCAACAATTCTCAATAATCAATTAACTACCCAAAACAATTAAATTACTTCATCAATCTTGGACCCTCATAAAACCACACCATTCAGTTTCACCTACACAACCACAATATACTCATTCGCAATACCTTAACTAATTTACCAAGATTCAAACTTTTGATAATTCCAATATTCCACCAACATGAAGAAAGGTTCCTGGATTACAATTCACTATAGGTTCTACTAGTTGTAACAATAATCAGTTTTATTTCAACGACAATCATTCTATTTAAATCAAATTCTCTCCAAGAGTTATATGATAAAATCAATTCACACTCTATTACTCTTCAAATAGCTTGGCACCCAAAGTCTCATCACTATCATTCACTTGACCACCACCAACCAGTTGCTACTATACACTCTATAAGGTTTTATAAAACAAATACATTATTCCTTTCTCAAAAGAGGAGGCAAATGGAAATAATTTTCAGCGCACAGAAAAACGTTTACCTTTCGCAATAAACACAAGACCAAGAGAAATAGTCAAATAACAATGATCTCGAAAAAGCAAAAAAAAGAGACCATAGTTGAGGGTACAACTCCCACAAGAAGAGAATATCAAACCTTAACCAATAAGAATAAAGTATTGCTTTTGAAACTCGAGAACCACTTAAGCGGCAATGACAGAAAAGTTAAACGAACTTCAGTAAGTTGTAAGTTACAAAACTTAACTCCAACCTCAAATACTTCTTCTACACTCTTTCCTTTAACAAAGAAACAACTTTTTTTTATTACAACATCAGTTTGCCACCTCAAACAAAAAGAGCTTTTAAGACCAAATCACATTAATCACTTAAGAACCAATAGAACTTTCTAACACGTCGCTTTGCTCCACAAATTTCAGATACCACATAAATCATGAACTCCAAAACATCACAAATGCAAAGCTCGAAAAAATTCATTTGAGTGATACCATGAAAGACGATCAAATTTACTCTCTTTCTATAAGAATCAACAACACCCTCACAAGTCACAATCTCTTGCAGACAATCTTGCTAACATCAAGAACAACATACTCTTAACAAGAATCGTCATAGTCTACTCTTCCACTGTAAAGCTCTCCAAAAACTCACCAAATTGTACCATACTACTTTATCATTCCATCCTCAAATTGAGAGTCCACCAAAACTATACAACCTCACTACAACTACCATTTTATTCTAGAGGTGATCTACTACACAAATTAGAAGGTTCTACCAAAACCCTTTCATCAAGTACATGCAATCATCCGACAATCCCATAATTTTATAAACATAAGCCACCTATTAAATCCCATCAATTCAACTCTTAGTGATGCTCAACACCAAACTTCAACACACGATAATTGCACTCCAACGATCGTTGTTATCAACTAGCTTCATCATGAAATCTAGTTGCTACCTACTTCCCTTTGTGAATCACATAAATATTTATAAACACATATTCAACTATTCCTCTTTATGTTCAGATTTTGGTGCAAAACCCCAATAAAACTTTCAGAATAATAGCCTACCATCGATCAAAAGTCTCAACGACGCTACAACCAAATTCGTCCAATCATTCTAGCTAGAATAACTATCCAGAAACTCCTCCCATAAATTCTAGATCCACCGATATTCAATTTCTCCGAATTTTTGTACACAATTCCAATAATTAATCATACTAAGGGATATGTAAATCTAGCAACTATATATGATCACCAAGTATCTACAAATAGGATAATTCCAAGATTAATATCCATTAAGGCAATAATCTAGCACCCTCTTAACTTAACCATCCCAAACGGTTAGATTAATCCATTGAGACCCATTAATCCAATTTATCCAAGAAGTTTACCAAATTCAACAATCTTAATGATCAGACCAATTCATCAATGTCCCACACTTTTTAATAACTCCCGGATTCCTAGTAGGTATAGATATACCCTTAATCATAGTTCATCATGTAATTACCCTAAGACAACATCAAATTAATCAACTTCACTTCCAAAGATCTTGGTTAAGATCGATTATGCACCACGCTACAGACCCAACTTGATAACTCATACCCTATTGATGAACTTCTATGTTTACCACCTCTCGCTTAAACATAACAAGACATCACAAAAGGGTTTTAACACTTTCTTTTAGAAAAAGAGAGGCATTAAACTTCCACACTCTAAATACTCTAAAAGAAACTTGTAGAGTCAAGACTTCCATGATAAAGGACTTGCCAAAAGATAATTTCTATTATCCAAAATACCAAGTGAAATAAAGAGTCATGAGTCTCAACAAGAAAGGTAGAACCCCCATAAAAAGATCAATCTTGGCAATTTACAACGCTCACAAGCAGCAAAAAACAACTCAATAGTCGGGAGAACAAATAATCACCTTATGGAACCAATAAAGACCTGTTGAAACCTCATCAACTACACGGTAACCACTATCCAAAGAAAAAAAAACATCGACCGCAACTATAACAAGAACAACCAAATGCAAACTTAAAAAAACAACAATCTTCCCCCAAAGAACTCATTCCCAACCTCTCTAACTAAATTACTAGGAGAAAACTCTTCATTATCCCCATACCACGAACGGTGGTACAATCTGGCCATGCCTATGCCCACAACCACAATCTCTACCTCTCATCATAGCTATCAACCACAATCTATAACACACAATAGGTTCAAAGAACCAATATCAACTCATACATCAATATAACAACATATCGAAAGCGTAAGAACAATACTCGTCCCATTCACATCCTACTATGCACTCGTGTGTCAAATTTTAAGTTAATTAACCATTAGCAAATTTTAGTTAATTTTACTAGTCTTAAAGCAAATTTTAGCAATTTTAACCGCTTTGATACCAACTGTAACACTCTAGCCCAACACTGAGCTTGGAATGCCACTAAACTACCCTAACAATTAATTTTACATCAATTAACAATAAAAATTACAGCAAGCAATTCAGTATTAAAACCCGTCAACGGGTCACAATAACATATGAATAACAACATGGCAAGTATAGATAACTAAACTCTAGATAGTAAGGCAGAATAATAGTTCAAGAATCAAGTAATACCAATCAAATGAAGCTATTGAATGGATAAACGAGTTCCAACCAATCATCTAGAATTATTCAACATCTATCATGTCCTAAAGGAATAAACCATCACGCTAAGGTAAAGTTTTCTCATGGCAATTGATCAAGTAATTGAGTGTATGCCGGGTTTCAAGTGTTATCCCTTCCCAAGTGAAGCGTCGTCAACGATCACCTAAAAACAACAGTAGAGCAAGGGTAAGTCCATGACTCAGCAAGTACAGTAATAAACAATGAACATTACTTAACAGCAATACACAATATCATCATTAACATCAATTGTTCACTTTTTTTATTCTCATGCTCAATCATTCAATTCTCTTTCTTGATTCACATACACAATCATCAACTACCTTTCATTCCATGCATCTCTATACTACATGTTCACATGCACTTCTTTTGTGTATACTGGTATAGCATGAGAGTTCACACGTCGATGATACACTCTCAAGCCTGTCCTCCTCAAGGATTAGGGACCTCCTCCACTCCCGTGGAGTTGTGATCAACATGATCACCTTCTCATATGCAATGATGTTTATGAATGCACAAATATTCATAGCCTGATCCACATTATCATTGTCCAATAATATCATATCCAACTACAAGGAATAAATAATGACCATTAACATTACTTGCAATTAAAAAAGTAAAAGCACAGCAATATAATGGTAATAAATGGTAAAGCATATAGTGATCAACTAATGACCACTGTTTACCATGCACTTGCCTATTTACCCTTGTGACGGCGGATAGCGATGCGGCGGTAATACACAAGAGGCCACACTCCCTGAACAACAATTCAAAACACATATAAAAAAAATCATTCATTACGCACCGATACTTTATTTCGACAGTCCTCACATGTCTACACCAAACCGACTCTTTTAACCCGAAACTACTGGACACACTACATGTTGTCTCAGTAGTAAAACGGCCCTATCTTACTCATCTGAACTTCCAATTAGGCCATTCAAGACTTTTTGAAATCCTCACGAAACAACCTAAATTTTTCTAGTTATGACGAAACTCTGATTCTACCGTTTTCTATTCCGTTCCTTTACCTGAAGACCGTTCCAAATTCTGTCAAAACAGTCTGTTTCACAATTTTATATCTTTAATTCTACAACTTGAACATATATGAATAATATGAGTTCTGAAAACTACACAAGATTTCCTACAATATTCAAGCTGACACAAATATTTATTTTTACTAATTTCTACGCGAAATCGACCCAACTTCACAAGTTCTAAATCTGGACAGCCGCCTTCCAGAGGCTGTATCTTTTCGCTCGCTACTCCGTTTTTAACGATTCATACCTTTTTGGAAAGCTAACGCGATAACCTAATTTTTCACTACGTACACCAAACTCTAATTCCGAGTCTAAATCCCCCTAATCATCCCTGCAACGTTCTACCCTAAACCTGACGAATCTGGACAGAACTGAAATCCATATTCCTCTTGACCAAACATTCTAAAAACGGAATAAAGATTACCTAAGATAAATCTAATGGGTTTAAATCGTTACCCTCTGAGACACGAATTCCCCCCCCTTTTCCTCCTCTCTTCTCTTCCCTCTTCCTTCTACCTCTTCCTCCCTCTGGCCAGCAACAGCAGAGGGCAGCACCAGCAGGGAGAGGGGTGGCGCAACGGGTGCAAGGGGATGTGGCGCTACAGTAGCAAATGGTGCTACAGTGCAAGGTGGCTAGGGTTTGGCTTTCTCCGCCCTTTTAAGCCGGGCTTCCCCACTTGAGCTATGGACCGGCGGCCCACTACTCTCCTTGACTCACTAAATTCTGAAATTTCACTCTTAAATAGCTCTTCTAATCCCTCAATTACTTATTTAATTAAACGAGATATTACAAGAGAATATTCTACATGTTTGCATTCCACCTGGTTCCATTCAAACAATCAAACACATAGATGATTTTTTTTTCTTAAACCAACCTATACATGTACCACTTGGTACAAACAACCAAAGGCACCATTGAACAACAAATACACTCATTAGTACTCATTTGGAATGTTGAGGTTGTTTGATCGTACGTAGGGGAATGATGTAGGTTCATAGATGGGCGGCTATTGTATATTGGCATTTAAAAAAGATTGAGGATGCAGGCACGGCTAAAGAATTTGTTTGATCGTATCAATCAATGCCCGTCAAGTCGCCAACACCCAGCTCGGTTTCGTCATGAAATACCCTGCTGACAGGGTCTTTGCATGGAAACAGAGTTCATGTGCCGTATGTATGCCCTTGTCATTGACAAGGTTTAATAACTCTGGAAACAACCTGCACACAACAATTAATAAATTACGCTTATGTGCACCAAACGGTGAAATTAATTGCTACATTGGAGCATAACCACTGCATAATGTCATAAAAATAAACTAGTCTTTAGCAGATTTACATAACGATTGGTCCCTGAATAAACTTCAGGCCAGCCAAAAGAACTAAGCAAACCACCGTATGTAAATGATAAAATAAATGACAACCTGCGTCATGGGATTAACATCGATATGCAGTTAGAACCCACAATGACCACCGGGTGTGACAGTTTTCAGACATAAACCTTAAACTGCACGGTTATTATACTCATTCACAGCCCAGTGTCCTGGTCTACTGGTGCATATATCACCTTAGCGCCATCACGATATAAGTAAATTTTCAAGCCAGTTGTTCGGCTAGAGAGCGTAAGTAGCTTCTTACACAGCTCCTCACTGACAGTTACTGAAGGATCAAAACTTACTGTAATTGTTTTGAGCATTGGCGCCCATCTCAATAGTCGTTTCACAAAAGCAAATACACGTTCAACTCCTTTTAAATAACTGATTTCCACTTCCAAGAGAAAAATCAAGAAGATATCCTCAGTTTCCCAATTTTGTGGCTGATCACAAATGCAACCTGAAGAACAAGCTGTTTGTGCCTGAAATGAAGAGTTCATAAGACTATTTTTTATATATGATTTTGAATGGCATTTGGCAACAGGAAAAACAGTAGATAGTGGAAAATGATTAGACATTCAAACCCCTTGAAGAATATATAACAAACTTTGCAAAAGAATGAAATGTGGTTAAAAGCTAACCAATTGCAGCAATGTGATTGTGCCGTGTCAAGAAAGACAATAATACAAAGCAAAAAATTTTATTTTTGCCAGTAAGGATGACCCTATTTTTTGTTCTGCCACTGAAAATTAGTCTCTTTAGTTTTTGTCACTCCTACATTCGGGTTATGTTTGTGTTTGCCATCATCGTCAGTTTCGTCATGTTAAACCAAGCAAAAAATGTCAGAATTTAGAAAAAGGACAAAAACCCAATCCATTGACTGGCAATAGGACCAAGGTAATTTGAAATCTATACTAATCACTACCGATGGAGAATTGTTCTGTTATTTTGCCAGGCTGCTCATCTCCACCACCACGTGCATCCAGCCACCGTCCCTGCTGCAGGTCCACTCCACCATCTCCAGCTGCCTTCTCTTGCACATCAGCACACCTGCACATGGCCATCACACTGGTGCAATGGACAGCAACGCAACTTGGCATGGTGGGTCATGGCAGCGGCCTAGCTCGGCTAGCGGTTGACAGAAAGGATAGATGCTTGTCATCACATAGCAGAGCTCAGCCGAATCCACATCAATGGCGGAGCTCAGTGTGGCACAGCTTGGCGTGATGGCAGCAGATCTTGTTTGTGATGGATGTAGCAAGCAAAGTGGAGATCTGGATATTGTCATGGTGATGGTGTGGAGATCTCGAGCTCGGGTGCTTGACTTGGTGCCTGATGGAGATATGATGAGGCAGCAGCAGAGCTTAGTGCAGTGGTGGTGATTCTAGCGCTGCCGATGCTTTGATTTGGTGTGCATGCCGCCGCCACCACTGCCACAGTGAGAGGTTCAGGGGTACCGCTGGAGCCAAGAGAGGAGAAGGGTGTTGTCAGAGTTGGCGAAGAAGGAGATGGCGAAGAAGGAGAGGAGTGATAGAGACAGAGTAGAGGGGAAAAGACAGCTAGGATAGACTATTTCACCCTAACTGACAGAATAATACAAAATGGAACCAAAAAACATGCATGGAATGACAAAAACAAAAGGAGAAAAACAAACTCAATGGCAAAGTGAACAATAGACCACTCCTTATTAATAAAATTTTCCCTGGAAATGGATTTTTGATATAGTTGTGCAAATCCATCAATTGTGAAAAAATATACTCCAGAATCAGCTTCATTAGAGCATTGTGCATGGTTCTCTCAGAAGTGCCATCAACATGGCTCTACACTTGCACCATATCATATCAGAATAATGCACGAAAGTGGTATTAACTTAATCATGTTTGTCAAGACTGTGTTCACTGCTCATTGAGCAACATCTCCATCTACATTCTAATCATTCCCATATGTTTCCCATATAATGGCTGTCTTCAAAATCTGGCACTTGATAGGAACCTAAGTATATGACAATTTTTTGTACTTTGGGACCAAACCAAGGCCAATGCAGATACACATACAATATATCTCCTATAAATAAACTATGGGACAAAGTATCAGCATTAAACCAAGTAACCAACACAGAAGTCTATAACACCATTACAAGATCAAGCCTTTGTAACCAAAAATACAAATGATTTCATCACATTCCCAGCTGCCAAAGTATTCGATGAAAAAAGTATGGATTTACCTTAATGTCTCCACCAAATGTCAATCTCAGTTTTCTTATACTGGTACACATCCTGAGCAAATGGAATACACAAGGTCCAAAGGCGTGCCCTCTTGTTGATAACACCAGGACCAAGAACTCAATGTCAGGGAGCATGGTTATGGCTTCCATCAAGTACTGACTATTAGCCATGACCTGTGGATTCATAGAAAATCACAAAGTGTCATACTGTCATATACTCATATGGAACAACAATAACCAATTTGTTTTAAAATAAGCGATTTCTTCACAAGGAATGACAGTAATGTTCTAAATAGCAGTTGGCGATGACCACCCCTACCTTGTAGCGCTAATGCGCTATTGTGGTATCTGGCCTTGAAAGCAAGCTTGAAAGCGATTTAACCATTTAAATATATAAATATTTATATGTGCAATATAAATTATAAAGAAAAGCACACGATAAACAATTGAGTTTAAATTTATACTCAAAAGTCAACAAGTTTACTTCACACATCCTTTACAGATTCCTGACACTGCAGATCTGTATGGTAAAAAATCATAACTGCATCGATAATTATATAGTAACATACTTTGTACCACATCTATAAATTTTGACTATGATGCAAGGGAGTGGAAACTATAATTGTTCCTGATATCCCTCTTGAGGGTTTATCAACCAAATAATACAATTATACCAGTGCATCCTTCATGCTAACCACTCAAATGCAGTTAAAGTAATACCGTCATTTAACAAAGTATCTAGATAATTAAATTTTTACAAAATTAAGATTTGGATATGCTCAATCATGAGGCTTTTTATGAAGAACCTCAAGAGGTCTCTAGCTTTAAGACTTGAGCTAAGCAACACACATGAGAATTTTGCATGGGCAATTGGATATGCTGAAATATCACCATTATATAGTCACTCATATCCAAACTTACATACCACAGCAGACTCACATCCTCCCAAAAGCCAGATTCCACATTTGATCAGGACAATTGTTTCAATGCTAAAAGTAAAACGGTTAGTCCCAATAGAGACTAATATACATGATGTCTGGTGTTATAGTGTTCTACCGTAACATTTTCTTCATTTTCTGTAATATCAAGTAGCCAGAGACTATGTGTGTGTCTCAAAGACTGGATGTTTAACTTGCATTGTGGCCTCCAGAGATCTTCTGTGTTTCTCTTGCCAGATTGGACACTTGGATTCATGTCAGTATCAAATGCTTGCATCCATGCCCAGGTAAGTAAAACATGCAGACACCAAAATCATAAACTACACCAAAAAATACTTTGTCCAAGTACGGCTGTACCTTCAATTGCTGGTCCTTTTGCTGCTCTACTGATCACAGTGCTGTGTAGCTATACTAAGATATCATACTGGTGATCACTAACATTTTGAACTCCAAACTTGTTTTTGTTACAATAACTTGCTTGCTTGTTATTTTAGTGATGTAATTTCACAACAGATGAACAAAGAGAACGTGCACTCACATTTGGAAAGGCGAGCAAGAGCTCAAGAATGGGGATTGCCTTGAAGTGCCGCAAGAGCATTGCAGAATTCGAATTATATGGATATATAGGCGGTCCATACACCAGAATGCTGAAGGTGCACAGTGCGCGGAGGTGACCCATCTCACCGAGATGGACCGAACTCGGATCGTATGCATCGATCCATTGGAGCTTCCCCAGCACTGGGGCAGAGATGTCAGCGACCGGATGCCTCCAAATGAAGCAACAGAACACATCTAGAAACCTAAGCATCGGTGCCACAACCGTGAGCTTCTGTAACCCGTCCAGATTGTGCAGATCCACATGGAGGAGAGACTCTGAGTAGATGGCAAGATTGGACAGCCCTTGAGTGTCGTAGACACTGAGTTTTCGCAACGAAGGGCACCGCGCCGACGAGACAACGTCCCCGAGCTCGCAACGGCCGTCGAACCGGAACTGATCCAGGCGCAGCGCAGTGAGCTTAGCGAAAACGCCGGATGGTGGCAGCACGAAGCGAAGGTAGCCTAGGCGGAGACTGATCTCGGCGGCCTTCTGGAAGCAGGGAAAGTCAACGGCACCTCTTTTCCTGGCCTCCTCCTCGTCCTCCTTTTGGTTCCCTGGAATCACGTTGTGGAAGAAGAGCTCGCCGGTGAGGCGGGGCGCGGCGAGGAGGAGGACGGCGGCCGTCGCGTCAGGGGCGGCGTTTCTTGCGGCGACGTGCAGGCGGCGGAGATCCGTTGCGGCGTGGGCGGCAAGGGCGGCTCGGACGCGGGCGAGATCGGTGGGGAGGGGGAAGCATAGCTCCAGGAGGTGAGCCCAGAGGTGGCGCCAGCGGCGGGAGAGGAGGCTGGTACGCGCGGCGGCGGCGGCGGAGGGGAGACAGATTAGTATGAGGCGAAGGACGTCGTCGGGGAGCAGGCTAAGGAGGTCCTCGCCGCCGGCCATTGGCAGCCGTTGGGGAGGGTTTCCTTTCCGATAGAAAAAATAGGACATCTGACTTGTTTCGTGATCGAGTAAAACGTAACCTAGGGCATGTTCGGTGAATCAAATCAAATTTTGGTAATTTCAATAAAAATTAATTATTATTTAGTTTGCTATTAATATTTAATAATACTAATAAAAACTCGGTAACACCAACAAAATCCAATATTACACATAAATAATTTGAGGATGAGAAAATCGCTTAACAAAATTTTGATAACGTCAAAATTTAGCTTGGCCACAATCCAAACAATATTTTTTGGCCAAATTTTAGATTCGCTTAAGTTTTGGCTATACCAAATTTTGCCTTTATTCATTGGGGTCATGAACCTAAATTGTCTCAAATGTCATGAACCTTCGCACCATTGGACTCCTGCCCACCTTTCCCCAAATGGAACGCGTGATTTTCATAGCAAACTATTTAATTTTTGCAAGAATCAAGGAAAATTTCCGTGATCTAAACGAGACCTATAATTTACCCAGGTGCCAATGTAGATTTCTTTAGGTGGTGATGGCCGGCTCTGACACGGTGTGATAGGAAGGCAGTCAGACAGTATCAAATGAGAACTCGTATTGCATGATAAAGAAAACATGCAATAATCTTTATATAACTTAGTCACGCAATTCTAGAACCTTTATATAATTTGCAATAATCAATATCTATCCCTTACGAATTTTTTTATTATTTAATTCCTTTTTATTAGTATTTTAAAGTTAATCTCTCGTGAACTTTATTTCCAATTCTAACTCATTTGGCCACGTCATCAACTGTGGCGTGGTCAAAGTGTACTGTCACGCCACATACGACGGCGTGACAAAACATACCGCGCAAGTTCTCATCCACCCGCCATGCCAGCATGGAGACTTGCGTGGCAGTAGTCACGCCATATCCCATGGCGTGACAATCCTATCGTGTCACGCCTTTATATGTGGCGTGACAGGGTCTAATTCCAGTTGTGAAATTTTGTAGAATAGTGGTGGAGATAAGGATTACATAGATAAATAGAAAATAAAATTATAAGACCAAAATAACTTGGTTCACCTCAATTGGAGTCCACATGAATTAGTTATGAATTTCCAAAGTTAAAAGCATTTTCTAGTGTAATAATAATAATTAGGTTTTGGATTAATTTCCAAAAACTATAATTTCTGGGATAGAGATGAGTTTGAAACCTATTCCAAATTAAAGTTCACTTAATAAGAAAATTATCAAAATTGGTTTTACTTGATTTGGAGTTCCTTTGAATTAGTTATGCATTTTTTAAGTTGGGTTTGTTCGGACCGTCCGATCGGAGGAGACATTCGGGCCGTCTGAACAGGTCGGTCTGTTCGGACCGTCCGATTTCGATCGGACGGTCCGAATAGACCCTTTGTAATGCCAGTTAGCAAGGCGTGACAATATTGTTGGGTCACGCCATCCATATTGGCGTGACAAGGACTAATTCCAGTTGGTTTGTAAATTATGACAATTCTACTTGATTTATGGATTTTGAACCTGTGGTAAGATGGTAACAAAGGGACTTCCTTTTGAAAGATCAAAAATAATTGAAGGTACGGTGATACATAACACCATGTACATGTAACATTTAACAACCCATAACTTAAAAATAGAGACCTCTCTACGTAACCAATATAACACCATCCTTTTAACAGAGAGTAAATACATATATGGATCGATAATCTTTTTGTTGATTGATAACCTTTGACAATTCAGCGTACATATCCATCATAAACACCCGTACAATATTTTTAGGCCGTGTCCCAAAAGTGATACATACTGCATCATGGAAAAAAGACTAATATGTGGACTGTGTGGTACAACATGAGGCACAAGGATGGTCATATGGTAGACAGTACTGCTGATGAAAGATGCGCAGACATCCTACTGGAACGATCAGTGGTGCTCTTCGTCACTTTGTGGTCATAGACCACTTCGTGCCTACTTACAGAACTTGTTTTTTCATATTGTTGGATGCCTTGCTACGCGAAGAATTGAATGCGAAAAGACGACGAGATTAGAAGTTGCAAATTAAAATAGACTTTATAATAAATCTAAAAATAACATGGTGCACAGAGTTTGGTACGTGCATAAGAAACAACCCCATGCACGATGCAACAAACTGAGGTACTCCTACGATACATATGCGCCTTTTTGGAATGGAAATAAATTCGACCTCCAGGGGACTAGTACAGAATAGCCCAACCTACTGCGTGGACTGGGGCCATTTTCCCTTCCGTGCGAGCTCAGTGTTGAACTCCTCGCCGGCCTCTTTGGCCTTGGCAGCCATTTCCCTCTTTTTCTCGCGCTCCTTCTCACGAGCCTCGCGCTCCCTGCGCCTGCACGCCTCGAGATGAGCTTTCGTCTCCCGACGTATACGCTCGTTTTGCTCGTCGTTGCGGCGCTCCTCCTCTTGGATCTCGACAGCCACAACCCCGGTAATGCGTCTTACAATGAAACTAGCGGTTGCCTAAAGGTGCTCCCCCGACACTCGAGCAGTCCCACAAGAGTGAGGCTGCTTCACGTTCGCTATTTTCCATTGCTTGTC
This sequence comes from Phyllostachys edulis, assembly GCA_036346405.1. Lineage (NCBI taxonomy): Eukaryota > Viridiplantae > Streptophyta > Magnoliopsida > Poales > Poaceae > Phyllostachys > Phyllostachys edulis. Next base: position 21,676,215 of record CM070557.1, on the reverse strand, counting down.
CCTAGTTTTGTGTCCCCATACCTTCCATCCGTACCCCCTTTCGCACCTCACGGTGTACCTCTTGTTCGCATTGGAGTGTGTCACTACGAACGAACGATGGTGCCGCACTGAGTATTCTTGCAGCCAAACCTTCGTATCATCCATGCTTGAAAATAACATGTTCTTACATATTAGGTCATTATCCGGGTCCGCAATGTCATTCCTGCTCTTCAACCCATTAGCACAAACCGTTTTATCAGCCATTCTGACATCATCGAATGTGTGCACCGATGGGAATTCACCCAAAACTAGACATGTTCATAGGCGGCCCGGCCCGTCGGCCTGGCCCGAGCCCGACCATGTCCGGGCCGGGCTTGGGACCGGAAATCCGGCCCAAAGGAAGCCCAGCCTGGCCCGAAATCCCGATAAAAACAATTAAAAATAGAATTATATTTATTTAATGCTGAAAATGAATTAAATATTAGTTTTTTATTCTGAAAAATGATTAAAATAATATATTTTAAACAGTAATTACGTTTTTTGGGCCGGGCCGGGCCAGGCTTGGCCCTGCTGATTTTCGGCCGAGCTTTTCAAGCCCGGCCCGACATTTGAACAGGTCTACCCAAAACACTACGAAGAACCCGTCCTTCCTCAAAGGAGAAAAGCGGTGCGGGAACCTTGTTTTCGTTCGAGCTCCATCCTTCGTCGAACTCTACTTCATGGGTTATTCTATCTCGGAACACATCCTCCTCAAGCTCGTTATTCATTACAGCGCTATTGAAATCAGTTACAGGGTCACTAACATGTTGCGAGGTAAGAACAGACACATGTGACAGATCCACCAATATGGAGGGCATCATTGTTAACACTGATGCCAACGAACTCTTCGGAAGGTGGCTCCTCCATTGGGGCCTTACGAAAGATGGATACCAAATTCAAGTTCTGTCGTGTTGTCATTCACCACATCTAAATTGTTTGGCAAATCCTTTACAACGATTCTCCTCTACACCACCACTTCCAACGATCGGACCTGAGATGCGAGCACAAGATCCTTGTACGTGTCCTAATCATCGTCGGACAAGATTGGCACCAAACAAACGTGCACCTTACAACCCACACCAGCATCATATCGCCCCTGCAATCCGACAACAACCCAGGCTCATCCCATCCAAAGATCGACTTAATCTTAGTCAGAAGAGTTCGAAAGTCTGATAATTTGCGAAACAAAAGAACGGTCGCTTCCATGCCACCAAAGTTGACATCACTACCCATTTGGCTAATTAGCCCACCGGTCAATACACGTACAGCTTTATCCATCTATATCCAACAAAATATTGCAAAGTAAATACCGCATGCCATATGTACGAAATATCATAAACAACATTGTACATAACAAAAGCTGCATTTCAGTTGACACATGCTAGCAGTTTGAAGATACAAACGTATGGTTAATTACAGTTTTATTGTAGTTTTGTACTGTGACAGTACTATGTTCTAGTTACAGTAACGAGCATGATGGTTTACAGTCAATATGAAACAATTCGTCTAGTTAAATGAAGTTTTCGGGTTGTTTAACAATGATTGAGAAAGAGATACTCCATTGTCAATTTTGAATGGGGGGACGATTGTGTTTTATAACTCTCATATTTCTCTGACAAAGACTAACCGTTTATTGAGGTGTGTTAGGCTATACACAGTGGACGAATAACACCAAGAAACAATGAGAAGCAAAAAGATCCAAATCCTACACTACCTGAGTCTCTCGTGCTCAGTCACGCTCGAGATCCTGTTCTCGAGACCGCCCAAACCACGTGTTTGGGACTGCTCAGAGCTTGCCTCTGAGTGCAACCTACACTACCTTAGATCCACGTGCCCAGGTACGCTCGAGATCCTGTTCTCGAGACCGCCCAAACTACGTGTTTGGGACCACTTAGGGCTCATTCCTGAGTATGCGCAGGACTTCGCTCTTGGGTACGCCAGAGCTACACGCTCGGAGTGCCACGAACCACTCGTTCGGGAAATTTGGTATTCAGAAATGAGGTAAGTCATATTTTTACGCCTTCAGGCTATACTTTATTTCTTTTTTTGTAACATGCCATTACTATATTTTTTTAATGGCTAATTAGTAACATATTGTTAACCAATAGTTCATCTCAACAGGTTACATACATGGACATGTTGATGGATCACTATTATCATTTGCAAATTGCAGGGTTACGAAGAGAAGCTGATCAACATTATAGAAAAAAATTCTTCGCAACCTAAGAGCAGGAAAGCTCTCAGGAGATACAATTCTGCATTGAAAGCTAGGTGGCAGTCTCATTCGAAGTGGTCATACCCAACAGTGAGTGATGATGACACAAGTTACATGGTTAGCTTCCTTATCCTATCTTGTTATGGTTTGACATATTGTTCATCATACCTTTTTTCTATGTCATTTTTTTTGTTTTGCGGTACCATTTGTTTTGCCACTATTATGAAATACTAATGTCACTACATCGATCGCAGATAAATCTTCGAAACACAAAATTTGATACACATGTAAGGCCACATGGGCATATATATATGCACCGGTCTTTAGCTACATATATATATTACTAGTGGCTTCTTTGCAACATTTACACACTGTAAAATTATTCATTTTCGGAATTGCCAGTGTGTTTATTTGGGTCAAACAGGCAGTCAATCATTGGTAGAAACAATCGGTTTCTACTTTTATTTCAAATATACAAAAACTAAAATAAGTACCATTGCTAACTGTCGAACTGTCAATTACATAACACTATTGCAATATGGTTGCCACAACTCATCAATTAAATACAGCAGTCAACTTCATTTGCATTAAACTTATCAGTTCATATCATTGTCCATGCTTAGCCTTCTTCAGTTGAATTACTTAAACTGTATAGCACTAAAGAGCACAAAAAAATTACAGATTTCTATTCTACATTCACCAATTCGAACACATTCACAAATCTGTGCTACAATCACAAAACTATATTATACAATCATACAAGCACACATTCTAGTATAGCAAAAACAAACACATTCATAGAGGTACACCGGTTATTACCTCAATCTAGGAGGGCAGCGTGGGGAGGAGAGCCCCGGCGGGGGAGAAGCCGGCCGTCGGGGGGGGGGGGGGGACGGGCGGCGGGAGGACGACGTCCGACAAAGGGACAAGGGCCGACGGCAGGAGGAGGACTCCGGCGGAGGGAGCAGGGGCCGACGGCGAGAGGAACGGGAGGGAGGAGGGCCGGCGGCGAGAGGAGATCAGGCGGCAGTAGGACAACGACTGGCGGTAGGAGGAGGGCCAACGGCGGGAGGAAGGGGAGGTCAGAGATCGCACAGGAAATGGGGGCGAGGGGGAGAAATGAAGAGCTGCCTGGGTCGAAAGCCTTAAGTCGCCACTGTCATGCCACGCACATTGGCATGACAACACAACGAGTCACGCCATGATATATGACGTGACAGATACCACGCAAGACCTCCAAGCTGGCACGGCACACCCGCGAGGGCTTATGTGGCATGTTGGGCCACGCCGATACCAATGGCGTGACAGAACGGTTTGGCCACGCCACGGTAGGTGACGTGATCAAATGGGTCAGAATTGAAAATAAAGTTAGCGAGGGGTTAACTTTAAAATATTAATAAAAAAGGATTAAATAAAAAAATCATCTCTTACTGGGCTTGGGCTGGATTAGAGTTGGAAATTGCATGGGGTGTTTCATAAGGGGATTCTTTGGGAATTTTTGGTATTTTGTTCAAGTTTGTACTGAAGTCCTAAGGATTTGAATACAAATCCCTTATCAAGCATGCCCTTAATTAGGAGATGTTTTGGAGAAAGGCTCACGAGTTTCTTTTTCTTTTCTTTTTTTTAGGGGGGAGGCTCAAGAATTCGTGCTACACTATTTCTGAAGGAATTGTACAATCCGTTGTTATACTAAACACGAAGATGTTCCTATTTGACTATCAGAAAAAAATGGTACTTTCTCTCTAAAAAAAGAGAGAGAGAATGGTACTTACTTCTTATTCCGTTTATGGTGCCTGGTTTAACCCTGTGCATACTACTATACTATTGAATTTGAATGTTCCTTCTAGGATCCACATTTTCCTTTGGTTATTATCTAAAACAAAATGCTTACAAAAGATAATTTGAAGACGAAGGGGAGTCCATACCTTGCTGTTTTTTGGATTTTGTTTGCCCCTAAACTCATTTGGCGAAGTGTCTTTGATATGTTTGATAGGAACATGGGCTGATGGGCACAGATTATGAATCCATTACTCCTTGGTGGATTAGTGGTTCGTAAAAATTCAATTTTGGATGCTGCTATTGCTGCTGTGGACCTGTGGTGTGGTCTGCATGAGGAGTGACTTTGTTTTGGGGGGAATGCTGTTATGTTAAGGAGCTAGAGGCCATAATTTCACTCCTGAAGAAGAAAATGGACCGAGACTGCTGGACCAGTGAAGACTTCATGAATAACAAGAAATGGAACTACTGCTGGATATTTGTAGAAGAACCGGGATGAAGCAAGTAGCTTGTCAGAGGTTATTCTTATGTGCAGCAAATGGTGAAACTAATCGTGTGACTTGGGAGCATAACCACTGCATAATGTAATGAAACTGAACTGGTCTTTAGCAGAATTACATCAAGATTGGACACTTCAGGCCAAACGAACAAGTATGCCATGTGTAAAAGATAAAATAAGTGATAGTGCCAATGTGCCATTACAGTCAAACTCAGACACAGGACATTAAACTGCACGTTTACCACCCACAGTGACAACCCTATCCCCATCACGATGCAAGTAAATTTTCATGCAAGTCTCAGGGTTAGAAAGGCTAAGTAGCTTGTAACACAGCGCAACAGCTACTGTAGGATTGAAAGATAGTGTAATTGTTTTGAGCACCGGTGCCCATTTCAATAGCCGTTTCACAAAAGCGAATTCATATTTTGCTCCCCTCAATTCACTGATTTCTGCTTCTTCGAGAAAATTCAAGAATATATCCTTGGTTTCCCGGTCTTGTGGCTGATCACAAATGAAACCTGATAGGCAATCAGTTCGTTCCTAAAATGAAGAGTATACATAAGACCAATTTTTTACATATATTTTTGAATGGCAATTGGTAAGAGGAACAAAACAGGATAGTGGAAATGGTCAGATATTCATATTTACCTTATGAAGAATATATGGTGAATTCAGAACAAGAATGAGATGTGGTTTAAATCTAAACCATAGTCACCAGATTCACCACAACCCCCGCGTATCACGTACCGGATTCATCAACCAGGTACGATTCGTGGGACATGGTACACCATTCCTATATAATTTAGAAGGAAAAGTGATGTACCACGTCCCGCGATCCGTTCCTCGACCCGGTCGACCCACGTTCCTGGTGACTATGATCTAAACTAATTGCAGCAATGTGATTGGGCCGTGTAAAGAAAGATAACAACAGAAATGGATTGTTGATACGGTTTCACAAATACATCAATTACACATGCAACAAAATCTCATCATTTCTTAGGGTTTTAATATAGCCTTTTGCATGGTTCTATAAGAAGTGCCATCATCTACAGCAAATATATCAGATAAATGCACAAATGTAGTACCATCACTTAATTATTTTTATCAAGATTGTGTTCACATCTCATTGAGCAATAGATGAACTTTCTAATAATTCCGATATGTTTCCCATAGAGTGTTAGTCTCGTGTGCTTCCAAAATAGATCGAATAAGATATGAGTGGGAGGTGGGAGGCTTCGGCCTAGGCTTGTGCCCAGGAGCCGTGGTGAGGAAAGGGGAGAGCACACGGCAGTAAGGGGGCGGCATGCGCCTAGCGGCCAGGAGGAGAGCAGGGGGTGAAGGAGATTAGAGATACTAATCTTGCTTGCTTTATTCCTTCCTCTTCTCCCCTTTAAATAGAGAGACTTACAAATAAAGAGATCGTAAAGATCTCAATCTAATCTTTAAAGAGATCGGAAGGATCTCAATTCAATCTTTCTAAACAAATATGATCTTAAGGATCGTAATCGAATTACTTGCCCGCAAAGATGCCGCCTCCCCGCCTGCGCCCCCGAGGCGATCGCCCGAGCTCCTCTGCTCTGGTCAGACCATGTCGCCGCCGCTCGGCAAGGAACCCTAAAGTTCCCCCGCGTGCTCCTTCTCCTTGGGTCGTGAGGGCCTTTTATTTCTTCCAGGCGGTTCGGTCTTGAGTGAGCCGGCCCAGCCCGAGAGAGAAGGAAAAAAAAGCTGATGGCTTCTACCGGAGGCTCCTTCGCCATCCCGCTCTCTCTAGTTCGGTTCAATGGGACGAACTTCCGAGAGTGGGCCGTTCACCTGAGGATCCACCTTAACAACCAGCGTCTCTGGGGTCATCTCACTGGCGAGCACCCCTGTCCGCCTCGTCCTACACCACCAGCCCTGCCCGCTCTCTCTGCTGGTGCGGATAAGGAGGCTCAAGAGGGCCGCCAATGCTGTACCAGAGGAGGTCCTAGAGCTCTACCAGTCTGAGTTGCACGCCTACGAGCGCTGGCAGGAGGCCGAGGCTCGTGCTACCGCCATCCTGGTGGGTAGCATGCCCGTGACCATCTCTATGGATGTGGCGAAGCTGCCGACGACACAGCTTATGTGGGAGCGCCTCCGAACTCACTACTAGCCGACGAGTGATACTATGTATCTCTCAGTTATGCACCAGACGCATTCTCTACAGCAGCTCGATGCCACCATAGATAACTTCTACCAGAAGCTGTAAAAGGTGTGGCGTCAGCTTGACTCTCTGGGACCGGATGTCTGCCGGACTTGTCCCTGTTGTGTGCGGCTCCGCGCTCACCAGGAGACACACCGTCTTGATGACTTCCTAACACGTCTCCGGCCTGAGTTTGAGACTGCGCGTGCTCAGCTCCTGACTCGTCACCCGCGCCCGAGCTTGGTGGAAGCCCTCACGGGTGTGCGTGCTGATGAGACTCGTCACCGTGGCGTGGTTCAGATGCAGTTTGTCTTGTCTGCCTTAGCACCACCTGCTCCTTCATCGGTTTCTTCAGCATTGACCATGATCCTCCCGGCTCCCGGTGGTAGCTGTTTCTCATCAAGGGTCTCCATCGCACCTCTTGTCGGCGTGGCGGCCACAGGTATCAGGATTGCTACAAGCAGAGGCGGGACCAAGGTCGTCGGGGTGGACGTCCCTCGAAGGGCTCTGGAGGTTCCTCACTCAGGAGCTGGCGCCTCTCGCTAGGACTCCTCTGGTGACGCCACACAACAGCTCCTCTCACTACTTCAGCGCCTCGGTGTCGGCTCGTCCTCAGACTCCTCGGGTTCTACTCATTTGGCCCTTACTTCTCCGCAGTCTTTCTCGCCTCCGCCTCCTCCCTCGTCAAGTATCTTGTCTCCGTGGATCTTGGATTCTGGTGCTTTTTTTCACATGACACCAGATTCCACTCGCCTTACTTCTGTGTGTTCCCAAATTTTCCTTCCACTGTTCAGACTGCAGGTGGTACCTCTCTCTCTGTTGTAGGCCGATGCACCCTTTTCACTTCTTCTTTTCATGTTCCTGCAGTCTCTAATGTTCCTCAGCTTACTATGCAGCTTATGTCGGCTGGTCAGATCACTGATCACGGCTGTCGTGTTGTTCTTGTGTTTGACTCTTATTGTGTTCAGGATCGCCGCACGGGGACTCTGCTTGGTACTGGCCCTCAGCACCGTGATTCGCAGCGTCTCTGGGAGCTCGACTAGCTTCATCTTCCTTCCGTTGTCTCCACCAGCCAGTCAGCCACTACCACTACCTCTGGTTTTCCTGCGTCCTCCACTACCTCTTTCGCTCAGTGGCACCATCGTCTCGGTCATCTCTGTGGCTCGCGTCTATCGTCTTTAGTCGATCGTGGTGTTCTTGGGTCTGTTTCTAGGGACACCTCTTTACATTGTATGGGTTGCAAGCTTGGCAAGCAGCTGCAACTCCCCTATCCCTCTAGTGATTCTATTTCTACTTGTCCTTTTGATCTTGTTCACTCTAATGTTTGGGGTTCGGCTCCCTTCGTTTCGAAAGGGGGCCATCGCTATTATGTGATCTTTATTGATGATTATTCTCGTTATACTTGGATCTACTTCATGTCTGAGCATAGTCAGGTTCTCTATTTACTAGATGTTCGCCACCATGGTTCACACTCAGTTTGATTCGGCCATTCGTGTATTCCGTGCCGACTCTGCTAGTGAGTATCTATCTGCTACTTTGCGTCGCTTCCTCACTGAGCAGGGCACTCTTCCCCAGTACTCTTGTCCTGGTGCCCACACTCAGAACGGTGTCTCTGAGCGTAAGCATCGTCACTTGCTTCAGACCGCTCGTGCTCTCATGCTTGCCTCTTCTATTCCCCCTCACTTCTGGGCTGAGGCTGTTTCTACTGCTGCTTTGCTCATCAACCTGTAGCCTTCTCTGCTCTTCATGGTTCTACTCCTGTCGAGCGTCTATTTGGTCGAGCTCCGAGTCTGATCATCTTCGCAGCTTTATCAGACTGCTTTCGTCCTTCTTCCACCTCGTGAGCGCACCAAGCTGACTGCTCAGTCAGTTGAGTGTGTTTTCCTTGGCTACAGTCTTGAGCATAAGGGCTATCGTTGCTATGACCCTATTGCTCGCAGGATGAGGATTTCTCGGGATGTCACTTTTGACGAGTCCCGATCTTACTACCCTTGTTCCCCCACTGTCAGCCCAGATTCTCTTGCTGAGTCAATCTCTTTTCTGATTTTTCCTGACTCTCCACTTTCCACCACTGTTTCGCTTCATCCTCCATCTACTCTGCCTTACTCTCCTCCGGCTCCACCTGTTTCGTCGTCGCCAGATTTTCCTTCCTGCTCTTTTGTTGAGGCTCCACCTTTTCCCTTGCACTACTCTCGCTGTCCTCAGCCTACTACTTCCCCTCTTGAGCCTCCGTCTCTGCTGGGCCATGTTCCTAGTCCTTCCTCTCCATCCTTGCTGGGTCCAGCTCCGTCTTCTCCCAGATACGATCTTCGTGATCATCACACTGTCAGGCCGCCTAAGCACTACGGCTTCACAGCCGCTGCTCTTTCTGAGCCTACGACCTACCGTGAGGCCGCTGCTCACCCTGAGTGGCAGCTTGCGATGTCTGAGGAGATTACTGCTTTGGAGCGTACTAGCACTTGGGATCTTGTGCCCCTGTTTGCACGTGTTACTCCTATCACATGTAAGTGGGTGTACAAGATCAAGACTCGCTCGGATGGTTCCCTTGAGGGCTATAAAGCTCGTCTTGTAGAGCGTGGTTTTCAGCAGGAGCATGGTCGTGACTACGATGAGTCTTTCGCCCCCGTCGCTCACATGTCCACTGTTCGCACTCTCCTTGCTGTGGCCTCTGTTCAACAGTGGCACATCTCTCAATTGGATGTTAAGAGTATCTTTCTCAATGGCGAGTTGCGTGAGGAGGTCTACATGCAGTCGCCCCTTGGATATTCTGTCCCTGATGGTATGGTTTGTCGTCTTCGTCGTTCTCTCTATAGGCTCAAACAAGCCCCTCGTGCTTGGTTTGACTGTTTCTCCTCTGTTGTCACTACTGCCAGCTTCTCCGCCAATGATCACGACCCTGCTCTCTTTGTTCACACCACTCCTCAGGGTCGGACGCTCCTCCTTCTATATGTGGATGACATGATCATTACTGGAGATGACTCTCAGTACATTGCCTTTGTGAAGGAGCGCCTCAGTAAGCAGTTCTTGATGTCTGATTTGTGTCCTCTTCGTTACTTCCTTGGGATTAAGATCTCTTCTACACCCGAGGGCTACTATCTCACACAGGAGAAGTACATTCAGGATATCCTTACTCACGCTTGTCTCACTGATCAGCGCATGGTGGATATCCAAACAGCGCCAATGGGATGAAATGGGCATACTTGGAGAAGAGATCGACGACTGTCAGGATGACGGACTTGCCGTCCACTCGAGGAAGGCCTTCGATGAAGTCCATGGCAATGTCGTCCGAAACCCGAGAGGGAATTGGCAAGGATTGAAGTAGCCTTGTGGGATGTAAGTGCTCCGTCTTGTTGCGTTGACAAGTGACACAGACCCGAACATAGTCCTGGATCACTGACCGAGCCTATGGCACGTGGAAATCACGGTGCAGTCAGTGCAATGTCTTTTGGACTCCTTCATGGGTGACATCATGTGCGGCAACGAGGATATCCCCGAGAAGGGAAAATGTCGGTGGGATGTAGATGCGCCGGTTGAACATCACCAACCCGTCCACCACCGTCCAGGGAGCGCCGAGCTCACCGTTGCTGATCTGGTCGTGGAGAGCCGCCAAGGCCAGGTCGGAGGCAGCTACCGAGCGGATGGCGTCGAAAAGGTCAAAGTATGGCGCCGAGATGGCGTAGGAGGTGGACATGTCGGCATCACGGCGGGAAAGCGCGTCGGAGAAATCAAACCCAAGCAGCTTGTTGACCCAATGATGTTGAGGGATGGTTGCGAGGCGTTGATCCAGCAAAAACTTCAGACTGTAATGATCCATGCGAACAAGGAATGGGCACCCCCAAAGATAAGGGCGCTAGTGCCACACGGCCTGCACCAAGCCAATAAGCTCGCGTTCGTAGGCGGCCAACGAGTGATGACGGGTAGCAAAGGGCCAACTGAAAAATGCAATAGCGTTGCTGCCCTGGTGTAGTACGGCACCGAGTCATGTCCCTGAGGTGTCGCACTCCACAATGAATTGTACGGAAAAATCTAGGAGTTGGAGGATGGGTGCGGCAGTGAGGGCCGACTTGAGGGCGTCAAAAGCGGTTTGCACCGCCGGTGACCATGCGAAATCGTCCTTTTTGAGAAGGGTTGTGAGGGGCGTCGTGATGGTGTCGTAGGCCTTGACAACTTGTGTTAGTACCCGGTGAGGACAAGGAAACCGCGCAATGCTCGAGTTGTCGTGGGTATCAGCAAGTCCATGACCACTTGCACCTTCTTGTCGTCCATAGCGACCCCGACAGCCGAGATGACGTGTCCTATAGGACATAGTCGCCTCGCCAAAGGAGCATTTGCTGCGCTTGAGGAAGAGATGGTGGTGACGAAGAACGTCAAGAACGGCTCAAAGATGCCAAAGGTGCGCAGACCACAAAGTGTTATAGATCAAAATATTGTCAAAGAAAACGACCACAAATTGACGAAGGAAGGGTCGAAGGATGTCGTTCATCAAAGCCTGAAACGTGGCCGACGCATTTGTCAAACCAAAAGGCATGACGAGGAACTCGAATAGGCCATCGTGTGTGTGGAACACCGCCTTTTCGATGTCCGGTGGATGCATCCGGAATTGATTATAGCTGGAACGAAGATCGAGCTTGGTGAAGTATTGAGTGCCTCGAAGTTTGTCGAGGAGCTCGTCCACCACAGGTATCAAGAACTTGTCCTTCACTGTCTTGCCATTAAGGGCATGGTAGTCAATGCAAAAGCGCCATGATTTGTCTTGTTTCCGCACCAACAAGATAGGTGAGGAGAAGGCGAACATGCTGCAACGAATGAGGCCTTGACCCTCCATAAGCTTGCATTGGCGCTCAATCTCGTCCTTTTGGGCTACCAGGTATCGGTAGGGCCGGACGACCACCAGCGCCGTCCCTAGGAGGAGATGGATGTGGTGGTCGTGCGTATGGGCAGGTGGCAATCCCGACGGTTTGGCGAAGACGTCGTCGAATTCTCGGATAAGCTCCTCCAAGAGATACCGGCCTTGGCACGAATGCAATGTAAGGTTGTGTGTCTTGTGTCGGACGCCGCTCCACTGTACATGGTGGTCGTGTCGCCAAAACGCCATGGTGAGGAACCCGAAATCCCAGAGGATGGGACCCAAAGTGGCGAGCCATTGTGTGCCGAGCACTACGTCATACCCACCTAAGGGAATTGCGTACAAGTCCATGACGAAAGATTCGTTGTCGATGGTGATCCTGGCGTTGTGGCATACACCAGCGCAGGCCACTCGCTTGCCATTGGCCACGGCGACATGAAGGTTATCGTGTGGTGCAAAGGAGAGGCCGACCCGATTAGCTACCTCGGTCGACACAAAGTTGTGTGTTGACCTGAAGTCGAGCAGTGCGACGAAGCTTGTGTCGCCGAGCCAGAGTTCAATCTCCATCATCTTGCTGGTGCGCACCCCAGAGATTGCGAGTAAGGATATTTAAGGCTCCGAGTCCTCAGTTGTCTTGGAGTCGTCAATGGTGTAATCAATCTCCAGGAGAAACAGGTTCTTGCATGTGTGAAATCAGGAGAACTTCTCATTACAGTTGTAGCAGAGGCCCAAGCGTTTCCGCTCTTCCATCTCCGGCACCGTGAGACGGCAGATGAACCGGCCGGCCATGGAAGTGACCGGCCACGCGGCCGGCACCACGGATGGGGGTGCAACAGGGGAGGGCAAAGCCGGTCGGACCGGGCCCCACCGGGGGTCAGAAGGTGGGTTGGCGGCCCATGGGGTGAGGCACGGCGGAGGAAAACTGTTGTCGCGGTTCGTAAGCCTGGGCCAAACTCATGGCCACTTCCAAGTTGTGGGGGCATTGAAGCTCGACGTCGATGCGCAATGGATCGCCGAGCCCCATGGTGAATAATTGAATCTGCTGCAGCTCGGAGAGGGAGCCAGCTCAATTGAGTAAGGTCAATAACCTATCCTGGTAATCAGCCACTGTGCTTGTGCACCGGCATGATGCCAATTCCCCTATGGGATTGTTGCGCAGGGGCGGCCCGAAGTGGAGGTTGACGAGCTCGGTGAAACGCGACCAAGTCAGTGTCCCGCCATTGCGTACCAGCCGGCAATACCATTGTTGGGCGTCGTCGATGAGGTGGTAGGCGGCAAGTAACACCTTTTCCTCCTCCAAGGTCCGTCGTCCGCGAAAAAATTGCTCACACCGGTTGAGCCACGCTAGCGGATCGCTTTTGCCGTCAAAGATAGGGAAATCCAGCTTGTAGTAGCGATGAGGACGCTCGTTAGAAGCCGCCAGTGGCGGCTCCCTTGGAGCCCCGAGAGGACCTTGGGCCATGGTGGTGACAGCCTGGCCACTCTCGAGATGGGTAATGGCTTGCTATTGTGTGTGCTGCACCACCTCCAAATTGTGTAGCTTGGCTTCAATGGTGTCGAGTTTCTTCATCTGTGCCAGGATCTCAGCAAGCTGTGCAGACACAGCATTGCTATCGCCCGTCATGATCGGAAGAGCAGTGCCTGAATCTGATACCAAGTTGCCGCGTGCTTCCGGAATAGATCGAATAGGATATGAGTGAGTGGTAGGAGGCTTCAACCCAGGCTTGCGCTCGGGAGCCATGGTGAGGAAGGGGGAGAGCGCACGGCAATAAGAGGGTGGCGTTCACCTGGTGGCCGAGAGGACAGCAGGGGGTGAAGGAGATTAGAGATACTAATCTTGCTTGCTTTATTCCTTCCTCTTCTCCCCTTTAAATAGAGAGATTTACAAATAAAGAGATCGTAAAGATCTCAATCTAATCTTTAAAGAGATCGGAAGGATCTCAATCTAATCTTTCTAAATAAATATGATATTAAGGATCATAATCGAATTACTCTCACTTGCAAGCAAAGAAAGGGTGCCGGTTGGACCGGACCCATGCGGCGCCTAAGTTGCCCCCGGTTGGGCCGGGCCCTTGTGGCGCCGGTGGTAAACCTGGCCCCACATGACAATCAATCTTCAAAAACTGGCACTTATTAGGAACCTAACTAGCACTATGACACTTTATCAAACTTTCGGAGCAAAGTACGACCATTACGAGATAAACACAATATAGTAGTGTTTACTTTAGTTCAAGGAATCGGACAGTGAATAGATCTGAACCTAACCAACTTGTTCGGTTTGAGGAATGGGGTGAGTTGATGACATGACCAAGTAATTAAACTATGAACCAACCCATCCTAGGATTAGATGGTCCCTCAAACAAAATACCCTCTATATCTCATATAAATAAACTATGAAGCAAACTGTCAGTATCAAACCAACACCTGAAATCTGTATTACCATTAGAAGATCAAGCCTTTGTGCACAAAAATGCAAATGCTTTCATCACTTTCCCAACAACCAACGTATTTGATAAACGAAGTATGGATTTACCTCAATGTCTCCATGTAATGTCAGCCTCAGGTTTGTTATCCCAGTAGACAACTTGAGCAAATGGAACACACAAGGTACAAAGGAATGTCCTCTGGTTGATAACAGCAGGGACAAAACCTAAATGTTAGGGAGTATTGTTATGGCTTGCATTTGGTACTGATATTGACCTGTGACCTATGAATTCATAGAAAATAAAAATAAGTGTCATGCATAATAATGTGAAAAACACGACCAAATTGTTTTAAAGTAAGTTATTTGCTCACAAAGAATGACCTATACTAGGCAACAAGTTTACTTTGCACTTCTTCTACAGTTTTGACACTGCAGATCTCTATGATGAAGAATTATAACTGCATTGATAATTCTCCCTCCATTCCTTTTAAATGACATTTTAGGATCCATGCGAGCAAACATTTTAAATTTTGACCACCAATATATATAAAAGTATGTAGTTCTACAAAAAATTATTTAAAAAATAAAAGTATCTAGATCGGCCACATGAAAACTAAAAAAATGCTAGATTTGTCATTAAAAATACACTCACAATATTATAGTTTTCCTTCTTTGTACTAATATATAGTTAAGAAATTAATAGTCAAAGTATCACGTTGAAGACTGTGAAAATTCAATAACATCATTTAATTAAGAAGGAAGCATGCTTGTATATAATAACATACTTTGAACCTCAACTCTGAATTTTGACTATGCAGAAGAGGTGTAGAGACTATAATTGTTCCTGACCTCCCCCTGAGAATTCATGTCCACTTGACCAAATAACACAACTATTGAACTATATCAATGGATCTTTCATCCTATAACTCAAATACAGTTAATCCTACAATTAAAGTAGTACCATTCTAGATAACAATCATGTCATGAACCTTAGTTCATAACGGGGTAAACACCGCCAGGAAGAAGGCCGGACGGCGTCGGCTTGATGGGATGAGAGATTAGACTATAGATTGGGATGATAGAACCTTGAAAGAGACTAGATTAATTCATCTTTCTTCCTTGATAATGGATACATGATATCCCTTTTATAGAGACGACCTGACTTGACCCCTAAGAAATAATCTCTATTTTTAAGGAAACTTATCTCTATTAGATGGAATAGATCTGCAAGGAAGTAAACCCAACTAATAAGGAAACTAACTATTCTTATCTCTATTTCCCGACTACCAATGCACTCACGGGCGGCGTAAACAGTGCGCGTGTGCTACAGTACGCATGTACTGTTCAAGTGCATGAACAGTACCCACCGCATGAACAATGCCCGGCCTATGACAACTACTCCTCTTCTTTCGCGACAACTCGTCCTCGAGCTGTGGTGGCGGCTATAGCTGAAGCCCTAGGTGACCCTATGTTGACGAGAGATTGCGATGGCGACATGAGTCCTTGAAGATCATTGCCTCCACGCGTGGTTGCGACAAACTCACCGGTCGTTGCGGCAGACATAGCAGCAACCCTGACAATGCCACAGTGGCCACGACGGGCTCCGGCAGCGTCACGGTAAGACGTGGAAGTGCGGCAGCTGCCGTAGTTGCTAGAGGTAGCTCCGCCGCTGCCATGGAAGGCGTCACCACCTTTGCAGAAGGCATCGCCGCCGCCGTGGGAGGCTTCGCTATCGTCGCCATGATCTTCTCCAAAGTGGTATGCATGTCGAGGAAGATGGCCACCATCTTCTTGTCGTTGTCATTGGTACTTATGGCCATCTTGTTGGCGTTAGCTTTAATCATAGCCAACGAATTGGCGGCAAGTATGATGGTTTGATCTGTCACCATAACCATAGTACCAGAAGTCGTGGAAAGGGATCAACTGCACTGATACCAAATGTCACGAACCTTAGTTCATAACGGGGTAAACACCGCCAGAAAGAAGGCCAGACGGCGTCGGCTTGATAGGATGAGATATTAAACTATAGACTGGGATGGTAGAACCTTGGAAGAGAGACTAGATTAATTCATCTTTCTTCCTTGATAATGGATACATGATATCCCTTTTATAAGGACGACCTGAACCTCTAAGAAACAATCTCTATTTCTAAGCAAACTTATCTCTATTAGATGGAATGGATCTGTAAGGAAGTAAACCCAACTAATAAGGAAACTAACTATTCTTATCTCTATTTCCCAACTACCAATGCACTCGCGGGCCGGCGCGAACAGTGCACGTGTGCTACAGTATCCACCTCATGAACAGTGCCCGACCCATGACAGATCATAACCTCAAGAGATCTCTGGCTTCAAGACTTGAGCAAAGCAACACAGGTGAGAATTTTTCATGGGCAATTGGGCATTCAGGTATGCTCAAATATTCCACATATCACAGCAGACTGACATCCTCCCACATACCATATTCCACAATTTATCAGGGTCTCAATGC
Source organism: Phyllostachys edulis (assembly GCA_036346405.1). Classification (NCBI taxonomy): domain Eukaryota; kingdom Viridiplantae; phylum Streptophyta; class Magnoliopsida; order Poales; family Poaceae; genus Phyllostachys; species Phyllostachys edulis. Next base: position 21,659,785 of record CM070557.1, on the reverse strand, counting down.
TAAAGTAAAACTGTTTGTGTCAGTAAAGACTCATACACATGATGTCTAGAGTTCTATCATAGCATTTTAAAGATTACGTGAGCATTTTAAAGATTTGACGCTTAACTTGCGTTATGGACTCCAGAGACAATTGCTTGTCCTTTTCCTCTACTGATCAAGGTGCTGCGTGTGTATACTACAAAATCATACTAATGATCAACTGATCACTACCATTTTGAACTCCAAAGTTGTCTTCCTAGCATTAGCTTGCTTGTTATTTTGGATGGCGTAATTCCACAACAGAAAGAAAGGACACTCACCTTGGATAGGCAAGTACATGCTCAAGAATGGGGATCGCCTTAAAATGCCGCAATAGCGTCACAGCATCACAGTTGTATGGATAATCAGTCCGTCCATACACAAGAATGCCGATTGTCGAAAGTGGCCATTGTCGGGAGGCACGCCATCACACCAAGCCGGACGAAGCTCGGATCATGCGCATCAGTCCACTAGAGTGTCTCCAGAGCCGGGGCAGAGATGTTGGAGACTAGTTGCCTCCCAATGAAGCAAATGCGCACATCTAGAACTTTAAGCATAGGCGCCACAACCGTGAGTTGCAGCAACCCGTCCACATTGTGCAGTTCGACGTTTAGGAGAAACTCCAAGTGGACGGCTAAATTGGACAGCCCTCGAGTCTTGTGGACACGGAGCTCTTGTAGCAACGGGCAACGCGCCGACGAGACGCCGTCGCCGAGATCGCATCGGCCGTCGAACCGGACATGATCCAGGTGCGGCGCGGTTAGCTTCGCGAACACACCGGATGGCGGCAGCCTGAGGGCACCAAGGTAGCCTAGGCTGAGGCAGACCGCGATGGCCTTCTCGAAGCAGGGCATCTCAAAGGCACCTCTTTCCCCGGCCTCCTCCTCCTCCTCCTCCCGATCCCCCGGCGTCACGTTGTGGAAGAAGAGCTCGCCGGCGAGGCGGGGCGCGGCGAGGAGGAGGACGGCGGCCGTCGCGTCCGGGGAGGCGTCGAGGGTGGAGACCTGCAGGCGGCGGAAAACCGGAGCGGAGGTGGCGGCGCGGACGCAGGCGAGGTCGGTGGGGTGTGGGAAGCATAGCTCCGGGTGGTCCCAGAAGTGGCGCCAGCGGCTGGTCCGCGCGGCGGCGGCGGTGGAGGAGAGGTAATCGAGGATGAGGAGTACGTCGTCGGGGAGCGGGCTGAGGAGGTCCTCGCCGCCGCCGCCGCCGGCCATAGACCGTCGTCGGGGAGGGCCTTGGAAATGGGACATTTGAATTGTTTTCGGACGGTGGTTTTCACCGGATTTGCTAAGATGCCAGGAATTTTTTGCGATCGTCCACCCTGCTCCTACAGGTTCTAACTGGTGGAAGTGGAGGGCTACTTTCAGACCTACCATGAGAAATCTTACTATATAAAAGAGGGCAGATTTGGGGAGCAGCCATAGACGCTACGTGCCCTCTTTTCCCCTGGCCGTCAGATCTTAGCTCCGAGCGTTCGCACTCGTCCGATCGTGTTCGGCGCTGCGCTCTCACGCGCTAGCTCCGCTTCTTCCTGCGCCTTCGTCGCCGCCCCTCCCACTCTTTCCCGATTCTTCTTCCTTCCTCCACGTTTCACCACCACGGGCGGCGGTGGACTCCGCCCGCCCCTCTCTTCCCTGCGCCGCCTCCCTGGCCCCAGTGTGGTCGCTTGCTGCCTCCTCCTCCTTCTTGGCACCACGGACAGGGGACTTGAGGGCAACTAAAGCTGTGGCAAAGCGAGCCTCCTCCCTTTCCTTTCCTTCCCAAGCGGCAGTCGATCTCGCCGACGCCAAGCCCCCTTCCCTCCACGCGCGTGCAGAGACAGAGAGCGCGCGGCGGCTCACGATCTCGGGGCCTCCGCGATTTGTTAGGTCAGGTCCCCTCCGCCTCCCCGTGCCATGTCGACAGCGGTCCTCCTCCTCCCCCTCCTAGCCGCCAATGAGGGGCTACCGAGGCCGCCCGCCGCCGCCATCCCGAGCTAGGCATCGGACTCCTACCCCACGCCGGACTCGGCGTGGCTCCGAGGCCACCACGTGGGCATCCTGGAGGTTAGCGTGGCTTATGATTCCACTGCTTAAAATTCACCATTACATGAAACAACAATATTGTCTGGTTTTTGAAGCGTCAATGTTAGCGTTAGGATCGCGCGAATTAACGATGTTTTGCTTCCATTTTGCTTTGTGATTTGATCATATCATAATGTTCATAGCTATACAATCTAATCTAAGTTGCCCTACCTAAGATAATTTTGTCAATACAATTCAATATCATAGTGTTCATAGCTATACAATCTAATCTAATTTGCATTCTCAAATACTTACTACACATTGTTCATTCTGTACAAAAATGTTAAATACCTTTGCGATTCCGTTGTTAGGTTTCCTAAGAAAGGGAATTGGGTTTCAAAAATTACAATATAATGTAAGGGCGTGACAAGTTGTACAACTAACTAACGATGTTTTGCTTCCATTTTGCTTTGTGATTTGATCGTATCATAGTGTTGATCATAGCTATTATGTTTCCTAAGAAAGGAAATTGGGTTTCGAAAATTACAATATAATGTAAGGGTAGCAGCAAGTTGTACAACTAACTAACGATGTGTTGCTTCCATTTTGCTTTGTGATTTGATCATATCATAGTGTTGATCATAGCTATACAATCTAATCTAAGTTGCCCTACCTAAGATAATTTTGTCAATACAATTCAATATCATAGTGTTCATAGCTATACAATCTAATCTAATTTGCATTCTCGGATACTTACTATACATTGTTCATTTCAGAAAAAAATGTTAAATACCTTTGCGATTACGCTGTTAGGTTTCCTAAGAAAGGGAACTGGGTTTAGAAAATTACAATATAATGTTTGCAGCAGCAAGTTGTACAACTAACTATTTTTATTACTGAGGTATACATTAATTGTGACTGTTCGCACTGTGAGAGTTTACAGAAAAAAAATGAGGTGGAAAAATTCTCCCATATATGACTTATGGGCCAAGTTTCAATTATAACAGGAAACACATATACCAATTGATCTTAGTGGAGTTAAGTCTCAACTCTCAATCAAAGTCTCAAGTATGGTGCCATCCAGATACTTTAAGTCTTCAACTAAGTTGAACTGGCATTTTGTTATTTGTACTTTTTACCAAGATGCATTGATGTGAGAACTCATCTCTTAAATTTAAAAAGTTGTTGATCAAGAGGATTTTTCTGTTGTGAATTGTGATTATGACTTTGCATGTATTTGACCAATAATATTTTTAGGTCCTTTTGCGGAATATACCGCCTGATCCAGATGAATCAAATTGTGAGCTTGTGGAGCGTTTCTTCCTTGTGAATCATCTTGATCACTATGTAACACACCATGTATTATTTAGTTTTTTTCAATGACTAGCCATATTCCGATCTTTATATTGCTCTATAAATTTTATATATGCTCATTGTTCTCAATGGACCATCTCATTCGATTTGTATGCTTAGTGAAAGCATGTTTCTAGCCATATGCCATTCATTTCTTCCTTAATGTATGTGCATTTATTTTATTTTCTCCAATTCAGATGGATTTCTATTTGATTCTTTATGAAAGTATAATTAACCTACCTAATTTAAAATACAAATGATGATTATATGCTTTCAATTTGGCTTTACACTGTCTCAGCCATGTTCTCATTAATTCATTACAGGCATTGTTTCTTTAATGGTTGTTTACAATGCAAATAAGCTCGCTAAGCTGGTCAAAGAGAAGAAGACGATGCAGAATTGGCTCGACTACTATAAGTTGAAGTATGAAAGGGATACATCTAAAAGGCCTACTACTAAGGTTGTTCTGCAAAAATAAATCATGTTTAGCTGTCTACTTTTCTTACAGACAATTATCTATGTTTCGATAAAAATAATTAGGCGATACTACTATCGCTTGAAGTATGAAAGGATACATCTAAAAGGCCTACTACTAAGGTTGTTCGCAAAAATTTATCATGTTTAGTCTGTCTACTTTTCTTACGAGACAATTATCTATGTTTCGATAAAAATAGTTCGCGATATCTTCTTTGTTGTGGGTTGGTGTTTATGGGTACACTGCGCGATTCAATGAGCAAGTAATGACGACTTTGGGTTTATATCACAGGTTTCCTTTGGGATGGAATTATACCAAACAAAGGAGCATGCCAAGTTTTTAGTCCATACCACCAATAAGTACAAGTTTATTGATCGTGCAAGCAAATTACTTTGATTATGCGTTAATTTAGTGCAATTCATCAAATGTGATTACTGTCACAGTGATTTGTCTTTTCACATTTCAAAGATTTTTATAAGGACTTATGCTTCGAGTAGATCTATGAATCATTTTGCTTGATAATTGTGACGTGTTTATCATCCTTCGAGTATTGTTCAGTTGGAATTTCCCTTCTGTTCGCTTCTTGGTTAGCATTATCATATGCCTGAGAATATAAGATGTTGCTACCTTATGTTGATGTTCTTTTAGTAGCTAAAAGGTAACCAGAGAATTTGTTTGCCAAGTTCCATTGGTGTTCCCCATTGTGATTTCTTATGTTTTCTTTAGATATAGTAACTTGGATTTTCTTAATCCTAGCTGGTATTAAAAAAAATCTTATTTGAACATTCAGCTTTGCGAAGTTGATTTCAATTTATTGAATATTCAGTCTTTTCAAAAAAAAACTTTGACAGTTAATACTGTACTATAGAATTGAATTATCTACAAATCTAATCTCCATTTCCTACTTTCACCTTTCTCTGAAACGACTGATATTTGATGTGGATGCAGACCATGTCTATAAGGCAAAAGACGCCTGATCTATAGAGTTGTTATCTATTGCGCTTATCAATACGGTGCGAGATGATTACATGTCCCTTTTGGAGTGTCTTGAATTTTGCCTAATGTTGGTACGTTTTATCATCCTCTCAAATTATAATATTTTCTTTCCCTTTGTGTTTTGTTCCCGATGCCTTACAACTTTTTTTACTACGAAAATTCATTCTCAGACCTTGTAATTTGGCTCCTTCGAGAGATGCTAGCTGCACCTTCTCGAATTGTCATTGTGCTAGCAATTTTCCGACATACTATTTTGGTTATCATTTTCCGATGCAGACTATTTTGATTATCTTGTTGGTATTCGAGGTAGACCCGGTCAACAAGAAGTGCATTATATGCGCTTGGATCGTGTCTGCATCACATGGACTTACATCCAAAACTACCGCCTAGGATCACTCGAAAAGATCTTCATGTCGTAATGTATTTGTTGACACAACTAATAATTATGTTAAGTTTTTAATGAAACTTTTTAAAAAATAGTATATCTATGAATCTTACGTGCTCATCGCATTCCCTGACGGTGCCTCGCTTGTCTTTGTTTTACAATGCTCTTTGCACGATATCTCCAAGCTCGGCTTGTTCGCACTTCCTCCCATTCCCCGATCCCGAGGTGCGAGCTTCCTCACATTGCACTTTCCCTCATTCCCGCCAGAGCCATCAAAGATCTTGGATGGCGAGGCGTTCTAACACGAGGTTGATAGCTCGCCATATGCGCAATGGTGGTTCCATTTTGGATGGCCATATTACGTTAGCTTGTACTGTTGTAGACTTTTTTGCCCGACTTGAAAACAATGATCATGCTATGGATCACTGGGTCTCATTTGAGTTGACAATGCAAGATGTTGCCCGCTGCCTCGAGAAGAAAAATGCTATTTCTGGGGAGTCTACTACATCATCTTTTCAACTTGCACCCACCAGTAATGGTGATCACCCCAGAGAATCTAATGATACAAGGGCAGGGCTATATGTTGACGAAACATACCATGATTTGCCTGAGAAAGCACGGCGATCCCTGTCCCTTCGACTGGCCAAAGAATTCAAGTTCAACAACATTGATGCTGCCTATCTAAACTAGAAACTCTAAGCTGCCTCAAATTAGAACTGATGATGATATTTTTTACAAGCCATATGCGTGTTTCCTCTGACTATAATATATCCTGTGCCAAACTACGTACTCAAAAAAGCTATATACTGCCCAAGAAAATCTCTAATAGCAGACAACAATATCCACTCTTTTGCACTACTACGTTTTCTTGCAATGCCGCCATCGAACAACTACTATTCTGATTCTCGCGCGCCATCTGGCGCGCGCAGGCTGCTAGTTGCTATAAAATTCCTGCATTTCTTATGGGGTATGACACTAGGTGATAATTGTTAGGAGGACCACAAACATTATACTATCATTTATAAAAGAGCAATAAAGAAAAGCCAGAAGTCTTTTTATATCTCTGTGTTCAATCTACTATTCTATTTTTGTATTCTTGCATTGTTCTTAGGATTCTGAGTTTGTCTACGAGGTAATCGCTCAGACTGTACTCGCCAGCGACGGTTCCTCAATACGTTATCAGCACGATCGACTCTCCTCGGATCGAAAGTAACCGTCGTAGCACGATGCTCGTAGATCGAATCGTTTTTCTATATCGCTTTCAATTCTGCAATTGTTGCTTTCGAGATTACTTTATCCTACGGTGCAAATCCGCTCTAATCTACCGCGAGCCGACTTGAAGTCGTCGGCACAATGACAATCGATAGATTGAATAAAAGAGTAGATGACGCTCAAGCAACTAATGTTTTATTTAGTGCTTTGAGCATAGAGATATTCGATGCCATATGCAATATCGAGAATGCTTATGAGATGTGGACCCATCTTCAAAACCATTATGAAAGGTCCACTTCCACAAATGATGACTGCATGGAAGAATGGACGTCGGGAGAAGAATGCTCAATTTTAGCTTTGATGATGATGAGATCTCAACATCATCTACATCATCTCATTACTTTATGGCTAAAGGTAATAAGAAGGTAAATGATGATGATGAGCCTTCATATGATGAGTTGATGGATATGTTGAGGAGTCTAATGAGTATTTAGGAAAGGAGAAATCTAGATTTAAAGTTTTGAAGAAAGAGTATGTCTTACTTCAAAATAATTATGATGTTCTAAAAGATGAACATGAAACTCTCCTCATAAATGAGCTCAATAAGCCCAAAGTGGATATAGGCATAACATGTGATTTATTAGATGATATATCATGTATAGTTGCTAACCCTTGCATTTCATCTAAGGTTAGCATATCCACTTCTTGTGATGACTTGCTACATGTACCTTGTTGCTCAAAATTAAATGTTTATATTTCCTCTATGTCTTGTGAGACTAATCTTGTAGAGAAAAATAATGAGCTCAAGGCCCAAGTCACAAAATTAAAAATTGACTTGGAAAGAAGCTTCAAAGACAATACCATTCTCGATGACATATTAAGCAAGCAAAGAAGCTTGCAAGACAAGAGTGACATTGGCTTCATCTCCAAGAAGAATGAGAATAGCAATATAAGGCACAATGCAAGACATACGAAGAAATATGTCAAGTGCTTTGGATGCAATGAGAAGGGCCACAAAGCCTCGGTGTGCCCAAATCAAATGGGTGTCAAGTCAAGACATTCAAAGAAGAGGCAAGCCGGCAATGAGCAAGATAAGAAGACAAGAAAGGGAAACAAAAGCCCAACTTGCTACAATTGCCGAGAAAAGGGACACATTGGTAAACAATGTTCCAAAGGTATCTCTTCTAAGCCTATTATTTATAATGATCATTATTTGCTTATGAAGGATAAAAATGGCAATGTGTTTGCTAGAATTGTTAGTTTATCAAAGCTTATTGCTAGGGCCATTTGGGTGCCCAAATCTCTTGTGACTAACATTCAAGGACCCAACCGAGTTTAGGTACAAAAGGTGCTTAAATGATAAATAGGTACTTGGAGAGGCATTGGAGGTTTTGGCTCACACATGAAGAGGTAGATTCTACCATATGTCAAAATTGGAGCCAAGATTGAGGATAATCACTTCATATTTTTCTATCTCGGTAACAAGTATTTACATTGAAGTATCTAGCCCTTTATGCCTTGTGTAGGTTGTATTTCATGAAAATCTTAAAAATGACATTCTTGCTCGTGTTATTAATCTTCATTATTAAAATCTTGAGCAAGATGGTAGTGGCACATTAAGGGAAAGTGCTAAGTCATGATCATGTATATCACATCCCTAAGTGTGCCCAAATTGATTAAGTGCTAGTATTGTTTTTCAAAATTGAGTCTTTTGTCAAAAGTCAAAATTTTGAAATTATTAGTATATCCTTGAAAAACTAGTTGCAAAATGTATACAAATGCTATTCTAAGGTTTTGCAAAGGTTTTAGCTCAAGAAAAACCTATTCAAAGCAAAAATGACTTTCTTGCCAAAATCATGTATCAAAGTATCTTGTTTGTTTTTACATAAACTAGATTTTTGTGTAAAATATATTCTAAAAGGAATTTAAAAATCATCCCAAAAGGAAAATCCTAGAGTTGGCTATTCTAAATATTTTTAATATTCACAATATTTTCAAAAGACCAACCTAGCAAAAGTTATTTAATTTCGAAACTCACCCAAAATCCTATTTTAACCTAAGTTGTCACTTTCTAGCACTTAAGTGAGTTTTGCCATATGAGCCAAAATTATTCACATGAATAGGTCCATAATGGTATTAATGACTCATACATAAAATTGGACGCTCTAAATTTCATCATATACTCAATTTGGATCTTTTGAAGAAGTTTCATGAAAATAAAGTTTTATTTGCGAAAACAAAAGACTAATTCTTAAAAACTATTTAAGAACTGGATTTTAAAGGGATATATAAGTTGGAAATGCTCCAAATATGTTTGCTTGAATGATTGTGTGAAAATTTGGAGCAAAATACAACTATTCTTTATATTCTCAAATTCCTGTACTGAATTTGTTGTCAAATTCAGTCATTCTTCGGTCCGACCGGCCACTCTGGCGGTCGACCGATTTCTTCCGATCGACCACCATGTGCCCGGTGATCGATCGATTTTGCGTGAAGTCCCTTATACTTCCAACACCAAACAGTCCTTTTCTCTCCAGTTACTTTCTTCTTCACCCCGAAACCTTGGGTTTCCCCTCTCCCTCCGACCGACTCTACCTCTAGGGCCTCGGGTCCTCTTCTCTGGCCATCTCCTTGGTGCTCCAAGGTAATCAAATGTTCTCCTTCACCTCCTCTACTCATTCCTCCAATTGGTTTGTATTTTGGTTGACTCATCTCATCAAAATATGGAACCCTAGGTGAGGGAGTTCTTTCAAAATCTGGCTATTTTCTCTTCAAATTTCTTTAAGGATTCATCTCCCTTGATCCCACTCTTCATCCATAGCTGGTAAATCCCTATCTTCCTACTTGCATTTGCCCACATTGTGATTTGCCTCAATTTCTAGGGTTTGCTACAAAATCCTAAGTTCAATTCAATCTAGTGGCAAATCTTTTAACCTGCAAGTAGACTAGGATTATATTAACAACTTTTCACTATGCCATTGCAAAAATTTGCAAATTTTGAGTTCTTCCCAAAATCAGATTGCTCTTTTTGTCACTAGCAGTCTGACCGGCCAGTCTGGCGGTTCGACCGACCATGGCATCGGTCTGACCGCCTGTGACAGAAAGGACTATCATAAATGGCACTTTTAATAACTTGTTAATTCATTCATTGAATTCCTTTGACATTCTTGCAATCCTTTCACAGCATCAATGCCGCACAAGAAGACAGTGACTTGCTCTGTAGCTCCCTCATCTTCAAAGGGAAAGGAACTTGTTGAAGATGAACAGATGGAGGATGTGGAAGAAAAAGAAGAAAGGGCAAGTGACAACAGTGTCAACAGTGACAGCAATGATGATGATTACAGAGAATTTGAGGATGAGGACGCTGCTCCAGATCAATCTCAATTCATCGGACTAGATGTGTCAAGGATCAAAAGTGAACAATACACCATCTTGAGGCATATCAATCAATTCAGATTTCCAAGGAATACCACCATGAGTATGTTTCACACTCTCTTTCAGCAAGATGTCTATCAAATCATATATGCCAAAAAGAAGTTTGCAAATCATCTTTTTGTGAAGTGGAGCTATCTAGGACAGAATCTAGTCTATAATGGTATGTATCGTCTGTTTAGAAATGTGAGCCTAGATTCTTTGGTTTCTTTGAGATGCAATTTTCATGCCAAGGCCATCAGGCAATTCTATGCAACAGTATGTGTCCCCTGATCATGACCACCTTATCTAGATGACGAGACAACAGAAGCTAGAAGCGTCCAAGGATGAATTTGTGAGTGCATTGAATTTGGGAGATTCAAGGGGAGTCAAAGTACATCTTCAAGAACCCCTAGCTCTTGCTCAAGTGGATGGGTATTATGATCAAAACAATCATTTTATCCGTGGAAAAGTAAGTGGTCTTCTTCATCTTCCTAGTATTATTAATAGGATCATGAGAGCTTCATTTTTCCCTAGGAGTGGGAATAATGATAAGATACATGGGCGTACCTGGAATGTAGTGAAGTATATTATGGGTGGCACAAGGATTGATGTAATGGATTTAATGATTAGAGAAATTGCCATATCAAAGGGAGATAAAGCTAAGAGTATATATTTTGTTCTCTACATTATGAAGCTCATTCAAAGCAAGATTGATTTTGATAATCCTTGTGATATGGAGCATAAAGAGTACAGACCTAGAGATGCTCCTCCTCAGGTGCCTCATCCACCTCCTCCTCAGCCTCAAGGGCAGGGATCGTCTTCTCAGGGACATCTAGGGCAGCAGGCTCCTTAGGAGCAAGATCTTATCATGGCAGCTCTTTCTCGTCTTCAGTCGAGTGTCGACCGCATGGATACAAAGTTTGATCAAATGCATGCAGAGACTAGAGCCATGGTAAAAGGACTAAACATAAGATTTGATGGATTAGACTCAAAGGTCACTCATATGGATGAGAGGCTCGTTGAGTATCAGCAGCAGCGAGTGCCCTTAGCTTATCAGAGATTTGGATGTGATCAGCGCCCTCCTTCTTTCACTCAACATGGTGATCAACCATCTTTGTCAGAGGCTCCTCCTTCCTAGTTATAGTATCTTTCATATTTAGGTCGATAGACCTTGTGTTGTAAGGATAAGTTCATGTTATCTCTTGTTTTATCTTGTAAGCTTATTGAACCTTGGATGCTTTTGTCTTAAATGCTTTCATATATGTTTTGGACACTTGGATGATTTGTGTCTTATATTATGATTTATGCATCTTATTGTATTCTTGTCTAAGATATGTTTATGTTGAATCTTTATTGATGTTGCATACTTATTCATTTCTTGTTTATCAATTGTGTCATGCTTCCTTGGAATCCATCATATAGAGGAAACTTCATCAAATTTTCTTAAAATCCTCATATATGCATGTTTTTTAATTCACATCTCTATATGCATATATTTAGGGGGAGTTTTATCTATATGGTTCGTATTTGCGAGAAATTTAAAGTATTTAGAAAACTTCAAAGCTTTTAGACTTCATTTGAAAAGCTCTGGTTTTATCTTCTCTTTAAGCAAAAAATTTGGCTTCCAAAGCTCATTCTAGAATATCTTTTGAATGGATACTTCCTTTTCAAAAAAATCCTTCTTGGAAAAGATTCCCAAAATAAAATTTGTGTGTATTTGTAAGGACTAGCTCCATGATTTATTTCAGATTTTTTTCCCAAGCTTATTTCCATTCATTCTCAAATACTTTAAGAAGTTTTGAGCTCTACATGATTCCTTTTTTTTTTTTGGAAATGAGCATGGTATCCTCTTGAAAAATGTTTATTTTGGAGATTTCAAAAATGTGTTTCCTTGAATGCATTCCAAATATCATTTCATCTATTTTGGTTTAAGGGGGAGAATGTTATATGATCAATGAGTTTGTGACTTATCTTAAAAGGGGAAGAATATATCAATGATCAAAATAAAATGAATTTATTTGCCAAGCTCATTGTTTTACAAAAACTCTATGATTGGCTTAGTTTTTGATTGGTTTTTGGTGATTAATGCCAAAAGGGGGAGAATATTTATATGATCAATATTTTACCAATTGGATGGTTAAGATAATATTCTCTCTTGTGATTTCACCTTTTCATGTATATCATTCTTACATGTGCAATGATTTAAGCTTTAAAATACCTAGTGCTATGCATGAATCTTGTTCAATAGCTTAAATTATTAACTTATGTCGATTTATATCCAAATGTTGCTATTGATAAAGGATTTGTCATCAATTACCAAAAAGGGGGAGATTGAAGAATCTTGACCCGCCATTATAAGTTAATGGAGTATTTTGGTTATTAATAACAAATCTATATGTGAGACTAACACTTCTATTGATATACCTATTGTGTAGTTTTATTTGGATGAAAAGGTGAAAATCATGGAGGTATGCACTCGATATCATATTCTCATATCTTGTTGCATTCATCGGATCCAAAATATATGTTGAACTCCACTAAAAGTCTAACTTGAATATGTGCGTATGTTTTTATTACATATTCGTGTATGCACACATTTAGGGGGAGTTCACTCCATGTTTTGTGGTTTCATTAGTATTGATCCATATTTCTTTATCCACATATTTTAAGGATCTCTACCTTGAAACATATCCTTGAGTATATAAAACTTGTGTAGTTCATATATACTCACATTTATCTGCATTCAATCATTTGTAATTATGATGGTTGTCATCAATTACCAAAGAGAAAAAAATTGAATTATCTTGTCCCACCATTATGAGTTAATGGTATGTTGTGGTAATTAATGGCAATCATGTTGTGGGACTAATGTTTTCCATGAGTTGGATGAGTAGGTTATGTCCCATGATGATATAGACTTTGGATGACATCATGAGGTGATCATCATCAAGCCAAGGTCCAAGAAGAGGATGCATCATGTGTTGATGCATATCAAGTTCAAGAAGAGGAGTTGATCATCAAGTCAAAAGAAGACCCATCATGTGTTGATAGAGGTCAAGTGAAAGAGTGCATCATGGGTTGATGTATATTCAAGTCAAGAACTTAAAGTAAAGGATATCATCATGAGTTGATGATTATCAAGTTAATGACCCAGTCTTGAAGTGAAGATGTGTGTCATCAAGCTTCAAGTGCTCGTGCAAGGCAAATGTATGACTAGCTAGGGCTAAGGATATGTTCCTAGTCTTTTACCATTCTTGGCGTTTGGTTGGAGACCGAATTGCTAGTATAGGTTGCCGTACTATTAAGAGGGGTCTTGATTAGTAGCTTGAGTTAGTCATGTGTTGATAGCTCGTTGTGCTTGCTCTAGCTCTCGTTAGCATGTTGCTAATATTTGTGAATGTGTTTTGCAAATGATCGCGGCTCATGTGTAATCCTTGTAGCATGTGACTTTAGTTTGCGAATGTGTTTTGCAAACGGTTTAAGTCTATGTGCCAAATTCCTTGTGGCGTTGATTCTAAAAATCGGCAAATATGTTTTACAACTTCTTGAGAATCTAGCCTTCATCCCTTGTGTGCATCTTACATCAATTGGCAAATGTGTTTTGCAAATTGAGTTGAAGCAATGAGCACAATCTGTTTTCAACTTTGGTGGCAGTGGGCGGTCTAACCAGTGATATATCAGTCTGATCGCCATGGGTTGGGCGGTCTGACCGGTCTCCTTGTGAGCCACAAGTTTTTGTGCAGTAGTACCGCACATAAGAAACGATACTACCAGAGAGCGGTAATACCGAAATCTTTTGCGGCATGTTTATTCCAGAGAAGGCATTTTTGTTGAATGCCTTTGGTTTCCTTTGAGCGGTCTGACCGCATCCTTGGCGGTCTGACCGAATTGGAGCGGTCTGACCGGCCATTGGTTGGCGGTCAGACCGGCAGTGAGTCCAACGGCTAATTTTATAGCCGTTGGAGCTAGGGCGGTCTGACCGTGCATTAGTTGGCGATCAGATCGGTTTATCCCTGTTTCTCTATAACTTTACCTCCAACGGCTAGTTTTTGTGTGTGGACTATATATACCCACCTTAGCCAGTTGTGAGGGTCGTTGTTGTTGCTGGTGCTATTCATTCCTTGAGCAAAGAGCAAGCCCTCTACACTATTTTGTGCAGGTGTTGCACTTAGTGAGCTTAGAGAGTAAACCCTAAGTACATGTGTTGCATTAGGTAGTGGATTGTGTATCCACTTGAGCTTAAACACTTGATTCGTTCAAGTGAGTGCCTTCGACTTGTTACTCTTGGTGTTTGTCGACATCTAGACGGCTTGGAGAAGTTGCGTCGATGATCTTCTCAAAGAAGATTGTGAGAAGACCCGAGCGATTGTGAGTGGTTTGGTTTTCGCCATCTCCGGAGTGAAGGAAGAGCAACCCCGAGTGGATCGAGGTGTTGGTTTGTGTTAGAGTCGGTCTAAGTGGTTAGACTTACCTCGGATGTGTTTGGTTTAATTCGTGGAGCCGGTCCAATTAATTTGGACTTACCTTAACGTGGATTAGGGAAGACCGACAAGTCTCCGAACACCACGGTAAAACATCATTGTGTCCTTGTGGTTTGTTCTTCTTGTGCCTTACTATTGCATCTACATTCCTTGTATCGAATTGCTTATATGCTTACTTGTATTTGTATGATTGCTATCATTATCTATAGTATTTGTTGGTGCACTTAGTCGAAACTAGTTGATTTAGGTTTTAATTGGGCAAAACCGAATTGATTTACAATTCCACATTAAACTTGGTTTTAGCCAAAAAGATTTTAAAACTGCTTATTCACCCCCCTCTAGTCGGCCTCCTCGATCTTACACCCATGTGCACCCCGTAGGGCATAAGTGGGTATTTGTTCGAAAGAGAAATGAAAATAAGCAAGGCTCGTTGCACAAGGTTTCACTCAACATCCAGACGATGATTATGAAGAAACCTATTCCCCGGTTATGGGCGGAACCACCATTTAGATATTTAATCTCAATAGCACTGAACTTGAATTTAGAAATGAAATTGATGGATGTAGTAACTGCATACCTTTATAGAAATTTGGATTCAGACATTTATATGAAGATATCTGAACATATCCCTGTTCCGAACCAAGACAAAACAAATAGAAATATGTACAGTGTGAAACTTAGAAAGTCACTATACAGACTTAAGCAATCAGGCAGGATGTGATATAATCGCTTGAAGCAACTTTCTATGCAAGGAAGGCTACACGAACAATGAGAATAATCCCTGTGTATTTATACGATAATCACATGATGGATTTTGTATAATATCAGTGTATGAACATGATTTGAATATCACTAGAACCCTGGAAGGTATTAAGAAAGCAAGCTCTTACTTGGAGTCAGAGTTCGAAATGAAAGATTTGGGTAAAACCAAATATTGCCTAAGCTTGCAGCTTGAGCATGCTCCTGAAGGGATTTTAGTACATCAGTCACCTACACTCAGAAGGTGTGAGAAAGGTTAGGCTTTGAAAAGACATACCCTTCGAAAGTGCCAATGGTCGGAAGATCCTTGCAGCAAGACATGGATCCATACAGACCTAAAGAAGAGGGGGAGGGAGTCCTAGGACCGGAATTTCCATACTTAAGTGCAATAAAAACACTCATGTATTTAGCAAACTGTACTAGATCGGACACTGCATTTGCCATGAACCTGTTAGCAAGGTATAGTGCAGAACCTACGAAAGACATTTGCAGAGAATGAAGGACATCTTTCGATACCTCCAAGAAAGCAAAGAAGAAAGAACCAAGACCTAACTATGAATGGCTATGCAGATGCCGGGTACCTGTCGGACCGACATACAGCCAAATCGTAAACAAGCTATGAACTCCTATGTGGTGGAACTGCAATTTCATGGAAATCATCTAAGCAGAGTCTTGTATCGACTTCGATGAACCACTCAGAAATAATAGCACTGTACGAGGTCTCACAAGAATGTGTTTGGTTTTGACGGATGGTTCACCACATCCAGTAGTCGTGTGGATTGAATACCGCGCAAACCCCCACTATTATCTATGAAGATAATGCAGCTTGTGTTGCACAAGTGCAGATGGGTTATGTGAAGAGTCATCTCACAAAGCATATCAATCCTAAGTTCTTCTATGCTCATGAATTGCATAAGATGAACGAAATTAAAGTACTGCATACTAAGTCATGTGATTATCTTGTAGATTTATTCACTAAGTCACTTCCAGCGTCTAGCTTTAAAAGATGCATACGTGGAATTGGAATGATGAGACTTAGAAAAGTGCAGAATTCAAGGGAAGAATCTTTATGAACTCATTATTGAAGCTTGATCACGAAGATTGAGTACCCAAAGAATAAATCCAGGAGATTAAATGAAATTGGGTGAATTGTACTCTTTTTCCCTTGATGAGTTTTCCTAAAATTTCTCGGCTAAGGTTTTTAATGAGGCAATTCATACAGCATGACAGAACGTGTTTCATGTACTCTTTCTCCAAATTTTTCTCACTGAGTTTTTTATAGAGTTTTGATGAGACATAAACATGTCAGATGAGTGCCCAAGGGGGAGTGTTAAGAAATAGGACCCAGGCCGACAGTCCTGGCCCACGATGGACTCGTCATCCATCTAGTAGCCTATGTAAAGGAATGGAGACATTAATCATTGTACTACTGTTTATAGAAAAGCAATAAAAAGAAGGCAGAAATCCCCTTATATTTTTGTGTTTAATCTGCTATTCTGTTTTTGTATTCTTACATTATTCTTATAATTATGAGTTTATTTATAAGGTAATCTTTCGGACTGAATTCGTGACCGATGATTCTTCATCACGAATAACCGAGTGTGAGGCTATGACGTGATATAGTAGACAGACAGTGTGGTGGCCAGGATCGAGGGCAATCAAAGCTAGAGTATGTCTCGTTCGTACACCTTTACTATGTATTTTATCCTAAGATTAGACGTGTCGTACTTTTTTTGCAAACAAATTAATTAGACGACTTAAGTAAAATAAGGAATAAAATGAGCCTACAAGGACGGATTGTAGGTCTAAAAAAACCTTGAGCGTGGGACAATTTGTATGCACCGACGTATTATAAACTAATTAAGCTCCGTTTGGAACACATGAATCGCATAGAAAACGGTTCAATTCCTACATAAACCGGGAAAATTTCTACGTTCCAAATAAGGCTGAAGTGTGCCCATTTAATGTTAGGCGTGGCTACATAACTCTCTTCAATGGCAGCTTACATGCCTGGTCAAGGCTACATTAGCAAGTTATTTCTCAGCCTTTCAGAATCAGCTTTTCCGTGCATTATTCCAGTCACCCTCAGCTTTGCATGCTATTCTCTTATTGACATTCTTTTGGAAAGGCTACTCCAGAGTAGACACATTTGCCCCAATTGACCAATTGAGCAGACAAGGACACCAAAACCAACTAGGCAACACAGCAGGTAGAAAAACAGGTAACTTAAACGGAGATCAACAATGATCATTATGCAGCCAATTAGTACAATGCAGGACTGATGAGTACAGCAGCAGGTTGATAATTTAAGCCCATGGCCATTATGCAGTCAAATGGTACAACTACAATCACAACAAGCTATAACTTATGATGAGGAGGGGGGAAAAAGAAGCGGGTGCAGATGAGCAGGATCCAAAACCTGAAACTAACCTGCCTGTCAAAGTTGGCTCATGCGACTAACTAGATTAACACCTTCAGCAGGCTGTCACTCAGCAGAACTTCCAGTGGTTGTTGCAGTTCACACAGGTCACGAACGTCGTCATCGGCTCGTCGGCACTCCGAGTCTGCAGCTGGTAGTAGGTAGTCTTGCGCTGACCGCACCTGCCGCACTTGAACTGATCAGTCGTTGCCTTTGGTGCTCCCCCACGCTCACAGTCGAACAAAGCCTTCTCCTCGATCTTCTTGTTCTGAAGCTTCCTTGTATCGCTAGCCATCTCTGCAGGGGTTAGGTCAGCAATTGTCTCAGACCTCACTTGCCCAAGGAGAACCCTTCTCCGGAAGTCAGTGTTGTTATCCGCCTTCAGATTGAACAGAAGTGATCTGTACTTCGGCTTATTAGGCCCACTGGAACTCCCCAGCTTCTGAAACAAGGCACACTCCACCGTCATAGCAACCCTGAATGGGTCGCATGCTTCTACTTCATCTAAGATGTTTCTCACTTCCTCCTTGTCATCCTTTCTAGTCTCTTCAGAAACTTTGGAGAAGGCATCAGCAAGTATCCCCCGAACTTTATCACGATTCTCAGCCTTAACACCTTCAGACTTCATAACGCTGACATCCATATCACTTTTATTGACATTACCCCTTGGCGACACAGAAACCTTTTCAACTTTCATAGGCTCAGCCTTCTCAACCTTTACCACACTATTATTTGATTTTCCATGGCGTGGAGTCCCATTTTTCTTTTCGGCCTCTTCAAGGACAACTCTTTTCCAGTATCCTAATAGGTCTGAAGCTGTTGCCTTTATGCCCGAGTGAGGATGCTTGGTGAGATACCGGAGACGTTTGCCCACCTATCAAAACAGAAGATAAAATGGGAGTCGGTAAGAGTCAAGCTCCTAAAGGAAGACATGCAGGGAAAGCTTACAAAGGGAAATAGGTACCACACACTCAGTGTTGAGTAGAATATGCAAAAGAAGTGAAAGCAATAGCTCAGTACTAAGAATTAGGCTTCTTTACACAGGTAATTTTATCTTTAAAAATTCAATTTGTTTTGAAAAATTACAAACACCTAAAATAAAAAAGGTATTCCAAAAGACCATATAGTCTGTTTTTTTTTAAAAAGATATTCTACAGATTGACAAGAAATAATACTGGGTAAATGCATATGACAATGAAAGAGAGTGTTGCCCAAACATTGCGTATATGAGTTGTCATTAGCTGTCTGCATTAGTAACTACTATCTGCCTAATTTTGAAATGGAAACACTACTGAACCGCAGGGGGGTATGTCAACCAAATATCAGAAGTGACAAGGGAGAAGCAGATTCCTGTTGGAAGTAATAACAACGGAACCTTGAAAAAGAAACACCTTTCAGTTCTGAAAGGAAAATAATTTGGATGCTAGGCATGCTGATGTAAAGTAGGAAGCAAAACAATGTGGAAATTCATGTATCCCATAGAATCGGGCAGAGCAATATCAGCTAAATGGTGGGTGCTGCTACAAATGGTATGCAAGATTATATATGGCAGGCAAGCTGGACAATTGACAAGTTAGCCTCGGCAACTGCTATCAGCTACCGCTAGAGCAACAAAGCATCAAGTTTGTCAAACTTTTGTTTGCAAGTGACAAAGACAGGGAAGGAATTCTGAAACCATTCTCATCTTTTAGTTTTCAACAAAAAGAAGTTCATTTTAAATAAAACAGGTCGCAACCATACAGTCATACTGAGAATTTTTCTTTTTCTGCTGAAAGACTGAGATCTTTATTAGAGACCAATAAATGATGGTGTTTCGCCGAATCTATGAACCCAAAGCTACCCCACAAAATCACTACTAAAAGTATTTCTTTCCACTATGAGACATGTGCTATCCCCCAAACCATTTTAAAAAAACTTTGCCCTACACGACACGTCTTCATGTGCCCTACGCAGTTCTACCGCGAAAACTGGACTCAGATCCTCTGCATTGAAGGCATAAATACAGAGGATCTGTTAGTACTCTATATTAGGAGTGTCCCAACCGGCAAATCGAAATCCAACAGTCTAGATCAAGTGCTACAGTATATGTACCACAACACATTTTCTGCAAGAAGAAAAGTGAGGCAGCGTGCTTTCTGATCGCATGCATTCTGTTATAGCAGACTCATATTACTTTACACACAGTGCTCCTCTGCAATACTGCAGACAATGCGGATCCCGCGAAACTAGTCACTTTCATGCCGTGCTCCTCTGCAATAGTGCAGACAATGCGGATCCCGCGAAACTAGTCTTCACGTGCCCTGCACACTTCTCCCGCGAAACTAGTTTCCCGCGCAACCAACTTGATTGAACCACCCAGCTCATTGGCTGATCACCATCTCTCAGCCTTCTCCTAAGCAGGAGACAAACAACCATAGCTCATTGCACTAAATTATAGGCCCACAAACAGATTGGGATCACTTCCGTCGAAATCAACGGCCACAACACAAATGCCTCTGCCCAGCACAGTACACCCCGGATTAATTCCATGTTAGCAACCTCCCCTGGTTGCAGCTGTGGATTCAGTAGCACCCTTATCCAAATCCAACCAAACCTACACTACTCGCTGAAACCTCCATACAATCAGTACATCTACCGAATCAAACAATAGCAGAACAGAACATATCCAGAACAGGTGTTTCAATATTCAAAAGCCCCAACTTTTCCCATCTATTAACCCCGCGCAGCAACGCCGCACGAATACCACGCAAAAATCTAACAATCCAAGCGAATCTAGAGCCACCAAAACAGCCCTAAAATCGCGACCAAGAAGCCACATTTCCACTCCCCATTCGGACCCCGCGCCGAGACTTCCTGCTCCGCAGCAAGCCCGTTTAAAAAACCGAGCAGATTCACCTGCGTGGAGACAAGCGCGGCGGTGGTGACGCGGGCGCCGCGCAGCCTCCGCAGCGCGTCGACGCAGCGGGCGGCCTCCGCCGGGGCCGCGTCCGCCGCCTTCCTCGCCGCCTCGAACTCCTCCAGCAGCTCCCTCTCCATCTCGTCCCCGCCGCCTCGAGGCCCCCAAAACCCTAGCCCCACGGCTCTCCTCTAGCGCCTCTCCTGGATTTCTTTCTTCTTCGGTGGTGGCGCTGGCGCGTGTCCCTCCAATGTCGTCTCGTCGCGGGGTGGCAGCGCAGGAGGAGGGGGGAAGGAAGAGGCTGGAAGAGACTGGGGGAGTTTCATTTATAGGCGGCGTACGGTGAATACGAGGCGGACACCGGTCGCATAAGGCCGATCCGACGGCTGTGATCGCGCGGGGGCGTTTTCGGAAGGATCCGAGGATGGTATCCAGGTGGTGTGGGCCTCAGCCTTCCAGATTTATCCATTCCCCCCCCTTTTCTTTAGCATTTTCGAATTTTTTTATTAAATAATCTTTTTTTAACTTTTATTTTAAAGTTAACCTCCGACGTACTTTGTTTTTAAAAATAACCCCTTTGGTCATGCAACCACCCATGGCGTGACCAAACAACACTGCCACGCCAAATTTCGTTTAAAGCAAACTCTTGTCACGCCATGGGTCTTTGGCGTGGCATGTTGTTTGGTCACGCTATGGGTGTGTGGCGTGACCAAAGAGGTTTTTTTGCGGACTTATTCTATAGCGTGACAAGAGTTTGCCCTAGCGTGATAGTATTGTTTGGTCACACCATGGGTGGTGGCGTGACCAAAAGGGTTATTTTTAAAAATAAAGTGCGTCGGAGGTTAACTTTAAAATAAAAGTTAAAAAAGATTATTTAATAAAAAAAGTTCAGCATTTTCCCGGCTGGCTCTTCTTCCTTCCTTTTTTTGTTGTTTTTTCTTTAACTGCTTTGTCATCTACTCATCTGCCTACTATGGCTTTTACTCCACAGTGTGTAGCATGCGTGTGCTCTGCTTGGTTGCTTGCTGTGCGAGGCAATGGCGGCTTCGGTGAGAAGGTTCACGATTTCTCTGCCAACGAGGGTTTTAAGGTTTATGCTTCTTTAATGGTGTACCACCGGCTGATAGTACACCACGTGGATAGGATGATATAGCGAGTAATGGCTATGTGGTTTCCTCGTTTCTATGCGTCGAATGTTTTGCGTGTGACTTATGGGTATCGAGGGCATGGGATGATGGATTGTTGCATTAAGGTTATATTATATGGGATGTGGCTATAGATACGGTGAAAAAACATGAGCATTTAAAAAGGGTGGAATCATTTTTTATAAGGGCGGAGTCAGACTTAGGCTATGCCCTGAACTAGGCTATCTCTTTCCTTGGCTGAGCCCACTGTGTTATTTATTTTTTATCAATTTCTCTATGGGTTTTTAGGTCATAGACCTAGAGTTAAAACCTAGGTTGCCATAGGCCTAGATTCGTCTTTGGTCTTCCACACTATGAGTCTAATGTGGTAAAGCAATGTTATTGGAGTGGCATGCAATTCTTCAAAGCGTGGAATGAATGATAACTGATAGAGCATCGCGCACACATACGGGCTATACGATGCAAGTGATAAAGCGAATAATCATGTAATTTGTTTTTTCATTTATATGCATCGAGTGTTGTGTTTCAAAGGGCATTGATGGCGAGGGGTGGTGCATTGTTGCATACACGTACATTACGTGTCACGTGATAAGGTTAGGAATATCTCAGGAAATAGATAGCACTTTGCACACATGAGTCTATTGTGGTAATATAATATAGTGAGATGGCACCATGGTAGGACAGGGAACTCCTCTTCTAGGAGTTCAACGAATGAGAAATGAGCACACATGCGTGCTACGCGTTGCAAGTTGGTATGTGGATATAGCTTGCAGAGCATGGATCTTTCCTTTTAGGCATCGATAAAAGGGTGAGTGTGAAGAATACCACGATATGCTTACAAAACCATTGTGCATTTAGGTTGTGTTCTTAAAAATAAGCTAGATGATCTAAATCCATCACCTCTTTTGTTGTGTAAGTATTTAAGCTAGACGAACATTTTAACGATGCATGTATGGACCAACCTTAGTTTTGACCAAAAGAAAAAAAAAGAGATGTTGGATTACACCGGGCTAAGCTCCAACCTAGCTCCATTTCTGAACATGTAAACCAATCAGAGTTGGATAGGGCTTGTTTAAAAAAATGTAGAAAGGAAGAGTACCAATGTAGAAGCATATTGGCCGCACAAAAGCCTAAGCCCTAAAGCCACCCACAATTTGGTTTATGAAGTCTTTCCATTACTCACAGAAAACATGATGCACATCGAGTAAAAAACTGATCCATCGCACAACTGGTAACCGATTTCCTCATCTATTTATTATCGTCTTTTTGTGTGTGGAGAAATCCGTAAACACCCCCCATAAGTCACCGCTTTTTCAATATCTCTCATATCTCATTTCCATTTACTTTGTCTTCCATAAGTTAAGTTAACTTACAAATACTCTTCTAAGTCACATGTGGCTTTAATTATCTTTGAAACTTGTTTAAATTATTTTAGTACTTATTTGAGTGATTTAAATACTTGTTTCATGATTTGAGTGATTTCCGTATTTGTAACACACGATTTCGGCATTGAAACATTAGTAATGAAATGATCTATTACAATTATTAAAATCACCCAAATAATTGAAAAATAAGTATTAACATCATTGAAACAAGTATTGGCACCATTGAAACAAGTGCCAAAGATAACAAAAACCACGAGAAATAGTGTTAACATACAACCTAAATTGGTTTTTTCCACGAGAAAGTTTTCATCACAGATTCAATGAAGACAAGTCTTCTCATGAAAATAGACAAATTATACGTCTCGAGTCTCATTGCACATGTAAAAGTGAAGAGTTGGCTACATGCTTTTGACGTATAACAAAAATAGAATGAATCCATATTTCTTACTCAATTCATTCTAAAAATGAACAAACCTACAACTTGATCTTCTTTTGGAAAATAAAACAAGGGACATTGGTCCCATTTCATTTGCATTTGCGCACAATCATGCGCAAGAAAACATAAATGTTCTATAGAAAGTAAAATGATAGGCGACGTTCTCTGAAAGCAAGCATGGCTTAAGAGATTCAAGAGAACTTCCACTGAAAATGTAGATGATCAAATACAGAGGAACACATTTGGAGCATACTATTAATTTAGTTCGAGTGCAGCAGGCCAGCAGGGTCAGTGGTTCTATTTCTTTGGATTCTTGTTAGACTTCCTCAACCTGTAAACAAAGGTTTCACATGTTGTCATCCAATTCTCACTGTTGTACAACTCATGAAAACAACGTAGCATTTGTTAAAATAAGCAAATAGCAGTTCAGTATAATCTAGCTGCCAGAGTAATTGCCAAAAATTCTTCATTGGTGTTTCAGGAAAATACCACTATTTTTACCTATAAGCACCTTGCCAAAATGTATGGCCAATTTGTATCAAGATTAGTGATTAGCTGATGGATCTGTCATAAGTATGAGTTATATATGATGCAAACAAATAAATGAAAATGTTATTTTGCATAAAACGGTAAAACCATCAAATTCAAAACTTATGATTGTCAAATTAGTTAAAAAGGTAAACAGAAACATTAATTCTATCAAACCAAAAGGTGCTGATTTGAGGAATATCAACTCTATCAAGCCCAAAAGGTGCTGATTTCTTTCTCATGATCAAAATACGCAGATGGACCATAGTAAACATGGATCTTGAGCGACACATGAAGGCAAATCGCAAGACATGCGATTTGCATAGTTAGACAATATGCTAGATATTTGTTTCAATTTTGTTAACTAAATGCTAGCCACCGGCCAGTGAAATGGAAGAGCAACTTTGCAGGTCGTTAACAAGCTTAAAAATGTTAAGTTGTCATCACAAGTTTGCACATCACTTTCAAATAAAGAAAGGATTTTGAAGGCTATGTTTGTGGGATAAAGCAGTTAATTGGGAAAAAATGGATCAAACATGAAGGTTAATGTTAGACCTGTGGAAGGTTCATTAACTCCAAAACAGCCCTCTTTGGAGTTAATTCATTATCAATTATTCGGGCCACTGCCGTCAAGACTGGCATTTTGACGTTGTACTTCTGAGCTAATGCGATAACAGCCCCAGCAGTTGACACACCTTCAGCAACCTAGAGAGAGGGACACATATACTAAGCATACATGTGATATCTCATGCATAAATTGATGCAATAGAAGGAACGCTATATACCTGATTGGTTGAATTCAAGATTGTGTCAAGTTTTTCACCAGAACCAAGACGCAGTCCCACATTTCTATTCCGTGAAAGATTCACAAAACATGTAAGCATGATATCACCTGAGCCAGATAAACCAGCAAGGGTTGTTGGCTTCGCTCCCATCTTCAAATTAAAAAAAAAAATTCAGTGAACTCCATAAGTTGATCCTTCATAGGTCCAGTAGTTTTTGGATTTTACAAAATAATAAAAATCTGGAATATAAGCTACTGCACACCTTTGTGGCCAACCATCGTATTTCTGAACAGCCTTGGGCAACAAGGGCGGCCATACAGTTATTCCCAAGACGCATACCTTCCACTATACCTGCTGCTATTGCAAGAACATTCTTAAGTGCGCCTGCAATTTCTACTCCTGTAACATCACTGAAGCATCACAGGTCACATTCAAATATTCTTTCTAATGTTTAAATGCACAGTTAAAATTAATATAAAAATATCCCTACTAATCAAACTCATAATCTTGCTTGTCTGAAATCGTAAATAACTACTAAAAAGGAAGAAACACTTCTTGATTTGCATAAACTTCTGAGTTTCAGCGTTCAACATTTATATATGTGTAGTGAACTTCTTGGTGTGTTAGCATAGTAATCATATTAGTTAAGATAGCTTTAGCCAGACAAGAGTTTCTTATGCAACATAAATTTTAATAGCAACTAGTTTCAACTTTCAAACATGACAAAGAGTTTCCTATGATTCATAGAAAAACTACGATGAAACTGATTTAGCTGTTATATAAAAACATGTCCGATATTAAATATTGAATAATTAGTATACTGTTATTCAATTTCAGAAGAAAATTGAGGGGAGATGCTTAAGCTTTCCTTCTTCAGTATTGAATGATATTTCTCGCATTCAAAGCAGTAACAATAGCACACCAAAAGTTTCTCGATTGTTAAAATCGTCATTTCTCTTCCACGAGGACTAATTCTAGGACATCTGTGTTTTTTGTTACACAGAAGTCAATTAGGGTTGACGAAGAAGTTCTAAGTTCCATATTTTGTTTCCTTTCCCTCCTCTTCTTTGTTAATATTACTAAGACAAATCCTTATCAGGGTTTAAAATTTCGTTTTCAAAAAACTTTTGGACTCAGGAAATTTCATCCGGATTTTTTGAATTCAAATTCGATTTTTAAATAGAAAAACAGAAAAGAAAAAAAATATCCGTTGGAAAACTCGAACTCACAACCTGCACATCTGAAGTCCTCTTACCTACCATACCACATGCATGTATGTACAAACCCATGGGCCCCCTTCCCTTTAAACTTTCAAAAATTTCGACCTGTTTTAGGGCCTACCGGGGGGTGGCTGGTAAATCCGGCTACCAGCCAACATTTTTTCCCTGGTCCTTATACCCCATGTAAGTTTTTATTGCGGAAATATCAAAATATAAACTAGTCCTAAATGCAATACCACCAGAGAGGATAACAAACACAGTATTTTTTTTTGTAACGTTATAACAAAAAAAGGAAACAAACGTAGTATAGGACATGCATTTTTTGCATACCTTCTAGCTGAAGCTTCTAATATCCTATAAAGGCTAAGTCCTGGGAGTAAAAACATGACTCGGCATATTTACCTTGATGTGCTTATCCGCAAATTTGGGGAGGCCAACAGCTGCTGAACATCACTTGCCAACTTTTTGTCTTTGGATGCCACTACCATTGCTGCAATTTTGAAGTTGAATAACTATGATACTTGTTTCTTTGTAGATAAACAAATTCCAAATGCTTGACAAAAGGAAGACACAAAAATTAGGCACCTAAACAATACTAAACTTAGGTGAAAAGGGGCAAATGAACATTTTCCAATAAATTAGCATCATTGCACAGAACAACTGAAAATGTGAAAGAATTTGACACAAGAGTATTAAAATCGATCTTAGCAGACCTGTTGGTAATTTGTTCATCAGTTCCACTGCAAAAGATGGTCCTGACAGAACAATAAATGGTTGTCGAGGATTTCTCAATGCTTGAGGGATGATTTGAGACATTGTCCGAAGGGTGTTAAGTTCGAGCCCTTTGCTAAGTGATATAAATGGCAACTTTGGATCAACATGTGTTGAAATACTTTCAAGAAAGGAAGAACTGAACTGCCACAAAAAATATCAGAGTCAAAAGGAAAGAAATCCCGCTGCAAGCAACAATGCTTCATAAAGAACTTCGAATACCTGAACAGGGACAGCGTGGAAGCAAAAATCAGCTCCTGCTAAAGCATCACTAGCACTAGTTGTTGCAACAATATTTTCTGGCAACCTGTGTTCTGGTAAGTATTTGCTGCAGTAAAATGACAGAAACTGTAAGTTGGATACAAAATGTGCTGGTAATATTTTCCCTTAAAAACTGGTCATTGCATAAAAGAGTATCTGAGTACGTGCACCACAGAGATTGTACCTATCATTAATGAATTACCATGTAAGGATTCTCAGTACAGAGCAAATTTGTCACCAGATCAACCATGTCGTTAGAAAAATGACCACTTTGAGGCCAAATATGTTCATTAACATGAATGATTGAATTCTCAAGTCACTTCAAATGTTGTGCCCTTTCACATTCTTATACATAAAACTTATATGCTAGGACCGTGCAGCTTCGAACTTTCAGGAGCAATACGGGTGTGGATGCAGAACAGAAATTGATGTATCACAACAGCTAACTAACCACATGGTTGCTCAATCCGTGGGATGACCATGTCATATCGATCATGAATCTCGATTCATGAAAATGTAACCTTCCAGAACTGTAACAAGTGACAACACAACAAGAACGGAAGAAAGAAAGGAGGCAACGACGGCATCCACCAGTTGACATGGCTGTGGTTGATGGATCGGCAGACGAGGTCGTCCCGGAGCAGCATGGCCACCTCGAGGTCGGCCTTCTTGGCCGCCACATGCGCCGCCATCGCTGTCCCGAACGAGCCCCCGCCAAGAACCACCACCTGCGATTCCTCTCAATCAGATCCCGCAAGGAAGCGAGCGAGCCGACTAAACCCACCCCCATTGGTTCACCTTGCGCGTGGTCTCAAGGACGTCGCTGCGGTTGCGGCGGCGCCAGGAGCGGGACCACCGGACGAGCTTCTCCCACGCGACGCGCACCGCGCGGCGCCGGTCCTTGCCGCCGCGGGGAGCCTCCTCGTCGGCCTCGGCCTCGGGGGGCTCCTCCTCCGGGGTCGAGGAGTCGGCGGCGCCGGCGCAGATGGGTGTGGGGCGGTGACGAGAGGTGCAGAGTACGGCGGCGACGGCGAGGCGGGGGCGAGGGGTCGTGGTGGGTGTGGGGGGAAGGAAGGTGGCGGTGGCCATTGGATTAGAAGCGAAACGCAATAGACTTGGTTGGGACTTGGGAGGTGTTTTGCTATCTTATCCGTTCCCGCCTTTTTCTCGGTTTCGCTGTTTCTCTCTCTCTCTCTTTTCTTTTCTTTCATCGAGATTCGTGCTAAGTTTTTTTCCTTTCAAGGGAGATGCGTGCTGAGGATTTTTGTCGCTGGCAAAAACTCAGAAAATGGGATAATTTCTTCTAGGGTTCTTGTTTCGATGTGGTTGCAACTCAAATACAGGGGACAACTGTTCCAAGGAGACATCAGTTTATCAATGGTGTGGAGCCTTCGATGTCGACGGCCTGCACCGGAGGGATTAACAGCGGGAGGCTGATTGTACAAGAGGATAACTAGCAATAGCCACTGCCGGATTTAGTACTGTGGTTTCTCAGGATTCAGTGTTGCAGTGCAAGTATGAAACTCTATGCAGTTGAAGCAAGGCAGACACAACGCAGAACACCGTAGAGCAAAGGCTGCAGTAAATCTTGTGCAGTAACAGCAGGAGCAAAAACACTGCCTACAATCGCAATTTGCAAAGCACAATTCCAGTCTGAGATTCGCTCTACACGGCTCTCTTCCCATAAACAGAACAATCCGCATAACACAATCAAGTACAACCAAAACCAAGTCAAATGCAAAACCACATCACGGCACACGTTCATGACAGCATTTGCCTGAAACAGGGACCCCTAAACGAAACCATACGACCAACAGGCAGCAAAGGAAGCAATGCCATCAACAAGAATGCAATAATTGAACGAGATAATGCAGAAATAAACATATTCTCAGCACTTGATGATTTGCATTAGAAACAGCTGACTCGGCACATTAAACAAAAGTTCAGAGGTCCAAATTGCTCATATCTCCTTGGCTCACACTTGAAAATTTTCATATCTCCTAGCAGGCCCCAGAACCAAGCATAAATTCAAACCCAGGTCCAAAATGTCTGGCACAAGTTCCAGATAATGAAACGCTATATCTAGTGCGACTTGACATACTCCTGCACTATGTTAAGGCCCTCTGACTCCTCACCATAGTCCTGGTAAATGAAAGAGAACAGCCAAACGTTATGTTTTGCCTACATAAACAGAAACAGAAACAGTTCCTTTCAGTATGACGGTGGGAAATCAATTCGTTACCTTGACAACAACACAGGAACAGCCAACCACCTTCCTTGCCTTGCCCTCAGAGTCAATCTTGCAAAGCTGCAAAGAACCACAAGTAAAGCATGTTAAAGTCAAGATACTTGCATACAACAAACTGCAAAAAAAAAAAAGCACAACAATGCAAGGTGGAGAATGGCACGCTCGCCAAATAAAAGCTTAAACAAACAACTCAGAAGGCAACCAAAAGAAGCATATAAATATTCACACATATAGCACATTCTCCGCCATCAACAACAGCAAAGCATTGTTAAGTCATCAACTGAATGCTAAAATGAAAACTCCAATGATACCAATTAAGTATAGCAAGGTAAAGTTTTATAAGAAGCATTCTCTAACTCACCCCTGCCCACTCGCCAAGAGTTTTAGCACTAGGCACAGTAACAAGGTGAACATTGTGCTCAGCGCAGAGTGCCTTAACCAGCTTGACATAATCAGGCTGGTCGCAGTCCTCAGCAAGCACACAAAGCTGAGCGGCATGCTTCTCAATGGCCTTAGCAGCCTCACGGAGCCCCTTCACAAGCCCATCATGAGCACTTGACTTTTTCATCACCAGCTGCAGAGCAGTCATCAAGTCCATCGGCTCTCCAAGAACCGGGGTAGGTGCCTCAACTGCAACTGGGGTCTCCTCCCTGCAAAATTAGGAAATCTTAGTGAATATAATATAGCCACAAATTTGAACACCAAGTATCTAAAACAACATAACACCAATACTAACAAATCTGTGCTTAACACAATCCAAACGATTGCAAATTTGTTACTTTTAGTTTTGCATCTTGGGCTGGTCTTTAGTTACTGAGGATCAAGAAACTTTGGCATTTATGTAGTTACCTACTTATCAACCGAGACTGAGTGTCAATGAAAAACCACAATCATCTCTTGCCATTGGTTAGATTGGTACACTAAGGTTGATTGTATTGGAATTTAAAAAGGCCAAAAGTAAACTGAAATCCTACAGCAAACCAAACCTGATCAACCGCCCACTTAGATGTGATAATTGCGGTTCAGTTAGCGGTCATTTAGTAATTAGACCAGCAATTGAAGCCTGAATTAGAACCCTAGCAACGAATCAAAGCATAATTGACTCTGATCAGGAATCGTGAATGACCTTGCGAAAGACCTGATTCCTCATATCACAAATCCACCGAAAAATAACATCATGCGCACCACAGGTAACATTTCTACCCCCGGACAATCGCCACCAGCTTTCAAGTTAGACAAAAGTTCATATAATTCCACCGATAACAACACATACATTCATTCATTGCAAGGGGACCTAAGCACCTAACAATCGTAATTTTTTTTTCATCCATAGCAGTTCGAAGCACAAACTAAGACTTAATATTCTCGAAGGGAGCAGACAAACAACGAATACTCCGCAACAATTCCAGAGACATGTATGCACCCGGTGACAACGAGCTATCACGAAAACACCCGGAAACTAATATCTCTAGCACCATTAGCCAATCAAGATTCAAGAAACGAGCATAGCCAAGATTCCGGGGGGGACTTACGCCATCTTCTGCGCACCAAAAGACCGATCCGACTGCGAGGGGAGGGATCTGGAGTCTGAAGCAAGCACGCAAAATGTTAGTAGCAAATAGATGCGAGGAAAAGAAGAAGAAGGGTAAGGACAGCGCTGCCACCTTGGAGGGGTTGGAGAGCGGCGGCGTTAGGGTTTTCGCGAGGAGCGGACGGGAGGAGACAGGTGGGAGAAGGGGGTTTATATGGCTCTTCCGAGTTGGGCCGGAGGCAAGGCTTTGTTGGGCCTGTTTTGTTGGGCTCACCGCCGGCCCATAAAAGCCCACCTCGGAGAGTTACAAAAGCCCTAGCGAGAGATCCCACTCCCCGTATCTCAGCGCCTGCGCCGCCGCTGCCGTCGTCTTCTTCCCCGCGCTCCTCAAACCCTAGAGATCCGCCTCCGCCTCCTCCCGCCATGGCAAGTCACCCTCTCCTCCCAAACCCTTGCCCTATGCATCCCCTGTCCACTCCCTCCATCTCTCTCCTCGCGTCACCCCTTCTTTCTCACTCTCACCTCCCTGTGTTGCTGTGTTGTTCTTGCGCAGGAATGGCGGGCGCAACAAGCACGGCCGCGGCCACGTCAAGTGCATCCGCTGCTCCAACTGCGCCAAGTGCTGCCCCAAGGTACACACGCTGGTTGTTCGTCGCGGCCACGTGGCTCGTGTTCTGATGTGTCGTTGTGGGTCGTGATTAGCCCTGATAGGGATGGATTGGTGTGCTAGGGAAGAAGACGTGCTCTTCTAATGTACTAGCACTTTGGTAAATTTAGGTTCACGGTGGTAATCTATCTTGCGTAATTTGGTGGTCGTGGTAAATTGAAGTCTTAGTATTTGCAACTATCTTCTGAAGGATCAGGCCATGTGTTTTAGATTGCGTGGATGGATATGATATTGTTTTAGTTCGCTGTGATTGCTGATGAAATGAATGGTTTTTGAGTGTATGATGATACTGGTTGCCTCGGTTCAGTGGGAAAGTTCTGTGAGTGTCATGAAAGTCTGAGCTCCAGTTATGGAGGTTTGGATTGCAATGGGCAACGCAATTTTTCTTCTTAGCCTGGCTTTAAAATCTTTGGTTGTATGGTAAGTGGTGTAAATATAACTAGCAAACAATGGTTTAGGGAATGATGTTTCTTTTGTGTGTCACACCTGAACTTATTTATAAACAGGAGTCTGGATATGCTTGATGTGAGGGGCTACAAACTCTTTGATGGGGCTTAACTGCTTGGTGTTGCTGTGCATCCTTTTCAGTATTTTGAATTTGAGTGCATCGTTCTTACTTCTTGAGGTTAATTTTGGTTTCTGATCCAATAGGACAAGGCTATCAAGCATTTCTTGGTGAGGAACATTGTTGAGCAGGCTGCAGTTAGGGATGTGCTGGAGGCCTGTGTGCATGACGGTATGGTAACTATTGATTTTTTTTTGTTTCGTTTGTCTCTACTGTACGTTCAGCTATGTGAAATAGCTGTTAAAATAGCATGATTCGTGGTCAAATTGCCGGTTACATTCTCTCCAAGCTGTATGTGAAGGTGCATCACTGTGTTTCGTGTGCAATCCATGCTCATAATGTCTCGGTGCGCTCTCGTGAGAACAGGAGAAACCGTGAACCTCCGCACCGTTTCAAGCGCAGGGTATGATAGCCTTCAAACTTGGTACCTGTCAATTTCCTTTGATATTGTTTGTGGTAGCTTACGTCTATATCCGAGTGATGTGCCCTAATTATGTCAAATTGTTCAACTGATCTCTATTGAATTGTCTTATTAGTCATGGTGTATCATTTTGCTTCCCCATCTAGATTGTTAAAATGCTATGCTGAGTTTTTGCCTGCCATGGATAATTATGTTCATTCTGGAGTTCAGGCAACAGGTGCTGCTTGATTTTACTTAATGTCATTTTTGTATTTTATTTGGTTCTCAACAACTATTTGAAGTGACAAATGCTATTGAAAGTGATCATTGCAGCGTTAACTGCCTACTAGCCTTCTCTACTAAATATTTTCCTGCAATTTCCACCCTTCACATTTTTTTTACGTATTTGCAAATTGCGCTTTTATAGGCGTTGCATTCATTGTGTTTGTGTTGCAATGGATGCGTCAACGAAAGCGTAAATGAACATGTGTTGGTGCATTGCAGGTTTATGTGTGATGACTGATACCATGTTTAGTCATCAGTTCCTGATCGCACTCAATTGTTTATGATCACTGAAAATTACTACCGGATTCCTTTTTATGTTTTAATAAACTGAAACGACATCTTGTAGTTACGTTGATTGCATTTATATATGAATTTCTATTTATAACAAAGGTATCAACGCACTATATTTTTAAACTTATTATACTGACATTCCAGATAGTATTTTGATATGTTGAGTTAGTATCTTGTAATTTTTTGAATGGCCCACTAACATTAGCGCATCTGCCCGTTTGGTTTTTCAAGATCTTCCTCTGTGAAGACTATTCCCTAATCTGCAATCACTATCTTCACCTTGTCGGCGATATACCTGCCTTATTTGAACATAATATTAGGTATTTGATGCTATTATGTGTCTTATTGAGCTTCTCTAGTTGGGGGCTCCTATGCATTTAAGATGTATTGCTCGTCATCTGATCATTAGGAATTTGATTGTCATTTTGCGCTGTTCTGTTCTGTTCTATAAATTTCATTATATCTATGGATAATATTTTGTGTAAATGTTCATTTAAGCAGTCAACATTCTGCATACTGCATTATCCGTGCATCTCTATGTTATTATTGTAACATCCCGGCACAACACGGAGCCACTAAATTAACCTAGCTATCAATTTTAACAACAATTATAACTAAATTACAACAAGCATAACAAAGATAAAAGGCGTATACGGGTCACAGAACAAAAAAAAAAGAGATCAACACAGAATAAAACCAATCAAATCTGTTTAATGAATAATCAACTAAGGTTAAGTAATAATATCCATTCCTAATTATAATTTATCACACTAATAAAATGTCTCATGATCAATAATTCTTGTAATTGAATAAATGACGTGAATCCAAGTGTGTGCTAGCCTTTCCCATAAGTAACGTCGTCAACGGTCACCTAAAAAATAACAGTAGAGCAAGTGTGAGTTCACGACTCAATAAGCACAATAATAAGCAATGATAAGGCTTAATTAGCAGTAAACAATATCATCATCAACATCAATTGTTTTCTTTCTTTATTTTTATGCTCAATCATTTAATTCTCTTCTCGTTATTCTCATAAACAATCATCAAATATTTTTCATTCAATGTATCTCTATACATGTCCGCATGCACTCTTTCGCGTATACCGGTATAGCATGAATGAACACTCGTGACAATGTTCACTCTCAAGTCTGTCCTCCTCAAGGATCGGGGACCACCTCCACTCCTGTGGAGTTGTGATCAACATGATCACCTTATCATATGCAATAATGTTTATGAATAAACAACTATTTCATTATTAATATTATCCAACAATACGAATAAAATCATGACCATTCACATTGTTTGCAATTAAATAAAGTAAAAACACAAACAATATAATGGTAATGTGTGGTAAAAAATACAGTGATCAATCAATGAACACTGTTTATCAGGCACTTGCCTCTTCTAGTTGCGAGAAACGGTTTGATTAGAAGATGACAACAAACCCGACGCCAATCCTACAATAAACACTAAATTAAACGACATCGTTTCTACACGTTTCCTAAATCCACAGCACTCCTCCTTTACTGGACAGTGACCCTATACTGTCTTGGTACTAAAAACAACATAACTTTTGACTCTCAAACCCTATCATGTAAACCACACCAGTTCTGGAATCTACATTAAATTCCCCACAATTTATTAGTTGGCCATAATTCTTGATTAATTCATTTAACCTCCCATTTTTAACCTAGAAGACCGTTCTGTCATCTTCTGGACATCAGGATTAATATTTTCATAACTATTAATCTACACATGCAAGTGCTATAAACTATAACATTTTTGGAATCTACAGAAAATTAGCTACCTCTTTCTAGTTATGCCCAAACTTCAATACCAAGTCAATTTATAATTTCCCAAACAACTGGTTTCTGGACAGCAACCTTCCTGAGGCTGTATCTTTTCGTTCGCTACTCCAATTTGAGAAACGTGCAGGAGCGATGTTTTGTTCTTGTACTATTGAGATTGGGTGATCACCTCTAGAGGAAGAAACTTCGTGGGCCGTTGGAATCGAGGCCGTACCAGCTAGGCCCATAGCCACCTAGGCCCAAGGCGCTAAGGGGATAAGTGGGTTTTGGGGGTGTGCTTTGCCCAAAGCCCTAGACGCCCCTGGCGGCTTGCGCTCGACTTGAGTGGGGATGTGCGGTGGCGGCGGAACCCTAGCGCGGCGCGGCGAGGCAAGGCGAGGCGAGCTAGCGAAGGCAGAGGAGTGGGAAGGGTGCGGAGCTGTGGGCGAGCTCGGCGGTGTGTGGGAAGGCACAACATGCGGTGTGGCGTTGCT
The DNA here is from genome assembly GCA_036346405.1 of Phyllostachys edulis. Classification (NCBI taxonomy): domain Eukaryota; kingdom Viridiplantae; phylum Streptophyta; class Magnoliopsida; order Poales; family Poaceae; genus Phyllostachys; species Phyllostachys edulis. The sequence continues at coordinate 21,624,575 of CM070557.1, read as the reverse complement.
CCCGGGCGACGCGACAAGCGGTGCGGCATGGATTGCTCTTGCGTCTTCTCCTGGGCGGCGCGGCGGCTCTGCTCCCGACCGCGTGGTGGCTCACGAGGAGGCCGGGGGCGAGGAGCCGAGGCGAGGCACTCCCACTGGGCCTCCTCCAGTCTTGAGGCGGAGCGGGCCAGCAGCGGTGGAGTAGAGTGGGCGGCGCGGAGCTAGCAGGTTGCCCTTGAAGACCTATAGAAAACTGATCAAACCCACAAGGAGGAAGGAGAGTTAATGTGACCCGTGTACAAGTTTTATCTTTGTTATGTTTGCTGTAATTTAGTGATAATTGTTGTTAAAATTGATAGCTAAGTTAGTTTAGTAGCATTCTGGGTTCCGTGTTGGGCCAGGTTGTTATAATTATGTACTACTTCGAGACGCATGTCTGCCCCCGTTGACTAATAAAAGATGATGATGAACAGGTCCCTTGTATTTTTTAATCATCTTCTTCACTTTGTCTGGTAATAGCATTGAATTTTTGGAAGATGGTAAATTCTCAAAGGACCGAATGATTCAGTATTGTTGATAGAGAAAGAAACTTTGAATCTGATGTATGATCAACTAATTGACAACATGTGTTTTGTGATTATTATACCTGTTGCTAAGGCCGGATGGCCTTTTGCTCTACTGAGGATGGCTCATAAATTAATGGTTATTTTCGTGAATAAGGCCGGATGGCCTATTGCTCTTCTGCAGGATGGCGCCCCGAGGCCTGGGCAGGGCGCCCCACGCCCTGCTGGTCCCTCCTGCTGCTGTAGCTCACACCTGATCCTGTGATGTTTCTGGTGTACTTCCAGGGCCCCCTTGCTTATCGAGGCCGGGGATGAAGAACTTGCGCATATACAAATACGACATGCGCGTTAGCGTGTGTAGTCTTGGTGCGTTATATGATTTGTTCACTGATCCTAATGGGTTCCTCACTGATCCTAATGGTTCTGTCCATAATTTTGACTGATCCTTTCTTAAATCTGCTATAAATTTCAGAAAATCAAGATCAAACTAAAAAAAATGGTTGCCGATGATATCATTTCATCTGATTTGTATTCAATAAACTCTATTGGGTTCTTTTATACGATATTGTTCAGGCTTTTTTGTGTAACTAATTCTGGCAGACAATACTGGATTCTTTATAGTATCAGATTGTTAGGATGACGTTTATTGCTTGAATAGGATGTATGAATAATAATACTCCATCTCTTTCGCTATATTTGTCCATAGTTTTAGGAGTATATATTTTAATATATTTGTCTATCCAGAGAAACCAGAGTATAGTTATTGCAATTTTTTCACTTCATCCTTAATGTGCCCCTAGCCTAAGGTTCCACAAAGGGACTTATTATTAGGGGGAGGTGTGGGGATTTTCAGAGGATGTTGCACCACCCATCGAAACCTTAGCCAATGTTCCATCTTTAGACGTGTGTATACCGTAGAGACGTCGTTGCGCTGATCGAGGACAATTCGTAACGTACATGAGGAACACGGGGAGCTGTTAGAGGAGACGATCGACGGTCAAGGACGTTGAACGATTGACTATTTTCGCTGTATCGATGTTGGACCGGGTTGTTTCAATTTCTGTGTGTCTAGTGGGTACGATCTATGACTGTCATGTCAGTATCTCTTCAGTGTGCAGGGAGGAAGCATCGGGGCGTGCTTGGCGGCCATTGGGAGCAGCTCGGCGGGGTAGGTACCCTGGGCAGTGGGCTATTTCGTAAAAAAATATATCACTTGATTCTCCATTACATTAAAAAAGTATCTTCATAACATTGTAGTTTTATTAATTTATACTAATAAAAACATAAAATGAATGGACAAAGTCACATCGCTATATCAGACACCGAGGAATCAATAATGTCAGTTAACAAAGAAGAGGTGGAGCACCTTATATTAGGCTAAAAATCCACTAGTTTAGCCCCCCTCTAAACCATCAATTTTCAAGTTTAGAGCGTAGTTTCTAAATGTCATGCTCGCCCTGCTAAAGGAGGCAACAGTTTCTTGTCCCATCAGCTCTACTATCAGAATTAAACGTCATGATTTCTGTTTTCCTTAGAGTACGAGCATGCTGATGAGATGTATTTGCCTACACCTCAAACAAGTTCTGCAATCTGCATCGAAACCAAGTGATATCATTATATGAACACATGAAGTCTTCAAAAATCAGAGATGAACCCACACAGATTTTTATTTAAATATGTTTCACACCACCACATGTATATGTACTAAGAAGAAAAAACTGTTGATATCCGAGTACAAGGTTTAAATATTTACTATTTACATGTCCACGGTCTTTCATGAAACTGAATTCCACGCTCAAAACTTGTGCTTCGTCACCAAAATAGTCATAAAAATTGCCGTGCAAAATGCATGCTTCCACCATTTTATCGAGTCGAGCAGGACAAACAATAGAACGAAAAATGCACATCGATACATGCTAGAATCATTTCCCAAGAAATAAAGGAATCTCATATCCTATTGACTTGGTATTATCTTGAGAAGCTCAATGTCAAATAGGAGAGTTTTATCTATCAACCCTTGATTCCGTAGAACAAAATCCAGAGCTCTTTGTCCCTGTAAGACAAATAACAGGTGTTTTACATGATTTAATCATCAAAGAGATGGCTTGTAAATTCACGCAAAAAATTTACCGAGAATGTCGTTGGCTTTGGACCCAACTTGTTGAAGTCATTATCTGGGTATCCAAGATCCGGTGGTACTATTACCCTGAATTGGGTGAACTCATCAATAGTAAATTTACGTGTTGTGATAGCAAAGATAAACTTATAGCAAAATTATGGCTTCATGAAGTGGAAAAAAATTTGAAAGACACCTTACCTCCTAACTCCTCCTGGAGCCATGCCTGATATAGCCTCCTCAAAAGCTGGTATGACCTAATTGTTAAAAATGCTACATGTCAGAAAGGTACGGACAGAAACAGTGGCTACTGAGTTATAACTGAAGCAAAAAGCAAACATCTGCACGGTACTTGAAGTTCTGAACAATTGTTCATAGTAGTTAGTTTGCATAAACATGGTACCAGTCGCACAGTGCTGAGTATGGGCATGGCAATATAGCACTCCCAAAAACGACACGATAGATGCTGGCTAGTACAAGTGTGAGCTAACTAGGTGATCACTAGTGCTTAAACTAGTAAATCACCTGCCCAGATCCAAGCTTGAACTTGAAGAAGTCTTTATCACCACCCTGCAATTCGAAATTGAAGAAATAATCCAGTTCGTATTTAAACAAATATCTGTGCCACAATTCTTCCGACCATAGTAAGGAAGGTGAGGACTTATCCTTTACTAAACTACAGGCTGCAATTTGTACCTCAAAAGAACCACCTTTGGTCTTGTTTCGAGCTTCAAAAATGCGACCATAGTATCCAATAGTGTAGCCATCCCAATCAACCTTAACACATTCACAAATCCAAATTTACATCAGGGTGGGCAGAACTCAACAAACAACAGTAAAGATTATAGTGAAGGAAACAATAGTACAATACACATGCAAAATTGTCTACAGGTGCACTTCAAATGTGCTGGCTGTAACTCACCACTACTGTATCTCCCTTCTTTGGGGACGGGCCATCACCAGCCCGCAAGTCCTGTAATTTGTCATCAGAATCATGAACTTAACGAGTTTGATCATGTGAGCATTACATAGAAATCACTGAATGGCAGTATAGACACCTTGTACTGGAGACCTGATTCTGTTTCAGTGTAATCTGGATACCGCATTTTCGTCTTTCCATAATCCTTCCCACGAAGTGCAGGCACTGAAATTGGAATATCAAGGAGTAAGATAAGATCGCCATTTTTGTTAAGAGTGCTTCTATGCTTTTTGAAAATGTAGAATTTTGAGAAATAATTGCGTGTTTCTTAAGACCCCACACCTTTATTTATAGTACTAAAGATTACAATTTGACTCGCACACGACTTTGACTCTTAGACTTGTACACAACTTGGACTCTTATCTAACTCTAATACTAACTCCAACACTCCCCCTCATGATGAGTATAAGATAACAATCATGTCCATCTTGTTACATATTGCAATATCATTACTAAAATCTAAGACTTTATCAAACCTACCGTCAACTCTATATTCAATACCACCACAAAGACCAAAAAATTGCTCAATCACTAATACTATTAGAGACGTCATCAAATCTATCTCCACCATCAACCAGTTGCCTCGAACTTAACCTCATCTTCCTCTACCCACATGCCCCCAGCTACCCCGGCCTCCACCACCTCTGCCCACACGCCCCCGGTATTAGCCTCCACCACCTCTAACTCTGCCACAGGCCATTAAGCTTGACTCCAGTCCCAATCCTCTTCCGAACCACTTCAGCAACACTATCTCCGACATCCATACCAACACAACCATAGGACACCAATACCATCACTGCCGCCGCCGCTCGATATAGCCTCCACTGGAGCTACCACCAACTCCTGCTTCGTCATTATCATCGTTGAGCTCATCATCGCCATCGAACTCACCACCACCATCCAATACATACAACCACACCCAGTGGCGTAGCCAGCCTACGACCCAGCTTGCCTTAAAGTAAATACTTAAAGTAAAATGCAATAATTTGAATCAAGGAAATTTTGGAAAACTGGATTCAACATAGTCAAAGGTACAACTTGCCTTGCTATAGCAATGATATTCTTATTTTATCTTCAATCTTCTACTTCCTTGACCTTCAACTCATTCGGACAATTCTGGGACTTCAACGTCTAATGAGAAAGAAGGCGGAAAAACAAACAAAATTCAAAAAGACAAATCAAATAAACTCCAAATTGAAATTGAATGATACAGAAAGGTAGATCTTGAATTTAGATGAATTTAGGAGCTTGAATGAGTTCAATCGGAGTTCGTATGAGAAAGAACGAGCTCTCGGAAGTTTGATCGGAAGAGAAAATGCTGAAAAAGGAAAAAGGAGAGAGAACATGTGAGACTGACAGGTGGGGCCGAGGGAATATTCCTGAGAATCTTTATTTTCGGAAATTCAGAAAATAGATGAGTGTGACATGTGGGACGCACTAATATTTATGGATTTTCAAGAATTAAATTAATTCCAGAAAAAGACAAAGTGGCTGACATGTGAGGCCACTAGTCTATAGACCAGGTCCATGAACTCGGGTCTACGGGGCATGGTGGATTTGGTCTATGGAACAGTGCCTGACAAGGTGGGGTCCATGAGGCATAGACACGGCTCATGGTGGACTGGTTCTATATGGGTTTGGATCTGGGTTTAGGCTAGGTGGATGCCACAGGGGCGATGATGGTGTAGTCATGTCACAGAGAAGAGATGAGGTGACAAGGGATGGCTTCCACGTAAGCATGACGTGGCAAAGACAACTACGAGGCTGGCGAGGCTACTAACGTGGTTCAAGTGAGGTGGCATGGCCTTGACTTGGGTCTGGACCGTGGAACCCGGTTGTCACAGAGACAAGAGAGAGGGAGCAGGACCCACACACGAGAGACAAAGGGAGAGGGCACATCCATGGTGGCTCGGGTCAACACCGTCGGCGGCGAACGGCGGCCAGTGGACCTCCGGTGATGGCAAAAACAGAACGGGGGCATCATCCTGAGGCTATGGGAGGCGGTGGCTCGGGCTGAGGTGCTCTGTATCTCGTTGGCGTCGGAGACGAGCGGCGATAGAGACAAGGGAGTGTGGCACAGAGCTTGGGTGTCAGAGAAGATGAATTGACCGAGGGGAAACATCGAGGAGAGGGAGGAGAGGGTGCAACTGGAAGGAATTTGCTCGACGCTTACCAAGGGTGGCGAACCAAACACGGTAGCGGCTTGCCGATGTTGCGGAAGATGGAGTCAGCTATGGTGATGCGGCACTCGAAGCTCCAACCGATGGACAAAATCAACGACGGACGTCGATGCGAAGCCGACAGTGGAAGGAGGTGGGCGTGGACAGCTTGTCGACGAAAATCGAAGCAACAAAGACCATGCCGGTGCCGAAAAAGATTGTGGCGGGTCGGGTGCTTGCAGCTGCGTTGACGACAAAATGGCCTAGGGCAATGATGGCGGCGGTCATGAGGCATGTATATGCGCATGGAGGCGGCCTTAAATAGCGCGGGGAAGTCGTGTTGGACTCGGACGCCGAGGGCGGTAGCGGCGATGGCAATGACTGCTAGGCGGGCCCGGGCGCTCTAGGGTTTTGGCGGCGCGAAATGGGCCAGTAGAGGGATGTGGGCTGGGGTTAAGGTGGGCCGAAGAAGGGAGAAAAGGGAATAGGCCAAAGGGATTCGGCCCATGAAGATTTTTGAAATTAGAATTGATTTAAGAATTTGGGAAAAGGCTGAAATTCAAAAGAGGCCAAATAAATAGCAAATAAATTCAGAAAAATCCAAGAAAATACAGGAAAATTCCTTGGAACACAAGATTTTTGAAAACACAAATTGATGTTTACATTAGTCAAATTAAATATTTTAAATTTCGAAAATTCCCAATTAAGCTTTATTAATCAAGGAAAATTGGTGGAATTTTTCAGGTACCTAGACTATACAAATTTTTTGAAAAACCAAATTTTGGAATGTTACAAACAAACACTTACCACCGCAAACACATCCCCTACTAGTACCAACACCAACTCTAACGAGCACCTTCGCTACCAACTCCAATGTCAACACCACCTTCGAGACCGCCACCAATTCCATCATTAGCACAACCACCAAAGCCACCGCCTAAACAGTTTTCTCCCCCCGTCTTCTATGCCTTCCGTCGTAACCTCCGATATTGTCAAACACCGAAGCTTCCTCCACCACCAGCACTAACTTCCACCATAGCCAGCAGCAAGAACATTCAGTAAACACACCATCCTCTCTCTATTTTCCCCAACACTGCACATGAAGCCACACCAGATCCTCAAATATAAACCTCCTCCGCTCCAATCTCTCTCTCTTCTTCCTCAGCCACACCAAATCCTTCACCGATCTGGATCCACACCAGATCCCTCTTAGACACACAAGTTCCTCCACCATTCTGGATCCACACCAGATCGCCCCTTCTCTCTTTTTCCCCCCTTCCCTTTTTTTCTTTTCCCTTTTTACTCCTTTTCTTCATCTTCTTTCTTTTTTCTTCCTCTGCCTCGAGCGCCGGCCCTCTCTAACCCGCACGGCCATGGACTCACTGCACACATCGCCCCCGCCTCCACGCTCACCGCCACCGCCAGCACCGTCTCCTCCTCCTCCTCCTCCTTCCGCTTGCATCGCCCTCGCCTTTGCGCTCACTGCCACCGCCAGCACTGTCTCCTCCTTCTGCCTCCATCTCTTCCCCAACACCTCCTCCTGCCTCCCTCTGTAGCCGCATGCGCTGTTGGCCCAGATCTGCTCCCTCCCCCAACACCTCCTGCCTCCCTTTGCCGCCGCATGCGCCGCCGGCCCGGATCTCCTCCCTCCGCCTTCATTTCCTCGCCTTCTTCTTCGCCAGCGACCGTGCACTTTCCTCCTCGCTCAAGGACATGCCGGATCTCCTCCCTCCTCCCTCGGCCCGCACGTCCTCCTCGCTGCATCTCCGCCCTCCCCTCTTGTTTCTCTCTCGGCCTTGCCTCCGAGCTCTCTTCTCTTCGCCACTAACGCCACCACCTTCGCCCGCTCAAGACACAACCCGCCGCCATGTCCACTTCCTCCCGTCTTGACGTGGTCACGGAGGACCACGTACGATGAGGCAACAGCAGCCGTCGGATCGACTGAGGAGCAATGGAGTCGGCTGTTCTGAGGTAATAGTTTTGCTTTGGTTAGGGTTTGGGATGGATTGGCTCTGATACCATATAGAATTTTAGGGAATAATTGTGTGTGTCCCTTAGAACCCCCACACCTTTTATTTATAGTGCAAAAGATTACAATTCGACTTGCACGCGACTTGGACTTTTAGACTCGAACACGACTTGGACTCTTATCTAACTCTAGTACTAACTCTCCAACAGAAAACAACACTAGATAGGTCCAAAACAAGCTTCAGTTAGTAGAAGTTTGGCTGTTAGCTCTCTATAGCAGTTCCTCAGTCGCTTTAAAGCTTCAAATATTTTTCTGGGGACGAATTGGTCAGTAACACTGCAAGAGTTTGAAACTGGGAAATAACATCGATACTCATTGAGAAGGGTCCCCAAAAGGCCAAGACGCACATGTCAGCCTCACATTAGACGTGATATTATTTCCCAATTTATGCATGTTTGCAATGTTGCTGAGCAAATTTTCCCATTTGTTATACACAGAGACCAACTGAATCATTTCTATGAAAATATGCCAAAAAGAAGTCATCGCTGCTTCGGTCAGTTCATTTGGTCTAACACTGGGCTCTCTTCCACAATGTGATTGTCAGTTTATCAAACATAGACTTCTCTGAATGCCATAGAAGATAGGAAGCATGTTAAGCATGCTAGTAGTTGCTGTATTCAGAAGAGCATGACAGCATTATTAATTTATGCTGAGCTTCTTCAATTAACAAAACATAGCAATCAGAAGTCAGAACTGCAAACAAATTCAGCTGTTGCAAAAAACAAAAAAGGGTCCAGCGCACAACATTTCACATTGACCTTTGTTCAAGTCTATTAATTGTCAGGTCTACATGTACATTCTAATAGTAATAGCCTAATTAATAGGTTTGAGCATATGCATTATAATTTAGAAGAACCTGACAATTTTTTCAAATGGAGCGATATTGATGAAAGACTCACTATCAGCAAATTCAGCTTTTGCCGCTCCCTTCTCAAAACTGTACTGAAAGGAGCCCATGCTGATACTAACAGCAGGAATCAACAGTAGTCTCCTTCTGTCCATCATACAACCTGTACATATGTAGTTAACAAAGGACTTAGTAGAACCAATAACAATACCATTTGATTTGGATTCAGAATACCTGAATTCACACTCTAAATTTAGTTTGCAAGAGCCTCTCTATTCACTTATTTTTATTAGTTTAGAGCATGCCCAATTTAGAACGTTAATTTATGAGAACTGTCTTTTCAGTATTCAGATAACTACATTCTACTTGTAAATCCTACTACCTGAATCAATTATCACATCTTTCACAAACTTTCATTGTTCTTGATAGTATGCTTAATTCAGAACACCTGAGGGTGCAAACACCACCAATCCATTTTTACGCAGAACGCAGTTCAAGTGGATAAAAGAAGTTATAGTACAGCTAAAGCCTAAAAAGTGGCACACTGGCACAGTAACTTCCAACGAAGCAATGCTTGCACAATCAGAGCTAGAAACAACGATAGACGAAAATGATTGAAAATTAATTGTTTTGTTTTCCCAGACTAAGCGAGCTTCTCGTAGGCTGCAGCAACAACAGTTCTCAAACAAATTTCACAGGATAAGATAGCAACATCAAGACTCACCTGACGTGGTCGGTGCCCCGAGTTTCGCGAGAAGCATCATCCTCTGACAGAAAAGCCCAAACCCCGAATGGTATGGAAAATCCCGCAAAAAGATTTCAACAAACTGCTATCAGTAGTTCAGTACTCAGTAGTACTCCACCACGCAGCCAACAAATCGGCAACAAACTGCGTGGATTGGATTGGATTAGAGAGAACGAAATATTTGGATTAGATTGATTGCTCGCATCAAGGAAAAGACCCCGCGAACAAAACGATAGAACAACAATCTAAGCGAGCTAGCAGGGCTTCCTTACCAACGAAACAAGAAATCAGTACGAGCAATCCAAGCCAGTCCAGTAGCGTGGAGGACGCCACCGCCGCCTCCTACCTTCGCTTCGAGGCGGCAGTCGGTCGTGCCTCTCTCGGTGGAAGGAAGGCCTAGAGGCGCGCGTGTTCGGCTCGGCAGACAGGGAGGGTGGCTAGCTGGGTACGATGTGTTGGCGTGAGAAAATTGAAACAAACGGGAAGCCAATCGCCGCGCCGTCGCGAAGAGGATTAGAGGATAAGAGGCGGAGGGGCGAGGGAGTTTTTTCTCTCTCCCTACTACTTAAATATTGTAACCGGTGGTCGTTCGTCCTCCTTCTTACGACGTAAACCGTTAGATTCATCTTTATTCGTGCGACGTGAGCCGTTAGATCTGACGCAAACGTTCTTTCTCGCTTTCTCCTGTATGCACGTACGTCCCACACCACCCACGTACAACGCCAAACTGTCGCATGACCCATCCTCCTCGCCTCGCGCCCCTCTCCTCGCCTCGGGCCTCGCCCTCGCCGCCCGCCTCCCTTGCTTGCCTCGCGTCCTCTCTCTCGCCTCGTCGTCCTCCTCTTCCCTCGCCTGACGCCGCCGTCCTCCCTCTTCCTGTGCCCGATGTCTTGGCCCTCGCTCTACCCGCGTCCAGGCAAATCGCCTCCTCTTCCTCCATTCCGCTCGAATCCACCAATCTGTCCGTGTCCCTAGCATGGTTTCCTACATGTCCACGGGGCCGGCGTCCGGTTCGGTCTCAGCGTCGAGCTCCAGCTCAGGGTTGCACCTACTCGCTTCGCCCTTCGGGGACACCACCTACACCAAGGTCTTCATCGGGGGCCTCGCCTGGGAGACCACCAGCGACAGGCTCTGACGCTTCTACGAGCGATTCGGGGACACCCTCGAGGCCATCATCATCACCGACCGACACTCTTTTTTTACTGGAATGGAATATGGTCTACTTTTGATATATTTGCATGTTGCCATGTTCTGATGTTCAGTTTTGTCTTTACATTGTATTTCAGTTCTATCGCTATGGTTTTCTCCTCTAGTTAATGGAATGACGTGCATTTCTTTTGCGCGTTCTCGCAAAAAAAACTCTAATGAGGCTACTAAATTTTCACTTCCCATGAGCTCTACTTTTGGTGACAACAAATAGTATGCTATCTACTTAGTGTAACTTGCACACATGTTGTATCCCTTTAGCATACACATCCTGCTCTTTTCTCCCCCTCTATTGAAAATGATCAAACAATCAAATTCATTTGTGCTCATGGAGCAAAACATCACTGTTTGGAAGCCAATAAGAAGTGCATTCAGTCCATTTTCTTCTTTTTGCAGTTACACTACATATGGGACCGAATACATCTATCCACAGGTTAAAGTTAAGAGTTGTACAAAACATCAATTGATTCTGACAAAAGGTCTCTTTGTAGAGTACATTAAACCCATACATTGGTCAGCAGTATGTTCCAATTTATAGTGTCTCAGCCGCAGCAAATATTGCTAAGAACCGTTTAGCCAATTGAGCACATCCATTTCTGGCGGGGGCAATGGTTATGTGGCAGTGCATGGTTACAATGTGCCAAGAAATCAATACATGCAGCTCACTGGGTCAAACTTTAACAATACATCACTGACACCTCGGCCCGCTATTCAGGCTCCCGTTTTAGTAGGTAAGATTCCTCCATCTCACATTGTTCAGTGTTTATTAGGCCTTTTTGTCTCTTCTAAAGAAACATACTATGCTTGCGGCCTTTCAAGTAAGCTGGAAGTTGTTTATCATTTATTTGTGTTCAGTGAGTGTGCATCTCTGATGGTTTTTGAGTTTCCATGCAATGTGACATGCTCATGTTAACCATCACAAGTTTCATATATCTTGAGTATGGTTTTGTTCAGAACAAAACAGTATCTGCACTTGCCTATATTTTGTGCCATTTTATGGTCATATAATTGTTTTATAAATTTTAAATTTGACTAATAACATGACAAATGAGATCAGTAAGTATTTTAGTAGCAGTAACAGGTAGTTTTTTTTGTAGTAATGTTCTTTGTGGTAAGTGAACTAATTACATTCACTAAGCAAGATACTCTTTCACACTGAAATTATTATGCTAACATGAGCGTAATTATCTATTTGTCTTCCCACATCTTTTCTACTGTTCTATGTAAGTGTTTTTCCCTTTGTGAATAAATCTACATTACTTGGCTTTTGTAGCATGCGAGTGATGGGTGATGAAATATGCTACCTTGCCAAAGATTGTAGGTGTATTACATAACTGTCCCCACCTATTTATTTTTTATATTTTCTCTTTGTTTTTCTCTTTCAAGAGTTTCGGGGTGTGACTTATTATGTCTCATTGGGAACTATAGATCTGAGCATTCATACATTGTTTTCAACACGCGCTAATATGCACCGGACTATCTATACCCATGCCAAAGTAAAGGTATGGGATAATTTACATTGCCTTCCTTTATTCTGGTCCCAACATAGTTGTGTTTTATGAACATCAAAGAAATAGCGTGTTTACGTCATAGAACAACACACACATACACACACAAAAAAAATATCAATAAGTTGTACTTGGAGACAATCTTGTTGCATCTAAATTAGCGGGGATTAAAATATGGCCACTGGTTGGGATTTCCTGTAATCAGTGGTAATCGATTGGTTGAACCTTGTTTTGTATCACCTACTTTGAAGGTCTATAGCGCTCCATATGGTGTTAAATCATATGTAGAGTGTTCTTAAGACAACTTGGGAGAACCATGCACAGACCATGTTTGAAGCTGTCAAGAATGGAGTTAGTTTTGCTTTGGCAAAACTGAAAGTCTCTGACCCCTCCATAAATCTACAAGCTATTGAGGAAGACTTCAACTGTTCAGGAGAGGAAGCAACCAAAGTATTCGAGGAAATGGTACCTCTCAGACACAAGGTTGCAGAGGAAATAGAGGTCAGGTCTCCAACACGCAGCGACCAGTCTGGTGGCTCCGAGAAGTAAAAGATTGTAATATTTTGACAGTTGTAAATAAAACTTACCTTTCATCATCAATGACGTCTTTGTTTTGTCTTCCTAAATTCACTGAATACTTATATATTTTCTAGCCCCCGACTGCTTGTATTAGTAGAAGAACTTTACTAAAGAAGCAGTAGACCAAGAAAATGAGCAATGACCACGACCACGGTACAAAGCATATGCTGATTATGTTATAAAAATGATCTAAGTACTACTAGGAAATCAATGTGGTCGGAACCAGCGTGTGATTTCGACTAGTTTTAGGTCATTTCCATAATCGAAATACTGTGAAATACCATGTGTGGTTGGAAGATGGATAAGACTTGTATTGATTGATAAGAAAGAAATGCAAAAAATGTATGCAAAAACAACAAGTGAACTTGTTTATATATCTTATCCAAAATTGGTCATAAGGGTTGCTAAGAACTAGAGACTAATAGAAACACTTCGCGAAACGTGTTCTTCCTCAAGTTCTGACTGGCAGCAAGGATCGTAAGAAATGGATCGTCGCTAGGAAGCTCCTTCTAGTGGGTAGGACCACGTGCGGAGAAGAAGAGACTTCGACTAGGAGGCTTTTCGTGTCTCGACCAGTAGACAAAACAAGAGTGGAACAGAATATTGAAGGTAAGAAATGTAGTCCCCGAAATCTAAAGCATATAAAGTACTATATGTAGTTGGTTGTGTGATGCTTGTGTTACCCATATATTTCTTTAAGAAAAGAGTGTTTGTCACGCGTATGAACCATTGTCTGAATGTTCACGACTAGGACCCTTACGGCGTTTGACTTGTACGTCGTAGCCATAGAGTAATAGAGATTCTTAAAAAAGGATATCGGAGAGAATTTGGCCTTCTCCGACCAATTAGGCAACAATAGTATGCAAACTAGATGATAAGATAGACATATAGTCAACATCATTCATCGGAAAGTAAAGGAAATGCATCTTTATTAATAAATTGAAATAATGGAAAATACATTTATACAAATAACTTACGCAATTGGTCAATATTCCAAGAGTTGGACAAAACACGCCCGTCTGACGTAGCTAGTTGTACCAAACCAGGTCTGGTGACTTCAGCCACAGTGTATGGACCTTCCCATTTGGGAGAAAGTTTATTGTGATTAGCTTGATTCTGAATTCGTCGTACAACCAGATCACCTACAGCTAGGCTGCGAGGTTGCACCTTACGACTGTGGTACCTTCGCATGGCTTGTTGGTAAAATACCGATCGTATGAGGGCTTGGCTTCGTCGTTCTTCAAGGAAATTGACGTCGTCGAGTCTTCGTTGAATCTGATCGTTCTCATTGAAACAATCAGTTTGAGCGGAGCCGATTTTCATTTCTAGAGGAAGCATGGCTTCAGCACCGTAAACCAGAAAAAATAGAGTTTCACCGGTCGCACGACTGGTCATGGTTCGAACAGCCCATAACACAGAAGGAAGTTCTTGAACCCAAGCTCCTAACTGTTTGATTAACTGGTTGAACACTCGGCATTTCACACCTTGCATTATGATACCATTGGCCCGTTCAACTGCTCCATTTCTCTACGGATGAGCTACAGAAGCGAAATGTATCTTCATACCGAGATCCTCGCAGGATCCCTGAAAATTTCCGCCAGAGAATTGGTACCATTGTCTGTGATTATACGACTGCGTATGCCAAATCGTGTTATCATATTTTTTGTGAGGAACCTCTTAGCGGCTTCAGTTGTTGTTTTAACCACTAGCTCAGCTTCTATCCATTTTGTAAACGTGTCAATCATGACAAAAAGGAATTCAATGCCTCCCGGGTGCTCTTGAGAAAGGTCCCAGAATGCCTAGTCCCTAAGTTGCAAAAGGCCAAGAAAGAGGTATGGTTTGCAAAGCTTATGCCGGCTGATATACTTGTTGACTATGAAATTGACACTGTACGCACTTCGTCACGAGCTCTTTCGCATCATGAAGGGCAGTTGGCCAGTAGTATCCTTGCCTGAAGGCTTTACCGACCAACGTTCTGTAGGAATGATGTACTCCACAGACTCCTCCATGAATGTCGGATAGCAACTTAATGCCATTCGTTTGAGATATGCGTCTCATCAGCACCATGTGAGATCCCCGTTTATACAAGGTACTTTCGATCAGAGTGTATGATTTAGCTTTTCGAGCTATACGATCAGCCTCTACATCATCTTCAGAAATAATGCCATGCTGAAGATAATTGTAGATCGGCGTCATCCAATCTCTACCGTGTTCATGTTGTACGACCTGTGGAGCATCCATGTTCTCAGGATCGATTTGTACGACCTCTAGTGGAACATCTATGTCCTCGAAAAGCTCGATCACCAAGGGTGAATTGAGTTGCCCAAGAAAAACTCTGGGCGGGACAGGTGACCTGGTGGAGGCCATCCGTGCCAATTGGTCTGTTGGAAAGTTTTATTTTCTAGGAATGTGTTGGATCTGGAAACCGAAGAAGTGCTTTTCGAGTTTCTGTACTTCTGCCAGATAAGATGACATCTTGGTACTTGAGCATTGATACTCTTTCCCGACTTGATTCACTATTAGTTGAGAATCGCCTTTCACTAGTAATCTACGAATCCTGAGCGAACGAGCTGCTCGGAGTCTTGCCAGTAAACCTTCATATTCTGCCACATTATTTGTAGCAGGAAATTTTAGCTGGATGGCGTACTTGATGTGTTCGCCAGTAGGGGACATCAAGACAACTCCAGCCCCCAAGCCTTTGAGCATCAAGGAACCATCAAAGTATATTGTCTACTGATCGTGGTGTTCGTACTCAGGCCCTTGGGTGGGTTCAGGGTTTGTTCATTCGGCAATGAATTTTGCTATTTCCTGGGACTTGATTGATGTTCGTGAGATGAATTGGAGGTCGAACGCCCCAAGCTCAACTGCCCATTTTGCTATTCGTCCTGATGACTCCCTGTTTCCAAGGACTTGACCCAAGGGATATCCGGTTGGTACGACCACTTTGTGGGCCTGAAAGTAATGCCTTAGTTTCCTTGAAGCCATAAGGAGACCATAGAGCAGCTTTTGTATCCGCGGATATCATTTCTTTGGTCCATGTAAGACTTCGCATACGTAATGTACCGGTCGTTGGATATTTTCATGTTCAACGACCAGTACACCACTGACTGTCTGCGGCGTTGGAGCCACATAAATCAGTAATGTTTCTCCCGATCTCGGAGTGACTAAGATCAGGGCACTCGAAAGGTACTTCTTAAGTTCTTCAAAGACGTCGTTTGCCTCTTTAGTCCACTCGAAACTTTTGTGTTTCCGAAGAAGTTTGAAAAAAGGGAGCCCTTTTTCACCTAACTGTGCTATGAAACGACTGAGTGCTACCATACAGCCGGTTAGTTTTTGGACTTCTTTCTTCGTTGTCGAAGGGCACATCTGGTCGGTGCCCGAAATTTTTGCTGAATTTGCTTCAAGCCCTGTAGCCGAAACTAGGAACCCAAGAAACTTTTCAGAAGAAACTCCAAACACACACTTCTCTAGATTTAACTTAAGGTTATGCCTTCAGAAGTTATTGAAAGTCTCGTGTAGCTCGGAAATATGGTCGCAAGCGTTGATGCTTTTTACAACCAAGTCATCAACGTAGGCTTCTAGATTTCGACCTATCTGAGGATTAAAGGTTTTCTACATCAACCTTTGGAAAGTCACACCAGCATTTTTGAGACCAAATGACATCTTAACATAGCAGTAAGTGCCATACGGAGTGATAAAGGAAGTTTTCTATTTATCTTCTTTACTCATGTTAATCTGGTGGTGCCTTGAGTATGCATCTAAAAAACTTAACAACTCACACCCGGAGGTGGAGTCTACAAGTTGATCAATACGTGGAAGGGGAAAGTCATCTTTCGGACCAACTTTATTAAGGTTTGTGAAGTCAATACACATTCGCCATTTTTCATTGCTTTTTTTAACCATTACAGGGTTGGCGAGCCACTCTGGGTGGTCGACTTTACGAATAAACCCAGCCTTGAGGAGTTTGTCGATCTCCGACTAGATTGCCTCCTTCCGATCAGGTGCAAAATGCCTGAGCTTCTACTTGACCGGTTTTTTATCAGGCTGGAGAGCTAGCCTGTGCTCAATCACCTTCCTGGGGACTCCGGGCATGTCGGACGCCTGCTAGACGAATGCATCCTGATTTGCTCGGAGGAAGGAGATAAGTGACTCTTCCTATTTGAGGTTGAGTCCTGCCCCGACCAGTACCTTTTGGGCAGATGCATCAGCGTTTCTTGACCCAGACGGTGTGTTGGCTCTTTCCAGAGGAGCACCTTTGCCAAGTGGTACCTCCTTAGTCTGGTCGGAAGGCTTTGGTGCCATCTTTGGCCTCAAGTGCTTGACCTGCATGAGAGGCGGATTAGTTTCCCTGGTCGGGAGCTCATCGACCAGTTCTAAGGACTTCTGATCACATGTATAATTCATTTTTTGGTCTCCTCGAACCGTGATGACACCTTTCAGTCCTAGCATCTTTAGACTCTGATAACCGTAGTGCGTGGCTATCAAGAATTTTACTAGAGCCGGATGACCGAGGATTCCATTGTATGCGGTTTTGAAATTGACCACATCAAATGGAATCTTTTCTATTCGGAAGTTGTCGGGTCTTTCGAACATAATTGGTAGGGACAGCTGTCCTATCGGTTTGGCGGTAGAATCAGGAACTATGCCATGGAAGGCATATTTCATGGGTTTTACCTTGGACCTTGGGATCTGCATCTCTTCCAGTGCTCCCGCAAACAAAATATTTAAAGAACTACCTCCATCTATTAAGACTCGATTAACTTTACAATTGTTAATAGTAGGTTCAACCACGATAGGAAACCTACCTGGTTGAGTTGACGGGATGGGGCAGTCTTCTTTGCTGCAGGGGATTACAGTTTTCGACCACCTAGATGGCTTGATAGTGATCGGAGACTTAGCAAGGCTGACCTCCCGCTCCACGGCCTTCAGATGACGTCTGGAATCGTACGAGGAGGATCCTCCGAAGATCATATCCACCGTATGTTGCGGCTTTGGGTAATCCATCTCTTTGTCGCCATCTTTGTCGTGCAGTTTACTTTGCTAGGCCTGGCAGGTGCGCAGATCATGCCCTGCCACTTTGTGAAGTGGACACCACTTCTTAGTTTTCTTGAAGTCACTGGTCGGAGCCTTAACTTTGTTCCGACCAGTGAAATATTTCTTGCACTTGGTATACTTCTCTAGAATCGTAAGGATTTCCTTGTTGTCGGGCTTGCGATTCTTCTTATTCTCGAGAGACTTCTTGATTTTCTTCTCCTGCTTCTCCAGACCCGACTGGGGATTTTTGTTCTTCTGATCAATAGCTTCATACCATTCGACCGCTTCACTAGTGGCCGCGTACTTGTCTGCCATGTCGAAAAGTTTGACGGCTGTTCGTGGAGGATTTATTGCAATATCCTTCATAAACCGGCGATTCCTCAGCCTTGCTTTGAAGGCCTGGATGACAGAAGACTCTGCGATCTTTGGGATAGAATTTCTGACCTAAGTGAATCTCTTGATATACTGTCGAAGAGTTTCATTGGTCTTCTGCTTCATCCGATGAAGATCATCCTCCTTTCTTGGGTAGTCGTACGTCCCTTGAAAGTTGACGATCAGAGTATCGCAGAGCTGCTCCCAAGTATAGATAGATCTGACCAGTAGGTTAAGCAACCATGACTAAGTAGACCCTTCAAGAATCATGGGCAAATAATTTGTCATCACGTTATCGTTACCACCAGCGGCCTTGATGGCGGTAGAATAAATTTGAAGAAATTCTAAAGAGTTCTGAGTCCCATTGAACTTCTCTATGTTGGCTGGTCAGAACCTATCCGGCCAACGAATAGCTTGGAGGTCTACCGAAAATACTCGGCAGCCCGTAATGGAGTCGTGGCACCTTCTCTCAAAAGGAGACAGATTATAGTCAGTCGGAGATCGGTTCCTTAGATTTGCATATCCAGGATCTGGTGTCCCAACCCAGTCGTGGACGTTATGATAACGCCTTTGACCACCTACCTGGTTTGGATGATGCCTGAAATTGCCTGAATCAAGTGGTCGTTCCTCTTGGTGAGGAGGAGTGGCTGCTGTGAAGAGCCGTCTCCCCTCGTGATTTCCTGGTCGGAACCTACGAGGGGGTCTTGGTGTTGATCGATCCTCTGCTCGACCATGTTGTCCTCTACTGAGAGAGGAGTGTTGGGACGAGGTTATCGTATGACTTTGTGAATTCCTCTGCTCCTGTTACATTTCTGTACACTGCATGGTTTGTTGGAGGATCTCTGACACCTGACCTGCAAGCTGAACGTAACCTGGAGTTCCTGCTAAAGCAGGGTCTGGATTATTGAAGATATCCCGAACTCGATGCAGGTTTTGTATCATTACCGAAGGTCGCGGCAGATTTCCGCTTGTAGTGGGCGTCCGATGAGTTGAGTTTTCCCTCGACCTTTCAGTTGGCCATGCCTGATTCCGTACTCTCGATGGGGTAGGAACAGGTGAATTAACTGATACACATCCATCAGCTCGGTTGCCTTCGGTAGTTGGTGCTTGAGCGCCCGTACCATCTCCACTAACAAGTGGTAGCGAGTTAACCCATGGTGGATCGTGCATGGCATCCGGATTAGTATCTCTGATTGTGTTAACTTCATGATGCCAATAGTGATCTTCTGAGGAACTCCCATTGTAGCTAAGGGAGAGCCTTCTAGGGCTTCCATAAGGAGCCTCCACGATGGGAAGTGGTCGGAGATTACCGCCTTGGTGGGCTTTGTAGTGGACTCAGCCTGATCCGGCGGATGGCCGATCGTATACTGAGTTTCACCATGCCCACTTGGCCTACAAATGGTGATAACTTCATTGATACCCTTACCAGATGTCGCTTGGCCCCCCGGAATACGTAGGAGCCGTTGGCGAGTACTGGTCGCCCATGACAATATTGAGAGTACATGGACTATTCGATTGCAGCGTTGGGCTCCCATTGAAGCTTCCGTCGGTCGGATCGACCAGGCTTGCAGAGGCGTTCGGACGTTTCGAACTGGTCGGAATGAGCGGTTCCTCTAAGAGCACCATTGTTGGTGACGATGTATCCTCATCCATCCAGTCGATTCATCAATCTCTGCGACTGGCGAGCCGACGGAGGAGGAGGAGGATGATGACATCCCGTTTTCCTCCATGGCGCGGATACATGCGTCCATGTCGAGGTTGGAGTAGTCCGCCAGGTCGAACTAGTTCTCCTCATCCCATGTCCCTTCCATGTTCGCATGAGCGATGATGGAGCAAAGGAAGTGGATGAGGAATGCTTGAGTGGAGTAATCTTTAAGAACTCGACGCCTTCTTCCCCACGGATGGAGCCAGCTGTCGACGACTGAGTCGCCGATCTTACTTAAGGCAGTGGACTAACCCTAATTACACAGAGCGTAATGCTTGCTATATTGCAGAATCAGACTTGAAATATGAATATAATGCCGATTGTTGTGCTTCAATCTGATGCCGATTGTCTTCCATGCTCCATCTTTAAGTAATCGTTGAAGAGGTGGCAGTTGCTCCTTGAAGAGGCGCCTGTTGGAAGTGCCGCGACTGGTCGGAGCGAGGCACCAGTTGATACAGTACCAACTATTCAGCGGTTTGTGTGTCTGTGAGACACACAACTATAGGGTGGTTGTTGCCAGTGTCTTTGGATTATAAAACGTCACGTGGTATAGACCAAATATGACATGTGTTTTATTCCTCACATGGTAAGGAATATACCTGGAGTTAGATCCAGATACCAGTTCATTGCTTCTACGAGCGGTCATCTGCTCGGGGACTTGGTACAGGATCTCATCCGACCAGGGTACCCATTATGTAACCTCTGGAATCCTTACGACCACAGTGGTCGTTAGCCTTAGGGGTTACGACCATGAAGACATATGGTCTTTTATTATGTATTAAAGTAATACATAGAGATTTTAATCCTCGTCACAAGCATACTATGAATGTGGCCTTCGATTGCGTGTGCACCTATTCCTGACGGTCGTTCTTGAACACTTTGGGGTGAAGTTGGTGAACTTGGTTCACAACTCCACCACAATGTTGAGAGTCTTCGTGTACCTGTGTGAGGCGTATTTGGGAATTCTTCCAGATCTGGACCTCTTCATGTACTATTATGGAATGGGGAAGCACCGGTCAATTCCCGGTAGTTGTGGCTTTCAACTCTACGACAGGATGTCGATGGAGTGTATCTTGATGTTCACTTGGCCATCGTGGCCGGGATGGAGGAAGAAGTGGTTCTACTAGACTTTGACCAAGGAAGATAGTCTTTTCTTCTTGGGAAAAGATGTAGAGAAGAGCAAGTCGTGGGACTCAGCTCCAGACGATCTCGACTGCTTAGCCCCTACATTCAAGCCATCATGGATTTGAGAGAAGGAGGACTGACCGGATAACATATGGTGAAGAATTTTATCACACGCCGCATTAGACCCCTAAAGGATCGAGCACATCCAATGTGGGGATCCAACCAGAGACTATGAGGGAGGTAATATTATAATCAATATACTCTTTTTGATTTATGATTCGAGCACATCTATTAATTACATCCTTCCTTTCATAGAATTGTCAGAGAGGGAGATTGACGCTTGGATCAAACTCATCTGTGAGAAGGCCCCTACGGTCACGGAGGGAGCTCCTCGGATATTGGTAGTCGTATCCGAAGAGGAGAGAACAAGACGCCCAAAGGTAATCAATATTTGTATTGATTTCATCTTTAGGGTTTAGCAGTCGTAGTTTTGAACACTTATCAATTCTCGTTTCATGACCTTTTGTAGCAAGTCGGTGCAACAGCTCTTCAAGATGTCCCTGACATCGATTTGAGGTCTGCTGAAGACAACTCGGAGGAAGACCAAGTTCCTCTGAGCAAGAGAAGCCATCTTGTAAAGGTGTTTGATAAGAAGGATGACGGGAGCTCGAGCTCTTCTGTTATGATGATAAGACATTCTCAGTTTCCCTTCTTATGCTCTTGTCAAACGAATCGAAAAGGAAAATCGGAAGAGTTACATTTCTTTTGTGAAGGTTACTACCGATCAAGCAGAGCTTGTGGTCAAAAGAGGTTCCATAGGGGACTTAACCATGAGTATCGCCATGTCTTGGGGGCGACCAGTTTGCTTGAATTCAACTCTGTGGTCAATCAGGCCAAGGGTATAGAGTTGGAGAGGGAGCTCACTAGGGAGAGGCAGTCTTTTAGTGGCTTTACTCCTTCCGATGGTTCTGACAGTGGTTAGAAGAGGAGTTTCAGTGGTGGGAGTGGGTCTTCTCAGCGACCTGCTTCCAAGAAATTCCAGGGAGGCCATCGTCCTCAGCCGTCAGCGCGATCTGGTGAGCAGAGGCAGACTGCTCCTTCAACACCGCACATTTCCTCATCTTCATAGGTGTTGTGTCCTGTTCAACGCTAGGGTATGATTTGTTTCAAGTACGGTGATGGTCATCGTGCTTCTGAGTGCTCTTTTACTGGAGTTTGTCGTCATTGTGGCCTGTTAGGCCATAAGATGTCAGTGTGTAAGCAGAATCTAGCAAGCATCATCAAGTGGGAGTCAGTCCCTGCGAAATCTTCGTCCATTGCTCCACGAGGTTCGGGTTTAGACTCGCAATCGCTTCCTGCGCCAAGACCCTTGCTTTGGGTTCCTCAAAGCATTCTCTCCAAAGACCTCCCGCAAGGTTCTCTGGAATCTGACTGCCTGCCCGCTTGTTCACTTCTGCGGCAGTCCTCGTTCGCCTTCGCCGAAAGTGTCGGTCTTCTACTCCCTCGACCACCGGAGTCTAGCCATGCCTACACCTGAGAATGTAGGCCGTCCTAACGTGGTGACAGGTACCTTGCTAGTTGATTCCCATGAGGCTTTTGTTCTTTTCGATTCAGGGGCTACCTATTCTTTTGTATCACTTAAGTTTGCTAGAAGGGCGGGTTTGAGTTTGCAGCATATTTTTGAGTCTATTGTGGTCAGTTCTCCGGGGGGTCTTATTTCTAGCTCTACAGCATGTTCGGGCTGTTCTATTACCATTGATGAAGAGAATTTCATAGCTAATCTTATGGTGATTCAGTTATCACCTTGTGATGTTATCCTTGGTATGTACTGGTTATTCAGTTACCGTGCTAAGATTTGTTGCTTCTGGAAGACTGTGACTTTGTAAGCCCCGTTAGGTGAAGAATTGGTGTTTCAGGGCAGTGCGCCGTCTGATTCCCTTTTTGTGTTGGCCAGTCTGTTTCCTAGTTGTCGGGCATCAACCATTGGGTTGCTTTGGTCTCTTAGCACGAAGGCAGGTTCTTCTCTGTGCATCGAAGAGATTCCTGTGGTGTGTGAATATCCTGATGTCTTTCCTGTAGAGCTTCCTGGGATGCCTCCAGAACGGAATGTGGAATGCCGGATTGATCTTATTCCTGGAACTCGACCTATTTCTATGTCTCTGTACCACTTGGCTCGACCCTTCCAGGATGAGTTGAAAAAGCAATTGAACGATTTGTTGTCCAAAGGTATGATTTGGCGTAGTGTTTCGCCGTGGGGAGCGCCTGTTCTCTTCACAAAGAAGAAAGATGGCAGTTGGTGTATGTGTGTGGATTATCGGGCTCTCAATCAAGCGACAATAAAGAATAAATATCCCTTGCCCTGTATTGAGGATCTTTTTGATCAGTTGAAAAGAGCTAAAGTGTTCTCCAAGATTGACCTACAGTCAAGATACAATCAAATCCGATTTCGGGAGCACGATATTGAAAAGATGGCTTTCTCTACGAGGTATGGTCATTATGAGTATAAAGTTATGTCTTTGGACTAACAAATGCACCTGCAGTTTTCATGGAAGCAATGAACAGTATGCTGCATCGGTATCTTGATGATTTCGTAGTGGTGTTCATTGATGATATCTTGATCTATTCCAAGACGGAGGAGGATCATGAACAGCATTTGAGGTTGATTCTTGAGACTTTGAGAGAAAATAAATTTTATGCTAAGCTGAAGAAGTGTGAGTTCTGGATTTCTGAAGTTGGGTTTCTGGGCCATGTGATTAGTCAAGAGGGCATTTCAGTCGATCCTAGCAAGATCTCGACATTAGTAGAATGGAAAAGGCCAACCAATGTTAAGGAAGTGAGAAGTTTTCTGGGCTTAGCTGGTTATTACCGGCATTTTGTGGAGGGATTCTCTATCATCACTAAACCGATGTCTCAACTAACACAAAAAGTGTCAAATTTCAGTGGACAGATGAGTGTGAGCGCAGTTTTTGTATCTTGAAGGATAAGTTGGTGACTGCTCCTATTCTTACTCTTCCTGAACCTGGGAAGCGTTTCACCATTTATTCAGATGCATCTCGAGTCGGGCTTGGATGCGTGCTCATGCAGGATGGCAAAGTGATTGCCTATGCTTCTAGGCAGTTGAAGAAGCATGAACATAACTACCCTACTCATGATCTAGAGCTTGCCGCAGTGGTTCTTACTCTAAAGATTTGGCGTCATTACCCTGTATGGCGAATCTTGTGATATATTCACTAATCACAAGAGCATGAAATATATATTTACCCAGAAAGATCTAAATCTGAGACAAAGAAGGTGGTTGGAATTAATAAAAGATTATGACCTCACTATTCAGTATCACCCTGGCAAGGCAAATGTTGTGGCAGATGCTCTGAGTCGCAAGGCGACACCCCCTACCCTCAGCTGTCTTGTTGCTGATTTTGAGCGTATGGATATCTCTTTCTGCTTTGCGGGCACCGTCAAGACTGAGACTCGTATGCTTCTTAAGTCAGCTAATCTAGGCCGAGTGCGAGAGGCATAGCAGCATGATCAGTTGCTCCAGCGAGCGAGGAAGCGTCTAGATGAGGGTAAGCAAGGTCATTTCAGCATATATGAGTCTGGTGCGTTGCGGTTTAAGGGCCGTCTCTGTGTGCCACAGGAAGCTCAGGTCAAGGATGAAATTCTAAGGGAAGCTCATCGAACTCCGTATACCATACATCCTGGCGAGACCAAGATATATAAGGATTTGAAGAAGAGTTTTTGATGGAAAGGAATGAAGGTTGATATTGCTCAGTATGTGGTGTCCTATGGTGTTTGTTAGCAGGTCAAGGCCGAACATAAACGTCCAGCAGGATTGTTGCAGCCTTTGGAGGTCCCAATTTGGCCGTGGGATGATATCTCCATGGATTTTGTGGTTGGTTTACCTCGCACGTAGCGAGGGAAGGATGCTATTTGGGTTGTAGTGGATTGGTTCAGCAAGTCTGCGCATTTCATTCCTATCTGTACAACAAATTCAGCGATCAATTTGGCTCCTCTCTATGTGCGAGAGATAGTGCGGTTGCACAGTGTGCCTAAGACTATTATTTCTGATCGTGATGCTAAGTTTGTCTCCAAGTTTTGGGAGAGGTTGCAGGGTGCCTTGGGCACGCAGTTTCATCTTAGTACCGCGTTTCACCCTCAAACGGATGATCAGTCTGAGCGCACCATTCAGACACTGGAGGACATGTTCAGGTCTTGTGCTATGTCTTGGAAAGGAAGTTGGGAGGATCACCTAGCTCTAGCAGAGTTTGCCTACAACAACAGTTACCATGCTAGTATTCGAGCTGCACCATTTGAGGTCCTTTATGGGCAAAGTGTAGATCCCCGTTGTGCTGGGATGAGGTTGGAGAGCGGGCAATTTTGGGTCCCAATTGGGTTCAGTAGACTGTGACCAAAGTAGCAGAGATTAGGAAGAATCTGTTAACTGCTCAGAGCTGACAAAAGAGTTATGCGGATGTGAGAAGGCGAGATTTGGAATTTTGAAGTGGGGGACCAAGTACTCTTGAGGGTGTCTCCTACTAAAGGCATAGTACGTTTTGGTACTAAAGGGAAGCTTAGCCCGAGATATGTTGGACCATTTCCTATCGTGGCACGAATTGGAAAATTGGCTTATCGCTTGGATCTTCCTGAGTCCATGCGCGGCGCGCATAATGTATTCCATGTGTCAATGTTGAGGAAGTATTTGAGAGATCTAGATCATGCTATTCCGTTAGAGCCGTTGAGTATTGAACAAGATCTTACTTTCGAATCCTGGCCAGTGCAAATTCTGGAAGAATCAGAACGAGTTCTGAGAAATAAAACGTTGAAGTATGTCAAGGTTCTTTGGTCTCACCAGTCTGAGAGAGATGCCACTTGGGAGCTAGAGTCTCGCATGCGCGAGCAATATCCAGACTTGTTCGCGACTGGTACGTGATTATGTTATTTCATTTCAGTTATAGTGTCCTTTTGTTTATTTTCACGGTTCGAATTCGGGGTCGAATTCTGTTAAGGGGGGTAGAATGTAATATCCTGAATATTCTTTAGAGAGAACAACAAAATTTGGAGAGGAAAATAATTAAAAATTTAGAATTTTTGTGGGGAATGGACCTTGGACTTCCGGCCCAAGGCATCCTAGCCCAAGTGGGCCGGCCCTTTTCCTCCTAACCCTAGCCACCCCCCTCTCAACCCCCTTCGCCGCCACCCCCTCCCCCCTTTCTCCCTTGCGCCTCCACCCCTCACCCTTAGGGCCGAACCTCCCTGCTGCCTCGTCTCCCCTCCTGCCTCACCTCCCCCATTGCTGTCCCCTAGAACCGCCACCTGTCGGGACCCGAAAATGCATCTCAGGAACCCTCTATGTATTTTAAACTAGTCCCAGATCAGTAGCTATCTCACACAGAAAACAGTGATGAAATACCATCCATTTATTCTATTTAACTAAAAAGATCTCAGAGTAACAAATAATAATAACTGGACCTTATGGTCAATGTTTGACTTAACTTGCCACGCAGGGCTAAAGAAATGAATAAACTCTTGCAGCAAAACGAAACTCTTGAATAGGCCAATCAATATGCCCACATACAATCGAGTGGAGAACGCATCATAATTCGCAAAACCTTCAAAGTCCTCCTTCTGAAAGAACTTCTGAGCAACTTGATATTCTTCAACTGATTCAACAAAGGCATACGTCGTGAGTACTTAAAGCACTCAGCAAGCCGTAGGGAAATGTATGCAAATAGTATTTATGCACGGCCTGACAAAGGTTAGCTATATGGTTCTTTTGCAGAAAGCAATATTTACAATAAATACAATAAATAGATTGAAATACGTAGTTGAAAACAATAATAAATAATTAAACAATTTCTTTGAAACAACCAGTGAACTTCCCATTCACCTCCCAACCAAACCCATGATAAATGAATCCCCTATTCACTAATCGACACAAACCACCAAGTGAATTACTTGTTCACTAAAAAAACATTATATTCATCAAGTGAACATCTCATTCACACTCCGATTCATTTTAAAGAAACTCTATCTCCCATGTGAAATCCCCAGACATGTCCATAACCGAGGACGTGGCTATTCGAATAGATCAAATGACACTCTACAGAGGTTGTACACTTTACCCACAAGATATAACCAGTGTAGCGATCACCAATCATAACAAAACCTTTCAGAGGTTTCATCTCAACAATTGACTCTCCCGTTGTACCTATAGCCATCCAAAACCTCATCGTGGTTGACGTACAACGTTAGACAGGGATGCGGCGAACCGTCCCGCGATGTGGCCTTAGAAAAGGATACACACCTCCACCCAAATACTACCTGAGTAGTCAAAAGCCAAAACTCAACAACCTACTAGGTTAGGCCCGTCCCATCAGGCATGTGGTTGTACGAAAGGCCCAGTTCAATGGCGCACAAGATTAAGTCCTTGACAAGTTACTCAAGCGAGAATACCACAAACCCACACCGTGTAGAAATACCCCCACTATCCACCAACCACCCGCCTAAGCAAAAACCATTTTGTTTAACCAAGACCAATGACACACCCCATCATGGTACACAAATTTTAATAAGAGCAGCGGCTAACCACTACGATTCCATATTTCATTAAGTAAAGATTAATCATTATGACAAATGTGATAATGAACCCATCGAAACTAAGCTGAACTAAGCATATGATCGATACCCATGTTGGTGATACAAATATGTCCAACTAAAATTATCCAAGCTACGGTGACAAAGGATTTATGGCATTAAATAATCAAAGGAGGCATAATAACAACAGGTAATAACTAATCCCAAAATAATTTATATAAAATAGCATGCAGTTGTATAAAATAAAGGACTATGGCTTGCCTTGAAATAAATCCTGGGATTGATCTTGATCTTGGTATACTCCTCCTTGCTCAAAGCTTTCCGAAGTATCAACGTCTACTCGCAAACAAGCAAATAAACCAAATAAATAAATAACAGAGACGAAACAAAGTCCAAAAATTAAATAAAAAAACTCAGATAAATAGATCTTGAATTTAGAAATTTGAATAGACTCAATCGGAGTTCGGATGCAAAAGATATGGTCTTTGGAAGTTTGAAACTAAAAGAAATACTTTAAATTAATTTTATGGAATATTCCAAATTATTTTTCTATTGAAAAACCCGGAATATGACGTCAGTAGGGAAATCAGCCGAAAAGAAATTGGATCCGACAGGTGGGTCCCACTTGGAAATGGCTTGGCTCACCGTGGACTTAGTTTACCGAACTGGGATCTGGGTTAGGATGAGGTTGTGCCATGCGGGTGCTGACAGGGATGCCACGCGATTGACATCGAGGCACAAAGCTGATGTGGCGGATGATTTGGCGATGAGATGGCTACCATAGTGGCTGGTGATGATAGTGTTGCCGGCGAGGGCTCCTGGACCGGCCGACAACGGCGAGTGGCGGCGCGGCAGCGATGGTGAGTGTGCGCATCGTGAAGAGAGGGATATTGTGCCACTACTGGTACCAATTTGGGCATGAGAGGTCATCGGGGTTGCCCACAATTGTCGTCGGAGCGGAGAACGAAACCTGGTTTTGTCGGCGACAAGCTTCAGGGGCGGTCCAGGGTTGCGGAGGAGTGCTCAAGGTCATTCTGGCGATGGCGAAGACAACGACGTAGTCCTCAGAGGCGGAGCGCTACTGGCGGCGGCGGAATTCGAAGAAAAGCTTGCGACTCCGAAACCCTAGAACTCCAAATAGTGGCGGCGCTAAGGCTTTAGGAGATCAAAGGAGCGTGGATTCGGGATGAGAAGGCTATTGCGATCCCGGGGAACCTATTTATAGTGAGGAATCATGTTTGGTATGGAAATCCCCAAATCGTGCACGATTCGGACTCGGTGGTTTTAGAGATAGAAGGAGATACGAGCTCTGATTCTACCAGATTCGGTTGCGGGGTGGACAAGGCTTCTAGAAGATGGGGTCCACGCGAAGAATCTGGGCCAAAACGGCTGTTGTCGAATGAAGCTCGTGAAGCAGCAATGGTGGTCAAACACGGCTTCGCGAA
This sequence comes from Phyllostachys edulis, assembly GCA_036346405.1. Classification (NCBI taxonomy): domain Eukaryota; kingdom Viridiplantae; phylum Streptophyta; class Magnoliopsida; order Poales; family Poaceae; genus Phyllostachys; species Phyllostachys edulis. The sequence continues at coordinate 21,595,593 of CM070557.1, read as the reverse complement.
AAGGAAGAAGATGCGGAGACGATGACGCCATAGCGGCCCAATCGGTCAGAGGAACAAGGCATGGGTCCACGCGTTAGTGGACGTGGGTACACACACACGCAGCTGAAGGTAATGGTCACGAAAGCGCATTTAAATTGGGCCGAAACGAAAGGAAAATGGGCCGAAGTTAAGGAATTCGGCCCAAGCACTGTTTATCTTAAATTTAATAGCTTTTTTCTTTTTTAGAAAATACTGAAAATGCAAATAACAACTAGAAAATAGAAAATGCACTCGAAAAAATTCTAGAAAAATCTAGAAAATATATCCAAGCACATAGAATCCAAATAAAATAATTTTGATAATAGTTGATGTTGACATTATTCATATTAAATTATTTTTAAACTCTGAAAATTCAAATTAAGCTTTTAACTTTAGCAGAAAAATTTAAATGGTTACTTTTCTTTTAGAACTTCAAAACAGACCAAATTTTGGGATGTTACACCACCTTCGAGAGTTGTGGCTGGCCATTGGGAAGAAGGAGGTGGAAGAGAGGAAGAGAGGGGAAGGAAGAGGAAGAGGTAGAGGAAGAAGGAGGATCTTTGAGAGGGCTTCAGCGAGTTCTAAAGGGGAATTTGTGGGTAATTTCAGGATCTCCAATAGTAATTACATTTCTTTCTTATGCGATTTGTCACCAATAGTCAGATTGTATCCTACTGATCTAGATCGGTGTTTCTGTAGTTCTATTAGATTGTCAGATTGAGTTAGTTCTATGCAGATTCAGCATTTTTGGTCCCATAGAAATGTGTGGGGATTTACATGGGCTTTCCAGAAAGTATTAATTCTGAATTTTTGGATGGATTTACATGGGCTTTCCAGAAAGTATTAGTTCTGAATTTTTGGATGATTGTTGAATTAGTTATGAATTTTGCAAGTCTGGGTGCTTAATCAGTCTCTGGATTCGGGCAGTGAGCGTAGTTCTATGAATTAAGGTTTGGAGATGGATGAATTTTGTAGGTTGATCTCCATGAGTTATGTATATAACTTTATGATGATTCCAAGGAGATAAAGTTCATAAATTTTTGACGGTTAGGACGAAAGTTATGAATTTTTGAAGTTATGGCTATAGTCTGTCCTTCTATTATGGACATTAGAGAAAGTTTAACCTGATAGAAACCATTGTTGCACTTTGGGGAAAATCGTAATAGATTTATTGAGGAAGCTGGTTCTCTGTAGATTCCATAAAATATTAGAACAGTGGGTTTGGATATACCAAATAAAAGTTAAGAAATTCCCAAGTTAGTAATACCGAAGATGACAGAACAGTCTTCGGGTTTAAAAATAAAGGCTTAGATGGGATAATTTGATCATTTGGTCACCTGAGAAGTTGTAGCTATGCTTCTGTAGATTCTATGAAATTTGGATTCATGACTTTTGGAGTTTTGACTCAAAAGTTATGGATTTTCCTTTGATAGCTGTCTGTTTGGACAAATTGGGATTTGGAAGTGTATCGGTTAAGTTTTGGGTTGCGATTAAGAGCGATTGATTTCATTTTGTTTCATTGCTATGCTGTGCACTTTTGAATGGTATACTTAGTATACTTTACGGTTGCTAAGTGGTGGTGAGCACCGGGGTTAGAGTCTTCCCGTTGTCATCGTCCGTCTCACGGTTGAGGCAAGTGCAAGCAGTGTAGATTGAAATGTGATATTTCATTCAAGTTAATTGCCATGGTTGACTTATGAAGTTTTATGTTTTGATAATGTCGCTGAACATTATACTTTCATGATGGATTGAGAATGTGAGTTTCAATTTGCATCATGGCATTCATTCTTGAACCATGGACTATGTGGTAGCCAAGGATTGTTTCTTTTGAGATCCCTGTCATGCATTGGACGAGCATGAGATCCCCGTCATGCATTGGACAGGCTTGGGTCCCCACACTCATGGAGTGTGGGCTTGAGGTCCCTGTGCCTGAGGGCACATGCTTGAGTATGCATCAACGGATGCACTACTCCACATTACCGGTAATTGCAAAGAAGGAAGAAAGAGCATTTCTTAACATATGCATTGCATGCAAGTTTAAGAGTTCTATTTATGGTTCATTGCTGTTGTTCATAAGGAGATGTGATATCTTTATTTGCTGGTCGTGAGGTTTTGTTATTTATCATTGTTGTATTTTGCTGAGTCCTGAACTCACGCTTGTTCTTCTAGGTACCTCACGAGGCAGCGACATGCATGGGAAGGGGTACGTAGTTGGATGCACTACACACTCATTCACTCATGGCAAATAAAATTAGCTTAATTACCTACAATCTCAAGTTCATGCTATTACCTTTAGTTTCGGTTTGTGTCCATCCTTCGTAGTGGATGACTTAATTGTATTCGTGGATGTTCTATTTATACTCTTAAACCTCAGTTATTGGGTTCATTTAATTCTAATTGATAGAATAACTTGATTGGATTAGACTTTCATCCTCGTAATACTGATGATTCTTTATGCTTTAGATTTAACTATTAAATATTGGCTCCCATTGTGTAGCATAGACGTATGGCTTGGATTTGGTTGAAAAAGAGAAGGATTCATGTTTGAATTATTTACAATTGATAGATGACATTCTTTATCTTGTTTAATTGTAGATTGTGCTAGTTCTTGAATATTAGAACTATGTCATTCTTGGTTGAATGTTTTTTTGAGTGTTTGTTGAAAAGTTGAAATAAAGTGGTTCTATAAAGTAGTTTAGTAGCATCCTAGGCTCTATGTTGGGCTGGGGTGTTACACTGTAGTCTCGTCTTTTGTTTTCCTAGATCATCACTATTGGACTATTTCTCTTGGTCTTGTGCTCACTACGAGGAGTAACACTTTCCTGTGTGCTGAACTTGTCTTTGTTTGCCTCTTCCTTTTGAGAAGGGATCAACATACTTATGTTGCAAAGTATTATAAAGTGTAAAATGGCAACTGGTTGGTGGTGGTCTAGTAAATGATAGTGGTGAGATTTTGGGTACCAAGCTATTCGAGGAGCAATTGAAGATGAATTGGTTTTGACCTATAACCCTTGGAGAGAATTTGATTTAAACAGAATGATTGTCGTTGAAATAAAACTGACTAGTGTTACAACTAGTAGAACTTATAGTGAATTGTAATCCAAGAACCTTAGTTCATGTTGGAATGTTGGGATTATCAAAAGTATGGGAATCTTGATCAGATTTTTAGAGTATCACAATTGGGTACCTTACAAGGTTGTGTAAGAGAATTATGATGGTGTAGTTTAATAAGAGTAGAATTGTGAAGAAATCTAATCGTTATGACAATTATTAGGATAGTAGAAAATATTAAGTTATTGTTAGGAACGATTTGGCTTTAGTGAGTAACCCTCTGAGAGTTAGAATCTTTCTAAAGATAATTTGGTCGAGAAAATGTTTCTATGTTGATGTTAATGAGTGAGTATGTTTAGATTGTGGGAATTTTAGGGCATTAATCTAAGGATTTTCCTATCTTTTATATGAGAAGTTCGTTGTAGGGGTCTTGGAGGTTAAATTTGGGCTTTGCATTGTTATACTAGAACTTTATTCGCCCAATGATTATGTGTAGAGGAAGTAGAATAAAGGTGGATTCCGAACAGTGGGATGATCATTGATAGAACCTTTTTGATGTAGTACATGAGAGTGTGTGATGTGAATTCCGAGTTGTTTATTCTTAAAGGATTGAGGTGATGTGATTGCGTGTGAGATCTATTTTGAGATGCATTGGGAGTCATCTGTCAAAGTAATTCCGCCGGTAGAGGAGTTGGCTAGAGTATGTTTCTGTGGAGTCAATAGAGCCTCTCTACAAATGTGTGGTTGTTGTATTCGGTTTGAGCATGGCATTGAGATTGCCAATTTAAGAGAAATGAGTTAGTGTGTCATGCAATGAATTAAAATTCCATAATTTGAGAGAAGTTTTATTCCTAAAAGAAAAATTGAGAAAAATGTTGCCTCGAGTAATGAAACACTCCCTTGATTCTTGTTTGAGCTATGTGTTTATGACTGATGTCTTCCCCAATTTGAGTTGGCGTTGTGTTGGCATGTGTGATTCTTTCTAGTTTAGACAGAATAAAAGAAATATTTGATTTGTGCATTCGAGTGATTTCTCCTTTGGCTTTCATGGTGTTCATTCGCAAACTGCCTAATTAGAAAGTAGAATGGTTTTCATGATGAATTTTTGATTTTGGATTTGACCCTTTTGGTGGAGAGTTGGCATTGCTTGGTTGCGATGAGAATCCTTTATTTTCAGTTAGGATCTATTTGTAAAAGAGTTGGTTTAAAGCAAGTTCCTTTGTGTGTTCCGGGTTAAAGGAGGTGCTCCTTGTTAAGCAGAAGAGTTCGACTGAGAGATAGAATAAGAGTTCCGTGTGTTATGTGCATGTTGTGTGGTTTGGTACCAATAGGGAAGTAGGCCCAAGGTACATTAGGTTGTTTTCGACAGTTGTAGGAATTAAGAAGTTAGTGTATCACTAGGACCAACTCGGGTCCATATGCAAGGTACGCAACGTCTGGTATGTTCCGATGCTGAGTGAATATTTGAGAGATCCAGAGCATGCGATCCAGTTAGAGCTGTTGATCATTGAACAAGATCTTACCTTCGAATCCTAGCCAGTGCAAATTCTACAAGAGTCAGAACGAGTTCTAAGGAACAAAACTTTGAAGTATGTCAAGGTGCTTTGGTCTCATCAGTCCGAGAGAGAGGCCACTTGGGAGCTGGAGTTTCGCATGCGCGATCAATATCCGGATTTGTTCATGTTGGTTACGTGTATTCCATTGTTAATTTTTCAGTTGTAGTTTTTCTTTCGCGTAGATCGTTGTGAGGATTCGGGGTCGAATCCTATTTAAGGAGGGTAGAATGTAATGCCTCGTTCAATCTTTAGAACTATATTTGAATTTCAACCGTTTATCAAGAATTAAAATGGGATTTCAGAATTTCTCTTGAAGGGGGATTAAATCTTGGGCCAAAGGCCTATAGTCTTGGCCCATTAGAGGCAGCCAAAAACCCTGGGTGCTACTGTAGCACGCCTATGCTACAATGCCACGCCACCTGCTATAGTACCACTGCCACTACAGTAACCACCACCTCCCTTGCTGTTGTCCAAGAAGGAGGAGGGAGAGAGAAGAACCCTTCGGGGGCCGCCGACCAATGAGAAAAGAAGAGGAAGAGGGAGAAGGAAGGGGAGAGGAGATCCTCGTGAGGATTTCAGCGGGTTCCTTCGTGTCCTCAAGGGTGATCCTCAATTCTTCGTTGATTTTTTTAGTTCTTTTCTATGCGATTGATGTCGAATAGCGTATTGTTGTTCCTGCTGCAATTGATACATTAATCTGTAGTCATGTTGATCAGTAGTTTTGAAATAGTTCGATGAGAAATTAGGATTTTGTGTCTCCTGAAGAATTGTGGGAAATTTTGTTTGGTTTCTGTAGGATCTGAGTTCATGTTATTTGGAGTTGTATTTTTCGAGTTATGATTCTTGCAATGCCGCTGTCCAGAACCTCTACCAAGTCATAGCAGTCGTGGTATTAAATAGATTGAAAATAGGTAACGGCCGAATCAGGGTTATTACCCAAAACGACTTCTGTAGGTAATTCAATTAGCTTTCAGGATTGTAAAAGAACACCGTTTTTGGATCTTCAGAATGAAAGGTATGTACGTTTCAATCTTACTGTCCAGAATGTCTGTCAGTTTATGACAGTTGTTTTGATCTGTGTGCTAAAATTTGTTAAAGGCAAAATATGAGAATCCGACCAACTAGACTTTAGTAAACATTTTCATAATCTTTCTAGAGAGACCAATAATACATTTTAATGATAAGCAGATTGGGAGTTATGTATGCTAGAAGGTCGCTATCCAGTTTTTGTTTTCTGCTAGTTTGTAGTCATACTTGAGTAGATTAAATAATTGAACCATGGGTTTTTGGAAATGCGGTTAAGAGCGTTGCGAATAGCGTTGCTTTATCTTGTTAAACTTATTTTGAGTAAATTACTTGTTGTAGGCGGAGTGACATGGGATTGGTTTCACCTTCTTTACCTTTCAACGTGTTGCAACGTGAAAGGCATGTACAGATTGAGTTGTGTTGAATGTTTGTTTGTTCAAATTGGTTGTATGATTATGACATGGTTAAATTCTATGAATTATGAGTAATTTCGTTCTTTACATGATTCCGTTCATGGTTGATATCAAATTGCTTCTATGAGAGAATGCATTTCATTACATTATCTTCATTTCAAACATTCATGCTTCACCTACGGAAGTGGGTATTGAGAGTCCCATCATTCCAATATGGGCCACTAGATCTCCGTATGAAAGATTCTTTATATGGGCCTTGGATCCCTGTATTTTGGTAATGCGGGCCTGAGTGGACATTGGTGGGTGTTTCACTAGCTATACTTGTATATGCAAAAGAGAAGTGGAAGTCAAATGCATGTTTTGCATCAAGTGCCTAGCATTCTCATATGTATTTGATATATTGAGAGTGAACTATCTTGATTCGATGTTTCCTATGATATTCAATTGTATTTGCTGAGTCTTGGGCTCACACTTGCTTTTATTGTTTAGGTGACCGTCGAGGGTGACATTCATTGGGAAAAGTAGCTCACGGATGCATATCATGTTGTTGCACATTCCACTGCTAAAATAATAGTTATATTACCTTTTTTGGATTTATAATCAATTAATGTAATAATTTGGTCTTGTGGTACTTCAAATAGTTTCTTTTAGAGTTTCAAATTTTAGATGTTGTCTCTATCTAGTTGGATGATATCCATGATGCTTATGATCTTGCTTGAGATGTAATAGCTGTGGTTTTGATTCTAATTCCTTGTTGAAATCTTTATGTTAGCTTTGTTACTAGAAATGTTTTGTTGTTGTCTAGCTGTCATTCATTGTTAATTTGATTAAGGAACTTGTAGTTTCGGATTTGTCTTGTTAGTCTAAGTTACATCTGGGCTTCCGCATAGCCAGGATGTTACACTCATGCTCATCTAATACATGATGGGGACCTCAAACTTCTCATTATTTAGCTACAATGTAGACCAAGCCTCAAGGATCAAAGAATGATGCAATAATTAATTTAACTTTAACAACAACCATGTCATCCCCATGGTATTTGCATCAATATATCATAATCACATTTAAGCAATAAAAATCTCACCATGTCATCCCCATGGTAGTTGCACCATCAACTCAATCTTACTCTTTTCATCAATAATATCATGACACTAAAATAACTTACCAAAACATTATTTTATCTCATGGTAGTAAATCAACAAGACAATAACAAACACCCGTTATCACCCTTATACATGTACTTGCCTCAACTGTGAAGTTTGACGATGAGAAGAGAGCACTACCCCCAGATTCACACCAACATCTGAACATTTAATAAACATCCTAAGGAGAAATTTGAAGGCACACCACAATACAAAATAGATAAATAAATCACATCGCTCCTAATCGCCATTTTAAACGACCCCGTTTCCCCTTGAACGTCATTCTGTCCCAAAACAGGATTTCGTTCTTGGGTTCTCTAGAAACCTCATGCAATTGTCTACAATAATTGTGTTGGTCCAATCCTCTAATTCGTTCATTATATATTTTTAATTTACAGATTACTACTTCTGCCCAAAACCTGCTATAACCTTGGGCAGTAAGATCAAAATAATCATAACTTTCTAACGGTCTATCCAAAAATTACGTTCTTGAGTTATCTGGAAACATTATGAAATCACCTACAATATTCATGTTGGTGGGATTCTTTAATTATTTCATTAACTAATGTTTATCATCCAATTACTACAATCTACCAGAATCCTGACAGAACCTCTGGACAGTAGTGTTGTAAAATTCATAACTCAAGATCCGTTCATCCAAACGACGTGATCCAGGATTTTATGAAAAGATAGAGACATTACCCACAAATCTCTAGGAGGTGAAGAATCCAAAATTCACAATTTCAGATCTCAAACCTACAATGCACTACAAACTGTAAACAACCGATCTGCTACCCGATATCGCTGAATCGCAAAAGTAACAAACAAAGCAAGGGAGATCTAGAGGTCACCCTTGATGAACACAAAGACGATACTGGAAAAACTCTTGAGATCTCCCTTTCCTCTTCCGTCTTCCACTTCCTCATCCTTTCTTCCTTGGCCGAACCTCTTTCCTCCCCTTCTCTTTGGCCGGCAGTAGCAGTAGGGAGGATGGCGCCAGGGAGAGGAGGAGCAGCAGGGGTTGGAGGTACTGTAGCACAGTGCTACTATAGCACGATGGCTACTGTAGTAGAGGGTGGCTAGGGTTTGGTGCCCCCCCCCCCTTGCCTTCTAGTGGGCTGCTGAAGGATCTAGACCTGCCATTATGTGTTAATGGAGTTTTGGTGATTAATGATAAATCTAATTGTGAGACTAACACTTTTATTGATATACATATTGTGTAGTCTTATTTGGATATAAAGGTGAAAATCATGAAAGCATGCAAGTGATTAATGACAAATCCAATTCATTGGATAAACAAAAGGAAAAATCCAAACAGGTATGCATTCATAATGATAAATCTATTTGTGAAACTAACTCTTCTATTTGCCTTATCTCTTGATTAGTCTCGTTTGGATATAAAGAACAAAAGAGGTATGCATTCTACTTTGTATTCTTATATCTTGTTGCATTCCTCGGATCCAAAATATAGGGTGAACCCCACCAAAAGATTAACCTAAATATGTGCATATGTTTCCATTACACGTTCGTGTATGCACACATATAGGGGGAGTTCAGTCTATATTTTGAGGTTTCATTAGTATTGATCTGTTTTCCTGTTTCCACACATATTTGGGATCTTTACTTTGAAACATATCCTTTGAATATATGTAACTTGTGTAGTTAATATATTTATGTGTGTATATGAGACTTGTGTAGTTCATATATCCTTGAATATATTTAACTTGCATAGTTAATATATTCATGTGTGTATATAAGACTTGTGTAGTCTAAATATACTTATATGTGAGTATAACATAACTTGTGTAGTTCATGTGTACTCACATATTCTTGAATATATTTAACTTGTATAGTTAATATATTCATGTGTGTATATGAGACTTGTGTGCTCATATATCCTTTGAGTATATATAACTTGTGTAGTTATATATATATTCATATGAGTATATACAACTTGTGTAGTGCCTATATACTCATACCTATCTACATTCAATTATTTGTTATTGAAGTGGTTATCATCAATTACCAAAGAGGGAAAGATTGTGGTATCTTGTCCCACCATTAATGAGTTAATGGTATGTTGTGGTAATTAATGATAATCATATTGTGGAACTATCATTTTCCATGAGTTGGATAAGCAGGTTAGGTTCCATGATAATGAAGACTTGGGATGACATCATGTGTTGATGGTCATTAAGTCAAGAGGAGTTCCATCATGTGTTGGTGGAAGTCAAGTGAAGGAAATCATCGTGTGTCGATGATGTTCAAGAAGAAGAGATGATCATGTGTTGATCATCAAGTCAAGTGAAGACCCATCATGTGTTGATGGAGGTCGAGTGAAGTGTGCATCATGTGTTGATGCATATCAAGACTCGGGATGGAGGATGTCATCATGTGTTGATGAGCATCAAGTCAAGATCCCGAAGTGAAGCTTCATCATGTGTTGATGAAGGTCAAGTGAAGAACTCATTATGTGTTGATGAGTATTCGAGTCAATGACCCGGACTTGATGTGAGGATGTGCGTCATCAAGCTTCAAGTGTTCATGCAAGACAAAGGTATGACTAGCTAGGGCTAAGGATATGTTCCTAGTCTTTTACCGGTCTCGGTATTTGGTTGGGAGACCGGATTGCTAGTATAGGTTGCCATACTATTAAGAGGGGTCTTTGACTAGTAGCTTGAGTCAGTCATGTATTGATAGCTCATTGTGTTTGCTCTAGCTCATCTTAACATGTTGCCAATATTTGCGAATGTGTTTTGCAAATAGTTGTGGCTCATGGATAACCCTTGCAGCATGTGACTTAAGTTTGCGAATGTGTTTTGCAAATGGTGTAAGTCCATGTACCTTATTCCTTGTGGTGTGATTCTAAAAGTGTGCAAATGTGTTTTGTAACTTGTTGAGAATCCCACTTGAACTCTTGTTTGCATTGCGCATCAAATTGGCAAATGTGTTTTGCAATTTGAGTTGAAGCAAATGCAATCTGTTGTCTTCTCAGGAAAATTGGTTGAACCGGCGTTGTGTACGCGGTACGACCGCACTACGGTAATACCGGCTCTTGTACAGCGGAACTATCACACCTGTTGAGCATGTATTGCTCTGATTGAGGAACGGTAGTACTGGCGTGTATTGAACGGTACGACCGTAGGTCGGTTGTTCCGATTATTTGTTGGCAGTTCATTATTTCCAGAGGAGATGCATTTGAGCATGTATTGCTTTGTTGTGGATCGGTTGTACCCGACGTGTTATGGGTGGTATGACCGCGATGCGGTTCGACCGGATCTTGGTGTGGTATGACCACACATCGGTTGATCCGATTTCTATGTGGCGGTTCTAATTTTCCAGAACAGATGTTTTTGGGACTTAGCCGCATTTGTTGCTCCTTTGTGGAGTGGTATGACCGCAAGTGTTTGGACGGTTGTACCGGGTAGTGCAGTACGACCGGATCTTGGTTGGCGGTGTGACCGGACGTGGTCCAACGGCTAGTTTTTATAGCCGTTGGAGCTCGGCGTATCTGATCGCCGCTGGTAGCGTCGGTATGACCGCATGTGCTGATTTTTCAGCAAACTTTTCCACAACGGCTAGTTTTTGTGTGGGCTATAAATACCCACCTTGGCCGTGTGTGGGTAAGTTGCTGGTGCCCCTAGACATTCTATTGAGCAAAGAGCAAGCTCTCTACTCTCATTTGTGCATGTGTTGCACTTAGTGAGCTTGAGAGGCAAATCCTAGTGCATGTGTTGCACTAGGTGGTGGATTTAGTATCCATTGAGCTTAGACACTTGATTGGTTCAAGTGAGGGTCGTTGACCTATTACTCTTGGTGTTTGCCGACACCTAGACGGCGTGGAGGTGTCGTGAGTCAGTGATCTTCTCAAAGAAGCTTGTGAGAAGACCCAAGCGGTTTGTGAGTGGCGTGGTGCTCGCCATCTCCGGAGTGGAGGAAAGAGCAACCCTAGTGGAGCGAGGTGTTGGTTCGGTTTGGAACCGGTCCAAGTGGTTGGACTTACCTCGGAGGCGGGTGCTCAATTCGTGGAGCTGGTCCAATTAGTTTGGGCTTGCCTCAATGTGGATTAGGGGAGACCGGCAAGTCTCCGATCACCACGGTAAAACATCAACGTGTCAATTGTGGTTTGCATACTTGTGCCTTACTATTGCATTTACATTCATTGTGTATGAATGCTTGCTTTACTTTGTGCTATTTACATTGCTTGAATTGAATTACTTACAAGTCCTTGCTTGATTGCTATTTATCAATAGACTTGTATTGTTGGTGCACTTAGGTGAACCTAGTTGATTTAGGCTTTAATTGTGCAAAACCGTATTTGTATTAGCTTCCACATTAGAAATCGGTTTTAGCCAAAGAAGTTTTTAAAACGCCTATTCACCCCCTCTAGTCGGCCTCCTCGATCTTACACCTGCTGGCCCACTCATAGGTCTTGGGCAACTATGGCCAGCTCCCCCCCTCTCGAATATGGGTTGGCGGCCCCATTCCTCTCCCAAAATTCTGAATTTTTCTTTCTAATTCTATTTAATTTCAGTACTAATCACTTATTTGTTTTATGCTTAAACGAGATGTTACAGCATGTGATGTTCTTCTATGGTCGATATGTTGGAACCTTTAAGTATCTGTGTGTCCACATCTTGAACCTTTAAGTATTTGTGTGGTTACTATGTGTTATGAATCATGTGCTACCCTAATTTTTGTTTGTGATCTCAATTGTGTGTTGTCATTAACAAGATAGCTCATAGCTCACTGTATTTGATCTAAACAAGATATGGTACATGATATCACCAAACAATTGAACCATTCATTAACACTATTCTCCCATAAAAACAGCTTGCATAACTGAAGCATCAACATTGATAGCTCATAACTCAGTAAGTACATCGTGCACACAAACTACATCATGCTAGAAATTGATCACAAAAGCAACAACACTATCACTCATCAACACTAAGACTTCGCAACCAACACAACACGCATGCCAAGGATATCTAAAAGAGCTGAGGCAAAGGTAAATGCAACCATCTTCAAACACTCTCATTGCTTCTTCACTTCATACTTGACCTCACGTAGTTACTCATACTGCCCCTCTTGGGATTGTACTTCAAAAACATGAGCAATTACCATTCTACCTCTCTTGGGACTGTACTACTCATACTACCGGGTGTAGTATAACTAAATCCTAACTAATATGAACCATTGGATCAAAAAGAATAGATGGCCTGTATTAAATTGAGTGTACCATAAAAGAGCTATTCAAAAGAGGGAGTTAACGACTTTAACTAGTAGGTCTTAGGGGGGAAACACTTCACATTGGAATCGATCACAAATTCACAATGTCGCCATCTTCCACTCCAGGCTAGGGTAGTTTTCGCGTAGCCAGCTACTTTACAGATGGTGATTTAGGCCCCGTTTGAGGGCAACATATCTAGAGCACATGTTCCATTTGGTGGACATGGGCACATAGTCGATTGGGGCCTTCAATCATGAAATCCACGATCGAGATCACCCCACCTCCCACTTCACGCCACTTTGCGAAAAAAAACCCGCGTGAAGGCAAATCCTCATGAATTGGCCCCCACGCTGCTTTGCCCATCCATTCGTTCTTGACCCATGCGCGCTAGGGTTCGGAGGCCCCGTGTCGCCGCCCTGTGCCACCCCAGCCACCGTTCCCTATGCCAAGCCCTCGCCCCCCTGCTCTGCACCACGCCTAACCGCCTGCACCCCAGTCGCCGCCCCATGTGCCGAGTCCCCGCAACCCCCGTGCTATGCGCTGCTCCTCGCCAGATCCGAAGATATGAGGTGTGTATATTCTCAGGTTCCTTCTTTTCTCATTGTCTTTGGTTCATAGACTTTGTAGTAAATTTCAGGAGTAGTTTAGTTTTGAGAAAGCTTGCATGGGGTAAGAAAAATAGGGTAGAAAGCTTGCAGAAGCTTGCACATTTAGTTTTGAGATAGCTATGTTTTTCTTTTCAGTTTGTCTAAATTTTCCTAAAAAGTATTGATTGGAGAGCAATTTTAGTGGCCACTTTAGCATATGGTTACGTCGTGGAATCTAGTTAGGAGGACTTTTATCAATTCTATTCACATGTCAGATTATGCCAGATTTACACCAATAGCTTGAAATTATGATTCTTTTTGTTGCCATGTTTTTTCCTCCTATGTTAGATTTACACCAACTGCACTTCATCCAGTTGATAGTTGATGGAGAAAAAGAAAGCGCCGCAGTCCGAATCATCATCGTCAGGGCTTAGTGGGGAGCTACCACTTGTGCCATGCCCAAAATGTGGGATGAAGATGATTTGGGCTGTGTCTGGGAGCTCGAAGAATCGAGGAAAATAGTACTACAAAGGCCCTAACAACGATGGTGTAAGGAAATTTCCAAAATTACAGAATTGTCAACTTGATTTCTGAAAATTAGTGTTTCGTTTTTGTGCAGAAATATTCTAGTGGTTGAGACACTTTCATGTGGAAAAATCAATATGATATCCATTTGGCTAGGTTGCATTTCATGGAATAGGAGAAAAAAGAAGAATGTCGTGTAAAGTTCAGCAGTGCACAACGAACAGATCCAATGATTTGCCATGTTGACGACCATGTGTTGGCACATTTAGCTAAAATGAACAAGCCCTTGGACCAGATTAACAAGTCAATCCTGGAATCGGCGGCTACAGATAAGAAGTTTAAAATGGTTATTAATAGTTACTTTTTTAATTTTATTTCTAGAAATTTTCATTGTGAAGATTGGTAATTGAATGTGTTTGTGAATTGTAATGTGCCATGTAGCCGTGAACTGTAATGTGTATGACTTCAATTCTAGTTCTGCCCTTGAATTATGTTTGCAGTATATGATTTGCCCTTGAATTATAGTATCAGCTTTGTTTTTGGTCATGTTGTCAGAAGTTTAAAATGGTTCAGTGTACACACTGTGAGTTCCTTTTTCTAGTTCTGCCCTTGTATGCCAGAAGCTCGAATATGTCAGGTTGAATGAGTCATGGTCTAAGAAATGCCATTTCCATGGTTCTGTCTAATGATAATGGTCTAAGAATATGTCAGGGTGAATGAGTCATGCAATCTCTCAGAAAATAGAGCAGCTCTCCACTTTAGCTGATAAAGTTCTGTCTAATGAGAATGGTCTAAGAGAGATTCTGATTGCATTATCCAAAATCTTGTCAAAAAATGGTGAGATTAAACTCATATTATCAAGAGATAGTGTCAATGAGGCAGAGGGCAATAATATGGATTGTGCTGATAAAGTGACCTTTTTGGAAAACAAAGTGCATCATGAGCCAATTAAAGATAGTCTTTCTGGTGTTTGTTCACTTATGCCTCATTCATCTTCTTTTTCTGATTTCGAGGGTTCTAGTAAGCATTTGATGTTACAACTATTGTGCGAATATGCTCACTAGATGTAATACCCTATATAATTAAGATAGAAAGAGAATAATTTAATAGAAAAGGTTAAGAGGAGGAAGTAGGTTGCTAGCCTAGGGCCCAATCTGAGTTCATCATAAACTTGGCAAGAGGAGGCCCGTGTAGCTGGCACATAAAAGGAGAAGGGGGAAGGCAGCCGGCCCTAGCTCCCTTCCCTGTTGCTCCCAAAAACCCTATTCGCCCTACTGACTCCCCAAGCCGCCGCCTCCCCATTCTATTCCTTCTCCAGCGCTGCCTCCAAGATGGCATCGCCTCGGCGCCACCTCCTCCATGGCGCCTTTCCTCTAGCGCCACGGCTTGGGGTCCGCACTTCTCCTCTTGCTCTGCGACGGCGTGGCCGCCTCCACCACACACCACCACGCCTAGGGTCCGCTCTCGCCTCCCCGCCCGTGGCTCGCCGCCACCGCCTGCAGCTCGCCAAGATCGACTTTGCCTCCTGCCGTGGCTCTCCGCTCTCCGCCTGCAGCTTCGCCAAGACGACGCCGCCGCCGCCTCGTGGCTTGGCCGCCGTCTCCGCCGCCAGCTCAAGACGACGCCGCCTCCCGGATTTGGCGCCTCCCGCCGCCGACGCCGTTCTTCTTGCCGGGCGTTGAAGTTGTGCGTCAGGTGGGAGGGGACGACTTACGCCAAGAAATGTACCGAGGAGATCCAACCGATGATTTTTTTTTTGAAGTCGATCCCGACTTCCTTGGATTGATTTCACTTTGATCTGGTCATTTCTATAATCGTGAGCAAACAAACCAAATCTGTATGCCGCCAAGGTCGACACCAAGTAAGAATCTCGTCCTTGTTTGATTAGGAGGAATTCGCATGGAGTTAAAGGAGAAGAACCCCAAGGATAAGCTTTGTTCTGTCGCCAAGGTTCTCGCAATTGCCGCACTTCTCTCGTTGATGGCATAAGTCGGTGGTACTTTCATCAAGATTCCAAAGCCTCTAGCATCCTATGTTGGAGTAGAAGTCCTAGAGCTAGTTGTGGTGAGTGTGGTTGGAGGTGGGTGGTCTTGGCTTATATTTTGTTTGTTATCGCTATGCATGAAGGATGAACCGAGACTAGTGGATATGTTGCCTTTGTGAATTCTATCCGTGAGAAACCGTAAATTTCAGATAATTGCCGACGTTAATTGTGCATTGTAATTGTGAGAACCTCTGTGCTTTTAGGGTATAGCCTCGATTATCATGCCATCTTGAATCGTTATTATGACGGAGTGAATAACAACAAAGGATGTAGTTATGGTTTGTAATGTCCACTCGTAAATACTCTACCTTGATGATATCGTAGTCCATAGTACCTTCTTACTTTAGGTGCTAGAGTGTATATATATATATATATATATATATATATATATATATATATATATATATATATATATATATATATATATATATATAGGTTTATTTTGCTATCGGTGCCTAAGGCGATTGTGATCTATAGGACCCTTTTTCGTGGGCTTAACCAAGATGTCATGAAGCTAGATCTTCGTGAATCTCTTGGTTGATGCCGTGGAGGGCAATATATAGTATATCCTACCTCCCGTATATGCTATGTGGAAATAGAGAGGTATTGAACACTTGGCGAGTTAAATTAGTGAGTTGATCATTTGGATTGATTCCTTTTACTTGTGCTGATTGATGCTTGGTTGTTACGCATGTTTGATGGTGTAGTACGTGGGTTGCTATTTGCTTATGCATGAGGGGAAGGGTGGTGGTGGTGTTTTGGCTGTGGCTAACATTGAGGTGGTGGCGAACCCCAAGGCTAGAGTTTTTCATCGTTGTCTTCCGTCTCACGGTTGAGGCAAGTACAATTGATCTGTCTTGTTTGTGGTTTGTTTCACTTGATTGATAAATACGAAATGGGTAATTTCGGTACTCCTCGTCTCCCTTCATTGTTGTTATACCCTGATTCTTCGATAATGTGTTTATGTTCAACATATGCATTCGTTCTTTCTTTCGTGTTCACCACTGAAATGGGTAGTGAAGTCTCGCCATTCCAACATGGACAAGTACTTGGATGTTTCTTATAATTAGAAAATGTTGAATGCCCGATGTTGATATTGTGCTTCTAAGATCTATGTCATTATTTAATGTTCATGTTCCCTCCATCTGTGTTACCTTCATGATTATAGAGCAAGTCTTTTCAATATTCATATTACATTCCATGCATCCATTATTCATGTTTCATCCACGGGAGTGGATTAAAAGGACCTATCAATTCCAGTATGGGCACGTAAGACCCACCATTCCAATGTGGGCGCTTTGGGAGACCCGATGAAACGCTCTTCATACGGGACTTGATCCCGTGATTTTGTTAACACGGCTTAGGTGAACACCGACGGTGTGTCACCAAAGAATACCGTATATGCATGTGTGTAGTCCCTTCATTTCATCCAAGTCATACATTCCATTCAATCAAATATTCGTTCCGTATTTATTTCACAGTCTTCAATGATGTTATCATGAACATGGATGTTGTATGTGCAATTTATTTACTGTACTTGCTGAGTCTCGGACTCACCCTTGCATTGTTTGTTTATTTTAGGTGATTGCTGACGATGGTCCTATTGGGAGGGAGTAGACACTCACACCCGTCCACTTCACCATACTCCAAATTAATTAATAGAGATTGATTCTATCATTCATTCGATAATTAATGAACTGTAATAAATAAATTTGGCTGTGGTTGATAACTTCTTCCCCATTATGATTTGTTGAGTACTGCGGATGATCTTCGATCAACCTTTTGATTTAAATGCTTGAATCTTGAATATATTCTTATGATGTTCATGTTACTTAGTGATTCCTTTATTGACTTGTTATATATGTTTGCTGGAACCTCTGGTATAGCTAACTATACAGGGGAGGTTCTGCTGAAATTTAGAATTTTTATCTTCCGCTTTAGTTGTGTTAGCTTGTTAGTTTAGTAGCATTCCAGGCTCCTGTCGGACTGGGGTGTTACACTAGAGGAATATGAACAATTGAAATTGGAGAGAAGCAGCAACATCTGCATATGTTACAACTAGATACCAGAATATGTTACAACTTCTGATTTTGAGGGTTCCAGATAGCAGCAGTAGCAGAGAAGCTAGCAGAGTGCTACGAGATAATTTTGCTTCTTGGCCGGCACTGCAAACTCTACGCCCTCTTCCTCCTCCTCCAACAGAACCATTGGGTGTTGTGCTAAACAAGCAACTAGTGGGGGAATTTTTGGAAGATCAAGCAGGACCAACCCAAGGCATGCATTCTAAAAATCAGTAGCTATTCAGTACCTTATATACGATTCTATAGCTATTCACATCAATCAAGAATCAGCAAAAATATACCACTTCAATAGTCAACATGATCACAGATTATGAAACAAACCAGCAGGATTTCTGAAACAAACCAGCAGGATTTCAAACCAGACTTTTCATAACATAGGTTCAATGGTTCATCAATACATTCAATACCACTGGACAACATAGGTTCAATACCACTAGACATCATCGGTTCAATGGGCTTAACTCGACAATTAATTGTGCGGTACATCAAGATAATTCATAAAACAAATTACATACCAAATAGTCTACAAATAACAATAATCGAGTACCTAGAGTAGTCTGCAAATAACAATAATTGAGTACATAGAGTAGTCTGCATGACTCGGACCTCAATGAAAGTGCCCACTTGATTTGCCTGCATATTGAAAACACGCACACATTTCAGATTTTGAGTTAGTATCTAATTGGAGGAACCACTTGTGGTTGTGAAGTGAAAGAAATTAAAATACTTCATTACATTATTATTTTGCTTGTTTCCTTAAAGGGCAGTTGTGGCTGTCATGGGTGCTGATCTCATGACATGTCCTACACATGCGAGCTGCCTTTCCCTTTGACTTCTTCTGCTTGTTCTCCCCAGGCCGATTCCTCTTGCATTTCTCTCTAGAGAGATTGTCAGTTGGAGGCAATATATCGATTGCATCAGGGATGCCAGACCCAAGATATGCTTCAACCTCCTCCATTCTACTTTGCTATTGGGCAGGAATTTCCTGGTTTATCTCATGCATAAACTTTTGAAGTTTCCCTCTCACATTCTGCATGTACGGAAGTGAAGGTCTAGCTCGATGTATCAAATCTTCCAAGTCCTTACGCATCTCTGAAGCCAACTTTTTAACTTCTTCCTCAGTGGGATTTTTGGGTTTTTTTCTCAAGAACATTGCCATTCTCATCAAATACAACCTCCCTTTTGCAATTTGCAGTCCACCTTTTAAAAACATAATGACTTGGAAGCTCATTCAGCAATGCACCACACAATACGAGGATAATGTGATGGCAAGGAATTCCATGAGTGCCAAATAACATGTAGGAGCAGTAGACAATCATGGAGTTAGTGTCACATGTGACTTTTCTTACCTTCTTGCCATCCTCATTCACTGCTGTTACTTTAAGGTCACATACTTGTGCCGTGCTCTCAACAACACAGTTGTCCCTGGCAGCAATAACCTCTTTCTGAAATTTAGCAAACACCTCATGTGTGAACACTTCACTGCCATACAACTCTATTGCCCATGGTGTCTTTAACTAAGGCTTCGTGTGAAATGTGGAATGGTCTTCTCTTAGCTCATTTTCTATTTGTTCATCTACTGTAGTGTCGAACCGGATCCATGGCCGCATCTTCATCAGTTATTATAAGCCTAGGTGCAACACCTCCCATACATCTTAAGAAAGTACAGAACAACTGTTTGAATGCTTCAATCATCTGATCGAGTAGCAATGTAGCCCCAAATAGAACACATCCCCATAGTTATTCACTCCTATGAATAGTGCAAATATAATATCATATTGGTTTGTATTATATGTTGTATCGAATGAGAACAACTCGCCAAAATGAACATAATTCTTCCTACAGGTTACATCCGCCCAAAACACATGCACCAATCTACCCTTGCCGTCAATAACATAGTCAAAATAAAATGAAGTATTATTCTCGTTCTTTCTAGCTAGATTATCAAGAAACATTTGAGCATCTGATGACTTTATACTCTCTCTCAAAGTATGGTGATAATTTTGCAAGTCCCTCCTTGTGCATCCTACATTCTGAAATCCATCCTTATTAACATGAAGATATCTAAATGCCCTAGATGTCCCAATGCTAGCTTGATGGTTATGCACTTCCACAAATGTCTCTAATATGAAATTATTGTCCTTAGTCCGTTTGATACCAAACATGGCCTCACACCCACTCCTACTCAATTTACACTCATATGTCATCTTCATTTTGACCTCTAACGTGTCCTTACCTTTTTCTTCCTTCCAGCCACGTCTGCCATAATAGTACCGCTTCTATTGCAAGACACCATTGGTAGTCGTTTGATGTCCAATACGAACGGAGAAGCAGGCAACATGCGCATATGCTTTGTAAAAGTCGAGGGTTGCATCCTCATTTTAAAAAATCATCCCCACAGCATGCGTCAAGTCATCATTAACTACAGGTATGGACGATGAACCCTACAACAGTAAGGATGATTTAGCCCGAGAAAGACATTAATCATTCAAATTAACAAATTGCACTGTACGCACACTCACACAGAACGGAATGCTGGCCACCTTTTGGGGGGTTTACATAGACAGCTTGTAATGAGAGAGTGCACATCGGCCATTCCAGGACTTGGCAAAGGTTATGGCTACATAGAGCTGCTCACATCTTCCATTGAATCCATGCGGCTGCACATCAAAAATAAAGATAATAAATAATCGACAAGACCCAACTAAACTGTCAAACTGTAAAATGTGTTTGTGACTACACAATTCACATCAATTGTCCAGTGCATAACTACAAATAATCTGGACAATAAATTGTGCAAAGAACATCAATTAAAACCAAAGAAACCTAGTAATGCAGTTTAAAAATGTCTATTTTCATTGTTTCATTTCATATTTGAGGATATCAGTACAGCTTGAACAAGTTTCTCAATGCGGCAACATTGCTAAGAGATCAAGAACTAAAGATTGACAAGTATACAATAAATCAGTAAATTGCTAAGAGATCAAGAACTAAAGATTTCTCAATGCAGCAACATTTATCAAGCAGGGGGGATTACCTCAACTGGATCGAGCAAGGGGAGGGGGCTCGGAGCAGAGCAGGGTGCGCACGCAGGCGGTTCGGCACAGGGGGCGGCGCGGGTGGAGGGGCTTGGCTCAGGGGTGCACGCCAGAGAGGAGGAGCACAGCACAGGGGGTGGCGGCAGCACCAACCCTAGCACCAGATAATGGCTAGGGCCGGGGGGAGGAATGGCGACGCAGAGGGGATGGGTCGAGCTGGAGGAGGAGAGCTCGATCTCAGCTATCGGTTTCGTATTTGAAAGCTCAGATTGTCCATATCCATATGTGCACAATTGAAGCCATGTCCACTAGATATGTTGCCCCGTTTGAGAGGCACGAATTCATGCAAGAAATAAGCTGTTTCTTTATGCGTTTCAAATATGTCTTGGGGGTTTTTGCTTCTTCTCCTTCTCCTTACTTTATTTTGTTTCGTGCTTCACATGTTGCCTGAAATTTGATCACACCTACCAAAACGATGTTAACTTGTTTCTCCCATCACAACAAGGATCTAATCAAGACGATCGATCGATCGAGACACTGACGACTCACGCACAAAAACGTTGCAGCTAGGCCAACAATATGCAGCCTATCCTCTTCTTAATTCAATTTGAAGCATGCCACGCGTCGCATCCAACATCGCTTACTAGTTCCACGGAACAGCGACGGCCGGGCGACGGCGGGCCTTCGCCTGCCACGGTCTCTTTTACTTGTTGCTGCCTTCCCTGAACAGCCAGAACAAGGACTCGCTAGCAACCATCGATTTTGAGCGTTCATGGCAGAACAACAGCATGATTAGCTGGTTGCTGCAGCTGATTAATCGATCAATCGAGACTTAGCTGGTTGGTTTTGGGTGCAAATTTATTTGCAGCGGTCTCTTTTTCATTTTCAAGACAAGAGAACACCTGGACAGAGTGTGGGCCAAGTCTGCCCCGTGCAATCACCTCGATCTACACGAAGGGGAGCGTACAAGTCCCTTCTACTACCTGAATTTTTTTTGCCGCATTAGCGTCTTTTTACGTCGTATTTACAAGAATGACCACGACAATTTTTTTTTTGTTTGCAAAAGTAGCTCCCTGCCGCATAGCCACCGTACGACAGGCCCTCCCTACCCGCCATGCGTCTCCTGCCGCACGGCCGCTATGCGATGGCGGCCTGCCACACACCCACCATGCGGTGGCGGCCTGCCGCGTGGCCACCCTGCGGTGGCCGTCCGCCACGTGTCCCTCCTCCGCGGGGGTTCGATTAGGATTTTGGTAATTAGGGTTTTGGTTGTGTTCGTAGGATTTTTTAAATATAACAAATGAGTTCAAAAAATTATGAAATTTTATCTTAATGCTCCTAACATGGTATACTTTCCTGTGTAATTTTTTAAAATTTTTACTCGTTCTGATTTTTTATCGTAATTTCATTAAAGTGTATTGTTTGTAGTGTTTCAGCTGCCAAAAAAGAAATTCCAAAAACACAGGTCCTTTCGCACCGCCCGTCCTCCCTCCTCCGCACATCTATCGACTCCTTGCGGCTGTCCCCCTTACCCGCAGTGCCGTTCATAGACAACGCATCTAGAATTCCCAGCGCTAATGAAGCGGTTCCACCTTCGCTCGGCTATAAATACCGAACTCTCGTAGTCGCTCATTGCTCATCTCAATTGTGTTTCGCTTCTCATTCTAGCGCTCTTCGCTGAGAGTTTAGAGAACGTGACATAATTAATTTTTTTGGAGAGTAATGATTTGATTGCTTCTCGTCGCTTGGGTTTTTTTGATTGCTCCCGAAGGGCAGGTAATTATTTGTCGAATGCCTTTGTCGTTATTACTGTAGTTGTAGTTAATTAGTCTTAATTTAGTAGTGGTAATTAATTAGTCGTAATTAGTGCAGTGGTTAGCAGTATGACATATTAAATTAGTGGAAATGAACTACTCGTAATATATTTAGTGGTAATTATTTAGTCGTGATTAGTTAGTGTAGTTTTAATTAATCAGTGCAATTAGTTAGTTCAGTGCTAATTTATTAGTCGTATTTAGTTAGTTTAGTGCCAATTATTAGTCGTAATTAGTTAGTTTAGTCGTAATTAGTCAGTTTAGTGGTAAATAATTAGTCATACTTAGTTCAGTGGTTATCAGTATGGCATATTACATTAGTGGAAATGAAGTACTCAAAATTTAATTAGTGGTAATTAATCAGTCATAATTAGTTAGTTTAGTGCTAATTAATCAGTCATAATTAGTTAGTTCAGTGCTAATTTATTAGTCATAATTAGTTAAGTAATTAAGTGGCAATGAACATGCGATTCATAATTAATTTTCGGAGGAGTAATCATAGTGCTGGTAATTAATCAAGTATCCATATTTAATTACACATATGTGTTAGGACCGGATTTCTGAATCCGAACCCTCTGTATATTTCTGCACTAGTCCTAGATCAGTAGCTAGTGCACATAGTAGAAACATTGTTGATTACCAGTTCGAATCACGAATAACATTAACAAATAACTGAGTACCGACCTTATGGCCACTTATTAGAGAAGAGATCCAAAGACCTTAAGTCTTACAGCAGCAAAAACAACAAAAGAGTAAACTCCGAGTGGTGACCCATCAAATTTCCCACCAGCATTCGACTAGGGAGCGTGGCCTAGTACTCTGGGAAGCCTTCGTCGAAGCCACAAGCGAAATAGTCGTAGTCGTTGTCAGCATCTTAATAGACTTCTGAGATTTGTTGAGTGTAGCATGTGAGTATATAAAGTACTCTGCGAGTCTTGAAAAATTATGCATATGCATAGCTTTAACAATTGGACATATAGGGTTCTTTTGCACAAAGCAATATTTTAAGTTTGAACATCTTTGATAAAGCACATTTGACAAATGAAGATTAAATAACTAAAGTAATTAACACTAGTAAAGAGGCTCTATCCTCCATGATGTCATGAATTGAGCTCTAGCTACTCAACTGATTCTAACTTTCAGAACAACAATCCAAGAGTTCCAACTACTCCTGGATTCCCAAAATATTTATTTTAAAACCAAAACTGAAATCTACCATGTGTATACGCACCTTGCCCACCCTTGACCGTGGACACGGCTATTCGAATAGTTTTTAGTACTTTACAGAGGTTGTACAACTTGACTCACACGAGATAATCAGCTTATACTGTCCGCTTCACACACTTCCGAAGGTGTGCGACTAAGCGATTATCACATAGGTTTTACATTACTTTATCCTAACATCAGCCTGCCCGATGAGCTTAACCCCAAGTCATAGACGTCATTTACCATCAACCTGGAGCTCACCATTGTGGGGGATAACCTTTTCAGACTTGGATGTCAATTACCAGCACCCGACGCAAGCTCTGACAGACATGGATGTCTTTTACCATCGTCTGCACTACTTAAGTAACACCTACCATCTACAGCTTGCAGGCTAAATATTCGGACTTAGTAAATTACTCAGCCAGATCCTTCCTATTTAGGACGTGTGGTTGCACGGTAATGCTTGATTTGAATAAACACAAGAGTCAGTCCTTAATCGACTAGGGTGAGACAAACAAGACTCATGCTACTCACCCTAGTCTAAAATATTTTCCACCATTTTTATTTTATTTCTAAATATTGACATTACCTAATGTCGAATATTTTTCAAATTTTAAAGCATACAAGTATTAAAGGTTTTTCTCCCCCAAAGGTTAAACAGGACCGAAACACACGTCTAAGCAATTCTACCGTATCAGACTATTCTACAAAATTGTATTCAATAATGCGGAATTTGTACGCTAGGGTTACAAAGGTACAAGATAACAAATATCAAGGATGACATTAACAAACTTTAGGTTTTTAACTAACAACCTACAGCTTAAACTTATCATTTAAATAAATTAGCAATGCATAACTTTAAAACTGCCAACATTATTTAATAAATATGGGTTCAAAGTGTTCAAAGGAGACTCGCCTTTGGTGACATTGGAGGTAAGCACTTCCTATTGATCCAAATTCATGTCGGCGACGTCGGACTCTACACGCGTGAATCAGACCAAATAAATAACAGAAAGCAAATAAAAACTAAAAATTATAAAATAATTACTAGAAGTGGAGAATGAATTTACAGGAATTTAGGAACGAGAATCAATGAATTTGGAGTTCGTACGAAGGATAACAGACATCTGGAAGTTTGGTAACACAAGAAATGATAACACACAACTACTGTACTGGAATTTGTTGTTTCTGGACATGCTAATTTCCGTTTAACTGAAGAAAAAACATTGGATTACATGTGTATAGAGGTAGAGAAGGAATGGTATACACACTAACATGTGGTACCATTAGATGGTGAAATAACAGAGAAAGAAATAGATAGAAAATCCTAAAACTACTGTTATGAAATTTCTGGTTTCGGTTGCTAGCAGAGCATAGCTAATGCACTGAGGGCATGACATCCTGGGCCTACTTGCAAGAGGTGCATCAGTAAGTCAACTAGGAAAGTCAATGAAGAGACAATGGCTGGTGGGACCAAGGAGTCATAGGCTCAAGGATCAACTATCAGAAGCCTTCACAAAACGAAAGAAACATAGGACGTCCAGGGGAGCTCCATCCATGGTAGCAGCGTCGGTGAAGGTGGTGGGCGGTTGGCTGGCAAAGCACGAAAATGGGACCCCATGGGGTCCCTCTACCCCTAGGTGGCGGCGGTTCAGCCAGGGAAGCCCAGCAACCGCGGCGGTGGTAGGGATGCACATGGCGGCGGCGGTGCGGTGAAGATGGCATGCGCACTGGCACGGGGGTGGTGTGGCATAGCTCGAGGAGGCCGGAGATGGTCTGAGAGCGGCAATGGTGGTGACGTTGCATGAGAAATTGAACAAACGGAGGTATGCAATAGGTAGAGTAGATGATGGTGATCGTGCAGTAGCGAAGAATTGGATTTTGGCTCACCGAATACAACAAATTGACGACAAAAGACGATGAAGAACGATTTGGGGGAAAACTCGATTCCCATTAAATGGCTGCACGAAAATCAAATTAACTTCGCATAAGGGTTCAAGATACTCGGGAACATGATAAGACGCGAATAGAAATTCAAAAATCTCACCGGAGCGATGAATGTGCGATTTGGGTGAAGCAACTATCGTTTCGGGAAAATAGAAATGTGATGTTGTTGGTGCTCCGGATGTTCTAAAACTTTGAGGGGATGCAAAGGGGGTCGATGAGGTGATGGCATGCCAATTTATAGCCCTTCTTGTGATTCGAAACATCAGGAACATGAGTGATTAATGATGGCAATTTCGGGCTCGATTTGGAAACGGATGAAACGATAGTGCATTAATGGATAGCTACAGGAATGAGGGCATTGACATACCAGGGTAATTGGCGCGGTGATGACGGGGTTGTGAAGCTTCAAACGGTTTTGAATTTGGTGATTCGAGTGAGGAGAACAGGGAAGAAACGTAACTACTGTTGTCTATGCTGTTGTCGGACTGAAAACTGGAAACGCACGCATGTAGAGAGGTTGAAGAAAGGTAGGAGAGAGAGAAAAAAGAAAAAGAAAGAAAAGAAAATCCAAAAATAAAATAAATTCAAAAAAAATCAAGAGAATTCCACAAAAACCTTGGAACCGAATAAATTAATTTTGATTCTAATTGATGTTTATTTTAGTCATTTAAAATATTTTTATTTTCTAAAACTTCAAATTAAGCTTTAAATTAATTCAATAAAATACAAATGATCCATTTTATGTTTAAAGCTTCAAAAAGGCTCTTTGAATTAGCAGGAACTCCAATTTATAATCCAAATCTTTGAATTAATTATTTTAAAATAAATTTTTGAAAAAGACAAAATTCGGGATGTTACAATATGTAATCGATCACTTGCATGCAATCAGCCGTCATTGTTTGTTACTTTAGGTAATTTCAAACATGCAAGACTTGTTTGTGTTTTATGACGATGGTCTCGTACGGGCCATACCCGATGGGTTGAACCTATCGAGATGCCAGTACAAGGTTGTCCAGGTGGAGAGGCTCGACGCGATGAATATTCACGAGCTTTGAAGCTTCATTCGGAGGAAGTTCGTCATAGAGGCAATGATGAAGAAACTTGTGATCTAGGGGATTACCTACACGAATGACGTGTTGGAGCTCGTCAAGGTGCATGGAAGCGTAGCATGGAGCCAGTACATGCAGATTGCCTCCCAGCCTGAGACGACTATTTACAGGAAGCTGATGGTGTACGTGAATTTCGTACACGGGGCGCAGGGATACCTTGATGATGTTAGGGCCTCTACAAGCGAGCAATTGCAGGCTGAGCCTGAAGACGTTAGCATGAAATGTGCTGTCTCGGAAAGAAGACTCGTGCATAATTTTGTGCGAAATGAGGGAGCGGAATTGTGGTGGTCGGCTCTTATTGACTACCACGAGTATCTACCTGACCAGCCTCTTGGGTCGATGTCTAACGAGGACACCGACCCAAGCTCGGACGGTAGCGACGAGGACGCAGACTAGGCTGGTGGTCCAACCGGGGGAATTGTGTCATCGAAGGTGCCTTACGTGGCATCGAGACTTGATGATATCGCGGTGCGTTCGCTCATACTGCTGCAAGAAGAAGGCTCTCGGTGGGGGTTTGATGCCGACACCCTCTTAGTTGGGTAGCGCTTCCCTAGCAAGGTGGCCATGCAACAGGCTATAGCACGGTACACCCTGTCCATCAGCCTTGTGTACCGAGTACACAGGTCCAGCCCAGGACATTATGAAGTGAAGTGCGTAGTGGAAGACTACCCTAGCAAGGTCAACGCTCACCGAGCAAAGATCTTTGGCTCAGTCTTCGTGGTCAAGGCGGTGACCGACCACACTTGCGATCTTAGCGAGCCACTACGGAAACATCAGAACATGACTTTCGCGTATGTCGCAAGCCTCATCAGTCACCTAGTTGCGATAGACGTATCTGTCTCCCCCAAGATGCTGATGTCAGAAGTCACCAATCTAGTTGGTTATCTAGTCAGCTACAGCAAGGTCCGACGAGCCAAGCAGAAGGTCATCGAGTCCATGTACGAGACATACGAAGAGACGTACAACCTTGTACCGAGATTGCTTGACCTGATTGCCGAATCAAACCCCAGCACGTACGTAAACAAGCTTGACCATGAAGATGCTGAGAGATGGCCCAACTGCTTCATACTGGACCGGGTGTTCTGGGCTTTCGCTCAGGCCATTGGGGGCTTCAAGTTCTATCGTCCCGTGCTAACGATGGATGGCACTTTCCTCACGGGGAAGTACAACGGGCACCATCCTCACCACGGTGGTGACCGACGTGAACGACCAGCTTCTCCCGGTGGCATTTGCCATTGTGGAGAGCGAGAACACATCCAGCTGGCTGTGCTTCCTGGCGAACATGAAGAGGGCGGTGGTGGGAGACCGGTGCATTGTATGCCTAATCACAAACTGCAATGCTGGGTTGTTGGCGGCCATCAACACCATGCAGCATGTGACGGATCCCCTTCACCAGTGGAATGACATGCAATCAGGGTGGTGCATGAGGCATCTTGTATCTAACTTGTTCACGTGGTTCCACAGTCAAGAAGTTATGAAGACATTCAAGCCATTTTATCTGCAGAACTAGAGGCGGAAGTTTGAGTTCATCTAGAGAGACCTCGAACACCGGACTACAAGGCATACAAGGGAGTCCACTCCAGAGGTACTAGAGGGAGAGCAACCCATCAGTGCCATAAGTTTCTCGGAGTGGATTCATGGTCACGCTCCTGAATTAGAGAAATGGTCCTTTCTCTATGACACAGACGGTGTGAGGTACGAGATTATGACGACCAACATGTCTGAGGTCTACAACAGCGTCCTTAAAGGTGTGTGGTGCCTTCCTATCACCGCGATTGTCGAGAAGATATGGACTCGCACTGTTGGTTATTTCGTCAATAGGGCCACTGCAGCCAACCGACAAATGGAGGAAGGCAAGCAGTGGTTCGAGAACATACAGAGGCACATGGACCAGAAGATGGAGAAGGCCTGAATGCACGACATCCAAGTGATCGATGGCCTTAGGAGGAAGTACGAGATCAAGCTTCGGCAGAAATACATCAACAGTCATGCCCGGGGGGAAAGGAAATAGGCATGCACCCTGGGTGATGTGGCGACATGCACCTGCAACAAGCTGAACCTCCTGCACAAGCCATACTCATATGTGTATAAGGCATGTGCGCAAATCAGGCAGGTGTGTACGCCGTACATCTCCGAGTACTACAACATGCAACACCTTTTCGGTACACGGAGTGCAAATTTTCATTCGTACAGCTTGGAAATGAACTACAAGGATATTTGATCAGATAGAGTATAATGGGGCTCGAACACAGCCTTGAAGACAATAGGGAAGGGGTAACGGTAGACGCGGTGCTTGTGGAATGACATGGATGACAACCAACATACCAGTATTAGCTCCACAATCAAGTGTAGGATATGCAAGACCCCTGGGTACTCAATGAAGGATTGTCCCAACAGACCAAGTTCGTCTGGTCGTCATTCAGTGTCGTAATTTAATGTATTATCTGCCTTGTTTTGTTATGCACAATGAAACTATGATAGCCAGATATGGACTCATCGGCAAACTTCTACGTGAGGATATTGCAAAAGCGCAAGTGGCTTATGCAGAAGGCCAAACATCTGCAATACCCAAATTATTTAATGAAATATGCTCCGGTACCACCACGGTTTCCGATTTGGCAGTGTGTGTCTGGCGAGCCGGCGGAGATCATTCAGTCCACACACCCAGACACCTCTGCCCGGGCGTACTACACGTGCAGGCACTACCTCGTAAGTGTTTCTTTTGCACACATTGATTTTGCACTCCCAACATTGATTTCCATAAATTGTTAACTTCATCCTTGTGTAATGGAAGCCCGAGATGTGCTGCCACTTCTTCCAGTGGATCGACGACCCGGAGATGTACGACAGGGCGTTCATCCAGCAGAAGTACATGCTGAACTACTCGATGCAGGCCGAGACCTTCGAGCGGTGAAAACCTTATATACCGAACCCTGTTAAGGAGGCACCGCAGGAGCCCAGGACTCACCCGAAGGACAAGGGGAAGGCTCCTACTACTGAGACCGGTGATTATCGTAGCTTCTCCCGTCGCTCGGGAACACTCCATATCGAAGAGGTGAGTTACATACAATTTGTGTCATGATTTTGTATTTACCCTTTCGTTCTTCTAACAACAAGTAATTGTCCAGCCTGTATCGCAAAATATGGGGGCCTTCGACACACGACACCGACGTGGGGAGTCCCGAGAAAAGGGAAGGGGGAGGCTCCTGCGACTCAGCCCAGCCGCCATAATGTATCCGGTCGCCCGAGCACACTGCATATCGATGACGTGAGTTATGTACAATTTACATCCTTGTTACACTTTTTTATTGTACGGTGCACTTACATCATGGAATCACATGACATGGACGACTTCGACATACGACACCGACATGGGGAGTCCCATGACAAGGGGAAGGGGAAGGCTCCTTGGAATGAGACCGGCCGACGTCGTAGCGTATCTGGTTGTCTGGGCACACTCCATGTCGAAGACGTGAGTTATATACAATTTACATCCTTGTTACGTTTGCTACTGTACGATCCACTTACATCATGGAATCGTAGGACATGGACGACTTCGACACTCATCGCCACTGTGGGTAGCCCCGAGACAAGGGGCACTGGCTATGGTGCCGTGGAAACTAGTTGCACACATCATTGCATAGATGATAGATCCAATTACCCTCATGAATAATATTGTTAAATAGGACACTCTTTGTTAATTTATCAGTTTAATATGGATGATATTCTTTAATACTATATTGTAACACATGCTAGATAAGATTGTATACGAACCAACTAAGGGAAATATGTGGCACACAGATCATATAACGATGTATCATAGCATTCGAAACGCACACGAGTCGGAGGCTATGGTACATCGTTATATGATCTGCATGCCACGCATTTCCCTCAGTTGGTTCATATACAATCTTATCTAGCCTGTGGTATAATACAATATTAAAGAATATCATTCACATTAAACTGATAAATTAACAAAGAGTGTCTATTTGATCGGGTTACATGTGATAATACCCCCTCCTCCTTCATCCCGATTGCAATAAACCCGCGCGTGTTTCATGTAACACTTGCAACGCTTGAAATGTCGACAATTTTCTGTATGAAAACGTATATTGCAACTTTATTGGAAACCCTAATTGTGTTATGAGTACTTCGTGTGCGAAACCCTAATTTCTTAAACCTAAATTCCAAATTTTCGAGACCTAAATCCTTAATGTTCGAGACAATTTCATAACACATATAAAATTATGCAAACATTACACAATCAAGTCCACTGTGTAAGGAGCCTTTAAAAAATCATAATTTTTTGAGCTCATTTTCTATATTTACAAATTCCTACAAACAGTACACTTTAATAAAATTGTGAGAAAAAAATCAGAACAAGTAAAATTATGAAAAAACTACACAAGAAAGTACACCATATTAGAAGCATTCACATAAAATTTCATATTTTTTTGAACTAATTTGATATATTTTAAAAATCCTACGAACACAGCCGAAACCCCAATCGAACCCTAATCACGGAGGGGGGACACGTGGTGGGCGGCCACCGTAAGGTGGCCGTGCGGCAGGTCACCACTGCACGGCGGCTGTGCAGTAGGAGATGTGTGGCGGGCGGAGAGGGCCTGTCGCACGATGACGGGTAGGGAGCTATTTTTGTAAAAAAAAAAATTCGCCACGGTCATTCCGGTAAATATAATGCAAAAAGGCACTAATACGGCCAAAAATTCCTACTACTCAGACTAATATACCCTGTTCATTCTATCGCATTCTTAGTTGCTATGTGTTGCGACGTTGACATGTACAGCCAAATCAAAACTTACATGTATATTGTTAAAAAAAAAGGAATAAATCTGTGCACCATACCATCTGACCTATTTAAGGATGCAGATATGTTCATTTGTGCAAAAAAAAAAACAAGAAGAATTAAGATAGGTCAGAATACACTATGCCCAACCCTTCCGCTGATGAACAGTGGATTAGAGAAGAAGCTCGTGCCAGTAATTGTCCTAGGAAGTAGTAACTTGCAAGCTAAGTAGTAAAGCTAGCTAACCTAATCCACGACAATTTTGACTAATCACTAGAGCCGGTCAAATTAAATCCATTCTTTCTTTGTCCTATATATTGTCCCTCCCCTTGGTAAGGTGTTAACCTTCAAACTGTATGCTCGTAGAAGGGTACAAGGCTACAAGTACGTACTGACAAATTAAGCTAGCAGCTAGCTAACGTTAGCTTAATTGGCATAGCGTGATTAATTTTGAATGAATGAATTGTCTCATTGTCTCAAATTGCTCCAGGAAATGACATTGCACCAGCTTAAACCTGCATGCTTCGCTTTTAGCACTGGACTGATTCGTAAAAGCTAGTCATATATTTGGACTAATTGAATTCTTGATAGTTTTGGTGAGGCGACACTCACAAAAAGGTCGTCATTGGAACCATAAAATACGTGCCTTGGTAAGGACTACTTTGGCCACTATTCATCTAGTTAGTTGGATATTCAATATTTGGACTAATTGAATTCTTGGTAGTTTTGGTGAGGCGATACTCACAAAAAGGTCGTCATTGGAACCATAAAATACGTGCCTTGGTAAGGACTACTTTGGCCACTATTCATCTAGTTAGTTGGATGTTCAAATTAATAGTATGAATTGTCGACAGCCAAACTTAGCTTCCAAGAAGTAGAAGATGATGGAACATATATAGCTTGTGGAGAAGCGCCAAAATGCTTCACGTACCAACAATCTTGTACTAAATGTGTACAATATCAATGGTAACATCCTATAACATATCTTGAAAACCGGTTGGACGTTCTTGCAGTACTGTCCATTTCTACTTACTTCTCTATCACTTGTGGGCCTCCCTTTTTCGTGCTATTGAACCAATGATCTACGCCAACTCCACCAGATGCTCTGTACAACAAAATGAATCCTCTGCATTGTAGGTCTCAATACGAAGGATCTATCATGCTACGTATTAAGAGACGATCTTTATCGTCCGATCAAAAAGCAAAAGTCCAGTTCAATAGCAAAATTTTGCTGTTGCTACAGTACCCCAGATGAGTACTGTTCATGCCCTCGCAAAAAAATGATCGCCCGTTGCTCCTCTGCATTACAGCAGAGGTCTAGATCCGACAAAAAAATGAATCCTCTACATTGAAGTTCTAAAGGCAACTGAACACATGATAAGAGGGGAACAGTCAAGTCGCAACCCCCAATTAATTCTATATAATCCTTGCTCCGCACCCACTACCCTCGATCTACGCTGCTCGATAAGATAATCGTACGCGTTTCGTGAAGAAACGCGTGGTTTCATTGCTCTGAGTTGCATGTATCTCGGAGGAAATGACCTCGTACCGACCGCAATAACTTGCCGCCTATCATCGTCTCTCACAAGTCAGAAGCCATGACTCGTTCGTCCAAAGTCATCCGGCCATGGACAGGTCGCTAGAAGCCATTCGATTCAACTTACTCTTTCCACGGTTTTGGTAAAGGCAGCATGCATCTTCTGCAAACATGGAGCCAAAGCATATACTAGTATAAAGCAATCAGAGGTGATGTCTAGCACTGTTGCAGAAGACCGGCCTGCTTTTGTAGAAAGGGCCTTAAAGAACAAAAGAACAAAGGTGAAGTAACTTTGCACTGGTACTTAGAATTCATGTATGCTGAAAGGATAAGTAGTTACAGGTTCAATTCAGCACCGCCTTTTCGATCTTTCGTTGAAGGATTCCCAATTTCTTTCCTTCGTGGAGAAACAACGGGTGTACTAGTGTAAGCCCCATTGGATCATTACGTACGTACACGTTTCGAATTAATCCTTTTTCTTTTTTTTTCTTTTTTCCTTTTGATCTTTGAGTATCATTTGTCTAGGCAGGTGAGATGGCACAATCATGAAGAAAATTGATTACGCGGATTAATGTAAGAGGAGTGTCCTTTTCGTGCGCTCCCACGAGAACAAACTACTCCGTCCGTCACACAAAAATTTCTCCTTTTTGAATTTTTAAATTGATTTTTTTCTTATCCGAGTTTTTTACAAATCATTTTTTTCTCAACTAATCTTTTTCATAATTTTTTCTTGCGTATCCCGTTTTTTTGCTGAAAAAAAATCTCAAAATGAATCTCTTTTTCAAATCGGTTTTTCTCAGCTGATTTTTTAAATAATTTTTCTTTCATATTTAGTTTTTTTTGCAAAAGATCTCAAAATGAAAGAAAAAAGAAATTGGGCGTCCGTGCACAATTCACGACGCCCTTAGAATAGATGCTCTCTGGAATTGCACAAATGGATCTACTAGTAATAACACATGTATCAATATACATGCGGTTTATGTATCCATAATGGCAGAGATATAAACACTCCTTTTAGCCATAACATAAAAAATGGTTATAGACGCAGGACAAGCTTCACGCCGCGAGGCCGCCAACACAGCATAGTACTCTCTTAGTTCTTTTTTACCCGATGTTTTTTACTTTTTACGATCTTTAAGATACAACTTTAGTCGTTACTTTTTATACATTTACATTAGGATATACTAATAAAATTATAGTATTACGAAAGTATATTTAATAATAAATCTAATAATATAATTTTCATGTAACTAATCTAGATAGTTTTAAAAATATAAATATTGGTGGTCAAACTTTACAATTTTGATGACGTCAATTTTAGGACGTTAAGTAAAAAAGAACGGAAGGAGTAACACCTAGTGCATCATATGAGTAAAGTCCATTACCGGTCCTTAAACTTTTTATGCTGTGTCATCCCGGTCCATAGACTTTCAAAGTGTGCCATTACTGTGCCTAAACACTGTTTGGGTCTCAAATTAGCCCGTTACGGGTCCGACTGGCTGATTAGGAGGCGTCTGACGTACGCGGCTGACGTAGGCGTTAGCCGAATCGTCGTCGCCGTTATGCAAATAGGTCCCCATCTCCCTCCGTCGTTTCAGTTCTCCTCCTTCCCCTTCTCGTCTTCCTCGCGACGGTCGCCGCTCTCGCGGTGGCAGCGATCGCTCGATCGGAGCTTGGGCTGCGAACGCGAAGGGTGCACGACTCAAAGGCGGAGGCGACAAGCTGGGTGGGTGGCGGTTCACCATGGCGGCGCGATTGCGGCGCAAAAAGGGCAACTCATGCCGGTTTGTCTCAAAGAATGTAGGTGACAGTGGGGATCGAGTTCCCACGTAGAGGTTCACCATGGGGATTTTTGTTGGTTATGGTAATCTCGAAGCTATGTGGATGGAAAGGTCGACTTTTTGATGATTTAGAGGCGGATACTTGGTCCCGTCTCTGGTTTGATGACTTTGTGGAGCAATTAGGCTACCAAAAGGATGACAAAGTTGAAGTTTTCTTGGTTGTTACAGGAAGACCTTAGCAGATGGCCTTAGAATCCTCCTAGAAGACAAAGACACTAATGCCATGGTCATTGCAGAGCAAGATCAAGAACTTTGTAGTGTATTTCGATCATGATGACATTGCTGATGGGGTTAATTGGGACGACATTGTAGCTAATCCAGTGGCTGAACTTCCTAAAGTACTGAGCCCACATAAAGTGCAATATATGCCTAAGAAGGTTGGTGAAAAGCTCCCAGTTTTCTATACTGATTTGGAGAACAGGAAAGTGCAGCAATTCAAAACCACTGAAGGTGAATCAAGTGGTCCTAGAGATAGCACTAGTGAACAATCTGATGGTTTTCTTGACAGTGACTATGAAATGGAGGATGGGGATGAAGACATTTTGGAGACATTTGTTGATGCTGATGAGGATGAAGCACATGTGAGAGAGGTCACTGTGAAAGAGAGTAGGAAAGCTAAAGGCAGCAGGTTGAAGCTTTCTGATGTGATCAGGCACGATGTAATGTCAGAAGAGGAAGACACTGATGAGGAGGGCCTTGAGCTTCGGACTACGATCTTTGAGGAGAAGGTGGTCACAGGTTCAAGTCATTCAGAGATGAGGACATGACAAATCCTGCATTTTCAGTTGGACTTGTGTTCCCTTCGGTTGAGAAGCTTAGAGAAGCCATCAATGAGTATAGTGTCAGGAACAGAGTTGAGATAAAGATGCCAAGAAATGACAAGATTAGAGTCGAGCTCATTGTTTGAAGGATGTCCATGGAACCTTTACGCTTCATTTGACAAACAGGATGAAGTCTTTTGTAGTCAAAACCTACTATGGAGGTCACACTTGCGTAAAGAGTGGAAAGTCGAAGTGTCTCGCTAGATGGATTCTTTGGTAAGTACTTGGAATCCTTTAGAGCCAATGACAAAATGAGCATCACCAACCTAAGCAGAACAATACAGAAAGATTGGAACCTAACTCCTTCTAGAAGTAAGGTGGCCAGAGCAAGAAGGATCATTATGAGGCAGATTCATGGAGATGAGGAGCTCCAGTTCAGTTCTCTATGGGATTATGGTCAAGAGTTGAGGAGGAGCAACCCCGGGTCATCATTTTTCCTGAACTTGGTTGATAGTAGGTTCAGCACATGCTATATGAGTATTGATGCATGCAAAAGGGGATTTATTTCAGCTTGCTCAGGCCCATAATTTGCTTGGATGGCTGCTTCATCAAGACCAAATATGGGGGCCAACTCCTTACTGCAGTGGGCATGGATCCCAATGACTGCATTTTTCCTATAGCAATGGCTGTGGTTGAAGTTGAGTCACTTGCCACATGGAAGTGGTTCTTGGAGACTCTCAAGTCTGATCTAAACATTGAGAACACCTACCCCTGGACTATAATGACAGACAAGCAAAAAGTAAGTCTGATCTAAACTTATCTTCTATTGTAACATGCTGCCAACTCCTTGCTGTCATGTGTACTTTGTGTGGCTCATAATCTTTGTGCATTCATTCTTTGGTCAGGGCTTAATACCAGCTGTGAAGCAGGTGTTTCCAGAGTCTGAACACAGGTTCTGTGTAAGACACCTGTACTCAAATTTCCAAGAGAAGTTCAAAGGTGAAGTGTTGAAGAACCAAGCTGTGGACATGTGCTAGGTCTTCTTCAGAGGATGCATGGAAGAGGAATATGGAGAAGATGAAGGCATTGGATCTTTGGTGCTTATGAATGGTCACAAAGATGGCACTCAACACCTATGTAAGAGCCTACTTCTCTACTTTTCCCAAATGTGACATCTTATTGAATAACAACTGTGAGGTGTTCAATAAGTACATATTGGAAGCTAGAGAGTTACCAATTTCTGTCTATGTTTGAGAAGATCAAGTGCCGATTGATGACAAGGCATTACAACAAGAGAAAGGAACTGGAAAATGAGATGACAAGCTCTTTTTGCCCAAAAATCGTAAAGAAGTTGGCGAAATGCTTTGAGTTTGCTAATGTATGCTATACCTTTGCCATTTGGGGTTGGAGTGTTTGGTGTTAGTCAAAGATTATCAACACATTGTAGACTGACACCAAAACATGTGATTTGCGAGGAGGTGGTAATCGACCGGCATTCCTTCTTTGTCATGCGCTTAGTTGTCTAAGACATGAGAGGATAGCACTGAATCTGTTACGCTTAAGCCGCTACTCTTTGGATGCTTATAAAAGTGCATATGCCTCTGACATTTGGCCTTGCGAGATAAGTCGAGTGGGAGAAAATGGATGCACCATGTGTCCCGCCACAGTTTATGAGAAAAGGGTAGGTAGACCTCCTAAGGCTAGGAAGAAGCGACCACATGAGGTAGGAGGCAAAATGGCCCAAGGTTGTCTAGGCATGGTGTCACAATGCATTGCGACCATTGCTCGGAAGGTGGACATAATAGTTTGGATGACCTCAAAAGAATGGGCTTGGTCTTGAAGAAGCAAAAGCTTTAGTTGCCACAACACAAGCCACACTTCAGAGAGAGGCAGAAGAGCAGGCAATGAGAGCAGCTGCTGATCAAGTCCCTGCTGATCAAGTCTCTGCTGAAAATGAGACACTGACCACTAAACATCTCAACCACTCAACCACCATCAATTGTAGACATGACACAAGCTAGCACCACAATTCTTTCTCAAATGCTTGGAGAGGTCGATTTCTAACTCATATATTCATTGCTCTCTTATTCCTGACATGAATCGTTCACTGATATTTTCTAACACAGGAAACTCAAGAGAGCTCACTGTCACAACCCCAAGGGCCTCTACCAGAACCAAGCTTCATCCTGTCTAACCAGCCAGTGCAAAGGATAATTCCACTGAATACAAGCACAGTTGCAGGCAGGGCTGCATTAGCCAAGAAGAGGAAAGCATCCACAAGTCAGAAGACATCTTCCAAGAAGACAAAGGCATCTACCTCCAGATCTTCCAAAAGAGCATCCCAAGTGGAAGAGCAAGAACATGCTGATATTGTGTAGTCAGTGAAGTGCTAGAGTGCATCGAGAGTCATCACATCCTTTTATTTGTCAGATGCACCGTGTATCCGCTACTTCTACGACCGTGTTAAGAATTTACCTCTATTTGATTTGGAAGTGTCATTTGTTAGCATCGGGTTAAGATGACATTTATCTCTATGAAATGTGCTTTTGGGCTGCAAATTTTGTGTCCAATACTTTGTTGTTTATTCTTTGTGATGTTCATCTAAAATATTTCATTTATAGCGGTAATGTTGCTGTTTATAGCGGTGTTCACAGCAAAGTATTGAGCAGAGTCAGTGATGTGCTTTTCTTTGCTGGCAATAGCGGCGCTTCCTCTGTTCTTCAGTTTCAGACTCTGCTCCACCCTCTAACCGAGAAGGAGTGCTGTTTGAAACAAAAATAAACAGAGGAGGGGCTTTCTGCTTATATCCATAGGCGCCTGACGCGGGCAAGACCCGTAACGGGCTAATTTGAGACCTAAACAGTGTTTAGGCACAGTAATAGCACACTTTGAAAGTCTATGGACCGGGATAACACAGCATAAAAAGTTTAAGGACCG
This sequence comes from Phyllostachys edulis, assembly GCA_036346405.1. Taxonomy (NCBI): domain Eukaryota; kingdom Viridiplantae; phylum Streptophyta; class Magnoliopsida; order Poales; family Poaceae; genus Phyllostachys; species Phyllostachys edulis. Next base: position 21,556,920 of record CM070557.1, on the reverse strand, counting down.
GTAATAGACTTTACTCGCATCATATTATTTAAACAACTATGATAGTACTACATCGATGTAGTATTAATCATGGTCATTGTGGACGCGGATTCTCTGCCATAGCATGTAGCTACGGCAGAGGTGCACAGTACACACGCATTAGGACTCATCCGGGCTGTCGAACCACCAGCGATCGATTTACACCAATAGTGTACAATACCTCACTATAGTAATAAACAACATAATCACTGCAATATTCCCACATACAGTAAAAGCAACACTGTTTCTACAGTATTATTGCAGGGTGCTGTAGCAGCAGACTCGTGGTACTGTTACTATAGGACTCCCCTGTAATGCTGTTGGGACCTGCGCCCCATTATCACCTACCACAACACACAGCTTTGTACCCCAATAGTCTTCAGCCGCAAGCCAACCCCAACATCAATTCGAAGGCCCCATATATACACACACAAACCTCTCACTCACAAGCCCCATCAATTCAATTGTGTACGTGTTGTGCCACACACACTTTGTTCATTGCAAACCTCTCTCTCTCTCTCTCTCTCTCTCTCTGATGAGCTCGCGTAAGCAGGAAGTAGGAGGAAAGCTGCTGAGCTCAAGGATCCTGTCAACGGAGCGCTCCAGCGTGGCCAATGCGTCCTTCAGGGTGTACTACAGCCTCGGCGCCGGCGCCGTGCCGTTCGTCTGGGAGTCCAAGCCGGGCACGCCCAAGAGCACCCTCGTTCCCGCCGCGGCGGCCCACGAGCCCCCGCCGATCTCGCCGCCGCCGTCGTACCAGTCGTCGTCCCAGGCCAAGGCCAACAAGTGCAGGAGGAGGCCGTCTTCCTATTTTTTGCCCTCACGAGGAGGATGTATGAGCTGGTTCAATATCAGGAGGCGGCGGCCGCTGTCACCGTCGCCATCGACGGATGGCGACCTTTGGCGCGGGCCGGACCGCCGCGTCGACGACGACCGGCGGCCGCGTCGTGCCATCCTGTGCTTCTGAGCCGGCATGGGTTAGTTGGTGAAATCAGCGTTGTCCATGAAAGATTTGATTAATTAGCTGTTGCACTCTTGCGGTGTCAATGGAGTGTTGTTAATTATTCGCTACAGTACTACACGGGTGTGAGGGGGTATAGAGTGTGTGGTGTTTGTGCTGGATTTTTAAAGGTTTTTAGGTTGGATTTTCTCCCTTCTCGTAGATATGTGGCAGTATTTGGTTGTTTGGAGGATGAATAATTGGACATGCATGGTTGTGCCTGTCTGACTGCGTGGGCTTCTCACGCACTTGGATTGTTCATGATCTGGGAACAGTGGTTTAAATATCAGCGATAATCGCGATTATCGTTTCTATCGGCCCTCCCGGTAGCCAATCAAACCGGTTCCGAAATTTGTAGTTTGGATGAAATTTATCCAAAAAAATCAAATTTGCTTGAATTTTGTTCACTTGATGAAAGAGTGAAGTAATACAAGCCCATCCGAATCTTGCTACTATGCTAACTAGCTCAATTGATGATTTTTTGTTCGAATTTGAAATTTTTTTATTTAAAATCCGAAAAATTCAAAATTATTTTGAAATTTTCGTCCGAAATTGACCGAAAATCCTACCGGCCGTATCGGAACGCCCGTTAAAAAAAATGCCAATACAAAAAAACCCTGTCTGGGAACACATGGCTAATTAATAAACACTTGTAATATATTTCTTTTGGGGGGAGAAAAGATCTCTTGGACCTGTTTGATACGCGAACCGATGAAGCTCGACATTTTCTAACAAGATCGGTCTACTCCTTGCAATTTGTGCGCATGGTTGATGGTTGAGATTTGAGAATATTTGTCTTGTCGAGATTCCAAGCGCACATTTGGAACTTTCCTACATATGTGTATATATATGCTTCAATTAGTAGTAAAAGATTTCAATTAGTAGTAAAAGATAAGTCGTTTGCAAAATTTTCAAGAAATTCGCGTTGGGATGCCTTGAAGAAGCGTACGTATGTTGAGTTAGATTAGGTACTTGCAGGATAGAATTTCGGACCAGTTACAGATTCACACAAGTACTATGTTGACAACCAGGAGGACATTAACATTACATTAGTCTACCAACTAAACAAAAACTAGAGGAACCAAACAACTGAAGCACTTTACACAATGGCATTTCGAAAAGCAGAACAATTTTTGCACCTTTGATAGCTTCTCACACCTAGTCTTATCCTTTATCTTGCTCATCTGTGCTAATCTGTGGTGGATTTTAATGTGTTACGTTGGATTCTTCCCTTTTTCAGTGTTCATATTTTGCATGGATGATGGTTAGCATACTGCAGTTGGTGGATATATGAATGAATAATTGGATATGCATGATTGTGAGAGTGTGTGGGCTTTTCATTAATTTGGATTGTTTATGATCTGGGAACACATGTATAATATAGAGAATATCAAGTACAGAGTTGTGTTTTTATTTTAATTATCCTAACACCAAATCGATGAAGTTAATTAGATCGCTAACACCAAATCATGGTCTACACAAGATGTTTCCCCTTTATTTCGAGTACTGTGGTCGCGTTCTCATAGTGGGTCTCTTTTAGAAAAAAAAGAACAATCTGACATAGGTGTATAGTTTGACTTTTACTAATAGGCTCTACTCTTTGCAACTTGGTGCGCAGGATGGATGGTTGAGTCTTGAGACTGGAGATTTGAGAATATTTGTCCTGTCTAAATTCCAAGCTTACATCTGAAACTTTCGTCTGTTGAATTTATCAAAGATAAATTGCTTGGGAATTCTTCGAGAAACCTTTTTTTTTTTTGCAAGGAGAAACTTGTATGTTGGGTTATCATATCAGAAGTTTATTACGTTGAGTTAGATTAGGTACTTGCAGGTTAGAATTTCTGGTCAATCGTAGCTTCAAAGAAGCTTCAGTTTCCTCACTAAGTCCTTTGTTGAAAAAAAAACAGAGGAATCATGATTACCATCACTGTACTAACTGAAAAAACTAGAGAAAACAAAAAGTGAATGTGCTTGACACATCGTCATAATTTCGAAAGCGAAATATAATCTGCACTGCCTTCAATCTATGGTCGATCTGAGCTCTAATCAAATTTGATTTCGTTCAAATCAAATGTAAAAGCGTTTGGTGATGTCGCTCGGCAAACAGTTATCTGCTTTGGACCTTGGACCACCATTCGTTGCAGATAATGTCAAGGACACACGCAGCTCGTTAGTTGTGTGGCCGAGTTGATGTTTACTGTTTTCTGAATAAATGCTGATATGCATTTGACACTATAGGTTGATGCTGACGAATGGCAAGAGGGGACATGTGCATTGACAAACAAGAGCAGCAGCAGCGACCCTAGAAGGGAATACAAAACAGATACATAACACATTTTTTGCCAATCCAAAGAAAAGGCATAAGCTTTGCTTCGCCGACGAATGGTTGTGACTAGGCTCCGTTTGGTATCGCCGTAGACTCAGAGAACTCCATTTCATACATTGTTATTTTTGGATGTGGCCGTTCGGTGTAGTACTAGAGTTAGCAGGTATCTTCTATAATTTTCAATGGCTAGATAACAACTTTTGATTTTTCACTTGTACATTTATTTTCTCTTGTCTTGTAAATTTCAAAACTCTGCTATAATTTTTGACTTATATACGCAGTCGGACCATCTTGGCCTTACCGTTTTTCCTATAAAAATATATCAATGGCGTGTGATATAGCACCTCATCTCACCGCAATCCTAAATGTATTAAACCACCCTGTTGGTGTCCATGTTATATTAGTGGTTCACATTCATTAGGGACACTATTTTTATTCAGAAGAGCAGATGGAGCAGCTCGATTGAATTATTTTCCACTAACTGGTCAATGGAGACCCAGTTGCTTGTTTGAGCACTGTACCGGAGCTGCTGATGTCTCGCCAAACAGATGGTGCAGCTTCATTAGTATTTAGTACGTTGGACAGCAAGTTCTAGTGTTCCTTTTTCCAATTAATCCATCACCAATATGAAATTAATTGACGTGAGCCAAATATGAGATCCCAGGTTCTTTTCTCAAAATACATTCAGATTTGGAACATTTAACGCAAAAACAAATCAGCTGATTTTTAATCCATTTTTTGGGACCAACTAGTTGGTTTTATATTATTTAGATTTTAGAATACATGTATGGGCAGGGTCCCATTTCAGTGACAATGATCATATCCCCCCTAGGTTAAATCTTATTACACCTTATTCTTTCAAAAATGTCTTGGTAAAACATCCTTAAGGTTAGCACTAGGCAACAACCAAATCATTCCCATAAGGCTCTAGTTGAGATCTCAAAGAACAAATTAAGATATATGCTTTTATGAACATCATGTTTTTACGAAATTCCATCATACTCATTTAGAGATGACACTATAAACTCTTCATTTATGCAAATGCGACGTGGTTCAAGAGTGGATTTTTCTAGCACAATTTACTTGCAAACTTCAGTCTGATGACACTGCTGACGAGCAACGCCAGATGATACGACTGCATGGCGAGAGGTGTGGGTGTACGTCCCTACCGCCCAGGTTTAAGTTCTCTTCGACTCGAATTTAAGTGTCTATTTTTTTCTTAATTAAAAAAATACCTAGTTCCTCCTAGATATTTGTCGAAAAAAAGGATACGACGGTATGGCAACTTCAAGGAAGCTTTGGATCAGAGTGCTTATAACGCATCGATATGAGCTCTGACTCTGTAATATTCTTATTCTCTCCCTTTCAATCTCATCTAGAATCACAGCAAGAACCGCGACGAACACGTAGTCGATTTGCGGGAACACGGTGACACCAAACTTGTACTGTCCGTGCAGTAAATCCGACACAGAAAACTTACGGCTCATCTGCAGCACGAGATGTTACAGGCATCATGTCATCGACTACAAATTTCTGAAACTCAATATAATTAGGAACAGAAAAGTTTTGGCACTCACTTGATCAATCGCGGTGTTTGAGTTGCCGAGATAGAAGACCAAGGATCTGCTGAGCTAGGTTTACAGTGGTGAAGTTCGACCAGACTAATAACTTCAAATTGTGGTTGATGAGGATGAAGTATCTGTTGGCTGCGCCAGGAATGTTCCAAGGGGTTGCACGAAGCAAAGCTGAAGACGATGAAAGATGACGATTCAGAGGAGTTGAAGGAGCAGGCAGTCGTGATCAAAGAAATCAGGAACAAATTGCAAACTCAGTTTATGTCCAAATCCCTGATAAACAAGTTGTATCTGAAGCAGAGTTTGTACAGGCTAAAGATGCAGGATGGTTCTGATCTTGCATAACATGTGAATGTCTTCAATTAGGTGATCACTGATCTAGGGTGTCTGGGGGTGAAGATCGCAGATGAAGACAAGGCGATTATTCTGTTATGTTCATTGCCACATTCCTATGAACATCTGATCACCACTCTGACATATGGAAAATATACTATCAAGGTTAATGAGATTGCCATGGCTCTGTTGGCGCATAATCAATGAAGGCAGAATGTATGAGAGAGCTTTTAAGGTGATAGTTTGTATACAAAGGGTGATCGTGGAAGGAATCTAGAAGGAGTAAATCTAGATCAAAGTCAAGGAGCAGAAATAATATTGAGTTTACAAGTGCAAGGAGATGAGACATATGAAGAGAGATTGTCCATAATTGAAGAATAGTGTCGGTGATCTAGAACCGATCTTACGTATGATTGTTTGATTCGGGGGCTCTCCCAAATAAGAATCACGCAGAGAATGACACGGGGATTTTATACAGGTTCGGGCCTTCTCCGGAGAGAATAACAACCATACTCATGTGTGGCTATATTGAGGATGCTGGTTACAGATCAAGAGAAAGACTAAGGTCTAATGTCTTATGCTCCTGATTGTGTCTGCTCTTGTTCTTCTTTTTTCCTTTGCTTTCTAACTTCAACCTTATATAACGTATGAAGAGGTGGCAGTTGCTCCAGACGAAGAGACGTCCCAATATTCCAATCGGCAAACCGCTAGATGGAAATTGTCGCTAGGGACATGGCGCCCCCACGTTGCTAGTCAGTTGTTGTCAAAGACAGAAGTAATTCATACAGTTTCTCACAGAGAGTAACAACGTATATTAAGTTCCCCATGTGTTAAGCATGGCGCATAATATTCCCTAACTGATTAGGCCTACAAGTCAGTAAGCCATATCGATTGCAGGGTTATCGAAGCCAGGCTGGTCGTAGCCAACCGAGTCGTATAAAATCTTACAACTACTCGATAGTCGTAGGAAGGCTTACGACTATACAATGGTCGTAGGAAAACTTACAACCATGGAATGATTTACGACCAAGCAGCTTAACAACTCCCTTATAAAAAATTAAGGGGTATACTTAGGACTAATATAGAGATATTAATATCTATAATAAGAATTATGGATAAATAAATAAATAAGGATTATTAGATCCTTGTCAAATAGAATGGTGGGAAGCGTGACGGAAAGACTGTGAATGTGGCTAGGAAAAATGACTCGGACAACGGCAAAGCACATGTTCTCTTAGTTTTAGACAGTCGGCTAACAGATGCATGGATTCTTGATTCGAGATGCCCGTATCACATCACTTCTAACAGGGAGTGGTTTACTTCATACAGGTCAGGGAATTTCAGTTCTATTTACCTTGGTGATGATACATATCACAGTATTGTTGGGATCGATGAAGTTGAAATTAAGATACGATAGTATTGTTAGAACAATACGTGATGTTCGGCACATACCAGGGTTGAAAAAGAATTTGATCTCTCTAGGCACCTTATATGATAGTGGTCTTACTTATAAAGCTAACAACATTAAGGATACCACAAAAAATTGTAAGGGTGCATTGACTGTGATTAAGGGTGGAGAACTACTAGAAATATTTACATATTGCTAGAGAGCATTGTTATAGGTGGAGTCACATAATGATATGGTAACATATTGGCATATGCGGTTGGGCTATCTTAGTGTTCGTGGTATGGCGAACTATAGGTCCGAGTCGAACATGTAACCGAGATATAAATGTTAGAGATATATGTATAGTGTGTTATTCTCCATTGTTATAAGGGGTTATTTGTATATTCACCTCCTGTACTTTATGTATATATATTGGCCCATTGGCCTCACGATGAATACAAGTTGCTATTCTTAACATGGTATCAGAGCGAACCTAGGGTTTTTTTTCCCCGTCGCTTCGCTTGTCGCCGCCGTCGCCGCCTCTTGGATCCGACGGAGTTGCCTCTGCTTCGTCATCTTCGACGAGTCGGCCACCATCGCTCGTCTCCTTCGGCTTCCTCCTTCCGATCGGATCCGCGGCTTCCACGCCGCCTCCGCCTTGGCTTGAGTCGGCCGCCGCCGCTCGTCTCCAGATCCACCGTGGTCTCGCCGCCGCCGTCATCGCCGGTCTGCTTGCTCCGACGCCGCTGTCGCTCGAGCCGCTCCACCGACGCCGCCGTCGCCGAGCCGCTCCACCGCCGTCGTCGCCGTCGCTGCCGGTTACTTCACCGTCGCCGCCGCCGCCGCGCTTACCGCTGCGCCGAGCGCGCCGCCGCCGCCGCCGCCGCCACCCGCTCCGTTATTGCAGACGCCGCCGCTTCCACCGCCGCTGCCATTGGGGAACCCTAGTTCCCCTGTGCGCGCGTCTCTAGCAAGCATCTTGGCCGAGTGGGCCTCGGCTTTTTGAGCCGATTCGGTAAAAAAAAAGAGAAAAAAAGAGAGAAAAAAAAACGTCGATCTAACCGCCGCGCCGTCGGCGCCGCTTATTAGAACTTCGTTGCCTTGGTCGCCGCGCCGTCGGCGCCGCCACCGATGGCTTCCGATTCACCGAGTGGTCTTTGGTTTGCTACCACTCCCTTCGTGCTTTCGCCGCTTGTCCACTGCTACACCGATCGCTCCACGCTTGACTGCTGCCTCCTCGATGGGTCGCCAAAGGTGGTGGTGGCCGCCCTCCATCTGGCGGTGGCCGTCCTCACTGCTCCTACTGCGACAAGGTTGGCCACATTGAGTCCCAGTGCTATAAGAAGTAGCAGCATCTTTCACGCCGTTCTTCTACTAGCACTGGCACTGGTGCTTCTACATCGACGTCTGCATTGACTCCTTCAGCAGTTTCTCTCACTGAGCAGGAGATAGCCAAACTTCGACGCCTTCTTGCCGCTTGAGTTCTCCTCGGCGAGTTCTGTTGGTTACGCTCATCGACTCTTGAATCGCGAAACCACCACCTCCACAGTCAGGCACCTCCCCATGGATTCTTGATTTCGGAGCATCTTTTCATATGACTTTTGATTTTTCCACTCTGTCTTTCATTACACCTTTTGATTCTCTTGTTAGTGTTCTTACTGCTGATGGCACCTCTCTTTCTGTCTCTGGTCGAGGACCTCTTAGCAACTCATCTTTTCATATTCCTTCTGTTGCTTATGTTCCTCGCCTTACCATGCAGCTTCTTTCTGCTGGGCATATTACTGACCTTGGTTGTCGGGTCATTCTCAACTCTGACTCTTGTTGTGTTCAGAATCGCCACACGGGAGCTCTGGTTGGTTCTGGTCCTCGGCGTTCCTCGCCTTACCATAGCAACCCAATCTGAAAACAAGTTTTGATCTAAATATTTAAAACAAATAGTGAACCATAAGTAGTTAAGGAGAAGCATGTTTAGTGAACGAATTAATTAAGGGAATACTTCATGTGGTTAGAGTCTCGATGAATATGATAAGGTTTTGAATAGTACAATAGGCTAATGGCATATTTTGCAAATAGGAAGCTAGGTTGAATTAGTTGGCCATTAGCAATTAGTCTAATCAGAGCAAAACCTAATGGGAGGCAAGATTGGAATGCAGTACTAAGTTAACAGTGAGATAGAGCCATGTCAAATGCCAAAACAAATGGATTAGAAAATATATTTCTTAGCCATTAACATCTAATCTAAAAGAGTAAAATTAATCATGAGTCAAGAATTTAATTATTGGTTAGCTAAATAATAGTAGGCCTTATGTCATAGTTTCTATTTCAACAATTCATAACTAATTCAAATCCACTCCAAATTGAGTGAAACCAATTTTGTTAGATTTCATTTTTATTGTACTTTAACTTGGAATAGGTTTGAAACATGTTAATATGCCAGCAAATTTCGAAATTAGAATTAATTTCTAGAATGAATTATTTTTACACTAGAAATTGCATTAACTTCACAAATTCATAAGAAATTCATATGAACTCCACATGGGGTGATTCAATTTTTGTTCTTCATAAAATTTTATTCTCTTCCATGCCATATAAAATTAATATCCACCACAACTATAGAAAATTTTGCTATTGTAATTAATTTTGGACAGCAAGCTATAGAGAATGATTTTTTAGCATTTTATCCATTTCCAATTTTCAAACGGCTATAACTTTCACATACCACCTCCAAATCCAATAATTATTTCACCAAATTCATCTAAAATCATACTATATCTACTGTATAAATTTCATGCATTTTTTAGCATTTTGAATTTTTCAGTTTATTTGATGTTTATTGCAAATGTCGTTCTTTCGATAGATTTGCGGCGATCCGGACATATTCGTGAGTGTGACCAGAGAGTAATCAAGCATGGTACCAGTAAAGGCAAGCAATCCCCTCCTTTGATGCATGTTGAATTCCTATTAGTTTCGAAAAGTATTTATGTTGATTTTCATGTATTCTATGCATTGCTTTAATTTCAAATACTTGTATGTCAAATGGGTAGCTTTAGATATGCCCTACTTGCTATATTGGCATTCCTTTGAATGTTGATTACCATTTTACCTTGAATGATTAAGGATATATGTTATGTGGGAATATTTGCTAATTTGTAGCACGATGCTTAGCCGAGCAAGTAGTTGTAGTCGAAAACGGTTGATGAAGCTAGTCCATCGGGCGATGGATTGAATTGAATCTTGATGAAATTTGATGAATGTGTGGATTGAATTATGTTGATTTTGATGAATATGTCTAGATCTTCGAATCTGTTTCTTGTAGACTTGTTGGGTAGTGTTTTTGTGTGTTGGACTTGGACGGATGATAGGTTGATGAAGGGAGGTTGTCCCAGATTCATGTAGCCCTATCTGGGTGATTAAGGACTGGTCTGTGGTGTGTCGAACCAAGTCTCACGTGCAACCACACGCCGGGTTTATGGGCGATGGCTTGGCTAAATAATTTGTTATGTGTTAGCTATCAAAACACAATTAGATTGATAATTATTGTTTGAGCACCGGTAGTTGCCGAGGCTTTACCGGTGGCTCATGTTTTACCGTTGTTGCCCTGTCAATCTAGTGGGGGCAATGTGAATGTCGTCTTACTTGCCCTTAAGGGTCTCTTGTGCGTAAGGGACTTACTTACTTACACAATGGGGTGTACCGTGATTCAGCGCGAATGATAGCCTGCCACGGTTTGGATCCTCGGGTGGTTTGATAGTTAGCGCATGACATTGTAACGGTCTCATTATGATATCTCAGCCACACTCCTACATAATAGTGCATGGTGACAGTATGAGGTATTCATATCGTGTAGGGGAAAGCTATACACCTCTGCAGAGTTAAAATCTATTCAAATAGCCGTGTCCCAGGTTATGGACATTGCTTGGTGAAACCATGCATAGTTAGCTTATGGGATTTGGGTTGGGTTATGTTTGGAAATGATAGTTCATGTGTTGAATGTTTAAATCTTGTATGTTGTCACGAACGGGAAGATCGCGTGTTGATTTGTTAAGAAATAAATTATGTCACAAACAGGAAGTTCGTGTGTTGATTATTTTTGGAGTATCTACTATTGTTGATCATGAATTTGGTGTACCTACTATTATATAAGGTTTCTAAATGTTTTACAAATGGCAATTTGAATCTGTACTGGTTATCTCAATGAAAAACCTGCTTTATGCTAAAAATGAACCATGTAAGCCTGTCTTTTGACACTTGAATGCATTTATTATATGTTATTATTTGTGAGTCTTGTGAGTACATTTTTGTACTCTATTAGATTGTCCATGTTGCAGATGAGAATATCGTTCGAATCGGGTTTTAGTACAGCAGATGCAATGGCTTTAACTCCAGTTGTTTGCTTGTGGGTTTGGGCATGCCAACTCGGTTTCTCTCTTTTTATCTCTTTATTTACTTCCGCTGCGATTTATTCTCTTATGCTTAAATTTGACCAGTCGGCCCTCATATGCAAAATTGGACCATAAGGTTCTGTTTGTTGAAGTTGTATTAATGATTCTATTCTCTTGTATGATTGTGTATGGATGTGATTGCAATATCGTGTTTTTATATGTGCATGTTAGCCACTGATTCTTGGGAGCTAACATGAGACACATAACTCGGCACTCTGAATCATTTTCGTCTCTCGTTAAGTGTTGCGCTTTCGGCGTAATCATTTAGCTTGGAACGGATCTGTAATACCCCAACACAACTCTGAGCCTAGGATGCTACTAAACTAACTCAACAATTCAATTCACTTCTATCCACTATCAATAAACATCAAGTTTTTCAACATATAACAAGCTAGCATTAATCAAAACTATTTTGAATAATAAGATTCTAGACATAAACCTTGTTATAATCATCAATTTGCAGAACCATAAGAATATATCAAGATTCTTCAAGATTCTCTTTGAATGAAAGACTAAACAAGTCACTAGAAATATTCTAGCATGTAAGAGTAAATAAATCAAGATCTACAATGTTAAATCATAACAATAACGTCCACAAGACAGACTTGACTAATCCAATTACAAATAACTCAAACATCACGAAGGATGAGCACCATCTAAGAGAATAAAAATAATAGTAGGATCATTTAATTTAAGTAAACGGGCTATTTTTATTTGCCACGGGTGATCATGTGTGAAGTGCACTAAAATCTAACCCTTCCCATGCATATCACTTCCTCGAGAAGTACCTAAAGAAAACATCAACAACAAGCGTGAGTCCACGACTCAGCAAGTACAACAGATGGACAACGAGCTATACTTGTTGATTTGTACTTTATAAGCAACATGGACTTAGGATTAATGACCATAGCGACACACCTATGTAGATTCCACTGGATTCTAATTGTAATTATAACAAAACGGAACAAGGTAATATATCTAGCTTCCCTAAAGAGGGCCCAAAACGACTTCAGAGTTGTCCCAAAATTAATCGATAGGTAAACACATTTCCTCCATAGATAACTCTATTGTAGTCTTTCCTTCCTTTGCAATGGCTAAGACTAACTTTTTAGAATCACGTAGGTTGTTCGTCATGTACTTTGCTTCTGGAGGGAAATGCAAGGGATGGATCCTGCAACACGATCTAAATTTCTCGGTATTCGCTAGTACATATTAATCCTATATAACACTTCGTTGTAAATGCCTCTCGAACTAACCAATTCTATTTTTGTAGTGCCACCAGCAGCCGCCGGGCAACATTTGTCGATACTATGTTTGCCACAACCTAGAACCACTCGTCGGTTCCGCGATGACCAATGATCCTTGGGTTTGTCAATCTTGCAATAATTATTTCATACTTATCAATTTATATATGCACAACTTTAATCTTCCTAGCGACAGGTTGCGACCATCGCTACAACTTCGTTGGAACAGGGTGAGCTCACAAGCATTCGAGGACAGTTTGTGTCCTTGTTACGTGAGGTCATAAACCCAAAAAGGATTATTCCACAATGTAGATTGAACTTGATTGTGATAAGATTGAACTTAATGGTACATGTGTGTATTTGTTCATGAATGGTTGATTTTAGTTCATTTGAGTTAATTGATTTGTGAAATGGATGTGCTTGTTTCTGAAATGAATGTGAATTGGATGTATACATGTACTTGTGTTTCTACTTGTTTCATAGGGCGTGGCTAGCATTTCCTGAGGCTAGCCAATAAACAAAAATAGATTTAGCAATGCAAAAAAATATCACAGACGGTCACTTAGGACAAACCGTCTGTGATACATCAGCTGTCACAGACAGTTTTATCTACAAACTGTCTGTAATATATCAGCTATCAGAGACAGTTTCATTTACAAACTGTTTGTGCTAGTCAACTATCACAGATGGTTCTAAGTTAATAACCGTCTGTGATAGTCTGCATAACAGATGATTCGAAAACCATCTGTGATGACCTCATTCATAACCGTCTGTGATAGTCTGCATCACAGACAGTTTGAAAACTATCTGTGATGACCTCATTCATTACTGACTCATAAATTTAGACGCTCACGAAACCGTCTGTGATGATATTTTTGAACCGTCTTTGAAGATATTTTCTACAGTAGTGAGTAGGTGTGATAGGAGGCCGTCGTGGTGTGCCTTCTGTATGATTTTCTGTAGCACGTCTGCAACTAAAATGAATAAATATGGGATCGGATCACCAATGGAGCCATTGATTGAGTATCTGTGCTCTGCCGGTTGAAAGTATGGTGTGTATCCAGTCTATCCATCTTTGATCAAATCCTCGATGCTACAGTACTGATAACAGGCAGTCCCTGTTGATGGTGTCAAAAACTTGATGGAAGTCCGGTTTGAGCTCAATCATCGGTTTCTTCTTTTTACAGGGCACATTGGACTTGTTCGGAAGCTAGCAAAAATTCGCTGTTATTGATCTTTTTCTAGTAAAGCATGACTGCATATTGTCGATCCGTTCTGAAATTTGTGTCTGTAACCTATTTGCCATGACCTTGCTCATGAGCTTTGGTATTTGGGAGGATCGTCCTCGGTCACTGTACTGTTATTTAGCATATGTTTGTCAACGGGATACAGTTAGCACAAGCAGCACCCAAATTTTCTCTAAGAAACTTCATTGAGTTTAGAAGGTAACCAAATACTGGTTGAGAGCTGGAGCTCAACAAACAGAGATTGGTTTGTTATGAACTGAACATTTATGAAATTTCGCCGTATTCATTGGTAAGAGGGTACCACAGTATACAAATTCTTGATTTGTGCTCAGACCAATCTGACAAGTCCATGAAAATATCGTAAGAACAATTATTTCTCATTCCTCCGGACATACAGTAGCGCTCTGTCAAAAGAAGCTCCACTTGCTAAAAGTGTGCCTGCTTTTTAAAGTTCTAGGAAGACAAGCAGTATTGGAAACTTTATTGTTCGCTTTCAGTCTTATCTTTAGTTAGGGATATGATGCTCTTCGTCTTCTTGATGGACACATCACACATGAAACAAGTAGGCTTGTGGACAATGCTTGTTGTGAGAAACTTTATAAGGATCTTCAGCCCCAACATCTCAAACTTTTCAATATCCGTTTTACTCCTTGTAGGCATCTGATTCGAAAAATGTCCTATGCATGCTACATGGAAGCTCATTACATGATCTAGTAAAGGACAACTCAGATAAAATTGTTGATATATCTCCAGGAATATAAAATTGTCACCACATTCTTGTTACGAACTCAACGCAGATTGTGATTGTTTGCGACTACCTTTGGGTCAGTAATAATTCAATTATTCAACAAACAACTACCCTAACCAAATCTCAAACAAACAAGTACTCACCGCAGTAGGCAATTGTAGGATACCGATGAAACGAAATGTAAATACACTTTATTGTACAACAGCGCTAATCAGAATAGTGCAACACAGTTCATCTTGCTAGCATAATATGCATGCAACCCTCGACCGGATAACACTACTGACAACAGCAACTTGGGATAACATGACCACCATGGAACTTAAAGGAAGCTTGGGATCAGTGCTTCTAACTCATCAGTCGGATCCCTGTGTTCTCTCCCTGTGAATCTCATCCAGAATCACAACAAGAGATGCGATGAACACATGGTCAACATACGGGAATACGGTAACACCAAAAGTATCCTTTCCGAGCAGTACATTTGAAACAGTGAACTTCCGGTTCATCTGCAGCACCAGATGGTACACGCATTAACTAAAAATTTCTAAAACTCTACAATATGATTAGAAACAGAACCAGTTCTGGTGCTTACTTGAGCTATCATGGTGTTCGAGTTGCCAAGATAAAAGATGCAGGATCTGTCGAAGTAGCTACCCTTGATCTTGAAATCACAGACCTGCTCTGCGGTGTTCCCAGCCAAGAAGACATCCATCTCTGTCTTCAGTTGAATAATTGAAGATTTCTTCACAGTAAAGAGCAAATCGCTTGCATTTGTGCTGTCACCTCTGAACACTTCCCATCTGTGGTGCATACTGAATACCTGATAACGTGATGCTATATTGTTATACTATCAGTGATGTCTAGCGATATAGCTATTACCATTTATTGTAGTTGCAGTAGCATGTGATATCTAAAATGAATTCAAATTGGATGAGTTGATGACAGAGTTGAAATCAATTAAAACCCTTAAAAATACTACCATGCACTTGTTCGAGTTTCAATTATGAACAATTCAAACAGGGCGCAGCGGTAAAAAAGTTTAAATCTTATATTGACCATCCAGCAAAAAGCTTACCATATTCCAATTCTTGGCAAATTACTTGAGTTTCAACTTTGAACTGTGTTTCATCGATCTGTGAATATGTGATGTGTACAATTAAGTCATCAAATTCAGATTGCAATAATGGTTTACTGATATCGAACTGTTTCTTGTGAAGCTACTGCGTCCCAAACAGGGATTTCATAGGAAAGGGTTCAATAACAGCAGGAGTCTCCCAAAATTCCAGCATTCCAAACGGGGCCTAATAATTCAAGTTGGCAAGAACATCATGAGATCAGCCAACACCAAAATGTCGTTAGCATTTACTTTTGATTCAAGTGGGGGCATAAATTAGGCAGAAAAAACATAGTATTTCCCAATCCGGTAAAATTCATCAATACTACATCAATTTCCAAGGATTCAGTTGCCCCCCGAATTCAAGGTCATATTGAATCTGATTCTGCAAAGAAGTTCTCCTTTATCCCCAGGAATTTTACCATCTTGGCTCTATCTTTCCTTACCCATTCAACTTGCAATATACAGTTTTTTTAACGATACTTGCAATATACAGTTTGACCATGACATTATTATAAGAAGAAAAAACAAACGATAAGATCAAGACTGATTGGTCCGCGTTCTTGGAGTCTTGTTTCTTTCTACAGCCATCGACCCTTTTGAATTTCTTGTGAGTCTACGGATCAAAGAAATTAGGGCGGCGCAAGGCAAGATGATTGATACCTTCTCCTGCATGGAGAGGAGGGGCTGGCCGGCGGCGTCGAGGAGGACGCGGCGGTGTCGGATGCTGAAGAGGGCGCCCTTGACCCGCAGCACGACTGCGCCGTTGCCGTCGGTGACGGTGAAGTCGCCGTCGGAGAGGCTGATGGCCTTCTTGGTCACCGTCAGCGGCACCACGTACGGCGCGCAGAACTGCGGCCCCACCACCGGCAGCGGCGCCGGGGGTGCTCCGCTGGGCGCCGCCATTGAGAGGGATCGATCGAGATCGCCGCTAGCTCTTGGCGTGTCTGGACTTTGGAGTTTGGGATGGTGGTGTGTGCGTGTTGTTCCGAATGGGAGTGGGACGAGCAGAGGAAGCCAGCAAGGACGGAGCGCCCAGCCGTGTAGGCTCTCTCCATCTCCATGTTGGCTGCATATCAGGTGCACATGCATATATAGAAAAACTTTTTATTTATGTATTAAATTAGCATAAAAAATTCTAGATATAATTTATGGTGTTTTGTTCCACCCTTTAAAATTTGAAGTTCAAACTCAAAGTATGTTAGAAGATACAAAAAAGAAATTGACGGATGATAGATCAAATGGTCTGAAAAAAACAGGCAAATGTTACTATTCACAATAAACTTCTCTTTTTGTATCTTTTAACATACTTTGAGTTTGAACTTCAAATTTTAAAAGGTGGAACAAAACACCATAAATTACATCTAGAATTTTTTTCAGAATTTTTTATGCTAATTTGATATCCAAACAAAGAGTTTTTTATATTTGCACCAAATAATACTTATGCAACTGATATGCTGTCCTCCATGTTGGGGTTAAAAATCTCTGGTGGTGGTGCCTATACAAGCATCGAAATTCTATTTTTTTCATAGACGGCGAAAACAATTTTTATGTACCTTGTAAATGGGATATGCCAATGGACGGGTGACCGATTGACGTGATGGGGCTGATAAATGTGCATGCGGGTACAGCTATTGAAACAGCCCAAACCATCGAAATTTCAAAAGTTTTTGCTTTTTTTTGTTTGAATTTGAGTTTCTTTCCTAATTCGGAAATCTTTTATCCATTTCCGCTTTCCCTTTTCGGCCATCCTATTTTCCTCAACCGAAAACGCCTTCATCCTCAGGCGTTTCTTCCCCAGCGTCATCTCCCTGCGCCGCCTTCGTCCTTGCCCCCATTAGCACCCCGCCAGCTCGCCACGCCACCTTGCCCCATCATTCAATGTGGGCACACACCTCCACTGCCACCGTGCCCCGCCCGGCGCCGATTGCGCATTGCCACCCACGTTGCCGTCCACGCGCCGCCCCACCCCGATTCAGCCACTAGCGCAACCGTCTCAATCCAGCTAGGGTTGATCGTGAGATATCTGGCTGTGGTCTTAGACCATCTAGAGAGGTGGTCATGAGACATCTGGTAGTGGTCTTAGACTATCTAGGGGTAGTAGAGAGACATCTGGTTGTGGTATTAGACCATCTAGAGGTGGTCATGAGACATCTGGTAGTGGTCTTACACTTCCTAGGGGTGGTCATGAGACATCTGATTGTGGTATGCCCCCCCCCCATCGTGAACTTTGCTAAATGTAAATGATACTCAAAATGAACAGTGCATGCCCATGATATATAACATAAATATTCGGCCGAGTGGCCATTTGTTTTACAAAAGCGCCCCTTAGGCGAGAGTTTTACAAAAGCCAAGAACACAGAGTAGAAAGCAAGTATGGAAGCAAAATAAGTTATGGTGGATCCATTCACTCTGCCACAGGCAAGTGACTGGGGGTCCTGGCCTAAGCTTCGTTATCTTCACCACCATCTAGTTCATCCTCCTTGAAGTACTAGTAAGGGTCTTGGTCATTCGGGAATGAAAAGATTACATTGGCAGAGCCTGAGTACACAACCGTACTCGCGAGCCAACCCACAATGCAGTTCTTATAGATGCAAGGCTAGTCAAGGGAGGTTCAGAGTTCTTTTATTTGCACAAAGCCAAGTTTAAATTAAACTAAATTAGAAAAAAAATCCTGAGACCTAGCATTTTAAGAAATCAGTTTTCAAAATGAGTTTTCATTTGAAAAGTACTAGTGGAGGTCCCACCTCCTATACCATTGAGTGGCTTCATCCACCAATTGCTCGGGCTATCCCGTAATTACCTCTGGTCCCTGACCAGGCCTTTTCCAAATCCCTAGGGTCCCACCCCAGTCTCCTTTTCATCACAAATGGTTTTGTAAAAATGAGAGCTATATCCAGCAAGTTCTCAGCACCACTCTTGACCGTGAGCACGGCTATCATGATAGTTTTCTTACTCTGCAGAGTTCGCATACTTTACCCACAAGAGGTAATTGCCTTGATATACACATACGTTTCCTTGGACATGCGAATCAAGGGGAGATTACCACAAAGCCTTTACAATGCTCATTTCTCAACGCAACCCCACCCCCTAAGGTTTCCACCACCCGGTGCCAAGCACTTCCAGGAGGGCCCCTCTTGCGCCATGTGGTTTCTCTGTGGCTCCCTTTTCCCTTTACCCACGCCCACATTCCTCCAATGGTGAGGCCCACCGAGACGAGCAAATTAGTTGGCTGTGTCGCACTCCATTATAAACTTGTGGTTGCACTATTTTTGCATGAGAGGTCATTCCAAGATTCGGTCCTTAATTGACCAGGGCGGTACATCCACATACCATGACTTCTCGTGCCTCAAGATCGGCCATTCTTCCCATTAGCCCAATGAAAAGCAGTTTTGCGTGTTTTATTGTTTTGGAAATATCATTTACTTCAACTTACACCAAAGGGCTCGGCCTTACTACCCAAATCATTTTCCAAAGTTTTTAAGGATTGTGGTTGGGCAACTTAATGCCACGATGACAATGTATCTTAGCAAGGCTAAGCATAACACTTAGATACAGACCTATCAACTAGTATGTAATTCATTAAGTCTAGGGTGACAATGGATAATGTCCAAGTTCAAGGGTTGAAAGTTTATACACAAATATATGTTAGGGCATTAACTATGATCTAGACCAATTTAGTTTGATAAAATATAGCAATGCAGTTTCATAATTTAAAGCAACATAATTTGCAAAAAGTGGGTGCAACATGGTCAAAGGATTGACTCGCCTTGTTCAGAGTGCTACTGATCGTGATCCTGATCAATGAACGGTTCTTCAATTGCCTCAGCTTCTATAATCACCAAACAAATGGAAAGGAAAATAAGCATATACTCAAACTCAAATCGTATTCAATATGCAAAGAACTCCAAATAATGCATGGTCGTAGATTAGAAATATGAGACCAGCACAGATGAAAACTCAGTGGTCGTCGGATCTGTGGTGGTCGTAGAAACTAGTGTGTTTCTAGAAGGATACGACAGGGAGGTCGTGGAAGTACTATAACTAGGGGAAAGTCGTGGAAGTACTGTGACTTGGGGAGGTCCTGGAATCACTGTAACCAGGGAAGGTCTTGGAAGCACTGTTACCAGGAGAGGTCTTGGAAGTGTTGTTACCAGGGGAGGTCTTGAGAGCGTCACGACCAGAAGAGGTCGTGGGAGCGCTACGACTTGAGGAGGTCGTGCGAGTGTCACGACCCGAGGAGGTCATGAGAGCGCTACGACTTGAGGAGGTCGTGCGAGTGTTATGACCAGAGGAGGTCGTGAGAGCGCTACGACTTGAGGGGGTCATGCGAGTGTTACGATCAGAGGAGGTCGTGAGAGCGCTACGACTTGAGGAGGTCGTGCGAGTGTTATGACCAGAGGAGGTCGTGAGAGTGCTACGACTTGAGGAGGTCGTGGGAGTGTTATGACCAGAGGAGGTCGTGAGAGCGCTACGACTTGAGGGGGTCGTGCGAGTGTTACGACCAGAGGAGGTCGTGAGAGCGCTATGACTTGAGGGGGTCGTGCGAGTGTTACGACCAGAGGAGGTCGTGAGAGCGCTATGACTTGAGGAGGTCGTGCGAGTGTTATGACCAGAAAAGGTCGTGAGAGCGTTACGACTTGAGGAGGTTGTGCGAGTGTTATGACCAGAGGAGGTCGTGAGAGCGCTACGACTTGAGGAGGTCGTGCGAGTGTTATGACCAGAGGGGTGGTCTTTGCAAAAAAGGAGGTCGTTGTGGTCGTACCACCTTCGACCGGGTGGTTGGAACTTTCTGCAACCAACCCCAACTCTTACATCCAGGATGTAGTCGATCCCCCTCTCCCTACGGCCACGAGCAGCTCGTGACCTTTCAACCAGCATCTGGGATGAACAGTACTCGGATAAATAGTATTTGGGTGAACAGTACTCGTGGCGGAAGAAAATATGTGATTGGTTTCGAGAGCGATGGCTCTACATTTGGTTTTACTGCTTTTCTCAACTCTCAACTTCTTAACTCGATACAAGACTCTTATATAGGCTTGAGTATAAGGACTCAGCACCAGACTTGGACACATTTCCTATGAGTATGCCTCGGACTCATCTACTAACTGACTTCGACTCAAAATAGGATTGAATAAATTCCAATACATGAAGGATTAATTCCAACAGTCGTGACCAAGAGGGAGGTCTTCATAAAATGGAAGGTCTGTTCAAGGAGGGAGGTCACAGGAGTGTTAACCGTGCGTAGTCGAATGAGATAAATGTTCGACTACACAGTAAAGGTCGAAAGAAGCAGAGGTTTGTCTGTATTGATGCAATCGAATAAACTAGCGGAAAAGCCAAAGGAAGAACCAGAGGAAAAATCCAAAAGAGAATAAGGCGACTCGAATTAAGAAGAGTATCTGACCACTAGGAACTTACCAGTACGGAACTGGGGAATGAGCTAGTTGGAGCCGGCTGGCGACTTGGCCCACGACTATGAGAGAAGCTCTGCGCTGCAAGTAGCTTGAGGAAGGCGGGTGGTCTTCGGTCTTCAAGGTTGCTCCCTGGAAGAAGACAGATGGTCCGCCAAGGAGGTCTTGGAGTATCCGATGGGCGTCAATGGTGAAGACTGCGATGGGGTGGTGCTCGACAAAGACTAGCCCTTGAGCTTGTCTGGAGCTCAAGTTCACTTGGAGGAAGAAGAGAATGAGGTTAGCACCGGAATGGCGGAGAAAAGCAACGAAGGGCTCGGAGCAACTATGTATAGGCACTTTGGCCCGACAAGAAGATGTGGTTGGTCTTTGTTGGCGGAATTGGGCGACATAGAGGCGGTGAATTAATGGTTGGGTGACGGCCATTAATGGCGAATGATGTTTCAAAGACACCGAGAGAGAGAGAGAGAGAAAGGGAAGAATCGCATCGGGTCCTATGACCAAATGGTTTGTCCTGACTGATTTTGATTCAGCTAGGAGCTGGTCGGGTTAGACCAGGACTAGACAAGACAGTTCTTAGCCAAAGGGAAAGTAGGGAGAAAAGGAAGGCTAAAAGAAATAGTAACAGGCAGAACAATAGAATTTTAGACTTGCTAAAATTCCGACATTCGCTTTAAGAAACTCTTATGCGATGATAAATAAAATTATGATAGCAGAAGAGAGAGAAGTACACAAGCAACTCTCCGAAATGCAGGCGAGAAGAACAATACTAGCTATCACATAAAAAGTTTTAAAAATCCCTCATTTTTGCCTTTATGTATTTTTGGGCTGTTACACCACCTCAGGGCACCTCCACCCTTGCCACCACCCACCCTGAGTTCCTCGCGCTCCACCATAGCTCAAGCCTCGGCTAATTAGGCCAGAGCATCACCCTAGCATCGCCGCCTTCTTCCCTTGCTCCAGTATTGCGCCACTATCGTCGCCGCCCCATTCCCGAGCCACCACCGCCGGCGCAAAACCCAAAAACGGGTTGCCAAATTATACACCAAAAAAATTCCTACCATTCTACACCACCTTTATTTATGTTTCTTTCCGAATTTTCTTTACTTGCATATTGTTCCCAACTCATTCCTAATCGAACTGGATATTTTATTTGGTATATTTTATTTTATTTCGCATTAGGTCACGACTTCGACGACTAAGCTCTGGAACACGCTGGACAAGACGAGCTAATAGAGGACTTTGTGCAAGAAGGCAAGTCACATTTCTTTGATCATTTTGAGCCTATATTTCATGTAATTGTATTATTACTTCCATTACTGTATTTATGCCAATTACTTTAATATTCAAATAATACTTTTGAATACCATTGTGAATAGATAAATCCTATTACCCTACATACAAACCCACCTATTCTTTGTAGGCCATATTCACCTTAACAAGCTTACGTCACATAAAATAATAGCTAGATATTTAGCATTATCACACAATGTGTTTCCAAATCCTGAAAAAGACTATTGGCTTTTAGCCAATGGTTTTGGTGGAAAGTTGAGGGTTGAGACCAAGAAGATGGACAACCCAAGATACCTGGCAAAAGTGAGTCTAAGGTGAGACCCAGAGGTGGACAGCCACGAGTTGGTGTGGTCCATTGCCTCACTGTAAGACAGGTAAGGACAAAAATCTTGTGCCAAGTAATAGATACAGAAATCGCTTAACCACAGATGTGGTCATTCCAACTTAGCTTAGCACACTGCTTTTTCGATTTAATTTCTACGGGATGTCAGCTGCTCTTGTGTGATAGAGCAGCGACGAATGAGGGGGTGGAACAGGAGTGTGCCTGAAGGGACACTCGCTGGTCTACACAACAGTAGGTGTCATCAGCATCAGGCTGTGAATTTCACTGTTGGCTGGTGATTTCCCGAGGGCTGTATGGTCCAAGAACCTACCGGGTAGAGACTAGAAAGGTTGAGCAGTGAAAAGACTTTGTTATCTCAGCTCAGTCGCACACTAACGTGTTGCGTGTTTATGATTTGATAGTATGAGCTTGAGGTATCTTATGGGTAAAGTTGGGCAACTCTGCAGAGTATAATTAAAGGTATTCGAATATGTCGTGCTTCCGGTTAATGAAGCCGCGTTCATCAGTGATTCCAATACATGAGGCATAAGTAGAGATTTTGAGATGTTAAGATGGTAATTGCTATTGTTGAGTAAACCTCTAATGTTATATTTATTACTGTTTTAAAGAAAAACTACTTTAAACTCAAATGCATCCACATATAGCGACAGACTTGCCCACCTGTTGGCACGCTTGTGTGGTGGGTTTTTTTTCATTCGATTTGTTTCTTATGTCATGGGCCCACGAGTTGGCACGCAACTTTTTTTGTGGTGGGGGCGGGGGGCGCAGGGGAGGGAAGAAGAATGAACCACTCACCACCACTAAGTCTTTTTAAGTAATAAAGATGTTGTAGTAAGTTATTTTTGTTGTAGTTGTGTTGTTGATTTGTTGAATCTAAGTAATTTTTGTTGCAATCGAGTTGTTGATTTGTTGAAAGCTTGTAACGTCCCCAAATCCCTAAGTTGGATTAGTTAAGCATCTAATATACATTTGTGAAATTTTGGACTTTTTAAAACTTTTTGTTGTAAACCTTATGTTGAAAATTCTTAATTTTTAAAGACTAGGATTTTATAATACCCCGAATGTTTCTAAGGAAGGAGAGTAAACAAAAAAAAAGGGTTTTTCTGTAATACTCCAACTTAGTCTAATGAAGGAAGCAGTGAAAAGAGAAATTAGACTTTAGAGGAGAGAAAATCTGCAATTCTTTGGCAACCTGGGCTTCAGGCTTTGGCCCAGGAGGCCCATGAGGGGCCGGCCACTATTAAAAGGAGGGAGAAACCCTAGCCACCACTGTAGCACGCATTGCTACAGTGCTCCCGCCGCCGCTACAGTGCTGCTACAGTGCGTGGCCTCCTCCTTGCGCTCCGTTGCCCCCTCTTGGTGGTGCTCTCCCATTGCTGTCGGCCAAGGAGAAAGGTGGAGGGAGAGAGGAGAAGAAGAGGAGAGAAGCATCTAGCGGGGGAAATCAGCAGGCACGCGTGTCTCCAAGGGTAACGAATGTCATTTTCGTTGTTTGATTAGTCGTAGATGTGAATTCGATTAGAATTGATTGGATCGAACTCTGTCTGTTAAAGATTCAATTCTGTCCAGTAGGTTGCGTGGGCAGTTTCGAGTTCTTAGAGACCGAATTGGAGGTTTTCATCTCCTAGAGATATTTAGATAATATTCTTAGCTTTTTGTGGCCACCAAGAACACCTGATTCCGACGTACGGATCAA
This sequence comes from Phyllostachys edulis, assembly GCA_036346405.1. Classification (NCBI taxonomy): domain Eukaryota; kingdom Viridiplantae; phylum Streptophyta; class Magnoliopsida; order Poales; family Poaceae; genus Phyllostachys; species Phyllostachys edulis. The sequence continues at coordinate 21,532,744 of CM070557.1, read as the reverse complement.
AAGTTATGATAGTTTTAGTTTCTACTGTCCAAAATTCTGACGTGATTGATCTGTCAAATTGTCTCATAAAATATGATTATGATAATGGAATATTCAGGGTTTTCACCCAACTAGGTTATTGTAGCGATTTTTATAACCTTTCCATAATGTTAAAGAACGCCCTAATCAGAGTTGTAGATCAAAAGTTATGATCTGTTCTTTACCGCTGTCCAGAATCTTAGCTATGTTTCAGCAGTCATTTTAATTAGTAGATTGATTATTTTTAAGGTCCGAATCAGGACTTCTCCATATTATGAAATTTGTAGCCCTTGGTCTTATCTTTCCAGATCATTAAAGAACATCCAATTTGGAGCTGTATAACGAAAGATATGAATTTTTGAAGTTTTTATTGTAATCTGTCTCTCTGTTGTGGACAGTAGAGAAAGATTAACTTGTTAGCGACTTTTCTTGCACCTTGGGAATTATTGAAATAATTTTATTCAGGAAGCTAGTTCCTTTTAGTTTCTAGAAAAGTTTAGGTCATTGATTTTGGTTGTACCAAATGGAAGTTATGAATTTCACAAGTTGAAAGTACCGAAGATGACAGAACGGTCTTCAGTGTTAAAATAAAGGGCTTAGATGGGGTAATTTGTTCTGTCGATCACCTGGGAAGTTGTAGCTAAGCTCGTGTAAAGTCCGGGAAACTTGGATTCATAACTTTTGGGGCTGGGACTCAAAAGTTATGGATTTTTCTTTGAGAACCGACAGATTGGACAGATTAGAGTCGGTAAATTGCTAGTTTTTGTGTTGCGTCCCAGAGCGATCGCTCTCGTTATGTTCTATCGCTTTGTTGAGCACTCTTGTTTAGTATACTTAGTATACTTTACGGTTGCCAGTGTTGGTGAGCACCGGGGTTGAAAGTCGTTCTGTCGTCATCTTTTCGTCTCACGGTTAAGGCAAGTACTTTGATGTTCCTATGTTTGGTGAATGATGCATGCTTGATGTTTGTATTGTGTTTTCCTAAGATCCATGAGAATATTCAAGTTTATGTCCCTTTCTTATGTTTTATACCATGGGTATACATATGATGTCTTTCATAATTCATACTTCAGATTCATGCATCATGTTTCATGTGCCTTCCACGGAGTGGATTATAAGACCCATCAATTCCAAAGATGGGCACGTAAGACCCACCATTCCAATGTGGGCAGATTTGGACACCAGATGAAACGTTCTTCATACGGGACTTGGGTCCCCGTATTTTGTTAAATGCGGGCTTAGGTGAACACCGACGGTGTGTCACTAGCTATATCCGGTATAAGCATGTGTGCGATCCATTCTTTTCATTAATTCCATTCATTCCATGCATTCATGTATTCATTCAGTGTACGTTCAAATTCTTTAATGAAGTTGTCTTTTTCATATTTGTGGTATGTCCAGCTATCCATGTACTTGCTGAGTCTCAGATTCATTCTTGCTTTGTTTATTTATTTTTAGGTGATCGTTGGTGATGATTCTCTTAGGAGGGAGTAGACACGCACTACTCATTCATTTCACCTTACACCAGTTTCAATAATAGAACTTGATTCTGTCTTTCATTCGTTAAGTGATGGACTGTAATATAATGGAGTTTGATGTTGGTTGACATTTTTTTTTCTACGCTAAGGTTGTTTAATTAACTACTTATGTTCCATGATCATTCGTTTGGTATGATTATCTTAGTGGATTCAGTAGACTTAAATAATTGGAATTTGTGAACTGTTGTTGGATTCAGTTTTAATTCCTGCTTAGGTTTTAAAAGATGTTGATCTTTATATGTTAGTTGATGAGTTATTGTTAAAGTTCTTCCGTAGTATTGTTGTATGTTAGTCCTTTAGGTAGCATTTTGGCTTCCGAATAGCCAGGGTGTTACAGATTTAAAACCTAGTACTCCAATACTCCTTCCCCAATTCAAAAGCTCAAATTGAACTTGGGATAAAACTAAAAAGGTTTCAAGTGTGGGAATATTTTAGTTCGATTCTATATTCTTTGATATGCTTGTTTGGATTTTACGGAATTTATTGGAGGTTATTTGGTTCCCATTTAATTTGTATGTTCAATTTTGAAATGTAATTTAAAACACAAACCTAAAAGATAAATGAAACAAATGGAAATGAAAATTGATAATTAAAAATCTAAACTTAGCATAATTACTAAATATAAATTGAGAAATCAATTAATGCATGTTATGCAATTTTCTCACTTCAAGTAATAATAATCAATATTAAATCAAATTGTTTGAAAAATTATAATTAAAACTATAATTATTTTGATTTTATGTTTTTGCATGCATCACAAAACTCATGTCATTATGCATGCATTAGTATCGTCGTTTTTCTTTCCCGATTGGACCGACCGTAGGCAACACGCCTACGTGTCCCTTTTTTCTGGTCATCTCTCCCATTTTTCGACCCTGCTAACTCCTTTCACTTCTCTCCTTCAAATCTCATCCAAAATCAAAACCAAGCCATGCATGTCATACCACCGCGATCGTCATCGCACGACCAACCTGATTCTGCAATTCGTTTTCGCATGCATGGTAATTTGCGCGATTTCGCGAACAGAGAAAAAGAAGTAACAAATGAAACGCATGCATATCTATTCTTTTCCCTGCTATTCCTTCAACACATTTCTCTTTCAAATAACAACTCATGTGGACAGTGCCTAGAATTATTTTTCCTAGGTTTTGGAACAACTAAGTAACTCACCTTCAAATTTTCACAATTTTCTCGAATTAATTTGCTATTTTAAACAGCTAGTCAAATATCAGTCAAAACCATACCTCTACACTACTATTCACCTCCCCGTCCGAACCAGTCACATGCTGCATGCCATTTTTCTTAACCCCCAGCCGAATTCTCTCTCTCTCTCTCTCTCTCTCTCTCTCTCATTTCTTTTCTGTTCACCCAACAGTCATTGTCCCCACTGCATTTCATTTCTTAATGGGGCACTCACACAGCTACACTCCATTTCTTTTGTCCCAACTGAAAGCACTTTTCTCCACTGCCACTTCTCATCCCACTTTCTATGCTCCCAGCTGAAGCCCCACTACCAGCCACTTCCTCATTCCATCTCTGCTCTCACGCATCCTTTCTTCCCCAATAGAACTTCCAGCAAACTTGAACACTAACACAAGTCCATTTCTATCTTCATGAGAGCTCAAGTTACTAACTTCTCTCCTCTTAAACTCCACCAAAAACCACAAACTACCCAATGCATGTCATACCTTTGCATTCATCTTATCATGAGCATCCCATCCATGCTATTAGATTTCACATGCATAGACTTTTGGGCATTCTTGAGGGAGAGGTAGTGTACTGCTTTGGTTTGTTGTGGCTGGGAAAGAAGAGGACAGAGGTGCCAGCACAAGAAAGTAGCAGCATGCTTGCACACGGCCGGGAGCAGCTCGCATGGGCGGCCTGGGCAGGAGCGACCAATGGTGCATGCGATAGCCAGCACAGGAGCATGGTACGGTAATGCGGCGACCAGGCTGGCCGACGGCATGGAGCAGCAGTTCGGCGTGGAGGACCGGCCAGGGTGTGGCGTCAAGGCACTGTACATGCGGCTGCTGGCGCACAACATGCATGCAACCGGGAGCACGGCGCTGCAGCGGCGGCCCGGCCGGCGGAGCGGCGAAGACGGCAACTAGGTGGCTGCCCAGTAGCGGACAGCGGCGGTGTCGGTCCGGTGGTGGCCGAGCCCAGGGCGGCCGAGGCGAGGAGGCATGGATGGCGAAGCAGCGACGCGATGTTGGCTCAGTGCATGCAACGACGGTGGGTGTGTGTGGCGGCCGAGAAGGACGTGGCGACGTGGAAGGCAGTGGTGGCACGTACGAGCAGTGACGGCTTGGACGCTAGTGGTTGACGGCATGAGAGAAGCCAAGTATGAATGTGGCACGTTGCGCGGCGCGTGCATGCGACGGGCGCGCATGCTCGTTGCGGCATGGTGACGGCGAGGTGATGGCGATGCATGCATCGGCGTATGCGGCCGAGGTGGTGGATACATATGCATGCGGCAGCACCAAGGACGCAGACGTGGTCGTATGCGTGAACGAGAGGCCTAGCAGACAAGGGAGCGGTGACGACTACGGTGGACACGGATGAGCACCAAGAAGACGTCATCCGGTGGTAGTCGCATGCCTAGCGCGTGCAATAGTAAAATCCTTAGGATTAATTGCATTACCGCATTTATGATATCAGTATGCATGTTGCATAATCATTTTAACCATGGCATTTTATTTTTCATGCATATTTAAAAGTAATTAACAATTGGATGATTTAGTTAAGTGAGAAGATTAAGTTAACAACACCTCCAAACAGTAAGTAAATAAATATTGGAGGTTTCAACTTTACAAACCTCATGATAATAGTTAAGCCTAGTAGTTAGAGTCATTTGATAGTGCTTAGTAGCCCTTTAACAACCTAATGATTTTGATATGAAATTGATTAGGGCAGTAAGCTAAGGGCAGTTCTTATGCAAATAGGAAATTAGGTTGATATAGTAGCCATTAGCAATTAATCTAATAAGAGCAAGAGATAAATGGGAGGCAAGAATTGAATTGGAATACCCAAATAACAGTGAGCTAAAACCTTGTCAAAAGCATAGACAAGTTTTGTTATGAATATTGAAAACAAACAGTGAATCTCCATTAGATAATTGAATTTATCAAAGTAGCTAGCCAGCTAATTAAAGAAGCTAATTCTCCTTAGTAAAGTTGTCAAGAGAGTAGAGGGTAATTAGATTTGATAGTAACCCTTTGCCTTAGATGTGTTAGTAGCCATGGAGGCACTAGGTCATTGAGTTAGTTGATAAAAAAGATTGGTTTAAACTTCAAAAATTCACATCTAAATTAAATCAACTCCAAAACGAGTGAAACCAATTTTGTTGGTTTTCATTATTAATGTACTATAACATGGAATAGGTTGGAAATATGTTGCTTTCCCAGAAAATGTAGTTTCTAGAGAGTGATCCAAAACTGAGTTATTTTTCAACTAGAAAATACTATTAACTTTAAAAATTCATAACTAAATCACAAAAACTCCAAATAAGATGAATCAAGTTATTTTGATCTTAGAATATTATTCTATATTTACCTATGTAATCCTTTTCCCCACTACTATTCCACAAATTTTCACCAAATGATTTAATTCGGATGAACAGTGACAGATTGGATTTTCCAGAAAATCTGATCTTCAAACCTCTATAACTCTCACATACTGAATCCAAATGGAATGAATATTTCACCTAAATTCATCTAAAATCATGAACTACCCACTGTATAAATTTCATGCATTTTGTAGGATTTTGAATTTTTGGATGTTTTCGGTGTTATTGTTCTTATTCGATGTTTTCGTTCATTCGATAGTTGACGAAGGTACGAGTGTGATCGAGAGTGGTATTTAGTAGCACATGGACCATCCACAGCAAAGGCAAGCAGTTTCATCTTTTGATGCATGTTGAATTCCTATTAATTTCGAAAATGTATCTATGTTGTTTTTCAAGTATTCTATGTATTGCTTAATTTCAAATACGTGTATGTCAAATTGGTAGTTTAGTTATATCCACTTGCTGCATTGACCCTCTTTTGAATGTTGATTACCCTTTTTACCTTGAATGATTAAGGATATATGTTCTATGGGAATATTTGCTAATTTATAGAACGAGGCTTAACCATGCTAGTAGTTGTAGCCGAAAGCGGTTGATGGAGCTAGTCCATCGGGCGATGGATTGAATCGAATTTTGATGAAATTTAAGGAATACATGGATTGAATTATGTTGAAATTGAGGAATATGTTTAGATCTTCGAATCTTGTTATTGTGGACTTGTTGGGTGGGTTTTTGTTGTGTGTTGGACTTGGACGGGTGGTAGGGTGATGAAGGGAGGTGGTCCCAGATTCGCGTAGCCCTGTCTGGGTATTTGAGGACCGGTTTGTGGTGTGATAAACTATGTCTTATGTGCAACCACACGCTGGGATAATGGCGAAGGCTTATCTTAATAATTTGTTATGTGTTAGTTATCAAAACACAATTAGATTGACAATTGTTATTGTTATTATTTAATTATTCTCTTGTCAATCTAGTGGGGGTATGTTAAGTTTCGCCTTACTTGCCCTTAAGGGTCTTTTGCGTATGCCAGATTGCTACGCAAGGGACTTATTTACACAACGGGTACATCCATGGTGCCGATAAGCGACTTTCGACCATGGTGTTGTTTCCTCAGGTGGTTTGATAGTTAGGGTATGACATTGTAACAGCCTCGTTATGATATCTCAGTCACACTCCTAAGGAAGAGTGCATTGGCCGACATTGAGAGATATTCATATCGTGTGGGGAAAGTTGTACACCTCTGTAGAGTAATAAATCTATTCGAATAGCCATGTCCCCGGTTATGGACATCACTTGTGGGAAAGCATGCACAGTTAGCTTATGGGAAATTGGGTTTGGGTTATGATTGGAAATGTTATGTCATTGTGTTAGTTTGTTCAAATCTGAAATGTTATCACGAACGGGAAGTTCGCGTGTTGATTTGTTAAGGAATGAATTGTGTCACGAACGAGAAGTTCGTGTGTTGATTCTATTTGGAGTATCTACTGTTGTTGATCATGAATTTGGGATTACCTACTGATTATATAAGTTTTCTTAATGTTTTACAAATGGCAATTTGAATCTATATCGTTTATCTCAATGAAAAACTTGCCTTATGCTGAAAATGAACCATGTAAGCCTTCCTTTGACACTTGAATGCATTTATTATATGTTGCTATTCGTAAGTCTTACGAGTATGTTTTTGTACTCAGTTGCATTGTCCGTGTTGTAGGTGAGAAGTCGTTCAAATTGGGTTAAGTACTTCAGACACTACAACTTTAATTCCAGTTGGTTGCTTGTGGGTTTGGGCATGCCAATCTGGTTATTTTTTTATTCTAAGTTTATCTTCCGCTGCGATTTATTTGTGTTATGATTAAATTTGGCCGGTCGGCCCTTTTATGCAAAATTGGACCATAAGGTTCTATTTATTGATGATGTAATAATGAAAGACTTCATTTGATTATTTGAGTATGAATGTGATGCAATGTTGTGTTTGGATACGTGCACGTTAGCCACTAATCTTTGGGAGCTAACATGAGACACATATCCGGGCACTCGGGATTGCTTTCGTTTCATGTTAAGTGTTGTGCTTTTGGTGCAATCACTTGGCTTGAAACGGGTCCGATCTCGGGTCCCCACAAAGATGAGTAATTTTGTTGTTGCATTAGGAGCGTTGATTTCACTACAAGAAAGGCTGCTCAATCTGGCCAGTGATGAGGTGGTGGTGTGGGCTTACCGCCTCCTCCTCCTCCTACTCCGAGCCCATCTAAAATGTTGGCACCAGTAAGTCAATTTGTTGCTGTGGTTATTTTCGAATGTTGCAGCACTCTCTACAAAATGTTGGGGCATATTAGTGGTTTTTTATTTTTGTTGCAAGAATGTTTCAATTTTATTGTAACAGATTCTTGTATTTGTTGTCACAGTTGTTCTCATTTGTTGCACAATTTTTAGTTTGCATTTGTGTTTGTTGCATCGGAGTGGGAATTTTGTTACAGCCATGAACTAATTATTGTGGTTTACAAATTTTTGTTGCGCCAAATCGCGAATTTTTGTTGCGGTCCATCTAAATGAGATCTAGCGGCTGGGAGAAGCGTACAATGGGAATGCTCCCATTGTACGTCTGGGCGCTAGTCGCTCCCATATAGTCTATGTTTCCCCTTTGGATTGAACTGATATTTGTCTGGTGATCGAAGGCGATGTGGGGCGATTTGTTGGACAAAGGGTCAGGCGAGGCGGCGAGGGTGGATGTGGTGTACGAGAAGGAGCATGTGACCATCCACCTGACGCAGCATGGCTCTGGCCGGATCAGCGGGAAGCTGCACCTCTCCTTGCAGTAGGGCTCTTTGTTCCTGCTAAGTAGGGGTGTCAATCGAATCCGAATTATCCGGCATCCAAATTTGGTTGGTAGCGAATATGGTTTAGATTTTTCCATCTGAGTAACAATTTTTCCCCTATTCGTATTCGTATTCATATTCGCATAAAAATATGGAAACAAATATGGTATGGACTTTTGCCACCCGAAATGTTATTTTATCCGCACTATTCGTATTCGAATTTGATAAAATAATATACATATTTTATTGCAGTATGTCTAATTAGTTGGATGAGTATTTTTAGTTTAATATGAATTAATGTTTTTAGGTGAAATAGATAAACTACAATGATTAGGTGTGCTCTGTACGAGGATAAAGTATCATAAATACCTTGCAATTACTTAAGTTATGAGGATATCTGAATCCGACCGAATTGAGTAGGTATTCAATTCGTATTCGTATTTGTTACAACATTCAATTCGTATTCATATATGATAATATTTGAATTCGTATTCATTTAGAAAATATGAACACAAATACGAGAAGACCACTATTCGATTCGTATATGATAATATTTGAATTGTATTTGTTTAGAAAATACGAACACGAATACGAGAAGACCACTATTCGATTTGTATTCGTATTCATTACAACATTCGATTTGTATTCGTATTCGTTTAAAAAATACGAATACGAATACGAGAAGACAACTATTTGATTTGTATTCGATCCGTTAACACCCCTACTGGTGAGGTTATACATATCTACACAAGTGGTAGGACTAGAACTTGTTATGCTTTGAGCGCAGTCTTCCATAATGGTAAGCACCACTAGGCTGTCACCTAAAAATTTGTGATTTTAAGATGCGGACTCGCTATATCTTTCGCAATTCGAATTAACTTGGGTAAATATAGTATTTACCGATACCGTACCGAAATAAATGGGGATTTACCAATACCAAATGGTATTTTCAAAAGTACTACTGTATTTACCGAACTAATAATATCGTATTTACCGTATATATTATATGTACCGAACCATATTGAAGTTTTTGCGGATACAACATTTTTTCATTCTGTATTTGTGGATCTGACCACGCCATGGGCGTATTTTTAGAATGGCACCATTGGCGCCACGGTGGCGTCTTGGCGCCATTATTTGCCGAGACGCGTGGCCGCCACCGGAGGCCACCCCCGCCATGTCATCCGCCAGCGCAGGGTGGCCATGCCTCCATGCTATGCTTCCATTCACCTTTACGAGCTCCCACACATAATTCGTGCAGGTGATCGTCTCGATCATAACTTTCTTCATCGTTGGCTCCGTGACGAACTCCCTCCGGATGCAGCTTCGCAGCTCGTGAATATTCATCGCATGGAGCCTCTCCGTCCGGACCACCTTGTACTGGCATCTCGACAGGTCCAACCCATCGTGTTCGGCCCGTACGAGACCATCGTCGTAAAGCACAAACAAGTCTTGCATGTTCAAAAATACCTAAAGCCACAACAACCACTAAATAATTATGAATGAGTTATGACTAACTAATTCCTACTTAACTAATTACGACTGATTAATTACCACTACACTAATTCATTACCACTTATTGAATATGCCGTAATGATGACTACTAAACTAATTACAACTAATTAATTACCACTAAACTAATTAATTACTAGTGAACTAACTAATTACAACTAATTAATTACCTCTAAACTAACTAATTACGATTGATTAATTACCACTAAAAATTACCAATACTTCATTTCCACTTACTTAATATGTTTGTAATGATGACTACTAAACAAATTACGACTAATTAATTACCACTAAACTAATTCATTACTAGCGAACTAACTAATTATGACTAATTAATTACCTCTAAACTAACTAATTATGATTGATTTATTACCACTAAAAAATTACCAGTACTTCATTTTCACTTACTCAATATGCTGTAATGATGACTACTAAACTAATTACGACTAATTAATTACCACTAAACTAATTCATTACTAGTCAACTAACTAATTACGATTGAGTAATTACCCCTAAACTATCTAATTACGACTAGTTGACTAAGACTGACTAATTACGACTACGATAATAACGGCAAAAGCATAACACAAATTACGTGCCCTTCGGGGGAAGTAATCAATCAAGGCCGAGCGACGAGAAGCAAGAAAACAGTTAACCTCCCAATAAAATTAATTATGTTACGTTCTCTGAGTTCTCAGTGACGAGCGCAAGAACGAGAATCGAAACGCAAATGAGATGAGCGAAGAGCGAGTGCTAGAGTTCGGTATTTATAGCCAATCGGAGGAGGAGTCGTGGTGTTGGCGCCGGGAATTCCGTAAGCGTTGCCACCAGAATTTCTGGACGAGGCAACAGATGTGCAGAGGAGGGAGGAGGGACGGTGAGAAAGATGGCCACCGTGAGGTTTTTTAATTCTCCGCAGAACAGTCCGGGTGTGTGGCGAGTATGGCGGGCGGGAGGGAGAGCCAGAGGGGGCGAGAGTTGTGAGGGTGTTGCGAGAACAATTTTGAACGAATAAAATTATGAAAAATTTACACAAGCATGTACACGATGTCGGGAGGCTTCACAAAAAATTTCATAATTTTTTGAACTTATTTGCTATATTTTAAAATTCCTCCGAACTAGCCTGACACTAACAATTATCTAACCTAACTAACTAATTAACCTAATTAACCCCTAACCCTAACACTGTTGTTTTTGGCTGGCGCATGGCCACCTCTGCTAATAGGCCGAGGTGGCGGCTCATTGGGTGAGGGTGACTCGGGTGGTGGAGGCCATGCGTTGGCGGTGATGGTGTTGGCGCACGGATCAAGTTCTTCATGGTATTAAAGGGAGTGTAGGAAAGATTTTGAATACCGTTATTGAGTTGTTCTATTTTTTCCTATAAAGTATATGTACAGCTTACATAAAACAAATGAATTTCACGTGAAACCTTTCCAAGCTAGACCCTTTTTACCCAATGGGGCAGAGGATCCCAAGGTTCAAAATATCAGCCGATAATAGCTGATTTTCGTTTTTATTGGCCCTGGTAGGAATTCAAACCGTTTAAAAAATTCGGTTTGCTTTAATTTTGTAAAAAAAAACAAATTTGCTTGAATTTGATTCTTTAAAATTTAAAATCCATTTTTTTAATAATTTCCCTTGTTAAAAAAACACTGGAGGATCCGCATCTCCTTGAGAACTTGACCCCAGAGCTGGCCAAATGGTGTCTTACCAAGACAACACGGGTTCGTCGTGCAAGACAAATTTCATTTCTAAGACCTGACCCATTTCGCCCGGCTACTATTCGTGCGTCACGGGCCGCCCACGGCACGTGGTGATGGTCTGCACGCCCATTGCTCTTTTCGTGCGTCTTAGCAAACGACATTTTTTTAGCCCATCGGGCCAAATGTGGCCCGTTTAGCCCAATGAAAAAGTTCAACAAAAAATTCAAAACAAATCCAAAAATATTAGAAAAATATGTAGAATTCAGAAGTTGACATGAAAATTGGAAAAAACAAAATAGCCATATTGAAAATGTAATAGAATTTTATTAATGTTCAAATAGCTAGCTCGTTAAAACATTTGTCATTTAGCTCATAAGACATGAAAAATTGAAAAACAATCCTAGAAAAAATATATATATATTTCAAAAACCAAAATAAATTTATATATACTTATAAAATGAACTATATAAAATTTAAAAACTACAAAATAAAACCATATAAGTATTAAAATGGAAAGAAAATCATATAGATATTAATAAATAAAAATGAAATTACATATGTATATTAAAAAATTGTCGTCTTTGTCAGGTCGTCGAAATTTGGGCTCAGTACTATTAAATCTTGCGTCTCGTCTTTGGCTGCGTCGTCTTCGGGGTGTCGGCCTAGGCACGGGTTCGAACTATCGTCTTGCGTCGCGGCCTACCCTTAAATAGTATCGTACCGTGTTGACCCGTGTCGTACCTACAGTATCATATTCGTACCGGCCCATCAGACACGACCCGTTTGGCCAGCTCTACTTGACCCCACCAATCCAGAAAACACCGTAACCGCCCCGGCGGCGTCTCTTCCCGGCGGCTTCTCGTTTTTTTTTAAAAAAAAATTTCCCCCCGTTAAAAAAACACTGGAGGATCCGTATCTCCGTGAGAACTTGACCCCACCAATCCAGAAAACACCGTGACCGCCCCGGCGGCGTCTCTTCCCGGCGGCTTCTCGTTTTGCCGCCACTTTTTTCTTTTTCTGCTACTACTTATATCCCTCCTCAGTTCTCGCCCAAGTCCAATTTGGTAAACACCGTCCCCCTCACTCCCTCGTGCGCCAAATACGACTCCAAATTCCAAATTCGCTACGTGAAGCTCCGCTAGCTCTCGCCGCCGCGGTTGTTGTTGGTGGGGATGGCGGAGGCGAAGGGGGTGGCGACGGAGGGGGCGGCGGCGCTGCTGGCGAGGGAGGACGGGAAAGGCCGCGGGGGCGGGGCGACGTGGGCGCAGACGCTGGGGAACGTGGTGGTGTCCATCGTCGGCACGGGGGTGCTCGGCCTCCCCTACGCCTTCCGCACCGCCGGCTGGCTCGTGGGTTCCCTCGGCGTCGCCGCCGCCGGCTGCACCACGCTCTACTGCATGCTTCTCCTCGTCAGTACAGTATACCAGCCCCCCTTACACTGCTTCTACAATCTTCTCCCATTTACTTCTCTGTGTTTGGTTTTCTCTCTCCTGTTGTGAGTGATCATTCTGGGCGTTTATGATACGCTTTTCGCCAATTTTTTTGGGACCTACAGCCTACAATGCACTCAGCTTATACAGATTGGGATTTGGGATGGACTGTTCATGAAAAAAATGGATAGCATTCTTGTTTAAACTTAAGGTGATACTAGCACTCGGACGTCTGATCTGAGGGATAGGATCAGACGTCCGGGCTGAAAACACGGTCCTGAATCGTCCTGAAATGACTGATGTAGCAAAATGGATTTTTAAAAATGCAGTGGACTTCTCAAGGTGATAGTTACAATCGTCACGTACTTGGCTGCATGACCAATTCATGAGTGCAGACCAGGGAAAACAATTTCGGTTTGTTTTTTTTCGTTTGGGGGGCGAAATGGACGAAAGTGGCGAAATTTCGGTAATTTCAGATGAAATTTTGGTATTTGTGGGTCAAACGGTTTGAACAAATTTAAATTTTAAAATTTAAAAAATTCCAAAAATTAAAAGGACTCCATCACTCAGGCAGGACTCGAACCCAGGCGTGGCAAGCCGCTGCCTACCACTGCGCTAACAGCATGTTTGTGCTCATCTACTGCTTTTACTCTCTTTAACCCTCAATTCCCTCAAAATTCAAACCAAACGAAGTAATTTGAATGAAACCAAATCCTTTCGAATGGGAACGAAATGAACGAAAATTCGGATATTTCGGCGAAATTGCGCCGAAATTGTGAACCCTGGTGCAGACCAACCCACGTCTTCACAGCGCGTGGGCTGTCTTTACCTGATTGAATTCCTACTTCCGCACGAGCAAATCCACGTTATCCATCACTCCCCCAAGGTAGCCCAAGCGAATCTTGTCCCTTAAATCCAGCCGAGTACACATGAATAAACACTCCCTGGCTTCCAAGCGACAGAGAGAAAAAAAATCAAGGGAGAGAAGACATACGGAGCAACGCCCACCACACAAAAGGGGCATAAGTACGCCGCTGCATGCAACATCTTTCAGACACGGTTGCAACATCCCTGGATAATGGTTGTAATATCCTAGGATAATGGTTGCAACATCCCCGGACAACGGTTGCAACATCACAAATCAAAAAACAAAGCATCTGGAAAAAAACGCGTTGGAAAAAATTGCAACATCGCCGTGAACAGTATGTAATATTTTTTTTCTACAGATGCAACACTTGCAATATCCTATGACAATGGTTGCAACATCATAGAACAATTTTTGCAACATCTCTGGACAATGGTTGCAATATCACAAATCAAAAAACAAAGCATCTGGAAACAAAAAATGCGTCGGAAAAAATTGCAATATCGTCGTGAACAGTATGCAACATTTTTTCTATAGATACAACACTTTTTTTCTACAGATGCAACATTCCAAAGAACAGTATGCAACATTATTTTCGACAGGCCGCAACATTGATTTCAACGGACCACAACATCAGCAGAAACAACAAAAAATAACTATTTGGAAACAACATCAGAACCGGCGCCATGCACTTCGAAGGCGCCAGCAACGTCGAGGTGACCCTTACGTCGATGTCGATAACCTCCCGCACGCGGCGCGCTCGTCCTCCTCGCCCCCAGAGGAGTCGTAGACGGTGGCACCATATATACCCCTTGTAAGCCACAAGGGAAGAGTTAACGACTCACAAAAATCCCTGCGTACCACCCTCGCCACTGGCCGTCCGCGTGTGTCTCCCGTCCCTCTGCGCTTGCAGAACCCCCTACGTCGCATTACTCGTCTCCCACTCTCGTCCTAGGCTCTGTTGCCGCCGCTCCACCCACTCCACGTCCCCATCTCCTCTCTCACCACCTCATCTCGTGGAAAGTTTGTGTTTCTGTTGCAACGTACGAACACTCTGCTAGTGATCTATAAAACAACAAGAACACGCTTTACGTAAACTCTGTTGACTTGGCTAAAAAACAATCTCGTGGAGATTGGCAACACAGTGCAAAAGGAATTAATGAATGTGCCCATACAAAATGAAGCTACGGCTGCTTGTGAGTTTGATCCCCAGTTCTCTCTGTTTGATGTGTGCTTAATGCTGGGTTTTATATGTTGGCACACGACGGAAGTGGAGTTTTACCTTTTTTAAGGTGGTATCTCCTATCTCATGTGCCATCTAATTTGTCCTCTTTAAGAGCGTCGGTGGGATATGGGAGCACGAAACCGTCCGATCTTTTTGTTTAGCGTCTGACGTACGCCAGCTAGCATTATCCTTAAACTTACGCAAGATTCAATCTGGAGAAAAGAATAGTAGTAGTTGTACCTTAGTATTGTGATGAATCAAGGCTCAAAGCTATGGTAGCCACAGGGTTAGTTGTCGCAGTCATTCAGCATAAGAATTTTCACTCTGGTTTAGGGATAGTACGGATTTTCAAGTGGGGACTTCCTGTGCCGAACTGTAAAGGAGTAACTTTTGACGCTTTCTGTAATTTCTTTTCGAGCATCTAAAGTATGATTCCACAATGCGTCCAACATAAGAGGAAGAATTTCTTATAAAAAAAACTCAGGGATGACTCGTGTTTTCTTATAAAAAAACTCAGGGATGACTCATGTTTTGCCAAAATATTAGCAAAAGACCAAATGGATTTCACAACCGGCAACTCGAACGAGTCCTTGAATAGTTTCCCTGTTCTTGGTTGTATTTCTGTCAACATGAAACTTTTTTCCACATCCTCTAGTTAGGTTGGATGGTCAGGCTGGCTGACTTCTTATCATTTGTTGTTTCTTGAGCATGTTGAATGCTTTAAATTGAGCTTTGCGTAAGAATATTTTAGGCCTACTTCACATTAATCGGTAGATTTTTTATGGTAACTACAATAAATCAAATGAAACGTGCAAATTCTATGCCGTATCTTTTATTTATTTTTCGACGGGCCGGTTAGAAGATTTCCGGACCAAATATATTAAGAATGAGAGAACAAGTTTAGGGAAACAAAAAGAGAGAGAAAGCTATCTGAAACGAAAAAAAACTTTTGCAGCCTCAAACGGTCGTGCTAAGGTAGCACCAACGCGTTACACACAAGAGACTAAAGAGTTGAGACACAACCGGCAGCCTTCCACGAGAAAATTTCCTACTTGATACTATCTTTTACTTTTATAAACTGATCAACTTTAGTTTTGATAGCATAACTTTTCAGCTGTTTAATTTACTTGGTATCCTTTTTCAATCTGAAGGTGGACTGTAGAGATAAACTGGAAGAAGAAGAAACGGAAGAACCCTGTCATGGTCACTATACATTTGGGGATTTGGGTCAAAAGTGCTATGGGACTATAGGACGATGCTTGACGGAAATCCTCATCCTTGTTTCGCAAGCTGGTGGTTCTGTAGCTTACCTAATATTCATTGGCCAAAATCTCCATTCCATCTTCAGCCAGTTGATGTCACCAGCTGGCTTCATCTTTGCCATCCTCCTACCTGTGCAAATCGCACTCTCCTTCATTCGTTCATTGTCTTCTCTTTCTCCATTCAGCATATTTGCAGATGCATGCAATGTCCTAGCGATGGCAATTGTTATCAAAGAGGATCTTCAACTTTTTGATCATCCCTTTGCAAATAGAAGAGCTTTTAATGGACTCTGGGCTATACCATTCACTTTTGGGGTAGCAGTGTTCTGCTTTGAAGGATTCAGCATGACCTTGGCACTGGAAGCATCAATGGCAGAACGGAGAAAGTTCCGCTGGGTACTCTCTCAAGCAGTTGTTGGCATCATAGTTGTGTATGCATTTTTTGGAGTATGTGGGTACTTGGCCTATGGTGAGGCCACCAAAGACATCATAACTCTTAATCTTCCCAATACTTGGTCTTCTGCTGCAGTTAAGGTTAGTGCAATTCTTTTAATTTATTTGGTGTGGTTGTTTACTGAAACATGTTACGTGCTATTGCTTCTCAGCGATAAGGTCAACTGGAAATAAATATTTTGTAGTTTGTGCGTTTGTGGTTGCAATATCCAACCTCATTATTTGATAGTTGGAGAGATATGGTCATGAAGTACGGATTAATTGTGTGTGGAAGACATGGGAAATTAAATAATTGAGTCACTTAATCGTCAGACGGACTTGAACAACAATGGAATAGTGATGTGTCCTAACAGTTCGAAATCTATTGACAGGTTGGCCTATGCATTGCACTAGCATTCACATTCCCAGTCATGATGCACCCGATCCACGAGATCGTCGAGGTGAGGTTCAGATCAAGTGGATGCTTCCAGAAGCTTTCCCACAACGTTCGCGGTGCTGAATGGCTAGGTTTGCACTCGAGCCGCGTCATTGTGGTGACCATCCTGGCTGTGGTGGCGTCATTCATCCCTGCATTCGGGTCCTTCATTTCCTTCGTCGGGAGCACAGTGTGCGCGCTGCTGTCCTTTGTGCTGCCTACCCTCTTCCATCTGAGCATCCTGGGCTCCTCGATGAGCCTGTGGCGACGATTGCTCGACTACTGTTTCCTTCTCTTTGGCCTGGCTTTTGCTGGCTATGGATTGGTCACTGCGCTCCCCTCACACTGACAGACTGACTGGTGATCGAAACGTTCAAGAACCGAAAGTCGGGATTGAATTCAAAGAAAATCTTTGCCCTGGACAGTGCGAACCTGACTAGTCTGGAATCTTGGAATGGCAGGCATCCAACAGAGATGGCTCTGATATGATTGATATCCTCAGTTGATTATTCCCTTCCTTGGTTGTTCCCAGCATTTCCAAGTACATGATGTCGGGATCTGGCATGTTAGGTGGTGGCGTGGCCGTGTAGCTTTATATGTATCTTACGACTTTCCTGCACATGGGTATGTTTTATGTCCATACAAGTGATAGTATAGTGCACATGAATTGCATTTGGTTTCTATCACGGTATCACCATCTTGAATCGGCTTCATGTTGTGCTACAGTCCGTGGTGTTTCTCACGGGTTGGTTCGTTGTGATTCTGATCTGCTGCTTGTTGCTGCCATGTGCTTCTCAATCTGACAGTTCACACAGATAATAAACAAGCACACTAATGTCCAATGTAGCATTGTTGTCGTTGTGAACCTGTGGTGAAGAGGCTCCCAATTTGGCAAGATACTCGTTGCTGTTTAGATTTTTCTTCATCTTTTGAACAGATGTATTTTTTTGTTTGTGTTTGTTTGTTATTTTCCCAAAGTAACATTAGGCAGCAATGATCATGAATAGACGTATGCAACTGGACAAAAGTATCAGAACTTGCAAAATAGCAAACACGATATAACGGGCATCACGATTGTTCACCCGCGGTTTGTTTGATCTCGTGTGGCTATCTACTCGGCCGTCTGCAAGTTTTACCTCGACCTCTCATACTGGTTAACTTGTACATACCATGAAATTGCCTAATGCTCTTTTTTGTGATTCTTTTTGAGACAGAAGTTTTTGTGATTTCATAAGCAGGTTCCTTATGCAAAAATAGGAGAAGGGTTAGGAACTTAAGCAAAAGGTTAGGCCTCACAGATTCTCCTAATGTACAACTAGACCCAGTTGGAAGTTCGTCGCCAATCTTTGGTATGTATTGCAAGCATGTCTTTCAGTTGCATAGAAGAAGAAAAAAAATGGCATCGCTGTTGTGAAACCGAGAGTTTTTTTAAAAAATAATATTAATTTAATAATAAATTACAAAATTAAATAGTTGATTTTTGTTTTTGTTTTGTTTTTTTGCAGAACTAGCCTATTGTTGCTCGTCTAACTGGCGACAGGCCCCCTATAGCCAATTGAATCGGCGGGTTCTGATATTTTTTGTGTGCAAAATTCAACCTAAAAATTTAGTACTGTTTTATTTAAATTTCTACCGTTATTTTTGGATGGCTTATTTTCAACCGCTCCACTCCAGCGTCCGAACCGCCACACAACACCAACCAACGAAACTACCACCACCAACAGCACTGCTAGCGAAGACAATGGTGGTGGTTTCAGAAACAAGATAAGTTACACATTACAATTGGACGCACGACATAATAAGAAACATAATTAGACAATAATAATAAACAATATTAGCACAACATATTTTTAAGCAAAATGTCATCACATACTTTTTCGACAAATCACAATGATGTAACAAAACATTCTAGCACGTCATTACATAGTTTTTTTGACAAATCATAATGATGTTACAACATATTCCAGCACGACGTCATCACATAGTTTTTCGACAAATCACAATGACATTACAAAACATTCAACACAACATATTTCGACAAGACAAACCATTCTAGTATCTGTCGTCCGGACTAACGACCTCTCTTTCATCCCATGCTTTTCTCGTAAGGCATTTGTTGAAGGTATGTTTGGACTCCCTATAAATTGAGCACTTTTTCGTACGATGCCCCACTTCTGCTTCGTCCATATCGTTTCAGATACGCCGTACCTGTCGTCGGCCAACCTTTCCCTTCAGCCTAGTAATGTCCGCAGTCTAGATGAGTTGCTCCCAGGTAGGATGGCCAATGAAATGGCCAACCATGCCATAGCCATACAACTCTGCATTCCAGGTTCGCATCACCTCTTCCTTGGTGAAATATCTGGAAAGGTACTACTGACCGGGATGCTACGCCACCGTCAAACATGCGGCCATGACATGTGAGCATGGCCTATGAGGGAGAAGAGGCTTGTTGCAGGTGCATATACAACTAGCGCGGCGTAGCGTGCACTCATGGATGATCCTCTCATGGTTCATCTTGTGGCGTCCTTTCTCTCTGCACAGGATCTCGAAGTGAAGCTCTCTTGTGTCCATCTTGAATGCCTAGTACATCTCACCCTTCTTGCTCTTCTCCTCCATGTACTTGGTGATCATGATAGAATACAGAACTCTGTCATTTGCCATGGAAAGTGACGTGTTGTTATTTCGGTCAACGAAGTACTATGTGGTACCGCGGAGAATTGCCTCCATAATAGCAACCAAAGGGAGACACCTAGTGCCACGCATAACCCAATTGTACACTACGGCTAGATTGGTTGTCATGATACCATATCAAGCACCATCCTTGTCATGTAGCAGCGACCACTTCTCCTTAGGTCCATGCTCAATTCAGTACGATAAGCATTTCACCTGCACCTCCAGCTTCCTCATCACACCAAGACCATCTATGGATATCTGTGGCAATGCCTCAGGGTCTTGGTTAGCGCATGCAGATGACTTTTTGCTACCTCCCTTTTGTGCACCCCGGTCCGCTCATCCATAATCTTCTAGAGTGTATCGAACTTTCTCTTCTATTTTTGGTTGTATAGCTGCTTGAACAAGTTCATCATATCTTTATTGTGGGACTGCTTGTAGAAGTTTGCACCCTAGTGCCTCATGCATCACCTATTCTGCAGATCCACCCACAGAAGTGCCTTGTTCTTCCCTTTTTGTAGCTGGGTTATTGCACTCAACATGCCCGCATGTCGATCATGTATGATGCATACGTTAGGATAGCCCTGTACAACAAAGATTTTCACATTCCTCAGAAACCACAACCAACTATCTGTATTCTCGCTTTCAACAAATGCGAAGGCCACAGGAAGAACCTGATTGTTCTCATCTGTCGCTATTGAAGTAAGTATCTGCCCCTTGTACTTCCTAGTCAGAAACGTGCCATCCACGCACAAGATTGGATGGTAATACTGGAATGCATTGATATATGGATCAAAGACGAAGAATGCTCACTTCAGTACCATCTTCTGTTCCCACCACAGATATGTGTCATCTTGAATGTCGACATGAGTGCTAGGATTTTTGTCTTGTATAGCTTAGAGTTGGCCGGAGAGGTTGTGGTAGGAGTCCTCGAACGTACCGAACCTTGATTTCAATGCCTTCTGCTTTGCCCTCTACGTCTTAGTATGGCTGATTGTGTACTGGAACCTTGCCTCTATTGCCAGAATAATGGATCGTGGCTCGAAATCTAGATTATCCACGATCTCACCATACATGATGTTTGCGATGAAGCCTGATGACAGGTTCTTGTAGGACTGCGTTAATTCAACGGCGACACATGTGTGAGGGACTACTATAGAGCATTTCCAGTAGATATCCCGCTGGAATGCATACACTCACCAAGGGCATCCCTCTATGTCGCACTTCACGTCGTAGCATCTTAGGTTGGAATTCACTAGTGTGAATTTACATCGCACCAACAAGGCCCAAAATTTGACAGCCTCTTGCGTGGCCTTCTTGCATTTGTACATAGCTCTTTGCCTGATCTCATTCTGGTCGTACTCCCACGGTACACGGGAGTCTTTGTTAACGACAAGGTTGTCGAACTGGTATGTATTTGACTCGGATAGAATCGTCTGCTATTCCATAGCATCCTCCTCATCAGATCCTTCATTTTTTGACAATACGTAGTAGTTATGGTCTTCGAGATCCATCCTTTCAACTAGGTCTATGATCTTCTCACCTTCGTCAGCAATCCCACTAGCTTGCCTGATGGAAGGAGCTCTTTCCTCACAGTCTTCATCGACAACATCAGTAGCTCCCTGACCTCCTACCGCACTGGAGTCCCTAACTTCTCTTCGGCATCACCACCATCTACTTGTTCAACCGCTGATGCAGGAATGGCCTTGGCATATGTTTAGGCTATAAGGACCAAATCCCACCATTCCTCCCTTGCCAGGTGTACATAAGACTGCCATGATCTAGTTCCTTTAAGCTCCATTAACTCCCAAATATGTGCCCATTCCATGTTCCAGTCCACATGAGTACTAAATGATCACAAGTTCAATGTTCACAGTTCATTTACACAACACATAGCACAGAATATAGACACAAATATGTAGACTTGTAGAGAGGATAATCTTCTGGATTCTTTATTAGACCGTATTTCTCTCTCATTTACTGCCGTTTCTTTCCTCTTTGTTCCTACCACCGAAGAGTGTGAAAGATAAAATAATGGAGAAAGAATGGTGTGAGGGAGAATTATGGGAGAGAGTCCTACACGTGGGCCTTGGAGTCCAGTTGTCCCACGTGTCGTGGGTTGCACAGTTTTGTCATAAAATGTCCATTATTTTGGGACGTAGACAATATGCATTTTGCATTATATTTTGGGAAACGATAGTATACCGATATAGAGACAGAGAAAAAAATCGGTTACTTCACTGTGTCCCCAGCTTGCTCACTCAAACATGTGGTTCAAGGCCTCATTTCACTTTCCCATTTCCCCACCTACACTTTTCCACTTCTCTCTCTCTCTCTCTCTCTCTCTCTCTCTCTCTCCCTCCCTCCCCTAGGAGCATTGAACTAGCCCACACATCTGCTCCCCTCTCAATCCATCAATGATCTCTCTCTTCCCTAATCTCTCCTCCTATACTTCCTGTTCGGTCGAATGTCTCCCAAGCCATTCACTCACTTCTATCTCCTCCTTATCTGTTCTCCCCATTTATTCTCTCTCTTACTTTCTCCATTCTTTTCCTCTACGCTTCCTTGATCCACCAGCCGAAGCATGCTACCCTGCTCCCATGGCTTCCTTCTCATTCTTCTCTCTCTCTCTCCAATTGTTTTTTTTCCATTTTTCTTGATCTAGCCGAATGCCCCTGGCCATCAATTTCTTCTTCATCCTATGTCTTATCTACTCTCCTCTTCTTCCCCAAAATCCTCCACTTAGGTCTCGGCTCCGACGGCGCCTATGCCCCCGTGTGCCTCAGCATCACCGCCAGGCTGCCACGAGCTACTGACCTCCATTTGCCGCCGCCCGCGCTCGGCCTCCTATGGACGCGTCACCACCGGGCAGCTACACCAGCTCGGCGAAACCCGTGCCGCGCACCAGCTGCAACATTCAAGAGGTTATTCTCTGTTTGTTTCTAGTTCTGATGTTACGACCTGTTGAAAAAAATGTTGTGATCGTCGAAAAAAAATATTGCATACTATTCTTTGAGATGTTGCGACTTGTTGAAAAAAATGTTAGGACCCGTTGAAAAAAATATTGCGACTATCGAAAAAAATATTGCATCCTGTTCACGGTAATGTTGCAAGATGTTTTAACGTGTCCTTTTTTCCAAATGTTTTTGTTTTGATTATGAGATTTTTGAGATATCCTCTTTTTTTGAAATGTTACATATGAATCTTTAATATGTTACTACAAGTGAAAAAAAATATTACAGTTATATGGAAACGAGCGTATAGTGCTGACGTTCGGACCGTACGTCCGAGCGCTAGTATATTTTAGATTTCCCTGTACCTAGAACACATAGGCAGATGATATGGGTGGATGCCTTCCTAGGAACTCCCCCTGCTCCCTCGTCATCGGCCGTCGCTGTTGAGTCGTGACCCCTCCTCCCTCCGCCACTCCTCCTCCACGGCCGATCCCGCCACCAACTCTTTCCTCGGCGTCCCCATCCACGCCCAGTGCCCACCTTGCCGCGCCCAATGGCTGATGGCCGCCTCCACCGCGCCGCCAGCGCCTCCAGCATGACCTCCTATCACAGCAGCAGCGCTGTTGTATGTCTTCCCCGTCCTCGGCCACGACACGTGTTTGACGAAATGCGCAACACCAAGATCGTCTCCCCGGAGCACGGTGGTTGGCCGGCCGTGCTCCCGGCGGCGTGTCGAGCCATGCATATTACGGTTAGATTCTGCCGGTGTCATGCAATGCTCCAAAGGTGTAGTATGGCCGCCATTAAATTGGCCCTTGCAGAAGCAGTTTGATGGTACGGTGAGCTCACGCGTTCTTGCTGACAACGTCTCTTGCAACACTGCTTCAGCCAGTTAGGGTTCTCTGGCGCGCGTGTTCGTTGGAGAAGGCTTTGGACACCTGAACAAATGTATTTCGGTGGTTTGACATCGGACTAGTATTCGTGCAACGGAAAAAAAAAATCAGTCGGTAGAATCGCTACACCAGCTTGGTGACAGAAAGAAGTTGCCTTCCAGTTGCAGACTGCAGTTCTGAGTTCTGAGTGTACATCTGATTTGATCAAGGAAAGGTTTGATCTTCATATGTAGCTTCCCAGCATGAACTTGGAGCCGCAGAGAGTTTGTAAGCATTTACCTTACCTTTAGTCAAGTGATTCACATAACTTCTACATCCAAAAGCAATGATGCGCAGACCAAATTGTTTTTAAGCTTCATCATTGGTATTACTTTGGACCTAAAATAGTTTGCTATTTGTTGGCTGTAACAAAGCAGGCAATGTCATACCTTCCAGTCTACCCAATGCATTTTTGGATGCCCTAAAGTCTAGAGTATTGCTTGTTACTACCTACTTAGCAAATATTATGGTTTTTTTTCCTGTCCTATCATTTTGATGCTTGATGTAACCGTGACGAAAGTTCTCCTGGTGATAAGTCACACGAAAGAAACACATGGCTGCATCTTTGAAAGATAGCTGGAACAAGAATTATGTTAATCATCTATCAAGTATTTAAAGAATTATATCAAGTAGAGAGCGTTTTTGTTCTTGAGGAAAAAAAGCTAAACAGGTTGTACGGCATTGAGAAGCTCTCATGCTTGCTAATTGTGGTTTGTTTAGTTGGGATGCCTAATGTAATTTTACCACGGATGTTGTTGATCTATAGGTTAGAAACTAGCAAGCAAGCATAATCGACTTCAAAACTGTGTAAGTTTGATTTTTTTTTTAAGAAACAGGGCCTATTATATTAATAAAGCAGGTGACAACAAAAGTACATTAGGATAGAAAGCCTAGAAAACGTGACTTAGGGTTTAATTACACATGAAATAATTGCTGCAAGCACATTCCCCCTACTAGGGTCTAGTGTCTGCCCTCATCCTTTATCTTTGCAAACAAGTCCAGGGGATAGGAAGACCTACTATTGAAAGTTTTGGCATTGCATTCCTTCCAGATTTCCTAAGTGGTTAGGATGACCACCGTGGCCGTCGCCCTCCTTAGAAGGTGTCCCAAGTTGCTAGTTTTCATCCACCAATCCCCGATGTTGTGACTGGAGGCCCAATGTGATGGCTTAAGAGGTTCGCAACCTAGCCATTCAGATGTCAAATTCCAAACTCGTTGAGTGTACCTACACTCGAAGAAGAGCTGTCAAGCCATTTCCAGTGATTGTCTGCAAAGTGGATAGGTGCCCTGGTTCGATCAGCCCTGCACTTGTAGTCTATTGGAGGTCCAAAGGCGGTTTTGGATGGCTAGCTAAGATAAAATCTTGCATTTTGGGGGTGCCGATGTTTTCCATATTAGTTTTTTTACTCCGCTGTCATTGAGCCGAGGAATTGCAACACATAAGCGGAATTCGCTGTATGACAACCCTCTGTGGTTAGTTTCCATGTGATCTCATCCGTGGAAGTTGGGTCCAAGGTTATTTGGTCTAATCTTCCCCATAGGTCTAAGAATTGGTGGACAAGTTGAGGTGTTGCCCTCCCTGTATGTTAATATCTTTTACCCAGTGATTATCCTAAAGTGCTGCACTAACTGTTATTTTTTCCTTAACGAAAGTCAGAGGATCTCCGAAGCGATGTCTTTAGGGGCTGTACCATCTAGCCACGATGAGGCCCAGAACTTGGTTTTTTTTTCCCATCGCCTACCTTGATTGAAATGGCCACCGCGAAGAGGTGCCTAATAGCATTGTCACACGGTAATTCCATGCCTACCCAAAGTTTGTTTTTAGCTTGCCATTCTTGCCAGAGCCATCAGAGCCTGAGGGCCTTTGCAAATTTTATGAGATTGAGGATGTCGAGTTCGCTAAGATTTGTTCGTTGGTACACCTTCTCCTAGTTGACTTTGTATTTCCCTCTTGTTATCACTTCTGTGGATATCATGGGGATATGCTCATGATCTTACGATGATGTTACAATTGGAAATGGTATTGAGGGTTTATCGAAACACGTGTTTTCAGCAAAGTTTAGTTGCTATCAGGCAGGTGGCGGTCACACCAGCCTGTGTATTAGTCTGACTGGCCACCTCTGGC
Source organism: Phyllostachys edulis (assembly GCA_036346405.1). Classification (NCBI taxonomy): domain Eukaryota; kingdom Viridiplantae; phylum Streptophyta; class Magnoliopsida; order Poales; family Poaceae; genus Phyllostachys; species Phyllostachys edulis. The sequence continues at coordinate 21,507,261 of CM070557.1, read as the reverse complement.
AGTCAGACCGGCCAGGGCTTTGGCCAAGAGGTTGTCGGTCAGACAGGCTAGGAGACGGCGGTCTGACCTGCCAGAAAGGTGTTGTTGAATTTTGGATCGGGCCAAAAAATAGAGGGTGTAGACAAGAGAGGGGTTTCTTCTACACTTGGTCTCTTAATTTTTGGAGCTACGAGTCAAAAGTTCTATTCGTTTGAAATTTCTAGAGAGGTTTCGGATTTCTAGTGATGAAATTTGGCTAAGTCCCCTTGCTGGGCGGTCAGACCAGCCAGGTGGCGGTCAGAACAGCTAGGGGGAGGTCAAACCAGCCATAGGTGGCGGTCTAACCAGTTTTGCCCTGTTTCGCTGGCCACCTTGGTAGCGATGATTGTAAGTTAGGTCAAGCTCATGGGTTTCAGTTCATATGTGTTGCATGATGCATGTTTTGACTAATGTGGGTCAAGTTGCGAAGAAATTGTTCCCAGAATCGATTTCTTGGCCTATTGTTTTGCAGGAGGGTTGGAGGTCAACGACGGTCAACAGCGAGGATGATCATGACTAGGATTGGAGAGCTGAGATTCAAAACGATCGAGGATGTCGGGTGAAGTCAATGGACTCAAGAATGGCACAAAATAGACAAGGATGACCGAACAGGAAGTTTGGTGCGACGGGTTGCATCAAGCGATGCGGGGGTCGGTGCAAGTGACATGGTGGTTGCGGTGGGAGTCGGATGGGAGAGACTTGCCGATATGAAGAAAGTCGTTGATCAACCTACACGTGGCAAAGCATGGGATTGCTTCATGAAGATTGGACTCGGTCTTTGGAGAAGAATCGAGAAGGGCTATTTTGGTGACTTTACCAAAATACCACCTTGATGGCCTTTGGCTAAACCGCGGCGCAAAACGGTGTAAGGAGAGGTAGTTTAGGTCAACTGAAGATGATGACGGTGCTTTGAGAAGCGTGTGTGAGTTAGACCCATTTGTGTGTGGGCTTAACGGGTGCCCATTAGGGTTTCCTCTCATAGCCTAGCCCCCACTATAAAAGGGGAGGATACTAGTTGTGCACCTCACAACCCTTGTATCCCAGAAACCCTAATTTGTGTTTAAGGGTTAGGAGAGGAAAGTGGAGGAGCTAGGGTTCTTTGAGAGTTGGATTTATTGTGTGCTCAAGTGTTGAGATTTTGTTCTCCAAGCTAGAGTAGCTGTAAACCAACATCAATATCGAATCAATCTAAGCAAGATTTCCTTAACATGAATATATTCTTGTTCTTGCTTTCTCTTTTGTGATTTTTGGGTTTTCATTGATCCTTTGGTTTTGCTTTGGTTTTTGGCCGTGATGTTGCTTGTTGTGACATGTGGGAATGTATCTAGGATCATCTTGTACCCACGAGCAAGTTTTGGGATCAATCTTCGGTTTTGCTCGGTTCTTGTGCCCTCCTTCCCTTATCCTTGAAATTTGTGTAAACCTTGGCCTTGATCGTCCTGATCGTCGATTGGAATAGGTTCCTAACCTTCTTGATGAGCTATAGTTGAAATTTGAGGGCTTTTGGATCACCGAATCAAAAGTTGAGCTAATTTGTGTTTTTGACTTCATGCTGATTTTATTGTTTATCGGGCTGGAGGTTAGACCGCCCCTTGGAGAGGTCAAACTGCCCAACTCATTGTGAATTGAGTTTTTGGTGCTTTTGGTTGTTTTGCTTCGGGGTTTCGATTGGATTCAATACAAGTCTTCTGCTATGCTTGTACATTGATCTTCATAGCTCTTATAGTTATTGGAGTGAAAAACGTGTTAAATCCAATCAAGGTGAAAAAGAGATCGTGCTCCTATTCACCCCCCTCTAGTCGTCGTTTCGGTCCAACAAGTGGTATCAGAGCCCAGTTAGTTCAATCTTGATCTTAACCGGTCACTAAACTTGGCGATGGAGAAGTACTCCACCAAGCCGCATATCTTCGATGTGCTTGACTATACCTACTGGAAGAATCACATGCGTGTCTACCTTCAGAGCGAAGGACAAGCTGTATGGGAGGTTGTTCAAGCCCTACTCATCTTGCCCGAGGTTGCTACGCTAGCTTGAACAGCCCTCTTGGCTAACAACCACAAGGCAAAGAACCTTCTATATGCCTAGCTTGGTAGACAGAAGTATGATAGGATTTGTCACCTTGAGACCGCGCACGAGATTTGGAACACACTCGAAACTTACCATGAGGATTCATCCCAAATCAAGAAAGTACGTGTCGGGACCCAAAATACAATTCTGGACCCTCTGTGTATAACGCACTAGTCCAGGATCACGCTAGTGCACACAGTGCCAACAAAGATGGATATCGATCTACACAAGCGAATTATAACATAAACGAATAATTTGATTAACAAATAAGGGTTTAACCTTACGGTCGAGTTTACATTTATTAAGCCACGCAGGGCTAATAGAGAATAAAGCAGCGGAAACAGAAATGACAGTGGCATCCCATCAATTCGCCACAGGCAACCGACTGGGATCAAGACCCTACGATCAAGCACCTTCGATGAACTCCTCCTCGAATGCTGGCGAAGACTCCTCCTCTTCTGCTTGATTTAATTTAAAGCAAGCATGAGTACACAACCGTACTCACAAGTTACACCACAGAAATACAATTATACATGTAGGCTTATTCCAAAGGAATGAAGATCTGTGGTTCTTTTGCAGAAATGCAACATTTGCAATTGAATACGAGTAATAGATTGAAAGCATAAGTAAAACAAATAGACAATAATAATTTAACAGTTTGATTTCACAAAGATACATACAGCCTAAACAGATTATTCACATAGCCATATGATTTAGATCACACAGCTCCCTTCCCACACATTTTATGAAGATCTACCCCTCGTGTGAAATCCCCGAGCATGTCCATGACCGCGGACGCGGCTATTCGAATAGATTGTTTAACACTCTGCAGAGTTTGTACACTTTACCCACAAGATACAACTAGTATAGCTAGCACTAATCGTAACAAAGCGTTTCAGAAACTTCATCTTAACATTGACGCTCCTGGTGTGCTTACGTCATACCATACTATACACAGTGGATGGTACGACACACACCGTTGGACAGGGAAGCGGCGAACTGTCCCGCGATGCGACTACATGGCAGCACACACCTCCACCCCTTTTCACATAGCCTAACCTACTGCCTGAGCAATCAAAGTCAAGAATTCGTATCTTACTAAGCTAGGCCCGTCCCATACCAGGCATGTGATCATACAGAAGGGCTCAGTTCAATGGCGCACAAAGTTCAGTCCTTAAATGACCAAGGCAAGACTTCCAAATTCTAACTAAGGCACACAAATTATTTTGACACACAGATTCATATTCCCATATCACATAGCCACCATGTCACACAGTTTCCACCACTTGCCTCAGTCCAAACCTTTTACCACCCAGTTGATTTAAGTGCAACACATGCCATAATGACACATAGTACACACAGATTATCAAAAAGTTACATAGTCACTTAGTCAAGTTGATAATTGCAATTTTACATGAATAGATGATTCGTAGCATGGCTAAGCAATCTAATCGCATCTAACCAACCCACGTTGGTGCTACAATATTACCAACTAAAATATCAACTAGGGTGACAAAGGATCAAGGCATATCAATTATACAAGGAAGGTATAACAGATTGGATTTAATAGCTATACCTAAAAGTATTTAAATAATTACTTGAATTAGAATGCAATACTTTGAAATAAAATAACATTTAGAAAACTGGGATTCAATCATGGTCAAAGCATGACTTGCCTTGGAAAAGGTGTAGAAATTGCTCTTGGTCTTGGAATGCTCCTTCTTCTTCTTCTTCCCTTCCAGAAGTATCGACGTCTACTCGTAAACGAAGCAAACAAACAAGAATAAATAAATAACAGAAGCAAAACAACTCCAAAAATTAAATAAAAATCTCCATTAAACATATCTTGAATTTAGAAATTTGAATGGATTGATTTGGAGTTCGGATGCAAAAGTTATGGGCTTTGGAAGTTTGAATCTAAAGAAAAGCCCTAAAATTGGATTTACTGAATTTCCCGAATTATTTCTCAATAGAAAAATTAGAATATTGCGCAACGCTGACGTCAGCGAGGAGGTTGGACTACACAGTGCCCTACCTGACAGGTGGGTCCCACCTGTAAGCGGCTGGGTGCACTGTGGACTGGGTTCACCCGAGGGTGTGGGTTTGGTTCGGGCTGGTGTGGCGCACATGCACACATGTGGCGCTGACGCGGCTCCACCTGGGACGACATGCACGCGCGGAGGGTGAGGTGGCGGTTGACATGGACGCCGCGTCAGACCCGACGGTGAGGACGGCACTGGACCCGATGGTCGCCAGCGAACGCGGCTCCTCGCCAGGAATGGGTGGTACAGACATGTAGCCCGGGTTATTGCGCACTTGATGATGCAATCCCGGGTGGTCGAGGACGTGGGTGGTGGCCGGCGGCGAGCTAGAGGCGATGGTGTGCTACGCGCGTTGTCGGACAGGGTCTCTGGTGGCGCTCCGACGATGCAAAGGGGTTCAAGAGGTAGAGGCGGCGACGGCGAACTCGGCGGTGTGCTCCACGACGACGCGGCGGCGATGACGGCAGCGCAATTCAACGGAGGTGAAGCGCGGCCGAAAACCCTAGATGGGAAATTACGACGGCGCAAGGGCTCGGGAGGGGAAATTGGGTGAGGGGTTTTGGAAAGGGTGGCATGGCGCTGCTTGTGGACTATTTATAGGCGTCAGGGATGCCCAGGGCGGCGTAACGGCGGCAGAGACCGAAACAGCCCAAAAAGAGCTCACGGAGGAATAGGGGATAGAGGCGAATTCGAAATTCGAATTCATTTGAAATAGATGTGGGAAGGATAGAGCTTCTAGATGGAATCATCCGTGCACGAAATCGAGGTTGTTTGCGGTTTTGTCGGACGAGCTCGGAGAATCCGGAAATGGCGAACGAGGAAGAGGCCAGCTCGGGGGAGCGACAACATCAGAAGGGCCATCGGCGAGAGCAGCACGCGGGCCACTTGGCGAGGCTAAGGTGTAGCAGCGTGCGGTCATGGCGAAGTTGGGCATGCCAAGTCGGACGCGATGAATAGGAACAGGCCGAAGAGAAGGATTCGGCCCAAAGCTATTTGGAAGATTTTAATTAGTTTTTCTATTTTAGAAAATACTAAGAATTCAAATAAGCAATAGAAATTAGCAAATGAACTTGGAAAAATTCTAGAAAAATCTAGAAAATATATCCAAGCACAAAGAATCCAAATAAAATAGTTTTGACCATTGTTCATGTTGACTTTAGTCATATTAAATTGTTTTGTTACTCAAGGTTCATATTTAAGCTTTTGAATTAAATTCAAATAAATCCAAATGCTGAATTTTCTCACTACTAACTATTCAAGGGATTTTTAAAGCTCAGAAAATTGGGATGTTACAGTACACCAAACGGTCTTCAAGCGAGAATATAATAAATTCGAGATGCGTCCTAGAGAGAGCATCAATGATGTATTCACTCGCTTCAACAAGATGCTCAATTAGCTGAGAGCGGTCGATATCGAGTATTCTTAGTCTAAGAATGCTACCCATCTCTTGGCTGCAATCAACACCAAGGAGTGGGAGATGAAAGCTACTGCCATTGAGGAGAATGTCAATCTCTCTAATCTCACTTTGGAGTTGTTCTATAGTAAGCTCAAGACCCATGAGATCAAGAGAGTTGACCATCCTAAGGAGAACATGGCTTTGGTCACTGAACCTCTCAAGAGAACATCTTATGGCACTTCTGAATCTTCCTCTGGATTTTTACTTGCTTGTTTATCTGCAATCTATGAAGAGGAACTTGAGAGTATCCCTAAGCCCGAGTTAGCTCTCTTAGCCAAAAAGTTCACACAGGCCTATAATAATATGAGAAACAAGAAGAGAAGTAGCCCTATGACATGCTATGAGTGTGGAGAGCTCTACCACATCCGGGCGAACTGCCCCAAGCTAAAAGGGAACAGCAACCACAAGGAGGAGAAGACAGTTTGGAGGAAGCCTCAAGGGAACAAGTCCAAATTTGATACTGCCAAGCTCATGAAAGCCACTAACCGGGTTCTTGCCGCTTTTGGAGAGCAATCCATAAGCGATGTAGACTCCGGGAGCGAGGGGGACAAGGAGGAGGAGCTTCCCAAAGAGAAGAAGAAAGAGAAGGCAAAGGACTTCACTAGTTTGTGCTTCATGGCCGACTCCATCGACGTCGATGACATCGATGAGATACTTCCATCCTATGAAGTTCTTTCAGCTAGATGTGATACCATCTTTGAGCAACTACTTAGCCAGAATAAGGTTTTATAATTCACCATGGTTAGGAATAAGGACTTAGAGTCACAAGTTGATAATCTGACATTAGAACTTGTGAATGCTAAGAATCTTGATGCTGATGAATGTTCATCCTACCATGCTTTACACTCTGAACTTGCTAAATTGCAAAATGCTCATGATGTTGCCTTGCACCAACTAGAAAATACTAGGACTGAGTTAATTGAAGTTAAATCTGCTCCATGTGAAAAATGCTTAGAATCTAGTAAGTTGGTCGCTTCTGATAAGGCTAAGTCTAGCGCTTGCTCTTTCTACTTAGAACGTGAACATGAAGTAAAAGATATATTAGAAGCAGTTAGAGCTAAGTATGTCAAACTTAAGGACAAAATTAATTATGCTTCTTGTGCTTCATGTGAGGCCCTTAAGCTTGAAGTTGCTGTTCATAAGGAGAAGCATGCTAGAGCTATTAAGGCTAAAACTTGTGAATCATGTCTTAACCTTGAAAAAGAGAATTCTTATCTCAAGGATACATTAGAAAAATTCTCTAAAGAAAAGAAACAGTTAAACATGATTCTTGATAAGTCCAAAACTCCTTATAAAAAGTAAGGGTTAAGATACAACTTTGCCCAAAACAAGTCCAAGACAAATGTCATTCAAGTATTGAAAAATGGCTTAGTTGAATTCAAAACCCAACTTGCAAAAACTCTTTTCAAATCTAAAGATTTTGCCCAACCATCTTTTGAGCCAAAAGGTTCTTCTCCTAGTAGTACCAAGTACCATTGCACCTATTGCAAGAAGGATGGGCATTTGCTTGAGTTCTGTTGGTGTAGATTGAAAAATGCTAAGAAAAATCTTGCTAGAATTTCATCTCATCAACCTAGATCTTTCATGAGACATGGTCATCTAGAAAAGAAGAAACCTGGACTTGGATTTGTTTCACATGCTCATCATCATCATGTTCCTAGACAGGATGCATCTCATGTTCTTGCAACCATTGCTCATGATAGAACCTCAAGTAGGATCAAGGCTAGCAATTCTGCTTTACATACTGCTCGCAGACGTGTGTCTCAGTACTGGGTTCCCAAGTCATGTTTAACGAACCCCAGTATTGAGACACATCGATCTTCTGTGCCTTGATTTTCAGGATCGCCACGGAAAGGGGAAGAACACGTGGTTCGTCGACTCTGGGTGTTCACATCACATGACCGAAGACTCAAGATGGTTCACCTGCTTCACGCGGTCGATGGGTGATGATTTCATCACCTTTGGAGATGATACACAAGGGCGGATTGAAGGAACGAGATCGACCAGGGTGAACGACAAGTTCATCCTGAAGGACGTCGCCCTTATGGACAAGCTAAGGTACAACATGCTTTCTATCTCGCAGCTTCTTTATGATAGCTATGAGACTAGGTTTAAGAAAAAATACTTGTCGTGTGCTTGATTCAGTTAGTGAGCTTGTCTTTGGGATTTCTAGAGTTGGTAGGATATTTGGAGTTGACTTTTCTAAATGTCTTGCTGGATCTCTCAAGTGTTTGATTGTATCTTCTTCTGAGTTCTGGCTTTGACACCGTCCTTTGGGGCACATTGGTTTTGATCATCTGACGCGAGTTAGCAGCCTTGATCTCATGAGAGGTTTGCTCAAATTCAAAGTCGTCAAGGATGATGTATGTGCGCCCTGTAGGCATGGCAAGCAAGTTACCGCCTCACACCCTTCATTGACTATGGTCATGACTGACAGACCGGAACAGTTACTTCACATGGATACTGTTGGTCCTGCTAGGGTTTGGTCAGCCGGTGGCAAATGGTATATTCTTGTCATAGTCGATATTTTTTTGAGATACTCTTGGGTGTTCTTCTTGCTTCGAAGAATGAAGCATTTGATCACTTTTATGATCTCGTTCTTCGCTTGGCTTCTGAACTTCCTAGTGCCTTGAGAGCAATCCGCAGTGACAATGGCATGGAGTTCAAGAATGCCTCCTTTTGTTCTGAGCATGGTATTGAGCATCAGTTCTCTTCTTCACATGTCCCTCAACAAAATGACTTGGTGGAAAGGAAGAACAGAACCTTAGTCGCGATGGTTAGGATGATACTAGATGAGTACTTCACTCCGAGGAGGTTCTAGGCCGAAACTATTGTTACAGCTTGCCATACTGTCAATCGTGTCTTCTTGAGATTGTCTTTGGGCAAGACATCATATGAGCTTCGGTTTAGTAGAAAACCCTCTGTTTCTCATTTTCGAGTTTTTGGAGCCAAGTGTTTCATTCTCAAGATAGAAAACCTAGATAAATTTGAGTCAAGAACTTCTAATGGTTTATTTTTGTCAGACCCCAAATTTTGAACTTGGGATCTACTGTGTATATTTGTGCCATTCCCTGGATCAGTAGTTGGGGCACATAGTTACATTGTTGGTTCAAATACATATCACGAAAATGTAAAGCAATTGCATAATATTAAACAACTCAGATCCGAAATTGCTACACAAATCACACTTCTAAGAGCTCTCTTTCGTCCTCTGAACGAACAATGATTCAAGAAGACGTTGCCAAGTCGCCTTGCTTTAGCAAAGACCATAGCTTTCATCGATCACAAAACTGTCCAGAACAAAATACTTTTCATCAATATTAGCCAAAAACATGCCAACCACAAGAAAACAAAATAATGGATCAAAGACCTCCAAATTGCAATCACATGGTTCCAAATATAGAGATGATGCTAATATTCCATGATTCCATTATAGCAACTCACCAGTATCCCAGTTATAAATGTTTGCCAATACATACACAATGCAGTGCATTGCTAAGACATGACATATACAAACAGGCATGAATGATGCACAAGTAAAATAATCATCAGACAAACTCTTATGAATATAGAAAGCAATGCTTCAAAGTGACTCAACTTGCATCTTGCAACAACTAAATATGGCTCTACCGCTTGTGCAGAATTCAGCAAACAGAATGACACCGTTCATTTGTAAAGTTCATAATACTATCCATGTGCCATGAATGAATTTACATATAATTAAAGATATCACAAATTGCGTATAAAAAATAATTTCGATGCGAAGGTTGTCAGTAACTCCGAAGGTACACAAGTCTCAGCTTCCTTCTGCCTTCTCAGATGGCATTGGCATCCTCACAATATCATGGAGCAAGCAGGATTTGACTCCCAAGATAAAACCATTCACAAAACATTGACTACTGACTCCAAAAACTCAATCAATCAACTACTGACTCGGACTCCTAATAAAAACCTACTATTAACAAGATTAAATCCAACAACGGAGGGGCGGATGTCGGCGATGTTGGGCGGGATGAGCCGGCGCGTGCGGCCAAAGGGGAGGTGGGTGGAGTAGACAGCCGCCCAGCTCCTGCGCGGGGAAGCGATGGAGACGTAGACGAGGTGGGAGTTGTCGGGGGTGAGGGACGGGCGGTCCTTGAGGGCGATGGGGTCCCAGGGGAAGAGTGGGAGAGCGGCACCACCTCGAGAGTCTCGCGGCGGGCTACGGCGGCGGTGGGGACAGGGTGAGGTAGAGGTTGAGGGTGTTGTTGTGCTCAGAGACGAAGAGGAGGGAGACAAACTAGGGAGGGCAAGGTGGAAATATGGATGACGAGCTTACCTTCGCCGGAGCCCGCCGGTGGTCCTCAGAGAACTGCGATGGCGAAGAAGTCGAGGAACCCCGGCCTTTAGGGTTTCTGGGGTCGAAGGCTCTCGTGCAGGCGGCGGAGCAATCGAGGACCGGAGGTGGCACAGTCGAGATCCTGAGGCGGCGCAGTGGAGGACCCGAGGTGGCAGACGAGAGGGTGCAAGCGATTTTTCGCCGGTTGTGAGAGCGCCGAGAGGAGGCGGAAGCGAGGGGGAAAAGGTGAAGGGGAACGGGGAAAGGAGTCGCGCTGTGGAAAATCCCGGGGGTAGTTGGATGGCAATTGCGGGTAAAAACTTCAAACTTCAAGGGGTATTTTTGTTTATGCAAGTTGGATTCTCACGAGAATCTGCAGGAAGGCTGCTTTTTGTTGCTAGTTCATTTTTGAGACAGCTCCTCACGAGAATTAGGATCTGGTGGTTTTGAGAATCAGGGTGTTTGGTACGGCTCCACGAGAATCGATTGAGAAGCTGGGAGTAGAAGCTGTACCAAATAGGGCCTAGAACGCATAGAACCCTCACGATATGCCCACTAGCAATCGACTGTGGGCTCGCGATCTAGTTCTTGGTCTTCGTGATCTTCAGTCATGTCCAATGCTCATATTTGTCCATGTAGTCTTCTTTTGTGCTTACTAACTAAAAGAATGTAAATAGTGAGCATGAGTACACAACCGTACTCGTGAGCCAATACACAATGCAATTATTTTAGATGCAAGGCCAATCAAAGGAAAGGCTTATGGTTCTTTTATTTTGCACAAAACCATTTCTTGAAATAGATTAAGTAATACCAAATCCTGAGACTTAGCATTTTACTAACTCAAGTTTTATAAACTGAGTTTTTGTTGTAAAGTACTAGTGGAGATTCCATCTCCTATACCATTGAGTGAGTACGTCCACTCAATGATTAGGCTATCCCGTAATTACCACTAGTCCCCGACCAGACTTTCTCAACTCTCTAGATTCCAACCTAAACATTTCCAACCGTTGGGCTCAAACCCACCCTTTTCATTCCACACACACACACACACCAATGGTTTTATGAAAAAGGAAAGCTATATCAAGCATGTTTCTCAACATTGCTCTTGACCGTGACTCCGTGAGCACAGCTATCTAGATAGTTTTCTTACTCTGTAGAGTTTATACACTTTACCCACAAGAGATAAATCAACTTATACTGACCCGACACATTTCCGTAGGTATGTGGCTAATGTTGATTATCACAAGGCCTTTACAATGCCCCACATCTTTGCAACTTCGCACTGCTAGGTATTACCTCCTTAGGGCCTACCCTCGCCCACCGAAAGTCTCCCTTTAGCGCCATACGGTTCCCGTGGCTACGTTCTCCCCCGTCTATCCACCCGCATTCACCAACGTCGAAGCCACATCGAGGCGACACAAATTAGTCAGCCAAGTTGTATGTGTTACTGACTTGTGGTTGCACTGTTTTACATGAGAGGTCATTACCAGATTCTGTCCTTAATTGACTTGAGCGGTACATCCATATACCAACTCTCTCTCTCGTGCCCCCGGCACCAGCCATTCTTTCCGGCCGCCCAAGTCGAAATCCGTTTTTCAGGTTTTCTTTTGTTTTCAAAATAACCTTTAGTCCAACATACCAGCCAGGCTCCTAGCCTCAACTGCCCAATATCATTTTCAAAGGTTTGATTGATGTCGGGCAACATAATGCCCGAATGACAGTGTATCTAAGCAAGGCTAAGCATGACACATAGATACAGACTTATAACTAGTATGTTAACTATTAGTTCTAGGGTGACAAGGATAGTATCCATGTTCAATGATTGGAAGTTTATACATAATTATTGTTAAGGCATTAACTATGAGCTAGACCAATATAATTGTATAAAACATAGCAATGCAATTTCATAATTTAAAACAATATAATTGCAAACAGTAGGCGCAAGATGATCAAAGTATTGACTCGCCTTGCTCATTATTCTGATACGGCTCAATATGTTGATAATCGTCTTGCTCAACATTCTGAATAAGCCCAATATCATGATAATCCTGGTCTTGTTCTTGTTCTGTCTCGGACTGCTGTCCCATCATAGCTTCAGATTCTATTTACGCAGAATACGTTTAAATCCAAGAGCGACTGCAAACAACCAAATGAAATCCAATAAATCCAAATACATACAAACAGAAAGAAATACTTCGAACAAAACTAAACATACTTAACGATATCTTGAAAGAAGGGAGTGCTTCAGATGAGACCAAACATACTCATCTGGAGCTGATGAAGAAAATACTTTAGACGAAGTATAACCAAGGAAGTTGATGAAGGAAATACTACAGACAAAATATATCTGCTGATATTTGGAGTGAAGGAAATTCTTTAGACCAAAGTAGATAATTCTAAGAGGGAGAGAATGTTCACAGAAACATTCCTCACTGGTTAACTGGATAGGGGAGATTACCTGATTAGGTAATATCCACTGACCTGCTTTCGAATCAAGAATTGTCCGATCACTGGGAACGGATGACAACGGGTGATACCTAGTGCCTATGTGATGTTGTTTTCCTTAACAGGCCACCTAGTACTCACAAACACACTCTCCAGGCATTCTATGTATGCATCTACGATGATCATAAAGTCAAAATCAATCCTCTTATATGATCTATTAATTAATCATTTGAAATCAACCATTTGATTAACCCATGGTTATTATTACTTATATTAGCTAAGGGCTTACATGGCATTGGTGTTTATGTATATGCCTATACATGTTGTTTGTTAGATCATGGTATACAACCCTGTATTCATTCGGGTACTCCTAGACATAGGGCTATAGGTTAATGATACTCAATTATTATATAACAACTCTACAAATCTTCGATTAACTATCTAGTTAAATTATCATTTCTGTTATTAAAACATTGGTCTATCCATCATCCTTTAGTATACAAGGCTGCTCATATGTATATGTACATACTTCTAGCATTTTTTTATTTAATCTTAATGATTCATATACTATAATGGAGCATTCATTTGAGCCAGCTATTTAGTCAAATTCTAGCTATTTCCAATTATCTAGTAACTAATCTAACCGCTAATTGCTAGCTAGACCTTTAGTTGCCTGTCTTTCCTAACTTATGAACTGACTCCATTATCCCTACCATTGTTGACTACAAATTCCACTAGCTCAATACACTTCTAACCACACACACACACACACACACACACACACACACACACACACACACACACACACACACACACACACACACACACACACTCTGATAGCTAGTTAACTTTTGTCAAAAAATACTTGCTAACTACTTGATCTAGCCACTGCTAGTTTTGGAATGTTACTAACTGATTACTAAATTAATTATCTAATTAACAACTCCTAACTAATCAACATCACAGTCTACTAGTTGAATGTCTATAGTTAATTAACCTTTTAACAGAATTTAATTAACTGTTAAAGGGTGGAGTCCACTGTCAGTTGAACTTATATTTTTCAGATAATGATCATCACTTTGTCTTTGCAAGTTACATGATAACAGTGCAGTAACCATGTCTTGATTAACTTCATTTGCTATTAGAATACTCCACTAATTAGCCCATTGATATATACCATAGCATACATACATTTGGTATTTGAACTATCCATCAAATTAGGACGCGATAAGTATATGAATCAGGTCTATAGCCTTTGCTGACCATTTCATCAAAATACTTTGAGCCATTGCCATCTTTAGCTTACAAGAATATGCACCAATTTGGGTATTACAAATATTTAGCAGTTACAGAATACCCTTTCTCAATGGCATCATTCATCACATCTGGGGCATGCAAAATATTCCCCATAATGTAGTTACCTTATTGCTTGTGGCAAGATCAAGGAATAGCTACCTCTGGAGCATTCCATCAAACAGGTGATGAGCTTCTTGCTCTTGGTCATGGTGGAGCCGAGCGCCAGTGAGTGAGGGGACAACGGCATCTGGGGGTGGCCGAAACGGAACTGGGGAGGGTCCATCTTCCTACCGTGTCCCGGGCGGCGCTGAGAGGAACTAGTGGCCGAGGCGGGTCCGGTGACTGTGTGTGGCGGCCCAAGCCGGGGAGGGAGTAGTCACGGCGGTGCGGGGAAGCGCTGGAGGAGCGGGAGGTGCTAGGGTGAGTCGGCGGCGGAGGCCCATCGCGGCGTGGAGGGCTCGGCGCGGCGGCGGAGGCCTGGAGAGGGGGAGGGGCTTCGGCAGCTCGGGCGACGAAGGGTGCAAACCATGGCGCGGGGTGCGGTGACGCAGAGCTCAATCGGCGGCGGGCAAGCGGAGGAGGGGTGGGGTGAGCGAGGAGGGCGGCGGGTCGGATAGGGAACGGGAGGCGGCGGCATGGGGGGAGTGAAGGCCGGGGAGGGGCGGCGGCGTGGAGCTCAATGGGGTGAGGAGGAGGCAAGGGACTTTGGTGGCTTGACTGAAGAATGGGGAGGGGGGAGGGTGGGGCGATGAGGCTTCGGGGTGGCCATTTTATGGCAATGGGGCGGAGGAGCCGATAAATGGCGGCAACATGGGTATGGCAAGCGGCGTGGGCGTGGCGCAGACATGCAAGCAGTACTGCTGTGGCACTGTGTCAGTGCCGGTGTCTTTGCTGGAGGAAGAAGCCTGTCTTGTGGGGCCCGGTAGTCAATGGGAGGAAGAGAGAATTAGGTTGCCCAATTTCTAAAAAGGCTGACGATTTAAGTGAATTTTTAGGCATGATTTAGTGTTTACAATTCATGTAATACTTAGATCATTAGGTTTATCATTTTATGCCCCTAAGGTTTCTATTTCTCGTAATATTTCAAGGTCACACTTGTCATGGTGATTTACTGGTATATGATTATTTCGCTTTTACAATTTAGGTTCCTAGGGTTCCCGTATCTAAGGTTTATGAAATTAGGGTTTTTCGTTGTAAATTACTTGTGTCTCCAAGAGAAGGCATAGATCAGGTAACTCCTGAAAATGCGGGTGAAAATAAGATGATATAGATAATTATACAAAAAGTTTTAAAAATTTTGTATTTTTGCATCTAAGCATTTTTGGGATGTTACATTTTTTGGGTTATCCTGCACATTCGAGGGGTTTTCGAGTTCTTAATGTTGAGACTAACGTTATCCAATAGACATGCAACGTCACCTTTGATGAGACTAGCCCTAGAGTTGCATTAGATATTTCAGGTGACACATAAACGATAGAGAGCATCTTTGTGAAGAAAAATGAGGATGAAGCTGATGTTTGTCTTCCACTTGCTGCTGACGCTCTTGTTCCAGATCAAGAACCTGCTTTGACTACTTCACCTTCAGTTGAGGCTCCTACTACATCCTCATCATCAGCAGTACATGCGGAGGTCGTCGAAGAGATGCTATCTCCCTCGGACGCTCTACTTCACATTCAGAGGCGTCACCCTCCAGATCAGATGATTGTCATCTTCATGAGCGAGTCACTTGCTCCAAGTATCATGATCCGAGTCTCTACTCTCATTCTGCATTTGTTACTTCTTTTGAACCCCACGATATATCACATGCTTTATCTGATTCGAGCTAGGTCAATGCCATACATGAGGAGTTATAAAACTTTGAGAGGAACAAGGACTAGAACATAGTAGAGCCTCCTAGTAGTTATAATGTGATAGGAACCCGTTGGGTGTTCAAAAACAAACAAAGTGAGGATGGTTCTATGGTTAGAAACAAGGCTAGATTAGTAGCTCAGGATTTTAGCCAAGTTGAGGGGTTAGATTTTGATGAGACCTTTGCTCATGTTGCTAGATTAGAAGCCATTCGTATTCTGCTTGCATTTGCTGCATCTAATGGTTTTAGGCTGCATCAAATGGATGTCAAGAGTGCATTTTTGAATGGTTACATAGAGGAGGAGGTGTATGTTAGGCAACCCCTAGGCTTTGAGAATCCTAAGCATCCAAATCATGTCTTCAAGCTATCCAAAGCCTTGTATGGTCTTAAGTAAGCGCCTAGAGCCTGGTATGATAGGCTTAATACCTTCTGGCTTAAGAATAACTTTGAAATGGGTAAGTAGACAAGACCTGTTCATTCTTAGGCATGGCAATGACTTCCTGCTTATTCAGATTTATGTAGATGATATTATATTTGGTGGTTCTTCTCATGCTCTTATTTTCAGTTTTTTCTGAGACCATGTCCAGGGAATTTGAGATGAGTATGATGGGAGATATCAACTACTTTCTAGGGCTTCAAATCAAGAAATGCAAGGAAGAGATCTTCATTCATCAGACGGAGTACACCAAGGATTTGCTCAAGCACTTCGAGATGGGTGACTGCAAGCCGATCGCCACTCCCATGGCGACTTCGACTGCATTGGATCCAGACGAGGAAGGAAAAGCTGTGGATCAACGCAAGTACCGCAACATGATCGGTTCCCTCCTTTACCTGACATCCTCAAGACCAGACATCCACTTCGCGGTCTGCTTCTGTGCGAGGTTTCAGGCATCTCTGAGGACTTCCTATCGCTAAGCCATCAAGCGCATCTTCAGGTACCTTCACTCCACCCTCCAATATGGTATTTGGTATTCCTACTCATCTTCCTTGTCCATTCGAGGGTTTCCTGATTCTGATTTTGCGGGTTGTCAGCTAGATAGGAAGAGTACCTCAGATACTTATCACTTCTTAGGCACTTCTCTCATCTCTTGGTCTTCTAGGAAGCAGTCCTCTGTTGCTCAATCCACTACAGAAGCTGAATATGTAGTTGTCGCTAGTTGATGTAGTCAGATTCTGTGGATGGTGTCCACCCTTAAGGACTATAGGTTAGCTTTTGATAGCGTTCCTCTTCTCTGTGATAACACTTCTGCCATTAATATTGCTAAGAACCCTGTGCAACATTTTAGGACCAAACACATAGACATTTGTTATCACTTCCTTAGAGACCATATAGAGAAGGGTGATATTGTGCTAGAATTTGTGGAATGGAGACCATGTAAAGTTCTTTGTCTTGCTAGAATTATCATGCTTCACATGTGTAGCTAAGTCTTTGCTAAATGAGCTAAAACTTTAAGACAACTTGAACAAAAAATTACAATTTATGGATCTCTTAGCTAGTTACACAATTAGTGATCTTTTTGTGACACAGGCCCTGTCAAAATTGCTTTGTTAGCTCTTGAATCTAGGATGGAACATTTCTTGAGTTTCTTGTTCCTTTGTGAATCTAAAATTGCTCTTGTGCAAAATCAAAAATCAAAATTTAAAGTTCTCATGTGGTTAAATTGTACCAAACTATTCTCACAAGACTGCATGTCAAAAACATGAACTTGGAGATAGTTTGATGATCCAAATGATCTCATAGGGACTGCTTGTCAAAATCGACATGAACCTCAAGATTTGTCGCCCTATTTGAAGCTTAGGAAGAGTTTGTGGATGGCTCCTAGTCTAGGATGTTCTTCACTAAGATAGACTTTTAATCAACATCAATATTCATTGTAAATGAAAACTGTTGTAAAAATTGGGTGATTGAGGTTCTTTGAGAAAAATAATTCAATTTAGGACTTTTTGTCTCTAGTATGGTCGTTGTTAGCTTCTTGATCTCACATTGACATTCTGACATGGCCATTATCACTTTAGGATCCCTGTTGATGAACGTGCTAATTTTAAAGTTTTGCTTAAATTGTTACAATTCATCATTTTATCTTGAGCCTTCTAGCTTAGCTTTGATATATATGTCTTAATATGATCTTGCTAGCACGTTCAGGCCTGATGTGTATTGATTAATAGTAGAAATGCTAGCTTCTTCTTTTGGGTAATCTCTAAAGCTTCTTGTACTAAAAATTGAAATACAAAAATAAAGTCACTCTATTGCATTTTATGTATGCTTTTTCTTATGCTTTTTCCTTATTTATGCATTTATCATCTTTGGATGAGAGGAAGGCGTGATTCCTTGATGACTCCATTGTCAAAGGGGGGGGGAAGATATAGCAAAAATGTTAAAAGGGAGAGCTATTTGGAGAAAAAGGGAGAAAAGATGAAATTTTGAAAAATGATGATCATAGTGAGGGGGAGCATCTAATTTGCATTCTTATGATCTTATTGCCTTTTCTAAACTTCAATTGCAATTATTGGAATCTCATAATGACCAAAGGTCAAATTGAACATTTGTTCTTTCATATGGATCTTAAGTGATATTTTTGACTCTTCTCTGGAAATTCAAGCTTTCTTGCTTTCTTTTGCCGTATCTCACTTGCCTATGCTGATTTGAAGCCAACTTGGTCATTTTCATTGCGTTCTCTTGCTCTTGGACCAAGTTGTGCCTTTGCGCGAAAATGTGAGTATTTTTATTTTTAAAACCTCAAACTTACATTTTTGGAAAATCGCCACTGTGTTCATCAAGGGGGAGATAGTAGATATCATGGGGATATACACATGATCTTAGGATGATATTACAATTGCAATGGTATTGAGGGTTTGTCGAAACAAGTGTTTTCGACAAAGTTCAGTTGCTGTCAGGCAGGTGGTGGTCAGACCGGCCGAGGCAGCGGTCAAACCAGCCTGTGTGGCGGTCTGACCAGCCACCTCTGGTGGCCAGACCAGCTAGGGCTTTGGCCAAGAGGTTGGCGGTCAGACCGGCCAGGAGACGGTGGTCTGACCGACCAGAAAGGTGTAGTTGAATTTTCGATCGGGCCAAACATAGAGGGTGTAGGAAAGATAGGGATTTCTTCTGCACTTGGTCTTATAGTTTTTTGAGCTTCGAGCCAAAAATTCTATTCGTTTGAAATTTCTAGAGAAGTTTCAGATTTCCAGTGAGGAAATTTGGCTAAGTCCCCTTGCTAGGCGGTCAGATTGGCCGAGTGGCGGTCAGATCGGTTAGGGGGCAGCCAGACCGACCATGGGTGGTGGTCTGACCGATTTTGCCCTGTTTCGCTGGCCACCTTGGCGGCGATGATTGTAAGTTAGGTCAAGTTCATGGGTTTCAGTGCATATGTGTTGCATGATGCATGTTTTGACTAATGTGGGTCAAGTTGCGAAGAACTTGATCCCAGAATCGATTTCTTGGTCTATTATTGTGCAGGAGGCTTGGATGTCAACGATGGTCAATGGTGAGGATGATTAGGACTAGGCTTGGAGAGCTGAGGTTCAGAACGATCAAGGATGCCGGGTGAAGTCAGTGGACTCGAGCATAGCGCAAAATAGACAAGGATGACCAAACAGGAAGTTCGGTGTGATGGGTTGCATCAAGCGGCACGGGGGTCGGTGCAAGTGCCATAGTGGTTTCGGTGGGAGCCGGATGGGAGAGACTTGCCAACACGAAGAGAGTCGTTGATCAACCTACACGTGGCGAAGCATAGGATTGCTTCGTGAAGATTGGAATCGGTCTTTGGAGAAGGATCAAGAAGGGGTATTTTGGTAACTTCACCAAAATACCACCTTGATGGCCTTTGGCTAAACTACGGCACAAGATGGCTCAAGGAGAGGTGGTTTAGGTCAATTGTAGATGATGATGGTGCTTTGAGAAGCGTGCGTGATTTAGACCCGTTTGTGTGGGGGGGCTTAACGGGTGCGTATTAGGTTTTTCTCTCATAGCCTAGCCTCCACTATAAAAGGGGAGGGTGCTAGTTGTGCACCTCCCAACCCTTATAGCCTAGAAACCCTAATTTGTGATTTAGGGGGTTAGGAAAGGAAAGTGGAGGAGCTAGGGTTCTTTAAGAGTTGGATTGACTGTGTGCTCAAGTGTTGAGATTTTGTCTTCCATGCTAGAGTGGCTGTAAACCAACATCAATCTTGAATCAATCCAAGCAAGATTTCCTCAAGTTGAATCTATTCTTGTTCTTGCTCTCTGTTTTGTGATGAAAGCACTTTGGTTTACTGAAACTTGGTTGTCCAGATGCGGTGCCAGCCGCAATGCCAGTGTCTTATAGATCCATTTTCCCACCCCCGTGAATTAGACTGATCGGCAGGTAATCTGCCACCCTATCTGCGTCATCTTTCTTCGGGATCAATGTGATATTTGTCATATTCAGGAGGTGGAGGTTCACCGTGAGTAGGCTGTGGAAACTTTGAAACACCGCCATGATGTCGGCCTTTAGATGGTCCAACATGATTTGAAGAACTTGAATGTGAACCCATCTGGACCCGGTGTCTTGTCCCCTAGCATCTGGGCCAGGGCGTTAGCGACTTTTTGCTCAGTGAAGGCCTTCTCCAGGATGGGCAGGTTTTGTGGGGTAAAGTCCAGCACATCACATCTTAGGTCTATGGTTCTAGTGTTCGGCTGGTAGAACAAGTTCTGAAAGTGTTGTTGCAAGGATTCTTGTTTCTCATCATGCGATATGCCTAGTGTAACATCCCAAAATTTGGAGTTCTCTTGAAGCCTTTAAAAATAAAAATAACCATTAAGATTTTCTTGGTTAATTTAAAGCTTTAATTGAATTTTTAGAAATTAAAACCATTTAATGTGAATAATCTAAACTTCAATTAAATTCAAAGCCTTTTTCTTTGGGCTCCTTGAGTTCTACAGTATTTTCTGGAATTTTCTCTAATTTTTTGGAGTTTATTTGCTATTTCTTTGAGCTTGATTTGATTTAATCTCTTTTCTAAAAATCAGAAATCCTTTAAATTTCCAATTTTCCTCTGTGGTCGATTTATTTCTTCCGTCCCATTCTTTTTCTTTTTGCCGCCCCGTTTTATTTTCTCTCCCAGCCCAATCCCGTTTTTGCTTGGTCAAGCTTGCCTCGCCGCTTGTAGCCCTGCCCGTGTCCACCGTCACTGACGAGTGGGTCCCTCCTGCTAGTCGTGCCTGTGTCCCTCCCGTATCCGTTCTCATCTCTGTCTCTGACACGGCTTTGCCTCCACGTCCAAGTCGAACTCGTTGTCACTGCCTTTATAAGCTCACCGCCCCCTCGGTGTCTGCATCCTTGCGTTGCACCACACTTGAAGCCCTAGCCGTCACCCTCAAAATCATCACTAAGTTGCCGGGAGCAAAGCTTCAAGTTGTCACCTTCGTTGTCGATTTCCGCCACCGCCAGTGGACCTTGAGCTTCGGCTTTGCCCCCGTCGAGTCCTCATTGTCCAAATCTACTCTACCCCCCCCCCCTTCGTTTCGTCAGAGCACCATCAGAGCCTCATTCTCACTGAAGATCATAGCCTACCGCCGCTCAACTCTCGTTGTCGGTCGCCTCTGTTGTCCTCTCATTCTAGCGCAAGACCTAGTGAGTCCACTGTCATCTCCTCTTCTGTTTGTGCCGCTCCAAGCCAGCCAAGCCGCCATCGTTCGCCAGTTCCGTGGTCGTCGGAGTTGCGTCGTCGCCAGCCGTCGACGTTCGGTCCTAGCGCCGCCCTTGCCATTGAGCCAACGTGGCATGCCTCGTCAGCTTCTCCATCCTAGTTAGTAGCCGCATGTCTACCACCTCAGTGCCACCTCAGCCCTAGCTGCTTGTGTGTCGCTGGCGTCATCGTTGCTCGTGAACTTGGTTTACTATGGACCATGTTGCCTACACGTGGACCCCACCTATCAATTCCTATTCCGTGAACCTCACCGTGCGCCGTAATCCTTTTTTCGCGGACTTGGTCTATAGACCATGGGCCTGCTTATCAGTGGTTGAATTTCTTTTCCTTTAGAAATTTAATTCTGGCCGAAATCCTTTTTCTCTTGCTAACGTCATGCTGACACAGTAATCTGGAATTTCCTTTCAAAAGAAAATTCCAAAATCCTGAAATAGTGTTTTCTCTCTCTTTTTCTTATAATTAAATCTTCCGAGAGCCCGCTCTCCTTCATTCGAACTCTGATTCAGCCCTTCACATTCCTAAATATATCTAAAATCAAGATATTTCTTTTAGAGTTGGTTTTATTATTTTTGGATTTTATTTGAATTTTCTTTTAGATTTATTTGTGTTTCGTTCATTGTGTGTCTCTCTCTCTCGTCTAAACGACGTTTTTCATGGAGCGGAGCAGGAGCAAGATTTGAAGACCAAAATGTGGTAACTGAGCAAGGCTAAGGCAAGTTGTAATCCTTTGATCATGTTGAACTTATGTTTTCAAAAGTATTTTGTTTTATATCAAATTGCATGCTACTTTTATATCAACTGCTTTTGGGAGTAGTTAATCACCTATTGGTCATTATGCTGCCATTGATTATTTGAACACCATGAATCCTTTATCAGCATAGGATGGTCATTACTAGTTGGATATATTTGTATCACCAACATGGGTTATCGTAGAGATGCTTAGTCATGCTTTGTTGTACGATGTGCTGATCTCACATGTTCAATGATGATAATTTGACTTAATGATATATGGAATTATGGTGTGATGCAATTGTTGTGCAACTACTGGTGGGAGGCTACTATTGTACAAGTTGTGGTGCGATGCCACTGTTATAAAATTTTGTGCCATGGCAGAGATTGTCATTGGTTTAGTTAAACAAAATGGTTTTACGCTCAGCCGAGTGATCGTGCAGTAAAGAGGGTGCTGTTTGCACATTGGGATGAGGCAGTCTCGCTTGAGTACTATTTAAGGACTTAATCTTGTGTGCCATTGAACTGGATTATATCGTACAACCACATATCCAGTATGGGATGGACCTGGCTAATTAATTAGCAATGTCTCAACTTCAGTTCTGTTGTGGTGGTGTGAGTTCCGGGATGGATGTATACTCACATGATGTAAGAGGGGGGCTTCTTCTGATTGCGATGATATTCAGTGTTGAAACCTTAGCAGGTAGAACTAGGTTGAGAAGGAGCTTTGTAAAGGCCTTACGATAATCACTTAGTCGGGCACCTATTGAATTGTGTGAATGGACACTATAAGTTGATTTATATCTTGTGGGTCAAGTTGTACAACCTCTGTAGAGTCTAAAACTGTTTAAACAGCCATGTCCCTCGTTATGGACAAAGCCTACAGATTTCACATGAGATATAGAGTTTTTACAAAAATGGTTGTAAGATGACTGGGATGTTCACTTGGTGGTTTGAGTTAGGGAAGTGAATGGGATGTTCACTGGTTATTTCAAAACAATTATTTACTTATTTATCTTTTGAATTACTCTTTGTAATCTATTTACTGTATTTACTATCACTATTTGCTTTCTACAAAAGAACCATATGGCTATTCCTTTGATCAAGCCTTGCATGAATACTAATTACATACTATTCCCTACGATTTACTGCGTACTTTATGTACTAGCAGCTTTAAACTTTGCTACTTAGTTTAAGAAGGTCAAGTTACTCAAGAGTTCTACGAGGAGTTCTTTGAAGACTTTGCGAACTAGGATTCGCTCCCCACTCGATTGCATGTTGGCATGTCGAATGGCCACCACAAGTTATCTCTTTCCACTGCAAGATTTTCATTTGTTTCTCAAGCCCTACATGGCAAGTTAAGTAAACATTGATCATAAGGTCCAGTCATTACTATTTATTATTTTGCAACTGTCGGGACCCAAATATGCAAATCTGGACTCTCTGTGTATACTGCACTAGTCTAGGATTACACTAGTGCACAAAGTGGCAACATCGATGAAATATCATTCCATATGCAAAGATGACTAATAAATAGGCAAATAACAATAATTATTAGAGTAACAACCTTAAGGTCAAAGCTTATAATTAATGCATCAAAAGGCGAGTAACTCAAATAAGCTGCAGCGGAAGGTAACAGAATAACATCAGTGAAGCCCACCCATATGCCCGCAGGCAATCGACTCGGGTAGCGCGACCTAGTTCTCCACGATCCTTGAAGTAGACCTTGTTGACCGACGATGGACTGTTGTAACCTTCTCAACTGAACAACATTGTTTATAGCAAGAATGAGTACATAGAGTACTAAGCAAGTCGCACTGCAGAATGCAATTATAGATGATGGCTTATTCCAAAGCAAATGGCTTCTATGGTTCCGGAATCAAATAAAACTGTAGCAGGATGAGAATTAACGAGAAGCGTACCCAACACGACGTCGGGTGCCTCCTACGCTTCCTCGACAGAGATGTGGTTGACTTGCCCACGAGCAACCTTCTAAGCTTGCTGAGCCACCTTCTGAAACTCCTCCAATTCGTTTGGAGGCATCCGGTAAGGCCTTCTCGAAATCGGGGCAGTACCAGGCAACAACTCGATGACGAATTCAATGTCCCGGGCTGAGGCATCCCAGGCAATTCTTCGGGGAAGACATCAGCGAAGTCACATACTGCTGGAACTTCATGAATCTCTAGGGTCGGTTCTGCTTCTAGTGCAAAAAGATGTGGCTCCTGCAGCTTCGGAGCAATTCCAACTTGCTCGTCGGTAGAACTGGTGAGGAATATGAATTTCCTGGCACAATCAATTTGTCCTAAGTGTTGAGACAACCAGTCCATGCTAAGTATCACATTCAAACTTGCTGATTTGAGGAGGATAAGATTTGCTAAAAAAACCCAACTCCTTCAATCTCAATAGATACGTCCCGACATTCGAGCTCAGCTCTCATTTCCGAACCCGAGGAATGAATAACCAAAGGAACAATCATATGAGCAATATGAATATCACTACTTGCAGCAAAAGATTGTGATATAAAGGAATGCGAAGCTCCGGAATCAAATAAAACTGTAGCAGGATGAGAATTAACGAGAAGCGTACCCAACATGACGTCGGGTGCCTCCTACGCTTCCTCGGCAGAGATATGGTTGACTCGCCCACGAGCAACCTTCTGAGCTTGCTGAGCCGCCTTCTGAGCTGGGGGAGGACCACATCCTTGTCCTTGCGCTTGCCCCTGTTTAGGGCGAGCAGCTGCTTTATGCTTCACTGGACAGTTGTTGGCGTAGTGTCCCTTGTTGTGGCAATAAAAACAGACCACCTCAGCAGCTGGATTGCGGAGACCTCCTTGCTGTCCCGTAGCTGCATGTGGTGGAACCACGGCTTGCGGAGGGCGAGGTGCAAAAGTCGATGGCCTCTGTGGTGGTGGAGCCTGAGGATGGGGCACCAAAACCTACCCAAAACGAGGACGGTTATTGCTGCCACTAGCTGATCTCTGTGCCTCCCACTTGCGCTTGCAGGATTCACCAAGTACTTTACGCTTGTGCTCAGCGACGATAGCCTTGTCCACCAGAGTCTGAAAGTCAGGGAAGTCGACAATAGACAGCTTGTCCTGCAGCTCCTCGGACAAGCTATCCATGAACTTGTCTTGCTTGGCGGCATCGGTAGGCACATCTTCTGGAGCATACCGAATCAAGCGATTGAACTCATGTAAGTACTCCGTCACCGATTTGCGCCTTTGTTTGAGCGACAGAAATTCCTTCTTCTTCAGCTTCATGATGCCGGCAGGGACATTGGCCCGGTGGAAGGCAGTATTGAACTCCTCCCAAGTGACAGCTTGGCCCGCGGGCTGCATAGCAAGAAAATTCTCCCACCAAGAGAGTGCTGCCCCTTCTAACTGATGAGAGGCAAAGAGCACCTTCTCATGATCCTGGCACTGAGCAATACTCAGCTTCCGCTCAACCAGACGTAGCAAATCATCTGCATCAAGTGGATCCTTAGACCGAGAAAAGGTCAGCGGCTGAGTGCGAAGGAACTCTGAAAGTCCTCCTCGCGGCTGATGCCCACCTCCTCCTGATCCAAAGGAGCCTGAAAGACCAGATGTGTTCCGAGCAATGGCCTCGAGAATACGAGTCTGGTCCATCTGGTTAGCAACATCCCCCAATAGTAGATACAAAGCCAGCAGCTAAAGGATTACCTACTAAGAAAACTATGCGATATTACCCTACCGCAAGCTCATACAAAAATTCAACAAGAAACAAACTCCAAACACCAGTAAGAAAACATAACAACTAGCATCAAACCATAAACCAACAGACTTTTCCTGATGCGACTAACTCGTATTGAAAGAACGAGTAATCGGTTTGGGACGAAAATTTTTCAGGATAAAAACCAAGTTTAAACGCATCTAAAGAGCATGGTAACAACCATGTAGGGACATTTGCACTAACCATCTAATATCACATCTTACCCTTTCAAATCCCATAAATTTTAGTTGAATTATCCTCTCATTTTCAGTCCTAAGGATGAACTAAAGCTTGTTGTCCAGAATTTGCTTGATGTCCAGAAATTGAAACCGAACTCCAAGCTGAAATTCCCAATCAATCCAGTCCGTTGAGATTCAATCGGATGATTCAAACGCTTTACGTGCTTCAATGACCTGGACCGTTGAGATCAAATCGGATGATCCACAGCGAGAGGGGCATTCGGACAGTCCGAATGGCCCAATGGATCCCGTCCGTTAATCTCAAATCGGACGGTCCACATGGTTCGCGTTTGGAGAACTAAGCGCACTAGGGTTAGAGTTGAATTTAGTTTTGACCGAAAATAAACAAGTTTTACTAGGCTGTTTAAAATAGAAATAAAATTCTAAAAATTATGAAAATTTTTGTGGTTGCTCTCAGGTTCATCTTGGGCTTAGGAAAAATCAAAACGGCCACTTTTGGTTTTCCATTTGGGTAAAATAAAATCTTTTTCAGAACAGCCTTTCTGATTTGGTTTGTATTTTGGAAAGGTTAGGATAACTTTGAAAAAATTCTATAAAAATTATAATAATTAGTGTAAACTAATCTAGTATTTTATAAAATTGTTTCCAGAGATTTTGATACACAAATTTTCCTGAAATAGACTAGAACCTTGGTTTTCAAGTTACAAGTTTGAATTTTAGAAACAAAAATTTGAAACCAAGTACAAACTTGTGAATTTCAACAAAAGTTTTTGAACTCACATACTTTTATACATTTGAAACGCATACCAAAGTTCAGGATGTGCCCTACTGGTATTCTAAATTTCCAAATTAAAAGAAAATATGAAAAATATTAAAGAGGCTGACAAGTGGGCCGTTGATCCATAGACCAAGTCCACGAAG
The DNA here is from genome assembly GCA_036346405.1 of Phyllostachys edulis. Taxonomy (NCBI): domain Eukaryota; kingdom Viridiplantae; phylum Streptophyta; class Magnoliopsida; order Poales; family Poaceae; genus Phyllostachys; species Phyllostachys edulis. Next base: position 21,480,527 of record CM070557.1, on the reverse strand, counting down.
TTGGGCTCGGGTTCATAGTGGATTGGGTCTATGGCATAGTGCCTGACAACGTGGGGTCTATGCAGCATAGACATAGCTCATTATGGACCGGATCTATATGGACTTGGATCTGGGTTTAGGCTAGGTGGATGCCACGTGGGTGATGACGGTGCGGCCACGTCACAGAGAGGAGATGAGGTGGCAAGTGACAAGGCGACGACGTGGCTGACACGCAGGAACACATCACCAATGACGACAGTGCTCTAAGCTCGATGGCTCATCGGAGTTAGTGACAACGTCGGCCATGAAGGAGGGGCAAAATGGGATCAGTACGCGACGGCGAAGAAGATGACGTGAGTGCAACGGTGGAAGATGGCGACAATCGCCGGCGGCGAGGAGAGAGTTGGCGGTGCAAGCTCGGCAATGGCGGCGACAGGATGCAGCGAAGCTCTAGGGAGAAGGAGAGAAGCACGGCGTAGAACGCGATGCGAGGATGAAGATGATGGGGTCGATAAAGACGGGAGCTCATCAGAGTGACAAGGAATGGCCAGTGAAAGGCAACGGCCGGAGATGAGAGAGAAAGGAAGAATCACGGCGTACGGTGGACCAAACTTGGAATCGAGGTAGGGGAATTGTATATCGAGAGGAGAGATACACGGTGATGCGGTTGGTTTCGGGAGTAACTCACCGGAAAGACGAGGAACACGATGGAGGTGTTTCGGCCGTCAGTGGCGTGGCCGGACGCGAGGAAGAAGAAGGTGGCGCCAAAGCTAGGAAGCTCGAGAGCTATAATGGGTGGTGGCAACGGTTAGAGGACGTCCATGCGACAGGGGTGACACGGACGGAATGGCTCGAGGGTCTTCAACGGTGGAGAATGGGACTGGACGGCCGACACCGGTTGCAGAGAAGATGACCGGGATGGCGGAGCTCAACGACGTATCGGTGGAGACGGCTAGGGCACCAAGGGCGGTGGAGCAAGGCAAAGCGGAGGTGCATGTTGGCGGCGGCTTTTATAGCCTGGGGTGTCGTGCGTGGCACAGACACCGGGGTGGCTGCATGGTGAGTCCCGAGCGCACACGGCTACAGTGGAGACTGGTAGGTGGGGGTGGCGCACACGTGGGATTGGTAGTGGGCCCTACGGCGAGGCAGGTTGGCTAGTCAGGTGGAGAGGGGCTGGGTCGGGGTTAAGGTGGGTTGGGCCGGGTGGAAAGCGGGAGAAAGAAAGGATTGAGTGAGCGGGCCAAGCAAATTCAGCATCAAAGGAAAAAGGAAAAAGAAAAGGATTTTAGAATTAAGAAAAAGGCTAAAATTCAAATGAGGCCAAATAAATAGCAAACGAACTTGGAAAACACCAAGAAAATTCAAGAAAATTTCTTAGAACACAAGGAACCCAACTAACACAGTTTTTCATTTAATTGATGTTTACATTAGTTAAATTAAATAGTTTAAATTTTAGAAATTCCCAATTAAGCTTTATTAATCAAGGAAAATTGGTGGAATTTTTCAGAGACCTAAACTACACAAAAGTTTTTTGAAAACCCAAATTTTGGGACGTTACAACTACCTTTTTAGTTAATCCATTGAATAGATGGTATTTCATCGATGTGTCACTATGTGAGCTAGGTACTAATCATGGGACTAGTTCAGAATACACAAAGGGTTTTGGATGTCTTAATCTGGGTCCCGACAACCAGCCCTACCCATTTTGTAGCCTTTTGATGCGGTTTTTGCATCTCCTGGAATTAACTTTTAGGTCGAAGAACTTTTTGTCAGCATCGCCCTCTTTTAGGTTCGTAACGCAAGAGTTCGTCCTTTTGATGCGATATGGGTAGGCTACACTAGCTGGCATTTCAAAAATTATACACGTAAACCAGGAAGCCATGCAAGTAAGGGATCATAGATCGTTACCATTAGATACGCAATACAGCGAAAGAAGAGTTGGAGCAGCCTAATCTAACGTCGAACACGTCTATATAGTTGTCGTAGTCGATCGTCCAGCGTCTTTGGTACCGATCCTCTCTTGCAATAACCAACCACATTCCTTGCAAAGGTCGTGGATCGACCTCGTTCAGCACAGTAGCAATCGCAGTAGCGACACTACTGTATCCACACGTCTAGGGATGGAACACCGTACGTCGGTGTGCTAGCACCGGTGCGCACGGCAGGTTCTTCGATAAGATGGCGGCTAGGGTTTCGGTGGAGCAACTTACGACGTCTATCCCAACAGCCTCTTGTATCCCCTTATAAAGAGCCCATGACGGATCCAATCCGAACTCGTTTGTTCCAATCCGTTAAGTGTGTGACCCTATAGGTTCATATGTATTCGGTTGTGACTCAGAAACACCTTTCCAACCACGAGTCATTAGCGGTTCCTAGCAGAACATAATTATTCCCGAATACACATAAATTATATCGGACGAACATTAATACAATATGATATACGACCAGGTCCTAATCACCCACGACCAGCTCGTACCTCTATATGACCAGTTCACATTTAGTCACGACAATTCGTAACTCCTTACGACTAGTTTATGACCACTTAGTTATTATATTCGATTAGTCTACGACCAGCTCGTAACTCCATACGACCAGTCCGTAACTGGTCGAACTGAATGACCTACTTTCGTATTATCCTTTTGCCTCACGATATCTGGTTGAACTCTAGGTGAGATAATTTTTCATCCATGGACTGTTCAATACTTTCTCGATTAAGTGACGGATAACTTCATGTGGTCGACTCTTCGACCACTAGTAGCACAGCCATGCGCTTTCTTTATCCAACCACATCGAGGAGCCCAGAGATATCTCTCCTGTTATGTTAGGAGGGGCAAATCCCATATCCGACCAGTCACATTCCTCAGCATGTTTCATAGCATACTCGAAAGCTACCTTTATAACTACCTAGTTACGGAGTAGCATTTGACAACCCCTAAGTGTACTATTACACATGTAGGAAACCATGCTGATCTCAGGTCTAAGTATTATACATCATCATTGCTTGAGACCAACTAATGATACATAAAATCATAACAATCTCTATAGTGTCTCAAGGTGGGTCGATCCAACACTATGTTTTCTAACATGTGTTCACATTATTGATTCGATATGCCCATATGCATGACCGGTAAAACATAGTCATCAATCAATACATGTGCTGGTCGATAAGTTACTAGTGTTTCGACCAGGATACATTTAGAATGACATCATATAAGTTAAAGAACTTCACCAACAAGTCACATACTTGTTAATCTTTATAACTGATAATTCATTCAAGGAACATAATAACATTTATTCTATAACTCATAAATATAGACGTGATACAATCATCTCTATGATTGCCTCTAGGGCATATCACCAACACCTTTTCCTAGAGCGTTCAATCATTGCCAACCCCATCACTCTTCTCTTTAATCTGGCTCTGAGACCCGTTCTTGCGGTGAGAGCTGTCTATTCTCTTGGGCTATGTCTAGCCAAATCATCACTTCTAGAGCCGTGTGAAGCTGCATCTTTACTTGTGAGAAGAGGTTTTTGCTCCAAGCTGTCAGCATCATTGTTGTTGTGGCCAGTTTGGGGTTGAGGCGATGGAAAGGCTTGATGTGTTAGTTGTTTGCTTGCCGGGCATTTAGAACGACGTCCTTGAAACCCGGGATCTTAACCTAGAAATTTTCGAAGCTGAAGCTTCTAGGCCTTCTCAGCCCGCTGCTATTTGATAGTAGGAGAGGGCAGTGATTTGAAAGTGACATGGGTAGAGTGTGCAAAACATGGCTTTCGAAATGGACGTCCCATGCCTCATTGTAGAGCGTCGGATTTTTTGCGCTCGTAAACAAATGATAGACAACCATAAAAGGTGTCAATAAAATGTTGATAATAAGATGTAAGTGTGCACTAAACAAAGCATAAACAGATGATCTTCTAAAGAAATAAGAAATGTTAGAACTGCAAAACACCTAGACAGACAAACACCTATCTCCAATTACAAAACATCTCTAGTTCCATCTCACAACAAAATATGAACTAGCTCAGGCAACACACAATGTATCACAGTGTGCTCAAGGCTCTTGTGAGGGGCACATCATCACCTTTATGTTGAGGTTGTTGAGATGCAAGTTCAAAGCCAATGGACCATAGTGCGGTTGGACAGGGAATCGACGCTCACGCCACTAGGCAGACGCGGAAGGGTTGTCATATGAAGGTCAGGTGCCTGCGCCCGCCTCAGCCGACAATATCTAGTGCAGGAGCACACTCAAGTAAATCCTAGAACACACAAAATAGCCGACTTAGTTAAAATCCCAAATAAAACCCATCGCACATGAATTTGACCAAATTAGATGATGCAACAAAAGCGAAATTTGTGAGACAAATGAACCAATTGCACATGAATTTGGGCATATCAGAAGCAACAAAAGCTCAATCCGTGTGACAAATCCAACTAGGTTCTGAATTAGGGATCTATAACATGTCCTACACCCTCGAAAAAAAACTCATCGGCGGCGTCGTTCTCCAGTGATAGAGCTCACTGCTGTTATGAATAGCGCTTGTATTCATTATGAGGCCAATAGGCCAATATATATACAAGTACATGTGTGGCATATATGCAAGTAACCCCTTATACAACGGGAAAAATACATATACATCTAACACCCCCCCCCTTCAAACTTATGGTGGATCAATAACATTAAGTTTGGAGAGATAGAAGTTGTGCTAAGCTCTGGTCTACGTCTTTGTGAAGAAGTCTGCCACCTGAAGTTCTGAAGGCACATACTGAAGAGCAACAATCTGGTCCTATACCTGTGTCCACATGTAGGAAGCATCAACAACAATATGCTTTGTAAGCTCATGCTTCACTGGATTTATAGCAATGCTAATAACCCATGTCCTGTCAGACAAAAGAGGAGTGGGTGCTAAAACAGAAACATCAAAATCCTCAAGTAACCATCGTAGCCAAGTAACCTCCGCAATCAACAAAGCCATAGCTCGCAACTCAGCCTCAGCACTCGAACGAGAAACTGTTGTCTGCTTCTTAGTCTTCCAAGCAACGAGAGAACCACCAAGAAAAACATAATAAGAAGAGAGAGTCCGGCAATCAGAGTGATCACTAGCCCAGGTGGCATCAGAATATGCTTGGAGCTGTAAAGAGCTGGAGCGAGGGAAAAACAGACGACGAGTGATGGTTCCACGAAGATATTGTAGAACACGAAGAAGATAACTATAGTGGAGCTGAGTGGGAGCAAAAATAAACTAACTCAAGATATGCATAAGGTACGAAATATCAGGACGACTGACACCTAGATAAACAAGACTCCCAACAAGGTGACGATAGCAAATATAATTAGCAAGAGGCTCACTATCAGTGGGTCTAAGATGAACATTAAGCTCCATAGGAGTCTCAGCGGTGTGCTGATCAGTAAGAGAAGCACGATCAAGAAGATCCTGAATATACTTTTCTTGGGACAGATAGAAGCCCTCAGATGTAGAAATAACCTCAACCCCAAGAAAGTAGCGAAGAGGACCCAAATCAGACATGAGAAACTACTCATTAAGACGCTCCTTCACAAAGGTGATGTACCGAGAATCATCTCTAGTAATGGTCATATCATCAACATATAAAAGGAGAAGCGTCCGACCACGAGGTGAAGTGTGAATAAAGAGAGCAAGATCATGAACACTAGTAGAGAAACTAGCTGCAGTGACAACAGAAGAGAAACGGTCAAACCAAGCACGAGGAGCTTGATTGAGGCCGTAAAGATATCGGCGAAGGCGACAAACCATACCCTCAGGAACAGAATACCCCGGTGGTGGCTGCATATAAACCTCTTCACGCAGCTCACCATTGAGAAAGGCATTCTTAACATCATGCTCAGAGATGGACCATGCCCGAACAGACGCCACAACAAGAAGAGTGCGAACAGTGGTCATGTGAGCCACAGGAGCAAATGTCTCATCATAATCACGACCATGCTCCTGCTGAAAACCACGTGCCACAAGACGAGCCATATAGCGCTCAAGAGAACCATCAGAGCGGGTCTCAATCTTGTAGACCCACTTGCACGTGATAGGAGTAACACGCGCTGGAAGAGGGACAAGATCCCACGTGCCAGTACGCTCAAGGGTAGTAATCTCCTCTGCCATCGCATGCTACCACTTCTAATGAACAGCAGCATCACGATAAGAAGTCGGTTCGGCAAGAGTCGCTAAACAAAAGCGCACAGGAGGCCGAATAGATTGGCGATCATAAAGAGCATATCGAGGAGAGGCAGAAGAAGATGAACCATTAGAAGAAGATGGCGCATTAGAAGAATCCTCAACTCATGGACGATGAGTGTAGTAGAGAGGATAAGAAGGACGAAGGCTGGGAGGAGCCTCTGGAGAGGGTGGCGATGGCAAAGGAGACGATGAAGGAGGAACCGAAGAGGCCAAAGGCTGTGATGGAGGTGTGGTGACAATGGGGGTGGCAGGAAAAGTTAGGAAAGAAAGCGACTCCACAAGAGATGCTGGAGTGGTGGAAGGAGAAGGACGAGGGTAGAAAGGACGAGACTCATCAAAAGTGACGTCCTGAGAAACCCACATCCGTCGGCTAATAGGATCCCAACAACAATATCTCTTATGCTCAGCATTATAGCCCAGAAAAACGCACTCCACAGACTGAGCGGTTAGTTTGGTGCGCTCACGAGGGGCAAGAAGAACATAGCACACACACCCAAAGAGGCGAAGACTAGAATAGTCAGGAGTCTTGCCACAGAGATGCTCAACTGGGATCCCACCCTGAAGAGCAGAAGACGGCTAAATATTAATCAGGAAAGTGGCAATAGAAACAGCCTCAGCCCAGAACTGTCGTGGGATAGCAGAAGCAAGCATAAGAGCACAGGCTGTCTCAAGAAGATGACGATGCTTCCGTTCAGCCACACCGTTCTGGGCGTGAGCACCAGGGCAACAAAACTGAGAGAGAGTACCTTGCTCAGCAAGAAAACCACGAAGGACACCTGACAAGTATTCCCCAGCAAAGTCAGCACGAAAGACATGAATAGGAGAATCAAACTGAGTACAGATCATGGTGGCAAAAGTCTTGTAGATGGATAAAACCTCACTACGAGATGACATTGTCAGACCCCTGGGCATGGAATACCCGACGATCTTATGTGTATACCGTGCTAGTCCCAGGATTAATGGCTAGCACACACATTCACAACCTTTGGCATTCACAACCATACATTCACATATAAAGTAAAGCAAAGGGTTACTTAACTTAAGCGGTACAGTTATTACATTACAAAGGCCGATCGGCCAAATATAAACAAGTACTAAACAGAGTAGAGCAGCAGCGGAAGTAAAGACAAAAGCAGCAAAATCCCAGCGGTTTGCCCATCCAACCCTCAGGCAACCTGACATGGTACAAGGTCCTAGATAGACCCATCACTGAACCTCTCGGTGCCGAAAGCAAAGAACACGTCATCAGTCGTTGGCTCATCTGCAAACTCTAAACCAACAACAATAGTAAGATTGAGTACTTGTGTACTCAGCAAGACTTGTAGTGTATCACAAAGGTTATATTAGATGCCAGGCTATCAAAGAGAAGGCTCTATGCTACAAGTTATTTTGCATTAACCAGATTTTACTTGCAATATTCATAAGTAATAATTTTGCAACGAAATTTTTGAAAGAGCATTTAAATAAATAACATGACAGTAAGTAAGTGTAACATCCCAAACAATAGTTTGTTTTTCAAATGCATAAAAATGAGGATAAATTAAAACTTTTGATGCCTCATGTTGTCATTTGAAATTTTCTGGAAATTTTTCCCAAGGGTTTCCTATTTTCAAAGATCAATGCCTCATTTGATGGAAGCATAGTCCTTGAAAAATCCTTAAGCAAACCTTGTGACCATCCTCTAAAAATATTTTTCATAGCTCCTAGATCACTATGGTGACCTCTCTGAAAAATTTCATAATTTTTAGAAATTATTTACTACTTCTAAGAGGCCAGTCAAACCAGTTTGACTTTTGGTCAAAACCTTAGGGCAGCAACTTGTGATTTTTATAGAAAGAAATTCATTGAATGAAAAGTTCTGGAAAAATTACACAAGGTATTTCTTAGATCCAGTGACCTTCCATAAAAATTTCAGAATTTTTCGAGCTATTAAACTCTCTCTAAAAATTCCCAAACCATTTTAGCCTCATCTCCTAAAAAATCATATTTTACTGTTCCTTGGGCTTAGACCCAACCCCGGCTCGAGCCACTTGTTTTGGTTGAACCACCTAACCACACCAGTGCACCTAGCTTGAGCCAACCTTCACGTGGACCGTCCGATTGGAAATCGACGTTCAGGATTAAGTGGGCCGTTCAGACCGTCCGAACGTGCGCGTAATCTAGACTGTCCAATTTCGATCGAACCATCCACATCGATTGTGCTGTTTGGACTGTCCGAATGACATACTCAATCAGGGCCATCCATTTTTAATCAAACGGTCCAAATGTCTCCGACTCAACCCCCTAACCGCATAGGACCCTGACCGCACCGCTTTGTGTCGCTGAGCCGTGGGACCCCCTTGTCAGCTCCATCTTCTCCAGTGCGCTACTTTGCTCAGAGAGCGAGCGCCACGGGGCTACCATGCTCTACGCCGCCTCTGTCAACACCGTGACCGCACCGCCCGAACCAACCTATCCTAGGGCATCCTCACTTCACGCTGCCTCCGCTCCGTCTTCAACCCGAGGATAATACCCCCTCTCTCACCGAGTAGAGGTCATTCCTCCTCTCGGTGGCTAAGGAGGGAGGCACTCGTTTGCGCTCAGCTCTTGGGTGAGATTCCCCTCTCTTGGTCCTTCGTTCTTCACATTCTTTACTGTGCCCATTTGAGCAAACCCGGGACTTTGTCTTGGCTTGTAGCTCTCGGTCAATCGTTGTGCCATTTCTCAGCTCCTGAGCGCGCCCACGACCACTTCACCGTGTCATTTGTGTGTCTCCGGTGAGTTTCTAACTCAACCTTGCGCGTCATATCGTGTCTTTTGACATAATTCAGATAACCCCTCAACTTATTTGTCCATTGGATCACAGGAGCCTGTGGATTTTGAGCTTTCCCATTTTTCGGCTACCAGCACCCCCCTTCTTCTCCGATGACGTTTCGTTGAGGCATTCTTCGATTGCTCGCAATATCACCATCTTCTTAGCCCCCTTGAGCCTCCCCGACATTTCATGTCTCTTTCTTTTGCTTAGGGCGCTCTCTCCACGGTGAAGCTCCAAGCCGCCGTCATCGTCCTCGACGCCGGCGATCCTCCGACCAGCTAGTCCTCTCCGCAACCCTCAGGTAGGTTCTCTGGACCTTCCTGATACTCATGCGCACGATATCTAACCTTAGGCCTCATTTTAGCGTAGTGTCCACGTTGGCTGTGGGAGCACCTCCGCTCCCGTTGTTGCGCCACCGCGTCGGACCACCTCCAGTGATGTTCCGGTCGTTTATAGCTTCGCATAAACCTCAACAATCCATTTCTGCCTTTGGACCGTGTCGCCTTGGCCTGAGTCACCGGCGATACGCCGAGGAAGCTCACGGGCATGAGCTGCTCTATTGTCGGAAGTTTCAACTGGAACTGTAGCAAATCTTTAGGGCTAATCAGTCTTTTAATAGCTAATGATTGGTTAGTTAGTTAATGGTTGTCCTAAGACTCTTTTGTATCACTTACAAGTGGGCCTAGCCACTTAAGCGCCGTGCGTATGCACCGTGGATTTAGTTCTTGGGACTGAGTCACTGACGACTGGGTCCCACAGGCCTGTACGCTCAAATTAGAGTCCAAACATCTCGTTTCATTTGAACCGTCCGATCTTGATTCAACGATCCAGATCATTTGGGCCGTTCGGACCGTCCGAACGTCCCATTCCATTTGGACCGTTCGATTTCAATTCAACCGCTTGGATCATTTGGGCCGTTCGGACCGTCCGAACGTCCCTCTTGTTTGAACCATCCAATCTTGATCTAACAGTCAAGATTTGTTCCGCTTGTTAAAACGATCCAGCGCCTCCTCCTCGCTCGCTGACGCGTGGGCCCGAGGCATTTTGATCGGGTCTGGGTTAACTAGGTCTGTTTTGACCGTGGACCCACTGGTCTACGTCTATGGCTAGGATAGGCTGGGTATAAAAAGTATTTACTGCTTTTATAATTTCCGAAATGCTTTATCTTTGTACTATTATTTTTGTTAAACTTCAAAATAGCATAAGTATTTCATTTTAACTCCTTTTTGGTTGATTCAAATTTTGTTGGGTTACCTTTTTAGTGTATTTTATGTTGGTATAGTTTTCGTGGCTTGTTACTGTTCTAGTTTTGGTTGTTAGTAGAATTACTTTCGGTTTAGCATTATTTCTTGCACTAAAAATTGTTTAACTTCGAAAATACATAAGTATTTCTCTGTAACCCCATTTTGAGCAAACTCGAGTTTGTTGGTTTCCTCTGGTAGTATACTTTATTGTAGAATAGGTTTTCAGCATGTTACTTCCTCTGAAAATCATATTTTACTTTTGGTTTGTGCACTACTTTCTTGACTTTGAAAAATCATAAGAAATTCATTTTAGCTCCAAATGAGATGAGTCAAATTCCATTGATCATTTCATGTGGTGCTCTGTCTATCATAAAATTTTCATGTTCACCACCTCTCTCGAACTTTTCACCAAAAAATTAATTTTGGATGAACAGTACCCGAGAGGGATTTTTCCAGTATTTATTCAAAAAGCTGATTTTGCTTTGACTATAACTTTTGCATGAAAACTCCAAATCATTTATTTTTGTTGATAAATTCATTTAAAATTATGCTCTACCTTCTGTGAAAATTTCATGATTTTTGGATGAATTTGAATTTTTTAGTATTCTCGGTGTTATTCGGTTTTATTGGTCTTCTCTAATCTTTCGATAGGTTCTGACGAATTCGCTGAGTATGAGAGTGATCCTCTGCAGCAAGAAAGTTATCTTCAGCAAGGTAAGCAACCCCCCTTTGATCATATTGATCCTATTACTTTCAGTACAATATCTTGTTTTACAACTGTATGTGTGCATGTTCTACTTTGATTAATTTCTCGTTTATAGGTAGTTAATCCGAGTAGTTGCATAAGCTGTAGGTAAATGTTATCTTTTGCCACTAAACTTAGGTTAATATCCCCACCTATGAATTAGAGCTCGGTGGATGAGTTATGATCATAATATGCTATATACGAGTTGTGTCACTTAGCACTGCCTAGAACGGTAGAATGTGGATCATCGCCTCGGTGATGGTCATTATATCATCACTTTAAATTACTTGGGTCAGGGTACCCATGTATTTATTGTATTTGAGAAACTAAAACTGAAAATAAAATGTTTTAGACTTGGGTACATTGGTTGGATGGTGTGATTGTCGGGTGTGCATGGATGGTGCCCAAGTCAACAAGGACCGAACATCTTGGACACTAACCCAAGCACTTTTGCGTGCTAACCACATGAGAGGGATATGTGACCTCTCTTGACTTAGTACTTTGGTGTGTGTTGGCTCCGAGTCGTAGGTGGTGGTTATGTGTTGTGTTAAAAAGAAATGTTCTGTTTATGTTGGGCGTGACGGGATGGATTCTGGGTTTAAGTTCCCTACCCCGAGGAGCATCGGTAAGTTTTCTCTCTGCCGATGACTCTGACAAAACGTATGGTTTCTATCATATGGGCGACTCGTAGTTAATACACAATATTGAAAAACATCTCGTAGGACTTAGCCTTGCCGGCATACCTAAGGAAGTGTGCTCTATCATGTGGCGAAAAGGCAATCTGGCGTGTGGGTATATTGGTACACCCCTGCAGGGTATAATCTATTCGAATAGTCTCGTCCTAGGTTATGGACACGCTTGGTTAGGTCTCTATAAGAGTTAGACTCAACATTTTCGATAAAACTTGAATTTGGGTGGTACGAATAGGTAATTCATGCTATGTTGTGGTGGCTGTTGGGAAGACACCTCCAGGATGTTATTATGTTTATAATTGTTGTCTCGCTGTTATTTAAACAAATAAAAACAGATTGCTTAAAATTGCTTTACAATCTATTACTCTATTGCAAAGGAAACATTGTTTTATGCTGAAAACTGCTTAGTGTAGTAGCCTTCCTTTGATACATGAATGTATCTATATATTTCTTTTGCTTATAAGTCTTGCGAGTACAACTTTGTACTCAGCTGCATTGTTTAATTGTTGCAGAGGAGGTTGATCCCCAAGGGATTAACTGTTGTGAGACCGACTTCGTATAGGATGACTAGCTTGGCGGCTCGGTCGGTTGCCTTGTGGGTAATGGCAAACCAGTTTGCTTTTGTTTATCGCCATCTTATGGCTTTTGTTTCCACTGCTACTTTGTTTATTTACCTTGTCAATTTGGCTGGTCGGCCCTACTGTTGTTTCTGGACTTATATGTCTTTGTGTTGTAAGTTTGAAGACTCGGTAATGTAATGACTTGTGTGTGGAGTTGATGTATAATTTTTGTATGGGGTATGTGTACTACAATTCTGGGAGATACATGTACGCTGTGGCATGGGATATTTGGTTTGTGATGCTAGGGTCAAGTGGATGGCTAAGTATTACAAGCTATATTCCCCGAGTTCTCACAGTAAGTAATTGAATGAATCACCAATAATAATACAACACGCAACCCTCCTTGGCCACGAGCAACATTTCATGTTCAGCCATAACTCGGCAGTTATTTCAAATAAAACACAAACTATTTCCCATGTTTTCCCGATATGACAGTTTTTGTGAAAACCAAGACTATACCTGGCAATACTACACATAGCACGCTCATCACCGCGAGCACGACTATTATAATAGATTTACACTCTACAGAGGGGTACAACTTTACCCATAGTACACGACTTCTCTAGTTTGTTTGGCACCTGGCGATGCCACAGCTCACTACCTTAGGTAAGCAGTCTAGAGCACGTGTCGAAGCCTTTACATTATCTAGGCCTAACCTTGCACTTAGCCCGTCGAATGTTGCCACTAAATCCGAATGTACCCTTCTCGGTATGTGGGGAACCCTTCTTGATACATCTGTCTCAGTGTGGCATCGGATGTTGTTCCTCACTAAATCCGAATGTACCCTTCTCGGTATGTGGGGAACCCTTGTCGATACATCCGTCTTAGTGAGGCATCGGATGTTGCTCCTCACTCCGTCGAGTGTACCCTTCTCGGTACACCTGCCTCAGTGAGGCATTCGCCGTTATGTCGGCAATCATAACTCGATGCTCACACGTCTCCTACCTACCCCTCATGCAAGGCTATATCTAGATAACTAATTAACTAAGGCCATCACCATACTAGCACTATGGTTGTACGCTTACGCTTAGGTCATAAATACCAGTGTTTGGTCCTTAATTGACCCAGGCGAGAATCTCCCCCTATCTACTAGTGAGACTCCCCTCCTACTTTCTCAGAATATAATATAACTCGCCCGCGTCCAAAACTAGGTTTTGCATTTAGTTTTTATTCAAAATAACAGAGGCACACCCCTCTGGACATTTTCATAAAACTCCCAAATTTGCATTTATCATATTGTCCTTTTACATCTTTTTCCGGTAGATCTATCGTTCTAGTAAGCATTTGTGTGATAGCTTGTATTCAAAATTTCCCAATTGACATTACATATTGTCTAACTCATACCCTAATGTTAACAAAGTAGGGATATCCACATGTCAAAAGAATTCATGCAACAAGTAGGATTTACAGCTACCAATACCCCAAACATAGCAGTTTAATATTGAACATACGCGCATGCAATAATAGAATTTACAAAACAAAGTACAATAAGTAAAATACTGGGATTAATATGATCAAAGTGGGTGCTTGCCTTGCTCAGGTTGTTCTGGATATAAAGTTGGTTGGTCGTCGAAGATTTCGTTCGCGCAATCAACGTCTATTGCAAAAAGAGCCAAAAATCAATTAAATAATACAAAACAGTAACCAAATTCAAATAATTTTGCATATTCAGGTATATTATGATTTTACACGAATTTAGAGACAAGAATCAACTCATTTGGAGTTTCCTAGCAAAAGTTATGAAGGTTTGAAGTTGAAAAGGATTGAAAATCCCTGGAAAAAGAAAAGGGAGAGAGAGAGAGGTCTCTATGACAGGTGGGACCTGCCTCTTTTCCATTTTCTTTTTTATTTAAATCTCAGCCAAAAATGAATACGGTATGACAGGTGGGCCCTAGGGTTTTAATTTCTTTTCCAATTTATTCTCTAAAGGAAAATTCGTTTCTTACACGCTGGGCCCGCTGTCATAGGCTAGGTCCACATAAATAGTGTGTGTGGACTGGAGTCCGCAGCACAGGGTTTTGGCGCAAGAGGTGTTTTGGCACAAGAGGTGAAATCACTATGTAGTTAAGGCGCCAGGCCCACGCTGTAGTGACTCGGTGCGAAAACCGGGATCATCAATACTCTTGATTTCTGTACATAGCCCCACATGTCAACCATACTTAGCAGCCGTTAAACGATACTTTATCCAATGATTAGCCGTAAGGACAGTGATTTGTGTGGAGACCTCCGGGTTATTTCCGTAAGACCGAGGCCTTCTCGGTCTTATGGAAATAACTCTAGGCCTCCGGTAAATGGATTCCAACTTAACTCCATCTAAGCGAGAGGGCTTGCCCAAACTAGAGCCCCAACGATCATGCGTGCTGCTCCTCTGCAAGCACTACATGATAATCGGTTCTCCAACGATCCAAGCACACACTTAGTGAGTTAAAATGGAATCCACGAACAGAGAGTATGAGGTCAGACCCCAAATTTTGAGCTTGGGATCTACTGTGTATAATTGTGCCATTCCCTGGATCAGTAGCTGACACACACAGTTACATTGTTGGTTCAAATACATATCACGAAAATGTAAAGCTATCGCATAATATTAAACAAAGCGTAAATATACCTTACGGCTTTTGACTTGCAAAATGGCTGAGTAGGCCAAATACTTTTCAGAGAACAGCAGCGGAAGCAGATTCAGAGTAGAACATGTGGAACCCTCACAATATGCCCAACGGCATTCGACTGTGGGCTCGCAACCTAGTTTTTGGCCTTCTTGATCTTCAGTCTTGTCCAATGCTCATATTTGTCCCTGTAGTCTTCTTTTGTGCTTACTGACTAAAAGAATGTAAATAGTGAGCATGAGTATACAACCATACTCGTGAGCCAATACACAATGCAATTATTATAGATGCAAGGCTCATCAAAGGAAAGGCTCATGGTTCTTTTATTTTGCACAAAGCCATTTCTGGAAATATATTAAGTAATAGCAAATCCTGAGACTTAGCATTTTACTAACACAAGTTTTACAAACTGAGTTTTTGTGTTTGTAAAGTACTAGTGGAGATTCCGTCTCCTATACCATTGAGTGAGTACGTCCACTCAATGCTCAGGCTATCCTGTAATTACCACTGGTTCCCGACCAAGCTTTCTCAACTCTCTGGATTACAGCCCCAACACTTCCAACTGTTGGACTCCAACCCACCCTTTTCATTCCACACACACACACCAATGGTTTTATAAAAAGGAAAGCTATATCAAGTAAGTTCTCAGTATCGCTCTTGACCGTGAGCACGGCTATCTAGATAGTTTTCTTACTCTGTAGAGTTTGTACACTTTACCCACAAGAGATAAATCAACTTATACTGCCCCAACACACTTCCGTAGGTGTGTGGCTAATGTTGATTATCACAAGGCTTTTACAATGTCCCACCTTTTCGCACTTTCAAGCCACTAGGTATCACCTCCTTAGGTTGTGCCCCCGGGAGGTCTCCCATTGGCGCCGTGCAAATCGATGACTTCCTTACCCGTAACTCACTCCACACATCCACCACTGATGAAATTGCGAGGAGGCAGACAAATTAGTTAACCAGGTCTTGGATGTTACAGACTTGTGGTTGCACTGTCTTACATGAGAGGTCATTACCAGATTTGGTCCTTAATTGACTTGGGCGGTACATCCACATACCAACTCTCTCTTGTGCACTCGGCACCAGCCACTCTTTGTAGCCGCCCAAGTCGAAATCTGTTTTTCAGGTTTTTCTTTTGTTTTCAAAATAACCTTTAATCCAACATACCAGCCAGGCTCCCAGCCTCGACTGCCCAATTTCATTTTCAAATTGTTGTTTGATGTCGGGCAACTTAATGCCCGAATGACAGTGTATCTAAGCAAGGCTAAGCATAACACTTAGATACAGACTTATGACTAGTATGTTAACCATTAATTCTAGGGTGACAAAGGATAATGTCCAAATTCAAGGATTGAAAGTTTGTACACAATTATTATTAAGGCATTAACTATGAGCTAGACCAATATAGTTGTATAAAACATAGCAATGCAATTTCATAATTTAAAACAATATAATTGCAAACAGTAGGTGCAATATGATCAAAGTATTGACTCACCTTACTCAATATTCTGATAAGGCTCAATATGTTGATAGTCGTCTTGCTCAACATTCTGATAAAGCCCAATATCATGATAATCCTGGTCTTGTTCTTGTTTCGTCTCGAATTGCTATCCCATCATAGGTTCAGATTCTATCTACGCAGAATACGTTTAAATCCAAGAGCGACTGAAAACAACCAAATGAAATCCAATAAATCCAAATACATACAAACAGAAAGAAATACTTCGAATGAAAGTAAATGCGTCTAACGGTACCTTGAAAGACGTATTATTTCAGATGAGACCAATTCATACTCATCTGGAGTTGATGAAGGAAATACTTCAGATGAAGTATAAATGAGGAAGTTGATGAAGGAAATACTACAGACAAAAGTAGATCCAAAGGAGTTGATGAAGGAATACTATAGACAAAATATATCCACTGATAATTGGAATGAAGGAAATTCTTCAAACCAAAGTAGATAATTCTAATAGAGAGAGAGAGAGAGAGAGAATGTTCACAGGAACATCCCTCACTAATTAACTGGATGGGAGAGATTACCTAGTTAGGTAATACTCTCAGATATGCTTTCGGATCACAAATCGTCCGAGAACTGGGGACGGATGACGACGGACGACACCTAGAGCTTTGGGGATATTGTTTTTCCTTAACAGGCCACCTAGTACTCACAAGTACTCTCTCCAGGCATTCTATGTATACATCCATGATGATCATACAGTCAAAATCAATCCTCTTATATGTTCTCATGATTATTTTAATGATTACTTTTCTATTTACCGAGGAAGTTCCATGAAAGCCAAGTGAGACCTATGCCTAAGTGCGGGGTCCGCTCTGGGTAGACCTAAGTCTCACCGACTCATAGGACCTAACTCATTTAATAGTTTCTTTTATCAATTTATATTTATCAAGGAAATTCCATGAGCCTTAGCTAGAATTTCCAAGCACGGGTTAGGCATTAAACTTGTGAGTTAACCAGTTGTATCGTTGGCTGCTAATTCTTGTTTAGTCATTAATTGCCATTAAGACTTAATTATAGGTGAAGTGTAATTGTCATATTACTGTCCTAGTTGACATTGATCTTTGTTATGTTGTAAGAATAATTCAGTCACACTGACAGGGCCCGCCTTGCCGAATACACGCGTGCAGACCCAAGAAATATTGTTGTACTCATAAAAGACTGTAATACCCCTTGCTTGTACTCCTATACTAGCAATCTCATTTAAGGGTATTCTCATCATTTGTACAGGCTTGGGAGCCTATAAATACCCCATGTATCCCTCCTTTCAAAGGGATGGCTCTCTTGAGCAATAAAGAAACATGTTCAAAATGGTGAGCCCTCGGGGGCTCCCTCTCCGAAGGTAACCCCCCGTTGGCTCACCGACAGGAGTAGGGCGGTCCTCTCGGACCCCCGAACCTGTATAAATCCTCGTGTCATTTTTTACCCTCGTGGACGACGGCCCGTCAGATGGCCGACGTCCACCCCCTCATTCGTGTTTGGTTTTTACACCTACAACATTGGCGCCGACCGTGGGGAACGTAGCTAATCGATGAAAGGCTATGTCTCCTACCAAAAAATACTCTAAGTCCACGAAACCTCCTCCGGCTCTAGAGGGCAATGATCTCTTGAACGACCCATCCGCTCTTTGAAGGAGCGCCAGCCGAGCACCCTCGTCGGAGATCAGGGCCATCTACCTCGGGATGGCAACGTCCTACATGCCCCGGGGCTCCCATGCGCACCTCCTCCTTTGTGCGAGTCAATGCGAGGCCCGACCAAGGGTGAGCAGTTCAAGGCACCCTCGCAGCCAGAAGGCTAAGGATTTTGAGGCCAACCATCACCCCCGGGACGCATGACATCCATGCGGCATGAGCAATGAAGGCTCGCTACGAGGGCTGCCCCATAACGCGCTACTGTTAGAGGACAGTCCCGACATATAAATCTCGTATGGGCTCTCAAGACACTTTCCCTCCAAGAGATTTCACCCTCGTGGTGCACAGGGCGTACGACCTCCGCGGTCTCCCCTAACAAAAATCCATGGTGGCTTGGGCGTCCGTCGCCTCCACCATGGCGGCTCGTGTCCTACTGGCCCTAGGGCATGAGCGACCACCCTTGTGGTGTGTAGGGCGTACGACCTCCGCGGTCTCCCCTAACAAAAGTCCATGGTGGCTTGGGCGTCCATCGCCTCCACCATGGCGGTTCGTGTCCTACTGGCCCTAGGGCATGAGCGACCACCCTCGTGGTGCATAGGACGTACGACCTCTGCGGTCTCCCCTACCAAAAGTCCATAGTGGCTTAGGCGTCCGTCGCCTCCACCATGGCGGCTCGTGTCCTACTAGACCTAGGGCATGAGCGACAACTTTGGTTCAGTACCAAGTTAATGGATGTGCTGAGGACTCGTCCCCCTTAGACTCTAGGCCACACGTCGAATGACCTCCGGGTCCCTGCATGCATAGCTCCATTGCTTCGAAAGGGTTAACCGTTCTCATGCATTCCCGATCACCACAAAAAACCCACCTACGGGGTAAAAGGGCTCAATCGCCCTCATAGCAAGGTGCCCATGAGTTAGCCTCATGGGTACCTCCAAGTCCACTGGGAGGCTACCACCCCTAGTGGCCATTTGGTGCCCCACGACTTAGCCTCGTGGGAGCCACCGGTGTGCCCGTGACTTACTGTCAGGGGCACACGTCCACGGTGCCCATGAGTTAGCCTCATGGGTACCTCCAAGTCCACTGGGGGGCTACCACCCCTAGTGGCCATTCGGTGCCCCACGACTTATCCTCGTGGGTGCCACCGGTGTGCCCGTGACTTACTGTCAGGGGCACACGTCCAAGGTGCCCATGAGTTAGCCTCATGGGTACCTCCAAGTCCGCTGGGGGCTACCATCCCTAGTAGCCATTCAGTGCCCCACGACTTAGCCTCGTGGGATCCACCAGTGTGCCCGTGACTTACTGTCGAAGGCACATGTCTAAGGTGCCCATGAGTTAGCCTCATGGGTACCTCCAAGTCCACTGGGGGGCTACCACCCCTAGTGGCTATTCGGTGCCCCACGACTTAGCCTCGTGGATGCCCCTCCGATGTGCCTGTGACTTAGTGTTGTGAACACACCTTCAAGATGCACATGGGTTAGCCTCATGAGTGTATCCAAGTCCACTGGGGAGCTACCACCCCTAGTGGCTATTCAGTGCCCCACGACTTAGCGTCGTGGGCGCCCCTCCGATATGTCCATGACTCAATCTCATAGACAACTCGAATCAACTACCATTGACCTGGCTCGAATATTGATCAAGAACTATCAAGCCTGCATAAGGCTATCACCTCAGGGATCTTAGTATCTAAAGTGATGGGACTCTACTAGTCCCTCGGCAACGATTTCGATCAATGCTCATGTCGAATGAATGTTATCTTGCTACAAGAAATAAGTGTTGATCATTGTCTCTTTCCCGTAGAGACGCTCGTGTCATCTACCTGTCCCTGTAATGTTTCTAGAACGAACTGCAACGATTCTGAGGAGTTCTACTTCGACAAACTCTCATCAAGCCACCAAGCAAGAGGAGGACGACTTCACCTACAAAGGCCTCGCTTCGACGCACCGCCGGCCTCGAAGGCTATGCCTCGGCTCGGCGGCCTCGCGTTCACAACTTCGCCTACATAGGCTTCACTTCGATGCACCGCCGGCCTCGAAGGCTATGCCTCGGCTTGACGGCCTCACGTCCAAGACTTCGCCTACTTAGGCTTCGCTTCGACGCACCGCCGGCCTCAAAGGCTATGCCTCGGTTGCGTCCAAGACTTCGCCTACTTAGGCTTCGCTTCGACGCACAGCCGGCCTCGAAGGCTATGCCTCGGCTCGGCAGCCTCGCGTCCAAGACTTCGCCTACTTAGGCTTCGCTTCCACGCACTGCCGGCCTCGAAGGCTATGCCTCGGCTCGGCGGCCTCGCGTCTAAGACTTCGCCTATTTAGGTTTCGCTTCAATGCACCGCCGGCCTCGAAGGCTATGCCTCGGCTCGGCGGCCTCACATTTAAGATTTCGCCTACTTAGGCTTCGCCGACCACACAAATGGCCTCGAAGGCTATGCCTCGGCTCGGCGGCTCAAGGCCCAAGACTTCGCTTACTTAGGCTTCGCTTCCACGCACCGCCGGCCTCGAAGGCTATGCCTCGGCTCGGCGGCCTCAAGGCCCAAGACTTCGCCTACTTAGGCTTCGCTTCCACACACCGCCGGCCTCGAAGGCTATGCCTCAAGACGGTGGCTCTCGCCCAAGATTTCGCCTACATAGGCCTTGCTTGACGACGCCACCCGCCAAGGCTAACATTCGCTCGATGGCTCAAGATCCACGACTTCGCCTACGGGCTTCTCTCCAACGCACCGCCCACCTCAAGACTATGCCTCGACAGATGCCTTAACGCCACGATTTCGCTTATAGAGGCTTCGCCCGACGATCGCCTCGAAGGTTATGCTCACTCGGCGGCCTCAAGATCCACGATTTTGCATACAGAGGTTACGCCCGACGCACGCCGCCTTTAAAGGTCCTCGGTGGAACGACCCTGCATTTAGTACTTCACCTTCAGGACTAGAAAAACGAAAACCACGTGACACGAAGGGCCAACGAGAAGCGGCAATTTGGTACCCACTCTCGCGTGGAGCACTCACGTGATATGAAGCACAAAATAATCCGAAGCCTTTGGGCGCTTGTGTGCCCACAAAGCCAAAATTGGCTAAGTCGTGGGTGCCCTTGCGTGTATTCCTCAGCCCTCATGCCTCGCACTGCATCGAGACAGAATTTGGCTAGATCTCGAGTGTCTACATTCCAAGATACAAAATTTGGCTAGATCTCGAGTGTCTACATTCCAAGATACAAGACCTCAACGTTCTTATTTGCCCCTTGAGCGGCCTTACAAGTGCCCAAGGGACAAGGGGGCTACACTGTTGAGGAATCCGACCACCTCCCGTCAGAAATGCTCTATACTTCGACAGGTCTACACTAGGGACGTACGTGAGCCCCTTGCCCCAGGCGCATGGCCACCAGCCCACTGGAAGTGGTTCAAGGCCTGCTGGATACTCACATGCTACACGCTATGCTATGCGGATATCTCGCCGCATTCGTGCCTTGACGCGTGGGGCGCCTAACGCACCGTGCTCCAACGCTCGCTCGCCGTCTGCCGCCACTACAAGGCCCGCGCTCTGACACCTCTTTTCTCTAAGGTTCTACGTGCCCTGCCACGCGTGCCTTGCGCGGCTACGTCCCACGCACCAGCATGCCTTGTGCGGCTACGTCCCACACACCTTGCGTGCCTTGTGTGCCCGCGGCTCGGTGCACCCACGCGCCCCAGACACCCGTGTGCCTTGCGCGCTGCCACGCCTCGGCGCCTCTCGTGCCCTTGCCCCTCGCGATGGTCTCTGTGCCCTCGCGGTGCCCTCGCCCCTCGCGACGGTCTCCGTGCCCTCCCTCGGAGCCTCGAGGCCTCATGCCTTGTGCCCTCGTGGCCTCGCGGTGCCCTCAGGGTCTCGAAGCCTCGCACCCTCGTGGTGCCCTCGGGGCCTCATGCCCTCGAGGCCTCGCGCCTTGGGGCCTCAGGGTTTCACGTGCGTTCATGTTGCCCTCGCACCCTCGGGGCCTCGTGCCCTCGGGGCCTCGCACCCTCGCGCACCTTCGTGGTGCCCTCGCACCCTCGTGCACCTTCGTGGTGCCCTCGCGCCCTCGTGTCCTCCGTGGCCTCACGCCCTCGTGCACCTTCGTGGTGCCCTCGGGGCCTCGCGCGCCTTCGTGGAGCCCTCGCGCCCTCGGGGCCTCGCACCCTCAAGACCTCAGGTGCCTCAAGACTCGTGCACCTTCGTGGTGCCCTCGCACCTCGTGTCCTCATGACCTCGCGCCCTCGTGCACCTTCGTGGTGCCCCGGGGCCTCATGGCGCCGCCAGGAGCCTCGCGCCCTCGGGGCCTCATGGCGCCCAGGAGCCCTCTCGGGGCCTCGTGCCCTCGGGGCCTCGCAGACCAAGACCTTCGTGGTGCCCTCGCACCCTCATGCACCTTCGTGGTGCCCTCGGGGCCTCAAGACCTTCGTGGTGCCCTCGGGGCCTCAAGGCCAGGAGCCCTCGCCCTCGGGACCTCAGACCCTCGCCCGCACCAAGACTCGCTTTGGCCTCGCGCCTCAGACATCGCTGATTCAGTCGTACATCATGGAGTCTGCGCCCATGAGCCCTAAGCGCCTGCGAGAAAGGCTCCCACGCCCCGTCCGCATCAAGCACTTCGCAAAGTAAACCATGTTGCCTCTGTATTTACCAATCAATCAATGATGGAACAAGAACATGGTAGTGACTACTAGTGAGCATTCAAGATGAGGAGTACTAAAAAGATCAGCTCTCTCCATCTCCATGGGAGCCTAAATGCCAACGCAGTCAAGTTGATAAGACCCCGAGAAAAAGAAGGGCTCATTCTTTTGGGCTCTTTCTCCTCCTCCTTGGCTCCCGCGATGCCACCGCCACTTGCTGTTGTTCTCGCTACTCATGCTTCTTTGGTGGCCCTGTTTGTGCTAGGGGCGCCATGCCGGGTGGCGCGGACGGCGGAGGTGCGGCGGAGATCGATGGCGCTACTCGCGTTCCTTCATGGGTGCGCGACCCCACGCCGCCATGTCCGGGTGGGAGGCGACTCGCCGTCCGCGCCGCTCTGGGCGCGGTGTTATGCGGCTTGGCGCTGCACCACCGCGTCGTCGAGCTGCTGCTCCCGCGGCTCCGCCTCTCCGGATTCATCTCCCCAGCGCTGGCCTCACTTCCATTGCTCGAGAAGCTCAACCTCCGGTCCAACTCCCTCACGGGGCCGAGCCACATGCGGTCGAGCGCCGGGAGGCGCTGGAGCGCGCGAGCCAGACGGGAGCCCCCATGGGCCAGGAGGAGTAGTGGCACTGAAGAAAAGAACCAAGAGGAAAATGAACGAAGATAAGAAGGCCCATTCAGTTGTGCTGGACAAACATCACGTGACAAAGTCACTTCCCGTGAAAAAAGCACAAAGCACAAAACAGCGTGCGCCCTTGTAGCGCCCTGGCAAACAAGCCAAGCACCCTGGCACAAGCGCCCTGCACAAAGAGCGCCCTGGCAGTGGACGTCCTGCGACCTAGCAGTAGACGCCCAGCGCCCTGGCACAAGCGCCCGCACAAAGAGCGCCTGGCGAAGGATGCCAATACTGGCGAGAGACGCCAATACCGCAAAATCACACTACGCCTGCAGCTCACAGCCCTAAACTCATCTCACAGAAGATTCACATCTAGGAAAAAAAGAATAGGGGGCCGCCGTGCGGCGGGCGGCCGTATGCTGGGGCGGAGGAGGCGACGTCAGCCTGGCGCTCGACGCCCAGGAGGTCAGACATGCCTAGGGCGGCGAGCATCTCGACGCCCGGGATCTCATTGACCTCGAGCGCCGACTTCTCCGGGACGAAGTCCGTGCAGCGCTCGCGCTCCTCCTACAGCTTGAGAGAGATGCCGCGGACGAGGCCGCACATTAGGTGGCTGGTCACCGGTTGGCGGCGGCGGCGGCCAAAGGCCGAGCAAGCAATGAAGGCGTGTGCGGCGGGAGGCGGGCCGAACCAAAGCCGAGTCAAGGGCACGGAGGTGCAAGCAGTGAGAGTCGGCGCCATGGCCCAGGAGGCAGCGGCGCGGGGAGCCGAGGGAGCCGGGGGTGCCATGAGGAGGAGGTGGTCTCTTGGAACCGTGAGCACCATGGGAAGAAATGAAGCTGGAGTTTTCGGTGTGGGAAGAGATAGGAAGGAGAGAGAAACAGAATGAGTAAAGAAGAAGCCAAGAAAGAGTGGACGCCTAGTGCTGGTGGTGTTCGGCCAAGCAAATGAAGAGAGAGAGGAAAGCATCTTTTGCCTTGGATTCGACAGGAGCAATAGAAATGGTGGTCTGCCAAAGAGGGTTCTTGGGCCTCAGCGGGCCTGGGATGCAGCAGCTAGTTATCCTTCCACCGTTGGACGCGGGCGTGCCACGAAGTAGCACCACAGGCCCAGGCAACAAGCGCCACAATAGGCACCCGCACCACATCACTACCCCCCGCTTCGGTTACAAGCCAGCGCTATCTGGCTCGGTCAAACTGCCCTTCTTTGCGCAAGTTTAAAGCTATACATGGTCACTCTCAGAGTGCCATTCAGCATATATTATGGTCTACTTGCCGGATTCTATGAACTGACGTATCAACATGGAATCCTCTATGTCCCTAGCTACTATGGCCTCGGTTGGCATTTATCTGTGTACACGTACAAAGGTATAGCCTCACAAGGAACTCACAATGGAGAAGGCGCAGCCTCACACTTTCGGACGCAATCACCATTCAACTATACTAGAATTCTTCTAAAGTATTGATCTCTGCATAAAAGGCATTTTTCAATGTGCCGAACCGACAATCCAGTTGGACATTTTCAGAGCGAATTTTCGGACGCAACCATCGTTCAAATCTGTCAGTATTCTCTGAAATATCAACTTCTGCACGAAAAACATGATTCAAGACTGCCCCTTTAGCGTTCCTTCCAAACGCCAAGGGGCAAGGGGGCTAGTGTTGTAAGAATAATTCAATCACACTGACAGGGCCCGCCTTGCCGAAGACACGCGTGCAGACCCAAGAAATATTGTTGTACTCATAAAAGACTGTAATACCCCTTGCTTGTACTCCTAGACTAGCAATCTCATTTAAGGGTATTCTCGTCATTTGTACAGGCTTGGGAGCCTATAAATACCCCGTGTATCCCTCCTTTCAAAGGGATGGCTCTCTTGAGCAATAAAGAAACATGTTCAAAATGGTGAGCCTCTGGGCTCCTCTCCGAGGTAACCCCGCTGGCTCACCGACAGAGTAGGGCATCCTCTCGGACCCCGAACTCAGATAAATCCTCGTGTCATTTTTTACCCTCATGGACGACGGCCCGTCAGATGGCCGACGTCCACTCCCTCATTCGTGTTTGGTTTTTACACCTACAACATGTTAGTAATCTAACCTTTTATTAGACGATAGCTAATGGCCTAGGGTTTACTAAAGTTAGATCATGCATGTGTGTATGTTTAAACATAACTATATCATTGTTTGATTTTAAATAACCTTGTTATACATGGTCAATCTACTAATCTCTTAGTTATTGATCTAAATACTTGGTTTAGTTAAATGCATATGACAATTGACGCTCACTTCATTAATCTACCTTACCCCTTTCAATTGCTTAAGCTAACTACTAACCATTTAGATAACAGAGAACTAGCTAGTGTGTGTGTTGTGACTAGCTAATGGTTAATTTGCTCCTAATTAAACTTGTTCTTGTGTGACATCAGTGTCCTGATCATTTCTATCTATTAATTATTTGCCTACTGATAAGTCTAATCTTCCCAATTATCTTAAGCCTTCCATACTATACAGACATTCTAAATATTGAGAGAAGATTTGCTTAATTGCAGTATTGTCTTAACCAAACTTCTGGCTTATTCCCACTTAAAATTCTTGTTAACTCAATTGAGTGGTCCAGTATTAGTCATTGGATTAGTTAGCATTGAATGGTTGTGTTACAGTGGTTTCTATTGATATTTCAAAGGAATCACCTTCTCTGTTCAATTGGCTGTCAAAGCTATGAAGCACTATCAAACATTTTTCAGTACTAGACTTAGTATCATGTGGTATGCAGGTCTGAAGCTTTCCTTTGATTAATTGGTTCACTAAGCCTTTTCCTTGATCAATTGGTTCACTGTTGGTTTTGAGCATTTCACATCAATATCTGTTTTCAGATTTTCATCTAGCACTTCCCTGTAAGTTACAACAGACACAAATCTGAAATGAGGTGCTACTGTCTACTTTCAAATACCAAAATTCAAATAGGTTAACTCATTTGAATAACCTAACTGATAGCCACAACACTTGCTTGCATTAGATGGATTGGTAATCAAGAGGGATTTCACGGACATTTCATATTTCAAATAACACTTCTCTGTTCATGTATGTTACAAAAGAACAGCTCTCTGAAAGGTGCTAAATACTACTGGCTACTTCCTTCAGACTAAACTTTAGATTGGTTACAGCATTTGAGTGATTAATCAACTAATCATAGCACTTAGCTAAAGTACTTAATCATCTAATAGGGGAGTTTCTTATTGTCAGTTTATACATAGGAACAGCAGAGAGGGGCAGCTCAGGGCCGTTCCTAATGGAGGGCCGGCCGGGGCGACTGCCCAGGGCCCACCAGAGCCAAGGGCCCCCGATCCTGATACATCATCCTACATATAACATATATAGGATATACAATTATACATATACGTATATGTATAATTGTATATCCTATATATGTTGTATTGCTCTGCAGGGTTGTATAACTACTAACTAGATTGAGATTAAGAGTGTAGGGATGAGTATCCTGATACATCTATTTTCTCTGAATTAAGAGTGTTGCAAATGAATTTGCCATATGAAAATGTCTGCTATTGAAATTTTTTAGTTTGTTAGAGATGTATATTGTTATCCAAATGTTTCAATTGCTTATCGAATCTTATTTACTGTACATGTGACTGTAGCAACAACTAAAAGAAGCTTTTCAAAGTTGAAGTTATTGAAAAATTATTTGAGGTCATCAATATCACAAGAAAGGTTGAATGGTCTGGTCACTTTATGCATTGAAAAGGATATGTTAGATCACATTGACGTGGATACTATTATCAATGACTTTGCATCTAGAAATGTTAGAAGAAATTGCTTTCTATGAGTAGTTTGTATCTTTTTGATGTATTGAATAGCTTTGCGGTTGATATAAAAGTAGCACTATTTGTTTATATTAGAATAAAGGGCCTCCCATTTTGTCTCGCCCCAGGGCCCCCAAAATGGGCAGCTACAGGGGAATGGCTCGAGCTGAAATGGGGCAGCACCCATCGCCGGTGGTTGGGGCGATGGTAGCGGCCGTTGACGGCAAAAATGGAATGCCCGAATGACAAGGAGGGTAGAGGAGGTCTTGGCGTGGCCGGAGAGGCCTTGTATGGGGCGACAAAGAAAGGGCGGTCTGGCGCAAGGAGAAGAGAGAAGGGCGGTGGCGCTAGGGTAAGAGAGAGGGGAACCTCGGGCGAGCATGAGCATCGGAGGGGTGAGGAGAACTCACCCGAGCTGGTTGCGGAGGCGGAGGTGGCCTGTGGAAGGCCGGCGATGTGGGTCAGTGGTGGCACCATGGGCTTACCGTGGAGGTGCTAGCCGGGTAGTGGAGGGCTTCAATTGACGGTTGGGGGAGATCGAGGGAGGCTTGAGGATGCTCCTCCTGTGAGGAATTGAGTAGGGATGCTCCGGGCCGACGATGGCGTTGACAGCAGCGCTGGCGGCCAGGAGTGGCACGGTTGGCTTGTGCTCCCATCGGGCCTCCTTTGGTGAAGATGAGAAGGGGAGGGAGACTGGCTGAGAGAGGGAGACAAGGGAGCTCCGGCCGGCTCTTTTGTAGGTGGGTGAGGCGGAGGGAGACGATGCGGTGATGCACTCGGTGATGGAGGCATGGGCATGACAGAGGAGAGGCGATGGGAGTGACGGCGAAATGGCAGCGCCATATGTGGGCGAGGCGCCAGCAGTAGAGGGACGTGGCAAGCGCACGGGTGCATAGGCGACAATGGCGAGGAGGCAATGGTTGGAGGTGCTCGCCACGGGGCGATGATGGACTGTTGGGCGTGCCGCTACGCTCGGGCGAGGTGATGAGTAGGGGTGGCGCGGTCGGTTGCAGGTTGATGCGGCTGGAGCGGCTCAGTTTGATCAGCTAGCTACAGTTGAACCCGAGGAACAGTAAACGATTGAGCCCGAGGAACAGTAGGAAGCCAATAGAAAAGGTGGAGAAAAGCTTGGAAAAAAAACTTGGGGATTTTAATTAAGAAAATTCTCATGTGATAGGGATAAAACCAGATAATCCCTAAGAAATTTTAATTGGGTTCTTATTTCTAGGGTTTTAGTCTTTAAGGTTTATAATTCATGTATTACCTAAATTTTGCTTTTACAACTTGAGATTCTAGGGTTTATGTATTTAAGGTTTTCATTTCTAGGGTTCTTTACCTTACACGGCTGGTGCCGACAAAAAGAAAACATAGATCAAATAACTTTCAAAAATACATGCGAAAATAAGATGGCACAGATAATTATACAAAAAGTTTTAAAAATCTCGTATTTTTGTATTTAGGCATTTTTTGGATGTTACACTATTACAAGTGGCCGACCAGCCAAATTCAAATAAGAGCATAAAGTAGTAGCGGAAGCAATGTAAATAAACAAAAAGTCCAGCATGGCATGCTCCAGAACCCATCGGCAACCGACTGGGAGTTAAATAATAGCATTACTCGTTAGCATCGCCTAAATCGGCGCTAACGAGCTCATCGGGCTCGAAGTCTTCCTCACTTGAATTTGCAACAACCGGGTTAAGTACAAATGTACTCGCAAGTCTTACACAAATAAAAATTAGTTATGCTAGAGGTTGTTCCAAAAAATGGCACATAGGGGTTTAGTTTTGCGAAAAGACGCAACAATTTTCAACCTACACATACTAGTTTTTCATTTGCCAGTTGTAACCATTGAACTCAAGCGATTGTCCATAACCACGGACACGGCTATTCGAATAGATTTATCTCTGCAGAGGTGTACTACTTTACCCACATGACTCGACTAGCCCGTAAGCCATCGGAATTAACACACTTCCTATGGTGTGTCGGCCGGGGAGAATCGAGATACGGTCGTTTTTAGCAAGAAAATTCTATTGGGATAAGTCCCCCTTGCAAGATGGTCCCTTACCTAGTACAAGCGACGGATAGCACTTGCTAGGCGGCTCACAAGTTGTATTGGAAATACCGATGCAATGTAAATAACTGAAAATGTGCTCCCATGCACACTATAGAAAATTACATCGGCTCCTACGGACAAATGATCGAACACAAGTGCCCTTACACCACCATGGGACTTAACAAAATAAAACCTTCCCCCTACTTAACCGTACAACACCCATATACCGCGTCTGGTAGCACGAGTTTTACTTGAATCAACGACATTACCAAAGCTCGGTCCTTGTTGGTCCGGACAAGTCAACCACATACCCGATCTCGTGCACGAAGGCACCCTCACTAGCAACCACTTATCTAGACCCCAAAACTCATTTAAAATGACAAATTTTGACTCATAAAATAGATACGAAGATCTGGAATAAAAAGAATATAAGAAAGTGTGTTTCTCCCATAATTGTCGGGTTAATCCCGACAATCAAACTACCGTTTCTAGACTTGCATGGCTAAGCAAACCCGTACAATATATTTCACACAACCTAAGTTAAGCATGTAGTACTGGAATAATTCATGAATAACCTCAAGATTTAGGATATAGCTAACTACACATCACAAAAATAGCGACATAGCAAAATACGCATGCAAGCAATTATCATTGCACTAACTTATCAAAAACTGGGATAAAAAATGATGCAAAAAAAAGAGTTCAAATGATGCTTGCCTTGCTAGGAGTTCACTTGCTCACTCTCGGTTACGTACTCGCTTACTTCCGGCAACTCGGAATCTATAGAAAGACGATATCGAATAAACATCGAGAAAACCCGAAAAATGCAAATTGTTCAAAAATAAATGAAATTTCTACAGTAGCTAGATGATGATTTTAGATGAATTTAGGTGAAATAATTATTCTATTTGTATTTAGTATGTGAGAGTTATAGTAGTTTGAATCTCAGTTTTAAGAAAAAATCCAATTTAATTGTAATCTGTTACTGTTCACCGAATTTAATTATTTGGTCAAAATTTGTAGAGCATTGGGGAGGCAAATAATTATATGTATGGATAGAGAATATTAATATAAGACCAAAATAACTTGGTTCATCTCATTTGGAGTTTTTATTTTCTAGTTCAAAATAAATCTGCTTTTGGATCAACTTTTCTGTGACAGAAACATTTTTCAATGCTATTTAAAATTAAAATACATTTAAAAATAAAATTATCAAGCTTGGTTTCACTTGATTTGGAGTTGGTTTGCACTAGTTATGAATTTTTGAAGTTAAATGAATTTGCAGTGCACAAATAATTGTATTCCGAATTTTTCCAAATCATTTAATACTTTTTGCACACATGCTAACCTAGCCTCTGTCATGACAAATGGGGCCTATGTATTTTCTTTTCTTTTCCATTTAATTCCTAAAAGAAAACATCTACCGACAAATCTAATCTTCTTATAATCATTGACTTAACCGATTCTCTAGCGCTGAATCCACTCACATGCATAACACTCTCTGATCATATTCTCATATCTTGATCTAAATCCCGTACTAACCTCCACTAAGGCATTATCATGGTAGTCAATCCATCGAGTGATGCCCAAACTCACGATCTTCCAATTATACAACCTATCCAATAATTATACGAAATCCACCGACTTATGGGCATATGACCATGACTAAATCCATCAATCATTCTCCAATATACTATTTAAGCTAATATTAACTCTCTAGCTCTACTAGTCTTGCCTCGGCAAATCACATTCGTATGCACCAAAATTTCCACCGATCGAGGTTTATTTGTCCAACCGACACCTAATGAGCTTAACAATTTTAATAACACAACCAACATCTAATAGTTCACTAATAAATCAACTTACATCCATTTCATCGGACTAGTCATGTACGACAATTACTAATCCAATCACATATGCGCCTCTACGATTGACTAATAATCATTTAGCTCCTAATCAAGAAAAGAGTACAATTCCATCGACTCGGCACATAGGACTTACCTACTAATTACATGGCAATCTAATTATTTATCCAAAATCAAATAATCCATTACGACCTTCCCCAAAATTCTAGCATCTATGACTTCCATGACTATTACTTAAGACATCTGATTAATCTACCCATGATTAAATAAATTATCCGAGCCAACCTCCATATCTCATTAAATATCCTCACATAAGCTACTCATCAAGTAATAAATCATAAAAATCCTTATGCGTCCTACCTCCTAAAATTACTAATCCAACATGAGGAAAAATCTCCAATTAGTGTATTATCCAAAGATCACCACTAACATCCATGCAACTTCAAAATAATATCATCCGATCAAATAATCAACTCATATATTTAATCTAGCATCTACCGATCAACAATACACATATCAAAATTAGTTGAGGGGAACTACTTCTTGGAGACGGGTGTACATGATGACGGGGTTGGTGGAACACGGGGAGCCCCGGAGTGCCGGCGGCGATGGGGTTGTGCCTTGGCCAAAAACGCAGCTTGGGCCTTACCGTGCGCTTGGCTTTGGTGAAGAAGAGGAGGAGGTAGAGGATGGGTTGGGATGGTAAAGAGGACTAGAGGGAGGCTCAGGACGCCCATTTTATAGAGGGGAGGCGGAGAATGGCGGAGAGGCCGGCATGGGGTGGACATGCTCAGAAAATGGTATGGCCGACGGGGGAAGCTTGTGAGTTGTGAGAGACATGAAATTGATGGCGAGCCAGGGTATGGGCATGACGGACGTTGCGATCGAGGAGAGGGAAACTCGGGGGTGCGCACAAAACCACTAGCGTGGCGGAGGAGGCCATGGCGCGGGCGCGCTGGATAAGGCGATGCGCTCGGGCGAGCCTCGTGGAGAAGAATGCCTGCGGGTGGGCCCCGCAGGCCTATGAGAGAGAAGGAGGGGCTACGCTGAGCCGGTTCGGTGGGAACCTGGCTCGGCCAGTGGAATAGGAACCTGACGGTGGGGTCCATTGTAACATCCCAAAGTTCTGTTACCAAAATAAAAAAAAATTAATAAAGTTATTATTTTATTGGTTTTATAAAATTTAAAAGAGTTTTTATTGCTTTTCTTGAATTTTTGAAGTTTTAAAAGTCAAAAATAAAATTTATTGAGTTTTATGGGCTTTCATTGGATTTAAAGTTAAACAGAAAATTTAATTAATTTCTAAAATTTTCTGGAATTTTAAAAGCTTTTTCCTAATTATTTTAAATCCAAAATAAATTATTTACAAAATTAATTACCATTTATAAGTTGGAAATATTTTATCTAAGTTCAAAAAATTCTAGAAATTTTTGTGAATGTTTCTAGAATTTTTAGACTCTATTTGCTATGTTCTAAAAATCTATTCGATTTATTACTTAATTTGTAATTCAGAAAAAAAATTCACGGTCGATCACCCATCCCAACCATGCTCTCAAGCCAGCACACTTAACCTCACAACTCTCCAATTCAATTGTTGCCATCTTTCCATCTTTCTTTCAATTGATTACATCTTCCCTTTTATTTTTTTTATTCCTTTCTTTCTCCTTTCTTCTTCAAAGAAACGTTTTCTTCTCCTGGTTGCTTTGTCCAGAGAACACAATACACTGGCCGACGCCATGAATGCCGAAACAAGCTCTTCAAAGCCCATAATTTACTCCCCGTTTCTCTGTGCAATCAATTGCATTCATTTCCCCACATCACACCTCCTCCATTTTCGGCCATTAACCCTTTCCATAATCACCACAATCCCACAAATCACGCCGCTGTCCGCCATTGGTCACGCCTCCCCGTTCTCCCTCCACGGTCCACCTCCACCCCTATATAAGAGAGCCCTGGGAGCCCCTTCTCATCCTCATCCCACCCCCAAAATCTCTCCTCCCCTCTCCCAGTATTCTAGCCACACTTTGGAGTTGAAGCCAGTTGACCGTACGCCGTTTCTCGGCCGTTTGCACCACCGTCGAACGAGCTCTGGCAATACCGTCTCCACCAGCGGCATCGCGACGTCGTGCTCTACGCGATGCTCCCTCCCTTTTCACCGGAACATCGCCGGAGCGCCGCCTATCCCTGTGCGCCGCCGTCGATGCGCTGCTCACTGCACCGCCACCGCTTCACCTCGTCTCTAGTGCCGCCGCCACCACCATCAGGTAGAGTACGTCACAAGAGTTCCATTTTTGCTATTCACTGGCCGCCTCTCCCTTCCTCTAGCCAGCATCGCCCAATTCCTCCATGCGAGCTTTGTTTCTGTTCGGCTGGAATGACCATGAACAGTAACGTATTAGCTAGTAGTGCTTGGTCCTTTGTACATGATAATTTTCATGGGAATTGATTTTCCATAAAATCGTTCTCTCACATACAAACTCCAAATCTATTGATTCTTTCTCCTAAATTCATCCTCTATTTTCCTGTATTTATTTTATAATTTTTAGATTTTACTTAATTTCTGTTATTTATTTGGTCCAATTCGCGTGTGTACAATCCGACATCCCTTGGCCGAGCCGTCTACACCGTTGAGTTTGTCTCGACGTGTTCTACGTCGTGCTTCCATCGCCATCACCATGCATGAGCACTCTGAACATGTTCTGTGTTCATCTGTAAAATAGTTCACCGTTGATTGTGTTGGTTGTTCACTGAGTCAGTGACGAGGTGGCCCTCATGTCATACCAACATTTTTATTTCATCTAATCATCCTTCTTTCTCTAGCATGTGGACCCATCATGCCATACAAACAATCTCATTTGATCTTCTCTGTATAGTATCCGAAACCACAATTTCAGGAATAGTGATTTTCGGACTTCATTATTTTATGTGATTTTCAACCTTCCAGAAATTCGTTCTCCCTCATACGAACTCCGATTCTGTCGATTCAAATTTGTAAATTCATATAAAGTCGATATCTTCCTTGTAGTATTTATTTTATAATTTTTGGATTTTATTTGAATATTATTTGAAGTTGGATCGTTTACGCGTATAGATTTCGACGACTTCGGACAACCGGATTTCGACACCATTTGAGAACATCGATTAATCAAGCAAGGCAAGTTATACCTTTGATCATATTTGAATCCTAGTATTTTAAATTATTATTGCATGCGTATTTATATTCAAGTAATTTAAATCCCTGTTTTAAAGTTATAGCTATTCCCAATCTCGTTGTATAGTCAATCTTGTTATTGAATTAGTCATCCTTTGACACCATAAATGAAAATCTAGTTTATGCAATAGTATGAACTAGAACATATGGAAAAAATTATGCTTAGTCAAAGCTTAGACCAAAAATCTTGATTTGGGGGAACTTTAGCCAAAACTTCAATTATGATTTGAAGAATGATGATTCTATAGTATTGTCTTTACCATAGAAATTTATAAAAT
Source organism: Phyllostachys edulis (assembly GCA_036346405.1). Classification (NCBI taxonomy): domain Eukaryota; kingdom Viridiplantae; phylum Streptophyta; class Magnoliopsida; order Poales; family Poaceae; genus Phyllostachys; species Phyllostachys edulis. Next base: position 21,446,038 of record CM070557.1, on the reverse strand, counting down.
GATTTGACTCATTAAACAAAATGAAAATTGATTTGGACTTGGGTGAAATGGATGTTTGGATGGTGCATGTTGATGCACGAGATCGAGTCATTTCTATGATCAAGGCCTATGGGTTTTATGGAATGTTGCCTAAGTCAGTTAAGGACTGGTCTTCGAGCGTATTTTGTTAAGCCACATCGTACTACCACATGTCCTGTGTGGGTAAGACCTAGCTAACTAATTTGCAACGTTTCACTATGGTCGTGCCATCCGGTTGCGTGGGTGTCTTTATGACCTACTTTTATGTATTCCCACCTGGTGCAAGAGGGGGCTTGAACCCGACGGATTTCTATCCAAAGGGGGCAAATCCTTAGCGAGGCGGGACTACAGTGGGATGAAGCTTTGTAAAGGCCTTGACACATGCTCTAGACTGCTTACCTAAGGTAGTGAGTCGTGGTATCGACGGATGCCAAACAATCTAGAGAATTCATGTCATGTGGGTAAAGTTGTACAACCTCTACAGAGTGTAAAACTATTTGAATAGCCATGTCCACGGCCATGGATATGCTTAGCAAAGCTACTCAAAGTTAGACTTTGATTTTATTTTCAAAAGACTTTATCAAATGGTTTATCCAAATGGGAAGTTGGGCAGAAAGCCATGTGATAGGAGGGTATCCTTCACCACTCTTGTGTGAATGTTATCTGACTATAAAACTTGAGAATTTATAAAATGAATTTTAGTTATAGAATAACTGCTTTGGAACTTAGTACAAATATTTAAAGAAAACATTGCTTTATGCAAATTCAACCAATAAGACTTCCTTTTGATATATCCTTGCATGCATTATAATCTGTTACTGGGTGTAACTTGCGAGCACGGAAGTTGTGCTCATCCTTGCATAATGCAAATAAATTTCAAAGGAGAAGGACTTTGCTTTCGGTGTAGATTGCGACGACTAGGCCGCTACCCCAGTCGATTGCCTGTGGCAGATCAGCTGGACTCTACTACGTCTTCTCCATCTTCCGCTGTGTTTGTTTATTGTTGGCTTGTAAGCCTTTCTTGTAATAAACTCTGTTGATTATTAATAAAGTTGTGCGGTTTATAGATGTTACCATATCTGTTTACTGTGTGAACTAGCTACTGATCATGGGACTAGTTCAGAAATGCACAGAGGATTTGGGGTGTTACTCCCGGGTCTGACATCCACCCGTTAGTGGGGGAGGAAAAAGGAAAAAGGATTATTTTGATATTCTGATTTAGCAATTAAGCTGAAAGCTTCTAGGATTTATTTGACATAGCAAAACAACTCCAAAAATTCTAAAAATTTTTGGGGAGGCTTAGGTCATAGTGTAGACCCTTATAATTTTCTAGGGTTTTTCATATAATATATTTTTCTTTAAAAATTCTTTGAGGTTTCTTTTTGCTGGTAATTTCATAAAATAATGTTTTAGATTTTACAATCAACAAAACCCTGATTTGAAATCCAAATAAATTGAATGACCAAGAGATGCAGCAAAAGTTTTTAAAATATCACATTTTTATATATATTTGAAATACAAACCCTAAATTTTGGGATGATATAGACATAAAGTACATCCATGTGTGGCGAGAAAAATCATCAATAAAAATTATATAATATCGATGACCTCCTTTTGAAATGAAAGGAGCCAGACCCCATGCATAAGAATGAACAAGATCAAAAAGACGTTGTGACACTGAATTACTAGAAGGATAAGGAAGTTGAAGCTGTTTACCAAGCTTACAACCCTGATAATTTAGAGAAACATCACCAGACACAGACCCTAAAAGACCACGATGAAGTAAAGAAGATAGACACAACCCACAAAGATCTCCCAACGATGATGCCACTGAGCAAAGGACGCAGTGGAGGATGCAGCAGAAGCGGCGGCAACGGTGCAAGCGACAAGACTGGCAGGGGCAGTGGAAGGAAGATGAAGCTAGTCAGGCTCCCAAAGACTTTGTGAGTCACAGCGGCAAGGGCCAGTACCAACCAGAGTCCCCGTGCATCGATCCTGAACACAACAATAATCGGAATCGAGAATAACACGACAACCATGATCAGTGAGCTGACTGGCAGATATGAGCTGCATGGTTAGTTTGGAAACATGAGAAACAACAAGAATATGAAACGAGGAATTGAAAAGAGTGCCTCGTCCTGTGACAGAAAGAGAGGTACCATCTGATGTCTGAACAGTGATAGGAGCAGCTAAAGGACGAATGGAAGTGAGACTGGTGGAATTAGATGTCATATGAAAGGAAGCACCAGAGTCAAGAATCCAAGTTGATATACCTGAGGAAGAAGTAGAAGGTGGTCTCTTACTAGAAGACTGTGCAGCAGAACTAACAAAACTGGACAGTGCAAGAGCAGCCATGCGACAAAGCAGTGTGAGAAACTCCTGAGAATCAGAAGCACCAGAGCTCCTCTGAGAGGATGAACCACCAGTTCCCTGTGGAGGACGGCCACCACGACGTAAATCCTTCTTCTTCTTGTAGCATGTATGTTGTACATGTCTATCCTTGTTGCAGTAAGTGCAGTGTAGTCCCCTACCAACAGCAGCTGTCACTGGTGAAGGAGTAGCTGGAGACGTAGCGGGTGTAGAAACTGGAGGAGCTACCAGAATCAAAGGAAACAACCGTGATGGCAGAAGACCTACAACATGAAGGTGAATCTTCTCAGCACGAACAACGACAAGGGCCTCCAACAAGGTCACACGAGGGTGACGTGCCAGTAACTGAGCACGAGTCTGCTCATACTTAGCTCGGAGACGGGTTAAGAAGTCATAGATATGACGAAACTCCAGGTGAGACTACTGACGCTGACAACACTGACACGTGTGGCAAACATCTGGTCCCAAAGAGTCAATCTAACGCCATATGGTAGACAATTGGGCATAGAACTCGTCCATAGTGGCATCTCCCTACTGCAACAACTGCTTCTAATGCACAACAGAAAGATACAACGAATCACCAGATGGCTCGTAGCGGTTGCGCAGATATGTCCACATCAACTGTGCTGAAGCCAAACCAACCACATCCCTAGTGAATTGCATCTCCATGCTAGCAACCAGAATAGCAGAGGCACGAGCATCCTCATTAATCCATTTCTTGTAGGCAGCATACTGAGTCTAAAAAGTCTCTATGGCATCCTCAAAAACCTCAGATGCCTTTGTATGAGCGTCTTCGGAAGCGTCCTTCGGGAGTACAGGCTCAGCAGGTGGAGTAGGGCGAGGTGGACAAGGCAACTCGCTAGTAAGAAACTCCCAAAGGCGCTGACCACGCATGTGGAGGCGCATATGCTGAAACCAATCCTGATAATTAAGACCACTGAAGATCACCGGGTAGTGAGGAATAGGAACAGTGCACATTGGTATGTGGCGCTGGATGGCACGGCGACCAAGGCAATGAAGTCTAATAGGCGGTGCTGGATGACGCGGCGGTTAGAACGACGTACTGATGTTTTATTTCTCTTTTTTCTCTCTTTTGCTAAGCTAGCGAAAAGGAGCCTTCGGCCGAAGGCTTTCGTCCCGCTAACTGGCAGAACCGAAGAAACACGCACGCGCTAGGGTTTCCTCTTGGCGGTGGTGGCTCCACAGCGCGATGAGGCAGCGGCCGAGCCCGGTCGCCACCGTGAGCCTCCGCTCGAGCAACGGCAACGGCTCCCGAGTGGCGGCCCTGAGTGGCTCCCAAGCGAAGAGAAGCTCGGGCGGCCCTGAGCGAAGGACTCCAGATCGGCGCCGATTGGGGCGACGCCGACGGGCGACGAGGCGGCGTCGAGCTCGGGCGATTGGCAACGAGCGGTGCCCAGCTGCGACGAAGATCGGGAGGCGCGGTTGGGGCGACAACGACGGGCGACGATGCGGAAGGCGTTGGGCTCGAGCGACATGCGACGAGCAGCACCCGGCTACGATGAGGATGAAAACCAGGCGACAAGCGTAGAGCAGAGGCAACAGGGGCAGCGGCAACCGGCGGCTAAGGAGGCCGGCGTCAATCACGTGAGAAAACATGAGAAAACCCTAATCCTAACCTTGCTCTGATACCATGTTATGAATAGCGCTTGTATTCATTATGTGGCCAATGAGCCAATATATATACAAATACATATATGACATATATACAAGTAACCCTTTATACAACAGAAAAAATACATATACATCTAACACATTTAACAACCACCACTAACTCAGGCCAACCATCTCTCTCCCCCTCTCCTTCCCCTCCCGGCATCCCCCTCCTGTGTGTGTGTCGGTGTGTCTGTCTCGTGTGTGTGACTGACTTCTTGCACCAAGAGGCTTCCAGATGCAACTCAATAGCGGGTCGGGTCTACAAAACACAACCAATAATGCATATCAGCCCCGTCAACCACAGCAGCCATCACACATACCTCAAACCAAATCAAACGGCAAAAAAATCGACTGAAACATACAAAATTGTCAGGCTACTGTGCACTAGCAAACTCGTAATTCTATTTAGTACAGGATATTCATAAGGTTGCTGTTCTTCTAGATGCTCCAAAAGTCGTTTGCTTTCTCAAGCTTCTGACTAGGATATCATTCCAAAAGTCGTTTGCTTTCTCAAGCTTCTGACTAGGATATCATTCTTTCTCTTCACACTGTTTCTCAAACATTGCTTGTTCCATCAGCCCGAAGGAGAAGTATCACTTTGGAAAAAACTTGCCTGTAATAAGCATAAAAGACCTGTAATTATCTTGTTTCTTTGCTTACAAAAAGATTATGGTCAAATGCCATCTAACCACACCTTACAAGGTGCACTAGCTATTGAAGCAAAAGTAAGCTGTCAAGTAACACCAACTTAGGTTACACAATGTCCTACCCACAGTCCCAAAGATTCCTCCAATGCACACGCATTCCTGAGGCCTTGTTTGGCACGGAAGGGATTGTATCCCTGTGGAAATCAACCCCTGCATGGATTGGGTTGATCCCCTCCCACCCACCCAATCCCCTCCGTGGGGGAGTTTACTGACATGGCTCTTTGGAAGATCCAAGCTGGGGCAGGGAATGACTTAGGATAGGGATTGCTTGGGAGAGTTTAAAACCTTATAAGTTAGAATTCCAAAAATAATTCAGAAAAATCCATATATAGTACGTAAACATAGAAAAATCTATAAGCAGTTAGAAAATTTGAAAGTTAATTGAAAGGGTGTACAAAAATCCACAAAAATAGATAATCAACATTGCGTGACAACCTTAACAACATGAGAAAGACGTAAAAAATCCACAGTTAATCTCAACATGTCAATCTCAAAAACATGATACCACAAAGTTCATAACAGTCAGACATATTAAGATGCATTCCAATATTTCAACGGACATGTCAAAAGGTTGTACAACTCATCTCCATGATGTCATCTCCTGTTACACTCATTGTGTCATGCCTCAAAGGCCACGTATGGGCTACATATGAAATTCACTTTTGCAAAAGGGGTAGCGCTTTGTGATGGCAGCCCAGTTGTCAATGCATGTATAGCAAAACCTGGTATATGAAATTCAATTATTTATTTGTCGTATTAGAGTTAAAAAAATCATGTATCACTCTGTAAGAAAACAATATCAGTACTTATGCTGCTGCAAATCCTTTTCTAAATTTCCTTAGAATGGGCAGTTACTAAGAGACAATATGTGAGGTTGAGAATCTAGCAAATGATGGGAACATCAATTTGGATGTAATCATGTAAAATACTTGAACTTCAAATGGCACAGTCAATGCAAAGCATTGAAGTAAAACAGTAAATAAGCAAGTAATGATGGACTAGAGTTACAGAGATGCAGGATCAAATGATTATGATCTGGATGGTGCAAAACAACTATATTTAACATAAGCATATGCACTGAAGCATATTTACTGGACATAACAACATTTGATAGATGAAAATAGATGCATATAATGCTAATGTACTGGACATAACAGACCTAAGATGTGCTGAAGCATTACAAAATTAATTATCTGATAATAAAGACACTGCTATATCCAAAAAAATAGTTCTTAGTAAATGGCATGCATCATGTTAGTAATGCTATGGACAACACATTACCTCATTATAAAGACACTGAAATTGTACCTGTTTGTAGTTTGCATTTGTTGGTGACAACAATCTGCAATGACAAATTGTTCTAATACTATTTGCTCCCCTACAATTACTGTTGGCTGCCGCACATGTTCCACGTTTTATACTTATTGTTCCAACTGCAAGCATCTATAAACAAAATATCTGGTAAAGGCTTGCAGCTGGATGAATTTATGTAAAACAATAGATTTCTTGCATTGAGTATATTTTTTTTGTCAAAATTATAATGCGCTTTCTATTGCTGTGGATCAATTGTCAAAATTTGTGACTCTTGTTTCTGTTCACAGGGTGGTGGATTTGACAAGCTCACATTGGACAGCTTATACGATGAGGGAACCTACAGGCAGATCCAGCAGCAGCAGAAAATTGTATACTAAAAGAAAACAAAACCACACAAAGATACAACTTCACGACAAGGCAATAAAAATGGCCAAAAAAAAGAACTGATGCATAATCAGCGAATTAATACATTAACAACTAGTGAACTACAAGTTCTCAAGTGCTAGTTTTAATTGTAACATACTTATTATTCTGCTACTGCCATATTATCATCAATCCCAGTTGAGTTGCCCCATATGCATATAAGCATCAGAGCACCCTCACCCTCACACCAATACCTTTACTTGCTAATCGTCAGGGGTGACGTATCTACTCAATTATGCACAAATCTTAGACAACCCAACCTGACTAAAACAAATCTTGGACAACCAGCTATAAGAAAGAAATTTACCACACCCCACACATCCTCCTAGTATCATGGAATGGAATCATGGATGCATGTAAGCCGGTAGGATAGGATGCATGAGATCTAGCTATATGCCTCTCTCTGCTTATTTTCTTTCTTTAGGCCGGTCAACTTTTTCTTGGGAGTCCAGATCAGCTCAGGCACCAACGCAACGCATCTAGGAGGAGGAAGCAAAAGGGGGATAGAAAGAGAGATCCGGCCACTTACCACAAAAAGAGAAAGCTGGAAGCAGAAGCAATGCAATTCAATCCATACACAAGAAGAAGCAGAAATCCTAGTAACACAAACCAAGAACCGGAAGGAGATGGAGCGGAGGACGAATCTCCAGCACACCCTGCGTCGCCGCCTCCCACCGCGGCTTCCCGATTCCCCACGCCGTTCGGAGGCAAGTGGGAGAAAGGGGGAGGCGACGCCGTTCGGAGGAGTAGACGATCGGTGGAGTCGCGAGCGCAGCGACGCGAGCGCAGCAACGAAGAAACACGCGACCGCTGCGACGCAGAAACACGCGACCGAGGCGAGGCGAGATTCCCCCGTGGATTGGGTTGGAACGGGGGAGGGGATTTCGATCCTGGGAGCAAGCCAAGCGGGCACAGCGAGACGGCCGGGAAAAAAAACCCCGCCGGGATGTTCCCGGTGGATGATCCCCGATCCCGCTCGATCCTGGTCGTTCCCGGTGTTTCCAAACAAGGCCTGAAGGAGTTAGTTTTCCAAACCTTGGGAGAAGACTTCACAGTATATCTAGGCTGGGAGCTGTGGCCAGCTGGGTACCATTAGTCCATTATAAGCAAAGCTTCCCTTGCATGCACTACTCAACAATATACTGAATTAGAGAATACTGAATCTACACATTATCTGGAAGAGGCTTTGCAATCTTAGGAAACTAGAGTTGTAGTTGTCCTCAACTTGCTTTCTTGTACCTAAGAATTTGACTTGTGCAGTCCTTAATTTTACCTTTTGTGGCTGTATTTAATTCTTGGACAGAGCTGATGGAGTCCATAGGGCGAGGTATTCTGCCATGGCTTCTGGCTGTGTTCCTAACATCTGGCAGTGGATCAGAAGCCTTCCTAAGCAATGGAGGGGAGAATCCTGTTGGCCCAAACCGAAGAAGACTCATGCTCGGCAGAGATCGGAAGAAGAATATCACGTTCGGAACCTGGATGCCGAATTGCCGATCCGAAGGAAGCAGCACTTGCTGGAAGGAACACAGGCAGACGATGGAAACTGTTCCCTCGATGCTTATGCTGTTCGGTTGACTTCGGAGAAACAATGCACACGTATGTGCTGGAAGCGAATAGAAGATCGAAGCACACGTAGGAAGCAATAACTCTCCTGGAAACTCACGTAGACAAGAAGCGATAGGATTTTTGGTGCTGCATACGGCAGCTTTTCTCGTATTTTTCTTGTTCTCTTACTTCTCTTACAAAATCTGATTACATATGATCCCTTTTTACAGGCACAACTGCTGCCACAGGAGCGGACTCGGATTTCTTACAATCCTACTCTCTTCAAATCTGCAACACTCCATCCACAAACCAATCTCTGAATCTTATAATCAGCAGGCATTCAAGCCCAATCCCTCATCCTGTCTTTCTCCATCTGTGCTGAGTTCCATGATCCAATCTCACTCTGGAGTTCCCATTATTCCAAACTGAAATCTGCTAATAGCACAGATGTTGCAGTCCATTTCTTGCTTGATATCATTTGTGGGGTCCTCAGGTATGGGCCTTACTTCAGCAGTAATGCGTTCTTCAGGTTGCCAAATGTGCAGATGTCTGAAGATTCCGGCAAGCTCTTCAACTTGCCAGCCGGCCCTAACCCTTGCACTCCTGGTCTGCATCTACGAAGCTCCGTCCAGCCACCGCCGTGGATTCATCGACACGATCAGCGTGCAACTGATGCGCAAAGAGATGCGGGACCAGGTTCACAATTTCGGCGAAGTTTTGCCGAAATTTCCGAAAATTCCTTCATGTCGTCCCCATCCGAAAGGAAACAGTTTCGTTCAAATTTTTTTTGCCGAAATTTCCGAAAATTCATTCATTTCGTCCCCATCCAAAAGAAAACGGTTTCGTTCAAATTTTTTCGGTTCATTTGAATTTTTCGGGTTAAAGAGAGTGAACACAGCGATTAAAACAAAAGTATGCAGACAGCCCAGTGGTACGCTAGCATATAAGGCAGGCTCACGTTGACTTCTTTTTATTTTTTTAAAATTTTAAAATTCAAATTTGATCAAACCTTGGCTGAAAATTACCGAAATTTCGGGCATTTCGCCCATTTAGCTACCAGACGAAAGAAAATACAAAACGAAATTGAAAACCATGTGCGGGACGCAGCAAAGAAGCTGATGCTGGCCCTGGGATCCAACCTCGAGGAGCAGTGGATGCGGTCGCATGCACTGAACCTCGGCGTCACCAGCTGGACCATGGAGGCTCTCCGGTCAGGCGACACACAGCCGCGGCGTTTCACGGTATTCTCTTACGCTCTTTCTGCAAGCAGGCTGTGCCGCTGTGGAAGGTCCAGCTGTACTGCCCGGTCGTGGCCATGATCATGGAGCACCCGTCACATCAGGCGAAAGATGATAAGCTGCTGTTTTCCCTGAACTACCATCAGTTCGAGGGTGTCATCCAGTTCCTCTATAGAGTCGCCTTCAAGGAGAACTGGATAGACGTCGCGATCAACGTCGACAACGTAAGGTCTCTCTAGTTCGTTCAACTCACTTCAGCATTAATTCTTGTACATTATAACAGAGCAAGTAAGAGTACTAGATATATGATGAAGAGCTGTAATTTGTTAATCATGATCAGGGTTCTTAATATCGGCCGAAAACCGGTTCTACCGGGGGTCCGGTAGAATCTCAAACAGGTGCCAAAATTTCCAGTTTGGTTGGATTTTGTTAAAAAAAAACTCGAATTTGCTTGAATTTTATTCAAATTTGATTTTTTAAAATTTAAAATCCGAAAAATTCAAAAAAAAATTGAAAATTTCGGCCGAAATTTGCCCATCTCGGCCTTACCGACCACCCTAGTAAAAAAACTCAACCGATAAAAAAACCCTGATCATGATGAGTATGTTAGCACCACCGGTGTCTATGCACGCAAAGAACACCCGGAGAACACACACACTCAAGACAGAGCAAACAGAAGACACAAGAATTTTGGTGCTGCCAATACTACGCAGGTTCTCTCTTTTCTTTTACTCTTATTTATACTAGCAAGAACAAATGAGTTACTGCTAAGACTGCTAACGCTAACCAATAAAGAGCCTTTCCATGGGGCATTTCACGGCTGCTAACCAATAAAGTGCCTTTCAGTGCTAACGCTAATGACTGATGGTGTACTAGTAACGCCTAAATGGCTAATGGATGCACTGCTAATGGACTACTAGTAACGCTTATGAATAAAGTGCCACGACTGCATTCAATGCGCCATGGCATGACTACTGCTAATGCAAGGATTATTCAACAAACACTCCATAATCCTTGATATGCTTTCTTGATCTCGACGTCGTCGATGTCGCAGGCTATATCGCTATCGTTGTAGACGATAAACCGTGGCCCCTCTAACTTCTTCGCGTAATGACAGCCATAGCTCCGCGTACCAGCAATGTACCGGAGTATATGTTTAACTGTCACGGGCCGCCTGGTGTCGCACCCCGACTGTGGTGGCACCGTGCGTCAGCCGCGCCATGCCACCTACCACTGAGCCATGCGCCATGCGTGTGCTCCGTGCAGGCGACCTCGCCGGCCTGACGCCGACGCTCACCACGTTGCCCGTGTGCGCCCTGAAAGCTGCCCCCCGCGCCGCTCGTTGCGTCGCTTGTCGCACCCTTCACGCCACGTCGCGTCTTGCTGCCACCGCACGACATCGTGCCATGTGTTCGTGCGACCCATGCGCCTCGTGCTGCGTGCGCCTGAGGCCGTGCCAACGAAGCCGCCGCGACCGAACCTCGCCACACGAGCCTGGCCGAAGCCGCCGTCGTGTGTCGCCTAGGGCAAGCCGCTTGCTGCCGCCCCATCGCCGCACCGCGACGCCGCCGCTCCGTGAGGCCTCCGTGTGAACCTCCAAGATTGTTGGCCCTGGCTGCCGCCTTAGCGCCGCCGCCGCGCCACGCCATAAAGCGCGCTGGCCGTCGTCGCCCTCCGCAGCTGCCATTCGTGCGTGCCTTGCGCAGCGCCGCCGCGCGCGTCTCGCGCAGAACCATCGTGTGCCGGCGGCATTGTCGCGCCACCTCGTCGCGCGCGCAGCCGCTTCGCACTCCGCCGCGTCGCCCTTGACCGCCCGCCGCCATCGCTCCCATGCCGTCTTGCGCGTCGCCCCACACGCCATCGCTATCTTCTTACCGATAAGCGAACCGGTTGTGCAATGCTAAGGGTGAGCACATAGAGCCAGTTGTGAGTGCGGTTTACCCGAGAAAGTGTGCGACGCTGCCGATCGCGAATAGTGAGCACGCCGTCCTGGATAAGTGTCTGGTAGCTGTTCCCGTCGAGCTGCCCGAGACTCACTATGTTGCTGCACAGTTATGGGATGTAGTACACCCCGTCAACGCAAGGTGCTCACCGTTTCGGCAGGTGAATAGGACGGTGCCACGCCCACGTATATCGACGATCGGCGTCGCCCGAACTTGACAGCGGTCTTTGGTAGCGCCCTCGTCCATCTCCGCTGGCTTGCACGCACCGGACATGTGATTGCTGGTGCCGGTGTCCAGGTACCAAGCGTCGTCATGGGCATCCTCATCACGCCCTAGATGCACCTGCGTGTGCACCTCGCTAAGCACCACATCAGTGCCTGCGCCCACGGAAGCCTCGGTGAGCGTGCACACCTGCGCCATGAGAAGCATAGGTTCGTCGTCGTCGTCGTCAACCTGCGTCAGATTAACTTTCTCGGCACGCTTAGGCTTGCGGCAGTTCCTGGAGTAATGCCCGTACTTGTCGCAGTTGTAGCACTGAACCTACGACATGTCACGGCGCACACTGGACGAGCCATCGTCCTTGCCGTCATGCCATCCTTTGCCGTGCCCACGGCCACGTGGCTTGCTGCAATAACGGTTATCACCGTCATAGGAGCTATCGCCTTGCTCCCTCTTCTTGACGTGCATGAGCCACTCCTCGAACTCCTTGTGAAGAGCTGTCGTTGACTCCTCTTTGGATAAGAGCAGCCGCGTACCGGTACTGTTGATGTCGTCGCGCCCGTATCGCTGTTCCACCGCTCGAAGCCGACCGGTGAGCTCCTCAAGTGACAACGTGCTTAAATCAAGCAACGTTTTGATCGCGATTGCCACCTGGGTGTACTTAGATGGCATAACGCGAAGGAATTTCTTCACTACCTTCTCTTCTTCCACCGTGTCGCCGAGGACTCGAAGGTGGTTGACAAGGCCCATAATTCTCATGGAGAATTCGTCCACCGTTTCTCCTTCCTTGAACTGGATGTCCTTAAACTCCTTGCATAGCTATTGCGTGTTTGCCTTGCGGACGTGATCCACGCCCATCCTCATCATCTTCACGGCATCCCATGCCTCCTTGGCCGTGTTCTTCACGGCCAACGTGGACAGCATATCCAGCGTCACAGCTCGAAGGATGGCTGCAAGGGCCATCATGTCCTCCCTCTCGCTGGCGTTGCCAAGATCGATTGCCGTCCACAGTCCTTGCGCCTTCAGGTTCACCTTCATCACGAGAGCCCAGTCGGTGTAGTTCGTCGTCGTCAGCGTGGGGTAGACGACCGATCCCATCGTCTCCCTTACGATGCGCTCCTGCACCACCACCTTGCGTCCTCCCCTTCGTGCCCTGCTCCGTCCGCGCTCCCGGGGCGGAGTACGTGAGCCGGACTGGGATCGCGAGGCCATGGTAGTCAGGCTCTGATACCAATTGTTAGAAGCATCGATGTCTATGCACTCAAAGAACACCTGGAGAATACACACACTTGAGACAGAGCAAACAGAAGACACAAGAATTTTGGTGCTGCCAATACTGCACAGCTTCTCTCTTTTTTTTTACTCTTATTTATACTAGCAAGAACAAATGAGTTACTGCTAAGACTGCTAACGCTAACCGATAAAGAGCCTTTCATTGGGGCATTTCACGGCTGCTAACCAATAAAGTGCCTTTCAGTGCTAACGCTAATGACTGATGGCGTACTAGTAACGCCTAAACGGCTAATGGACTAATGCTGACTGCTAGTGCTCATGCACTGCTAATGGACTACTAGTAACGCTTATGAATAAAGTGCCACGACTGCATTCAATGCGCCATGGCTGACTACTGCTAATGCAAGGATTATTCAACAGAGTATGGCTAATTTGATGATTCTTGTTGGAACCAAGCCAAAGAAAACGATCACATGGTGTGCTTCATGTTGTCGCTCGCTCGCGCACGCACACACGCAGGCACCTTGGACGCACGCACACACTCAACACGAGGTGAACACTATAAACAGGAGACGATGAACATGAGAGTCTAGGAATTTTCCTTTGCCGCTAGAAAGCTTGGCTTCAGCCTTTTCTCTTTATTTCATCTACTATATATAACGACGTTAACTACAAGGATCGTGAACAACTACGAGACTTGATTGCATCGCATCCCGGCTATCCCTACTAGCTAACAGACTCACGTGCACACACGCACTAACGTGAGCAACAAACAAAAAGCGACTATACCGAGATACGTGCTCGTGCCGCTTGCTTATAATAACAAACTCTAAATAAATTAGCGCTAGCTAACAGATTAGCAATCGCGACGCATACGGCTCACCTAACAAACTAACGACAAGCAACGACTGTCAAGATTAGAGCTAACAATTTCCCCTAATCTTGACATACTAACTCTAACTTGTTGCAACAACCGACTTGGACTCGGCAAGTAAAACACTCCCTAATCTTTATGTATGCGTACTTATATTTCGTGTCTTGCCGGTTGGACTCAACTTCAACATGGCTCCCACACACTCGGCCGAAGACGGTGGCACAACTCGAACACGTCTTGGACGCTGCCAGTTGGACTCGACTTCAACTTAGCTCACACTTTACTTGTCCGAAAACGGTGGCACAACTCGAACACGTCTTGGACTCTTACTCATTGAGGCAGTCGGTCTCAACTACGACTTGCACCCCAACTCGCACTCAACTCAGGACAGTCGGTCTCAACTACGACTTGCCCAACTCGTACTCAACATCCCTCGCCTTCGCCTTTCGATGATCGGCACCAAGATACATCGTCTTCAACGCCTTCCACGCAGCTTTGACCGTCTCCTTTTCGGCCAGTAGGAAGAGCGTCGACGTTGCCTCGTCACTGGTGACACCACTCCCCAGAGAACGCGACATAATCTTGGGCACAAATAAAAACTCAGCTCCTCCTCGTTCACGGAGCCGCATGCACCATCTGATGCATCGGTCTCGCCGCATCGAGCCGTCATGCCCATTGTGCACTCCGTCGCTGCCATGCACGATCGCGCCGGGATCCGCCAGCGTCGCGTTCGATCTCGCCGCCATAGGGTCACCCATATATCCTTCGCCATGGCTCAGCTGGCCGCCACGCGCCCTCGGACGCCGTCGCACCCGCCGCCACGCCGTATATGCCACCCCGGGAGTCGAGATCACCTCTCTCGGGGCAACAACTTCGAGCCTGGAGCTCTGATACCACTTGTTGGAACCAAGCCAAAGAAAACGATCACATGGTGTGCTTCATGTTGTCGCTCGCTCGCCAAGACGCACACCTTGAGCACCTTGGGACGACGCACACACTCAACACGAGGTGAACACCATAAACAGGAGACGATGAACATGAGAGTCTAGGAATTTTCCTTTGCCGCTAGAAAGCTTGGCTTCAGCCTTTTCTCTTTATTTCATCTACTATATATAACGACGTTAACTACAAGGATACGTGAACAACTAACAGACTTGATTGCATCGCATCCCAGCTATCCCTACTAGCTAACAGACTCACGTGCACACACGTACTAACCACGTGAGCAACAAACAAAAAACGACTAACAGCCGAGATACGTGCTCGTGCTGCTTATAGCTAACAAACTCTAAATAAATTAACTGCTAGCTAACAGATTAGCAATCGCAGCACGCACGGCTCACCTAACAAACTAACAGCAAGCAACGACCTGTCAAGATTAGAGCTAACAATTCTGCAGGTGTGACCTGATCCAGCTGGTGTCTGAAACTCTGATGGCGAAGCAAGGCTACGGCTCCGACGAGAAGCACTTCCCTTCGCGGATATCACTGCAGCTCACTCCCCTGGTGCAGTCAGACATCCTCTCCCTGTCCGTGAGCAGGTCGACAGACAACCCCGTCCACGAGGTCGGCATCGACAAGGGCCTCGACATGGCGCTCGGCACGCCGGCGTCCATCGGCATCGGAGTGTCGGCCCACGAGACGGTGACGAGGAGCCTGAAGCCCTGGAAGTTCGAGCACTCGGTTCACGGCAACACGGCGGCGCTGAGCAGATTCCTCCACGACGGCGCCAGGGGCAGGGGGGTCTTCTCCAGCGAGCCACCCAAGCTAGAGCTCCTCCAGCCGAGGTCGTGGTTCAGGAACCGGTACACCAACCCCGGCAGGCCGTTCACGAGGAGCGGCAGCGTGATCTTCGTCGGCGACGAGTACGGGGAGGGCGTGTGCTGGAGGATGGGAGTGGCCGCCGCTGCCAAGACCATGGAGTGGGAGATCAAGGGGACGATATGGGTGACCTACTGGCCGAACAAGAAGAGGACGTTGCACACAGAGACCAGGAGGCTGGAGTTCAGAGAGCTGTTGCATCTGACCATAGGAGAGTAGACAAATATTAACTACTTAAAAGTTAATACATCATTTTCTTGTGGAGAGTGTCTATACTTCAGGTGACTGAAATTTTTTTATCCATCAGTCATTTTTTCTCACCGTTGGATCAACATTCTATGGGCCAGATTGTCTCTTTCTAAAATAAACAAAATTATTACAAGAAAAATACAAAAAAATTTCTAAACTAGACAAAAGTAAATCTAAGTGAACCCTACAACACTACAAATACAAAAAAAAACACACAAACAAATACAAAAATAAATAAAACTAAAAGTTACAGTAGAGTTGTGCTAAAATTGCACATCACTTGATCTCGCAATTTTAGACTTAATCTTGTCAAGTTGTAGGTGGTGATGGATAAGAAAATTTCAGGTAACTTAAAATTAGCAAATCCGTTTCTTGTGTAGTATCAGTTAATTCAGGAGAAGAAAATAATCAGTGACACTAGTGTAGGTTGTGAGCGTGACTGTCTAAATTGTTACTGTATATAGGTCAGAGAAAACAACGGAAATATAAATTGTGATATTTGAGCTCCGCCTGTCACGAAAACAGGTAGATATTCCTTAAGATAAAGTCCAGTATGTTCAGAAGATAAAAAGCAGTTGATAGTTGCTACACCCTTAGCATGTTTTCAATATAAAATGCCTTAATTGCTCACCCTTACATGTGTTATTTGCCACTTTTTGCCAGAAATCTCAATATGTATTATTATAGAACCGTTCTAATAGGTTTTTGCTTATTTTAATACAGAATAAAGGTGCTCTACAACAGGGATTTTTTATCGGCCAGTGACTGGCCGAAAATCGGTAAAATCGGTTTTACCCGTAGGGGCCGGTAGAAATACAAACCGACCCTGAAATTGGCTGTTTTGGATGAAATTTATTAAAAAAATCAATTTTGTTTGAATTTTGCTGGAAATTGATTTTTTTTAGATTTAAAATCCGAAATTAGCCTTACCGGCCTTACTGGCCACCCCCGGTAAAAAACACTTACCGATAAAAAAAAACCTGCTCTACAACTCCAAGAGCTAAGACGGCGAAAGGAATCAAGTTAGGTAAACCTAGAGAAATAGCGGGTGTAAAAATACTGTTACACCCTCATGTGCATTTTTTGCACATATAAATTCAAATGGAAGAGCACAAGCTACAAGGTTGTAGACCCCCATTGAAAGCTACAGAATGGTATAGAGAAAATTCACAATATGTCTCTGAATAACTATATGATTCACAATATGATATTTATTGTGAGGCTGATATATGAGCCCATAATCCATATGTTAATAAGACAATAGTAACATATTGTGAAGATCTGAAGTTATTCGGTGGCATGTAACGAATTACGCCAATGGTATATGATTCACCAACATTGAACTCAGGGCATTTTCATGCCACCTTGAAGCCCTAAGGTAGTAAGGCCATCCAACCACTCATAACGACCCTCCCATGCGATCAAGGGTCAAGACTCTCTACAAGTTCATTCATCATCTCGACACGTCCTCACACCAGGAAAAAGCCATCCATCGTCGTTCGACCTAGCTTGGTTGCTAGCCGCTCTCCGCCGTCTCCATCATTGATAACATCCTTCAAAGCATTCCTCTGTATTTTTTTTATTTAATCCTTTTTTATTAATATTTTAATGTTAATCCCTTGCAAACTTTATTTTCAATTTTAACCTCTTTAGCCACACCACTACCCATGGCGTCGCCAAACCGTTATGTCTTGCCATTGTCTCGAGCGTGAAAAAATATGCCACCAGTGTGACAAAATATGCCACACAAGCCCTCGTCCAACTGCAGGGCCAACATGGAGGGCTAACGTGGCATCTTTCACGCCGTAACGCCTGGCGTGACAACCCTCCTTGTCACGACGTGATAGTTGGTGTGACATGGCCTCACCTTATTCACTTTTGCATGCGTTTGAGATTGCTAAATTATGAATCGAGCTCAAGGTTGAATGTAATTTGGACTTGATTTATGGAATTACGATTCTCGATGAATCCTTCCGATCAAAATGAATTTCATTTTATTGTAACTCATGTTTTGCTTGTATAGAGACAAGATTTGAAATTAAATTTATTCGGATCATGAAAACCTATTGGAATGAAAGGTGGTGCTCGTTGTCACTCTGTGGTCGTAGATCATTTCGTGCCTGCTTGCAGAACACGTTTTTTTTATGTTGTTGGATGCCTTGCTACGCGAATAATTGAATGCAAAAAGTCGACGAGATTTGAAGTTGTGAATTGAAATAGACTTTGTAATAAAGCTGGGAATTACACGGCGTAGAGGGTTTGGTTACGTGCATAAGAAACAACATCATGCACGATGGAACAAACCGAAGTACTCCCACGATACATGTGCACCTTTGTGGAATGGAAATAAATCTGACCTTCGGGGGACTTGTACAGAATGTCCCGACCTACTGCGTGGACCGGGGCCATTTTCCCTTGGCGTTGAACTCCTTGCCGGCCTCCTTGGCCTTGGCCACCATTTTTCTCTTTTTCTCGCGCTCCCTCTCGCGAACCTCGTGCTCCCTGCGCCTACACGCCTCGAGATGAGCTTTCATCTCCCGACGGATATGCTCGTTTTTCTCTTCGTTGCGGCGCTCCTCCTCCCAGATCTCGCGCGCCCTTTTGGCTTCCAACTCCTCATAGTCGAGAGTCCACTGGTCGTGTGGGTAGATCTCTAGGTTAATCCACTTGTGGTAGCCACATAGCAGATCCAGGGACTATGAGTAGACGGGAGAGGTTGTTAGTGCATACTTTGAAAGAAAAATGGTGGAGGAACATACTGTAAATGATCCTTGTAGGCTGCCGATAGCTGCTCGTGTCCCAACGGCAGTCAGGGTAGTCACAAGAGTAGTTCGCGCAACCCTAGTAACGCATGCCTAGGCTTAGCCACTACTTGGACTTGAAGAACTTGTATGTGTCACCGCACCAACAGAGGGGCGACGTCTCCCCCCTCGAGTGGGTGTTACAGCGAAGGCTCAGTTGGAACGTTCAGGATGGGGTTGCTGCTACAAAGGGCGTCATTACGGGGAGGTGACCTCCTAGCACGCTCCGCTTGTTCGTCTCGGGCCACAGCAGCCCTTGGGAGTTCGCAGTTCTCGTCTCATTGCTTCTTCATGTTGTCCCATTGCTTCTTCTGCATCTTGTCCATCTCGGCGTGGTGAAGTAGTCTCTCCTAGATCTCTTCCACCTCCTTTTATAAGCCACATGGTTGGCATGTTGTGGTCAAATTCTTGTGAGTAGTCTGCGAGGCAGAGTGTTGTCTTGTCTTTCTGAAAAGTTGCTGGTGAGGTAGAGTGTTGTCACGTCTTACTTTGCAGAGAGTGGTCACGTCCTGTTTTGTAGAGAGAAGTCATGTCCCGCTTTGCAGAGTCCTATCTTTTCGGTCTGAAAAACTGAGTAGGTAGAGTGTTGTCATGTCATTTTGAAAAGCTAGCGAGACAGAGTGTTGTCACGTCTTACTTTGTAGAGAGTGGTCACGTCCTGCTTTGCAGAGAAAAGTCATACTGCTTTGCAGAGAGAAGTCATGTACTGTCATGTACTACTTTGCAGAGTGTTATCTTTTCGGTCTGATCAAAAGCTGGTGAGGCAGAGTATTGTCATATCTTACTTTGCAGACAGTGGTCATGTCCTGCTTTGCAGAGAGAAGTTGTGTCTGCTGCGAGTAATCTTCTTTTGGTGCGAAAAATGGCGGCGAGTGTTATCATGTCTTACTTTGTAGAGAGTGGTCACATCCTACTTTGTAGAGAGAAGTTGTGTGGTCTCGTCATTCTGAACAGTAAGTGTTCTGAAATTGTCTCGAACATTACAGATTTAGATCTCCAAAATTTGGATTTTAGGTTTCAGAAATTAGGGTTTCATGAATTCCCACACAAAGTATTCATAACGGAATTAGAGAGAGGCATACATACGTGATACAGAGGAGTACAACAACGTCGCAAAGGCATACATCATGTAATGTAGGGATACACGACAGTTGATCCATGCGTAGATAATGTTATTGGTTTATTCTCATTCATGAAGGACTGTGATGCATAGATAAAGAGTGAACATTATAATCTCATCACAACTGAACTTCTACTTGGCAAGAACAAGAAATAATAGAAGAAAGACCGCGAAACTAACAATCATAACTAATTTTTGAAGCATTTTCTCAACTCTTTCTATCCTTTCATCTAGTCTTTTAAGTCTATTCTCTTTATTTTGCATTGATGGATCAGAGGGTCTAGTCACTACACGAAATGCAGCAACACCACGGGAGTCTTCCTGCAAGGCAGTAATTTGCATCGCAATATCTCGAACCACTGGGATAGCTTCATCAGCCCACTGTCAAAACCAACATGTTGTGTTCTAGAAAGGAATTGCAGCTTCAAGTGAAAAAAACAAAATGTTATTTTGAATGGAATTCTTTCGAGATGATTAAGTGCAAGTTACCGTAAGATTTGAACACTTCATGAACACTTGAGATAGATTCATTGGCGTATGCGAGGTGAACACATTCACTGGATCCCTACAATGGGGGCAAACCAGGTGCTGCCGCAGTGATTCTAATTGTCTGCTCACTCGAAAGTTAGATGAGTGTCACGACCCGGACCTCATGGAGGTCGCGGGCAGTCCCAGGAGCACCCCCAAAGGGAGGTCCTATGACGGCCTGGACCTTTGGGAGGTCCCAAAGTCACTACCGGACCCGGGATCACCCAAAGGCACGACCACACGGTCGGACCCGGGAGGTCTCGAATCCTCTGTGCACAACTGAGCTAGTCCCAAGGACAAACAGCTAGCTCACACAGTGAGCAAAAGTGGTAACACCCATCAACGCAATTTTATTAAAATAACAACAGAGTTGATTATAAAAAGGGGGGCATGTAGCTGACAAGTAAAATTACAGCGGAAGCAAAAGACAGCATTAGACCACTCGATTCGTCACAGGCAATCGACTAGAGGGTGCAGCTTAGACGTCCTGGTCCTCGGGCTCCTCGTAGACCTCCTCTCCTACTCAATATGAATCAAGCAAGAATGAGCACAACAACCGTGCTCGCAAGTCACACCCGTCAAGTAACAGATTGGAATGCATGCATACAAGGATATCTCAAAGGAGGTCTTAGGGTTGTCTTTGCATAAAGCCAAGTTTCTTTTCAAATACTTGTACTAAGTTCCAAAGCAATTATACAATAACTAAAATTCATTTTCTAAATCAATTTTTATAGCTGGATAACATTCACCAACAAGTGGTGAAGGATACCCTCCTATTACAAGGCTCCCTGCCCGAACCCATTTGGATAGACATCCAAAACCATTTCATAAAGCATTTTGAAATCAAAACCAAAATCTAACTTGGAGTGGCTTTGCTAGCATGTCCTTGACCGTGGATGTGGGGACCCCCGGGGTCATTCCTGTAATACTAAGGCATTCCCGGCCTTATGAAGACGACCCTGGGTCTCCCAGGTAAATGGATTCCAACTTAACTCTATCTAGGTGAGAGGCTTAACCGAAACTAGAGTCTCGACGATCATGCGTGCTGCACCTCTGCGAGCATTACATGATAGGCGGTTCTCCAATAGTCCAAACACTATACTTAGTGAGTTAAATAGGAAGCCATGGACAGCGAGCATGAAATCATGTTGGCTCCCAAGATCAGCGACCAATATGCCCCAAACTCACATATAGCATTCATCACATCCATACAACATTCATACATTCATAGTTCAAAAGACAAACATCATAATAGTTCAAGTCTACAACTATTACAAGTGACCAACCGGCCAAATTCAAATAAGATCATAAAGTAACAGTGGAAGCAAGTAAATAAACCAAAAGTCCAGCATGGTATGCCCCATAACCCATCGGCAACCGACTGGGAGTTAAATAATAGCACTACTTGTCAGTGTCGCCTAAATCGACACTAACGAGCTCGTCGGGCTCAAAGTCTTCCTCACCTGAAATGCAGCATCAGGTTTGAGTACAAATATACTTGCAAGTCTTACACAAATAAAAATTAGTTATGCTAGAGGTTGTTCCAAAGGATAGCACATATTGGCTTAGTTTTGCGAGAAAGACACAACAATTTTCAACCTACACATACTAGTTTATCAATTGCCATTTTAAAAACAGATTTGAAGTAGAAGTAAATCATGTGATAAAGTAATAAATGGAATAACAAATGAATCAAATGAACATCAAAGTGGCTGCCCACTTTGATACAACAAAATGCATGAACATCCCATTCATGCCGAACATCTATAATATCCACAATTTAAATACAAAGTCTAACAATAGTAACTCCCGAACTCAAGCGGTTGTCCATAACCGTGGACATGGCTATTTGAATAGATTTATCTCTACAAAGTTGTACTACTTTACCCACACGACTCGATTAGCCCGTAAGCCTCCAGATGCCTCCGAAAATAGCACACTTCCTTAGGTATGCCGACCGAGGAGAATCGAGATACGATCGTTTTCAGCAAGAAAATTCTGTTGAGTTAGGTCCCCTATGTGAGATGTTTACGTACCATGTACAAGTGACTGATAGCACTTGCTAGGGGGCTCACAAGTTGTATTGGAAAAATCGATGTAAAGTAAATGATGAAAAATGGTGCGTCTCTTGCATACTATAGAAAATTATATCAGCTCCTACGGACAAATGATCAACACAAGTGCCGTTACACCACCATGAGACTTCACCCAATAAAACCTCCCCCCTACTTGACCATACAGTACCCATATCCCGCGTGTGGTGACACGAGTGTACTTGAATCAACGACGTTACCAAAGTTCGGTCCTTAATGGTCCGGACAAGACAACCACATACCCAAATCATGCATGAAGGCACCCTCACTAGCCAACACTTGTCCAGACCCCAAAACTCATTTAAAATGACAAAGTTTAACTCAGTAAACAAATATGAAGATCTGAAATAAAAAGAAATATAAGAAAGTATGTAGATCCCATAATTGTCAGGTTATTCTCGACAATCAAACTACCATTGCTGGACTTGCATGGCTAAGCAAACTCGCATAACATTTTTCACACATTACTAACTTAAGTATGTGGTACTGGAATAATTCAAGATTAATCTCAATAAATAGGATATAACTAATCTACACATCACAAAAATAGCGACATAGCAAAATAAGCATGCAAGCAATTATCATTGCACTAACTTAAAAAAAAATGGGATCAAATATGATGCAAAAGAAAGTTCAAATGATGCTTGCCTTGCTGGTAGATCAGTTGTTCACTCTCAGTAGCGTACGAGTCAATATCAATTTCTCCGGAATCTAGAGAAATAATGATATCGATAAACACCGAGAAATACCTCAAAAATTAAAATACTCAAAAATGCATGATTTTTCTACAGTGGCTAATATTTTATTTTATATGAAAATAGGTGAAAGATTTATTCCAATTGGAGTTAGTGTAGGAGAGTTATGGCTATTTGAAAATCAGATTTCAAATAAGCCTTAGTTCTAACAATTTAATTATTTAGTCAAAATTTGCAGAATAGTAGGGGATACAAGGATTATATAGATAAATATGGAATATTTTTATAAGTCCAAAATATCTGGGTTCAACTCATTTGAAGTTTTTATGAATTAGTTATGCATTTTCAAAGTTATCAGCCTTTTCCTATTGTAAAAATAATAGTTTTATAAATCATTCTCCAAAATAATAATTTATGCTATAGAGAAATGTTTGAAACCAATTTCATAATAAATTTCATTAAAAATGAAAATTATCAGAATTGGTTTCATCCATTTTGGAGTTGAGAAGAAAAGGTTATGTATTTTAGAAGTTATTCATATTTTTCAGTGAGCAGATTAACATATTGCAAAATTAATATAGCATTTACTACTTCTTACACCAGCGCTGCGCTAGCCGTAGCCACTGATCGGTGGGGTCCCAAGAATAGTGCCATTGTCCTTTTAACTCGGATTTTTAAATTCTGCACTGACAAGCGGGCCCCAACCGTCAGAGACACGGTGCACAAGCACAACGCGTGGACCGGACCATGAGTGTTGGTCCACCGGTGCATGCCCTCATGAGCTAAACCACTTAAATCCCCAGGTCCACCTGTCATACTCAGATGGCTAAACAAATCCGCAACTAAACGCGTTCTTCCGACCAAGATCCCGTCAATAATTACTAATCATTGTGCTTAACCCTAACGACACTGCTACAGGATTGTCGGGCATTCCAACAAACTGGCTCGGTGTTGACCAGAGCCTCACCTGCATTCCTGGCCACGGCAGTGCGAGCCAAAGGTATGAATGGAACCGCAATAGCTACGCGCACCTCTTGGTAGTGGTGGTGGCGGCTGAGCCGGCCTAAAACGGTGGCTAGCCGATGGCGAACGGTGGTGAACCTACGGTGTAGGTGCATGCGACACTAAGGCCATGCATTAAGCAAAAGAATGCACGTACTAGCTCCTAGAAGGTTCATAGAACTTACCCAAACGATGAAAAGGTTAGGTGATCGCCGAGGTGAGCTTGTCCACAGCAATGGTGATGGCAGCAGTGCGGCTCATGAGGAGGGGTCACTCTAGGCAACATAAATGGCAAACAAGAGTTGAGAAAGCTTGAGGGTGACTTGTAGATGGTGACAAGGCATGCAATCGAAAAATGGCTCACCAAGACGACAATTGGACGAGGAACAGTAGTGTTGGCCGACAAAGAGGAAAAACCCAAATTTCAACGCTCATGTGAAGCAATGACCAAATCAATTGAGGGGAAAGCAAGGTTGTGCTAAGGGGCACAATATGAAGCGCACGAAATGGAGATGGTCTCACTGAAGACGAAGATGGCCAAAAGGGGTCACTTGGTACGTGCTCTGGAAGCTCCAATGGCACGATCGTGTTCCGTGATCTACAAACAAGAACAAGACCGTGCATCAACAAAAATGGGAATGGTAAGGAGTGTAGAAGCTGAGAGATTTTTCGGTGAGGATCTTACCGAAAAGATGAGCTTGAGCAAGCCTCCCTCCCCTCAGTCAACAGAGGAGAAGTGAGGGAAACAATGGGCATGGAGGGGGTTTAAGCTGAAGGAGATGACGAAAATGGGAACGTTGTTAAGAGGTGCAGCACTAGGATTGGCCTGGAAGGGCGGTGCGGTATTGGGGGTGACGGAGATGCTCAAAGCATGGCGGCGACGTGGTGTCACTGTTCTGCACACACGCCAGCGGGGGTTGAAGACGGAGCTAACGGGTGAGCCCTCTTCGTCAGTGGCACAAGGCGGCGCGGACACGACTGAAACGTTCGGACCGAGACGCTAGGACCACACAATCACAAATGGACGGTTCAGATTAGGTGGAACATTCAGACTGTCCGATCGGGCGGCAAATGTGGATCGTCCGATGATGAGCGGACGGCCCAGATGCGAGGTGAGTCCGGATGGTTCGAATGGCCCAACACGCGTGGATCGTTCGATGTTGATTGGATGGTCCATAAGTGACTGGTGCGGCGGAGTGCATTAGTTGACTCCACCGAGTCCATTCGCCTAGGTCGGACTGGAGCCAGGGTTGTGTTCAGGCCCAAGGAATAGTGCAGAGTTGAGTCTAGGTTTGACTGAGATTAAAATCTAATTCCTCAACTTTGACCATAGATTTAAAAATAGGAATAAAATTACTAAAAATATAAAATAAATCAGAGGTGTTCTTGGGATAACCTAGTACCCATATAAAATTATTAAACCCCACTGTTTATAAAATAATTTGTACAAAATAAATCCACAACTGAATTGGGTAATTGGATTGAGTTTAAATTTTCTAAGGTTTGAAAATGCTCCCAAAAATTTGGGAAAAATTATATTAATTCAAAATAATTTTCCTAGTATTTGTATAAATTATTCCCAGAGGAGTTTCAGTAGCATTTGTTTCAGTTTTCTTTTTGAGTTAACTTCTTTAAGTGTAGGTTCAAGACTTGCACAAGATTTTCCAAGTGCAATATCTACTGCAATGCTTGAAACCAATGATGCATGCTCATGAGATACATAGTAATCCTCTTTATTAACTTGGGGATGTGACAAACCTCCCCCCCCCCCTACAAAAGATCTCATCCCCGAGATCTGGGTAGGTCGGAGATTGGATAGGAAGGTTCTAAAGGATTATACAACATCTGTTGTTTTGATTTCCTTCAAAGATAGTGCTAAAAGATCCTATCATGGTTACAAGGAAAGTAAGTGCTAGGATCTCCTACAAGATTAGAAAGAGTGATTACTCCGTTTTCCTTACCATTGCTTTGTCTAACCTTGCCTTTCTTGATTCGAAGGCACTTCAAGCTAAAGGAAAAAGGTCGGGATATTCATTGCGCATATGGTCTTCACATTTCCAAGTAGTCTCATCTTCAGTATGGTTATTCCACTAAACTTTGAGGAACTTGATGTTGCGATTTCTCGTCTTGCGCTTCGTTTCTTCAAGAATGCGAATCGGGTGCCCCCGATAAGAAAGATCGGGTTGCAAGTCGAGTTCTTCCAACTCAGTTACTTCGGTTGGAAGACGAAGATACTTTTTCAATTGTGAAACATAGAACATGTCATGCACATCTGATAGTGATGGTGGCAACTCCAATTGATAGGCCACCATTCCCAATTTCGCTAAAATCTGAAATGGTCCGATATAGCGAGGTGCCAATTTGCCTTTAACTTGGAAACGATGCATTCTTTCCATCGAAGAGACTTTTAAGGTAAACATGATCATCTACCTCAAAGCTCAACTCACGACGATGATGGTCGACATATGATTTCTGACGAGATTGTGCCGTCCGAAGTCGCTCACGGATGACACGATCTTGCTCTTCTGCATCCTCCACCAAGGTTGAACCATAACATAGTCTCTCCCCAGCTTCGGTCAAATTCAAAGGTGTCCTACAAGCTCTTCCATACAATGTCTCGAAGGGTGACATTCGTATGTTTGATTGGAAACTAGTGTTGTAGGAGAACTCTACAAACGGTAAGCATTTTTCACAAGTCTTGCTATAGCACAACACACATGCTCGGAGAAGGTCTTCTAAAATTTGGTTTACCTTCTCGGTTTGTCCATCCGTTTGCGGGTGATAAGCAGAACTGAAAGATAGGTTGGTCCTCATTGCTTTATGCAACCATTTCCAGAAATGAGATGTAAACTGAGGATCTCGATCTGAAACTATCACCTTTGGCACACCATGGAGACAAACGATCCTCGCAATATAAAGCTCGGCTAGCTTGTCCCCGGTGTAGGTGGTCTTGACAGGAATGAAATGGCAACTTTGAAAGCATCTAGGCCCCTAAAAATTGTTTTGGTAATTAATGACAATATGTGAATATGGGATTAACATGTTTATTGAGTATTTACAAGGTTAAATCCCATCGGTGAACGTGTTGATGCAAAGTGACATGCAAAATGGACTACATGAAGATCTTTTGGCTCAAAGACAAAGGTACAAGTAGTCTAGGATCTCTTTTTCTATTTTACCGGTCTAGGAGTTTTGGATGGAAGACCGGATTATAGGATAAGCGCCGTACTATTAAGAGGGATCATGGCTAGTAGCTTGATAGCATGTTCTTGTGCCATACGGATCAATTTAGGATCATGCATGCATTTGAATTTAAACTTGAAATTAAATTGAAAAGTTCTAAGTGTTTCTGTCCAAAATCGGTAATCTAGTAGTTATACTTTTGATCGTGCAGCAGTGCGGTATGACCAGATTTTACTTGGCGGTAGTACCGCATTTTGAAGGGAACAGCCAATTAAGTGTTCAAGTGGAACGACCGGCTCCTTGAACGGTCGTACCGCATCGCGGTCATTCCGCATTTTAGTTGGTGGTTCAAGAAAAACAGAAGCATTGCAAATTGCCTCAGAATCTCTCATGGAAATCGGTCGTACCGCTCATGGGCAACGGTCGTACCGTTGTGCGGTCGTTCCGAAATTTGTGAGGCGGTTCAATAAAAACAGAACAAGTGTAAATCTGCTCAAAAACTCAATCTGAAAATCGGACGTTCCGCACTTAGGGAACGGTTGTACCGGCCTGCGGTCATTCCGATTTTATATGGCGGTACAAAAATTCCAGAACCATTGCAAATCTTGACAAATCGCGAAACCCTCTGAGCAGTCGTATGCTTCGTAAAGCAATCTGACAGGGAAAATCGGACGTCTCGCTGCGTTTACTATGCGGTCATTCCATTGGGTATTCAACGGCTAGCTTTTTCCTTTTTTAGTATCTGTTCTAGCCGTTGATTGTGCTCGATCGAAGTCTTGATCGTCTGTAAATTATCTTCTTGGTCATTCGATTTTGCACGAGAATTTGGGTTTCGTCTCCACGGTCATAATTGTTGGTGGGGGCTATAAATACCCCCCCAACTGCTCAAGTCAAGGCTGCTAGTGCCCATTTGACATTCATAGAGCCTTGAGAGCCCTTGCATTCACTCAACACTCAAAAACTCTCTTGTGCATTCATTGTGAGCTTGTTGAGATACATTCAAGTGCATTCATTCTCCTAGTTGATCCATGTGCACTTGAGTGTCGTCAAGTGAAGACCTTGATCTATTACTCTTGGAGTGTTGCCGCACTCCTAGACGGTTGGTGGTGGAGCACGGTGATCTCTTCAAAGAAGATTGTGAAGAGGCCCGGTGCAAGCTTGTGAGTGGTTCGGTGTTCACCATCTCGGGAGGAGGAAGAACGACCATAGTGATTTGAGGAAGGCTTAATTCGTGGAGCCGGCAGGCGTCAAGCTTCCTCAACGTAGACTAGTGAAGACCGGCAAGTCTTCGATACCACGGGAAGAACATCGTCGTGTCTTTGTGGTTATCTCTAGTCTTTACTTTTCGTATTTATATTTCTAGCTTATTTATTGTGATTAATTTGCCTAGCTAGAAGTATAACTTGTTTAGACTAAGTTATTAATTGACTAAATTGTTAAATTGTTAAAAAGTTTAAAAAACCTCCTATTCACTCCCCCTCTAATCGATTATCCTTGATCCTATAGACTTTTGTCAGACGATCTACTATCACCCATATAGAGTCTGACCCCGTTTGAGTCTTCGGAAGTCTGATGATGAAGTCCATACTGACTTCCTCCCACTTCCACTTCGGAATAGGCAGAGGTTGGAGAGTACCCGTTGGTTTCAAATGTTCAGTCTTGACTCTCTAACAGACATCACACTCAGCAACTTATTGTACGATCTGCCTCTTCATTAGACTCCACCATAACCTCTTTTTCAAGTCTTGATACATCTTGGTGCTTCCGGGGTGACAATGGTGTCCTAATTCATAATCTTCACTTAACTCGAGCCATCTTCTTTGCCTCAAGTTTAGATCGGTCTGGGTGAAAATATATTTGAGACTCTTGTGGTTGGTGTAGATCTCACAACGATTACCGATGAGGTAATGTCACCAAATCTTTAGAGCATGGACTACTGTTGCAAGCTTTAAGTCATGCGTGGGATAATTAGCCTCATGAGGCCTCAATTGCCTCGATGCATATGCCACAACTCGGCCCTCTTGCATGAGCACACAACCGAGCCTATGGCGAGATGCATCGCAGTATATATCGAAGCTCTTGTGGATATCAGGCAGGATGAGCACTGGAGCTTTGGTCAGACATTCTTTTAGCATCTGAAAGCTTTGCTCACATTCCGCTGACCATTCGAACTTCTTTTCTTTCTTCAAAAACTGGGTCATCGACCTCGCAATTTTTGAGAAATTCTAGACAAATCTACGGTAATAACTCGCAAGTCCGAGAAAACTGCAAACGTCGGTGACGCTCTTGGGTTGTTTCCAATCAAGAACATCTTGTACTTTGCTTGGATCAATAGTGATACCGCCATTGGATAGAACATGACCCAAGAAACTAACTTCATGAAGCCAAAACTCGCATTTGCTGAATTTGGCATAGAGTTGATGTTAACGAAGCTTTTCCAACACAAGTGGCAAGTGCCGCTCGTGTTCTTCATCAGACTTGGAGTAGATGGGGATGTCATTGATGAACATAATGACGAACTGATCCAGGTACTCCATGAAAACCGAATTCATGAGGTTCATGAAGTAAGCCGGAGCATTGGTTAGTCCAAAAGACATATAACAGTATACTCGTACAAACCGTATCGAGTAGAGAATGCTGTCTTCGGTATGTCTTCAGCTCTAACCTTGATCTGATGATAACCCAATCATAAATCAATCTTGGAGAACACTTGGGCTCCATTCATTTGATCGAACAAATCATCAATCCACGGCAGCGGATACTTGTTCTTAACTGTGACTTCGTTCAACAGATGGTAGTCAACACACATCCGCAAACTCTTGTCCTTCTTCTTCACAAAGATGGCCAGGCATCCCCAAGGTGAGGAGTTCGGCCAAATAAAGCCTTTATCTTGGAGTTCATTGAGTTGCTTCTTCAATTCTTCCAACTCATTTGGAGGCATTTGGTACGGCCGTTTTGACATTGGCGCAGTACCGGGTGCAAGCTCGATAACTAACTCAACTTCGCGATTAGGGGGCATGCCTGGGGGTTCTTCAAGAAACATATCTGGATAATCCCATACCACTGGTACCTTCTCTAATTCAAGAGAGGTATTGGCTTCTATGGCATAGAGGTGAGAATTGACCACTAAAGGTGCAAAAACAACTTGATCGCCATTTTCGCTTGTGACAGAAATAGATCGCTGAGCACAATTGATTTGCCCCTGGTTTTTGGACAGCCAATCTATCTCTAAGATCGCATCAATACCTACTGAAGTTATTACTATTACATTTGCCAAAAAGTTAATCTCCTGAATTTCCACTTTTATGTTCGGGTAGACTTGATCGGTTTGGAAAACCGATCCTTGTGACTGAATCTGATAAGGTCGCTAAAGTGTATGCATTTCAATTTGATGGAATGTAGCAAAGGACTTCTTGATGAATGAATGAGATGCTCCTGAATCGAATAAAACAATAGCTGAAAAAGAATTGACAAGGAGAGTACCCGAAACGACGTCGGGTGCGTTGTTTGCCTCCTTGGTAGTCACGTGGTTCACTCGGCCACGTGTGGGAACTTGGGGAGCAGAAAGCGCTGTCCTTGGGGGTATTGAGGGTCTTGCTGGAGCTGGTAGTGGTGTAGGAGCTGGATAAGTCTGTGGCATCCCTTGTTTCCTCACAAGGCATTGATGCGCATAATGACCGAGGCGGCCACAATGAAAACAAGTGACATTGGGCCTGAACATGCTACCGTTTCGGGAGCCTTTGCCCCCATTAAGCTATTATGCCTAACATAGAGAAGGTTGTGGAGTCGTTGTTGGAGGCCTTGGTGGCACCGGTGCTTGAGAACGAGGCAATTGGGGTGAACCGGTATGCTGAGAAGGGACATCGGATCCCTGATCGATGGATCCTTGAAGATCTTGATCACAGATGGTAAAAGCGTGGCGTTTCTCTGGGCAAGACATCGCAAAATGTCCCAGAGTGCTACAAGCGAAACAAGTAAGTTTTCTGTCTTTATGGGATCGGCTTCGATACTTCTTCCCGGGTGGCCCTTGCATAACTTCTTGGCCAGAAGTTGCTTTGGTGACAGCTGCGTGGAAAATCCTTCGTTGAAGTTCAACCGACTTGGTGATCATCTGGTGTAGACGACACTCATTGGGACAGTGATCATGTTCCTCGCAGAGAAAACAAGTGACTTTAGTTGTCGGACAGCTTCATGGTGAGTGGTCTCCGTCGCAGTTGGGACAACTTGTAGTGCACTAATCGATGTAATGTCCTCCTCACCACAGTGTTGACAGACCTTGACCTCCGTCATGGTCTTGTTCAACTTCTGTAGTTTGCAACTTTTAGCGAAGTGCCCCATTTCACCACAGCTAGAGCAGATGTAATGGGTTTGCTGCTTCTCGGGGCAGCGGGATACAAAGTGCCCCTCCTTGCTACATCCGAAACATACCATAGTGTTTTGAACCCCAGGAGAGGGTAACCTATCCCCTGGTTGAGTGCTCGAAAGAGTACTAGGTCCTGCCATCCTGTGGTCACACGGATGGTTAGATGACAGACAAGAGATACGCTCGATCGAGCGTGGAACAAAAATCTAGACAGCAAGGGGGATAACCTAAACTAGCATGCAATAAGGCAATAAAATGCAAGCAAACTTAACACCAAATGAAGATAAAAAGGCACAAAGGCCAACATAAGATCCAAACGAAGGGAGGTCTGGAGAAGAAAGAACTGGGCCGAGAGGAACACGAAGCGAACAGAGAAAGGAGAGAACTCCAACAAACTCGAAAGAGACCGAACTTTTATTTAGTTGAAGTTTGATTTAGTCATTTTAAACACCTTAATTTCAAAATCTCAAGTTAAGCTTTTGAACTCTCAACAAAACCAAATGGTTCTCTTTATTTTGAAAACTTTAAAAAGACTCAGAAAAACCGGGATGTTACAAACCTACCCCCTTAAGGGAATCTCGACCTCGAGATTCAGACTTGGCTAGCAAAGAGGTGGGGATACTCCGCTTTGAGATCTTCTTCTCGCTCCTAGGTTGCTTCTTCTTCTGAGTGGTTGCTCCACTAAACCTTGCACGAATGGATGACCTGCTCCTAGTAACATGCTCTACGACATCCAAGATCTTGATCAGCTGTTCCACATAGGTGAGGTCTTCTTGAAGGTCAATGCTCTCCAACGGTGTCTGCTCTGTTGGGACTCGAAGGTACTTCTTCAACTACGAGACGTGGAAGACGTCATGCACAGCTGCCAAAGACGCTGGTAGCTCTAACTGATAGGCAACTTCGCCCATTCTTTCCACAATCTTGTATGGTCCAACAAATCTTGGTGCGAGTTTTTCTCTGATTTGAAACCTTCTTACTCTTCTGAGTGGAGTTACTCTAAGGTAGACAAAGTCTCCTATCTCAAAGGACAAGTCTCTGCGATGGTTGTCCGCGTAGCTCTTCTACCGGGATTGAGCCACTCTCAATCGTTCTCTTATCATCCTCACTTTTCCTTCAGCATCCTTGATCAAATCGGGTCCAAAGAACTGGTGTTCCCCAACTTGGTCCCAAAGGAGAGGAGTTCTACACGGTCTGCCATACAGAGCTTCAAAGGGAGACATCTGCAGGATGGCTTGAAAGCTATTGTTGTAAGAGAACTCTACATACAGGAGGTGCTGATCCCAACTCTTCCCAAAGTCTAAAGCATAAGCTCGAAGCATGTCTTCAAGGATCTGGTTCACACGCTCTGTCTGTCCATCCGTCTGGGGATGATAGGCTGTGCTGAAGTTGAGTCGGGTTCCCAAGGCTTCATGCAAGCTCTTCCAAAATCTGGAGGTGAACTGTGAACCTCTGTCGGACACTATCCTCTTGGGTATTCCATGCAACCAAACAATCCTGGCCATGTACAACTCTGTCAACTTACTGCTTCAGTAGGTGGTCTTGACTGGTATGAAGTGTGCCACCTTAGTTAAACGGTCAATCACAACCCAGATAGAATCATAGCCCGATTGGGTTCTAGGCAATCCAGTGATAAAGTCCATGCCTACTTGTTCCCACTTCCACTCAAGAATGGGCAAGGGTTGTAACAGACCAGCTGGTCTTTGGTGCTCTGCTTTGACTCTGACAAACATCACAGTGAGCAACAAATTTAGCAATCTCTCGCTTCATACTGACCCACCAATACTTCTCCTTGAGGTCCTGGTACATCTTGGTACTGCTTGGATGAATGGAGTAGGGTGATTCATGGGCTTCTTTCAGGATCAACTGTTTGATCTCTTGGTGATCCGGCACATAGATGCGGCTATCGATCCACATTGTTCCTTGCCCATCTTCAGAAAATCCTAGGGCTTTGTCTCTTCTCATGTTCTTCTTGATCTCTTTGATGTCTTCATCTTCCTTCTGCTTCTCCCTGATCTGACTTTGAATGGTTGGCTCCACTTCCAAAGTGTTTACACAACCTTGATTAACAATCTCCAAGTCAGACGTCTTAGCTCTTCATACAATCTTGGCTGACTCTTCTGGACCAATGCAGTGTTGCAATACCCTTTTCGGCTCAAGGCATCTGCCACTACGTTCGCCTTGCCTGGATGGTAATGGATTCCAAGGTCATAATCATTTATCAGTTCTAGCCATCTCCTCTGCCTAAGGTTGAGTTTGGACTAGGTGAAGATATACTTCAAGCTTTTGTGACCGTGAAGATCTCACAGCGATTACCGATGAGGTAATGCCACCAAATCTTCAAGGCATGCACAATTGCAGCTAGCTCCAGGTCGTGTGTAGGGTAGTTTCCTTCATGAGGCTTCAGCAGACGAGACGCATAAGCCACGACTCTTCCTTATTGCATTAACACACATCCGAGACCTTGACGGCAAGCGTCACAAAAGACTTCAAAGTCCTTGCGGATGTCTGGTAAGACTAGTATATGAGCAGAAACTAGTCTCTTCTTCAAGTCTTGGAAACTTTGCTCACAAGCCCTAGTCTATTCAAACTTCTTCTCTTTCTTCAAGAGTTGAGTCAGAGGTCTGGCGATCTTGGAGAAACCTTCAATGAACCTTCGGTAGTAACCAGCCAAACCAAGGAAGCTCCTGACTTCAGTGACAGACTTGGGTTGCCTCCAATCCAATACGGCTTCAACTTTGGTTGGATCAACAGCAACTCCTCCTGCCGAAACAATGTGACCGAGAAAAGCTACTTGGCTTAACCAAAATTCACTCTTACTAAATTTGGCATAGAGCTGCTGCTCTTTGAGTCTGTCCAAAACTGCCCTGAGGTGCTTCTCATGCTCCTCTTCATCTTTTGAATAGATGAGAATGTCATCAATAAACACAACCACAAACTTATCCAAGAACTCCATGAATACTTTGTTCATCATGTTCATGAAGTAGGCTGGTGCATTTGTCAAGCCAAAAGACATCACTGTGAACTCGTACAACACATATCTTGTGGTGAAAGTAGTCTTGGGGATGTCTTCTGGTCTGATCTTCAACTGATGATAACCAGATCTCAAATCAATCTTGGAGAAAACACTTGTTCCTTTCAGCTGGTCGAAGAGGTCGTCGATCCTGGACAATGGATACTTGTTCTTGATTGTGACTTCATTGAGAGATCTGTAGTCCACACACATCCTCAAACTGGCAACCTTCTTCTTGACAAACAATACTGGAGCTCCCCAAGGTGATGAGCTTGGTTGAATAAAACCTTTGTCTTGCAATTCCTCGATTTGCTTCTTCAATTCTGCTAACTCATTTGCTGGCATCCTGTAGGGTCACTTTGAAATTGGAGCTGTCCCTGGGACTAGGTCGATTAGGAACAAGATGTTCCTATCTGGTGGCATTCCGGGTAATTCCTCTGGGAATACAGAGGTCTCGAATCTGAATTCCACTTGGATTTCTTGATCATTGGTGAGGGTGATAGACCTAATGGCACAGTCTATCTAACCTTGATTCTTGACTAGCCAATCTATTTCGAGAATCACATCTAAACCTTGGGAGTGCAAGACTATTAAGTCTGCTAAGAAGGGTACTCCCGAGATCTCCAAGATAAGATTTGTGCATAGGGAGCTAGTCCTCATTTTCGAGCCCGGAGAATGGATTATCATATGGTTAACTAAGGGAGAGATAGATAACCCATATTTGCCCACAAACTTACTGGAAACAAAAGAATGCAAAGCTCCAGAATCAAATAGAACTGAGGCTGGTGCTGAATTGACAAGGAACGTACTAAGGACCACATCTGGGGTGGCCTAAGCTTCTTTAGCTGTGACATGATTGACACGTCCTTTGGTGTATTGCACTACTAGCTTCACATTTGAGGTGTTGCCAGGTGCTGAGACTGCCTGAAGTGGTCGGGCTGGGGTGGCTGCTTGCTACTTCTTCGGGCACTTATTGGCGTAGTGCCCCACTTCATGGTAGTGGAAACAAGTGACTCCCGCAGAGGAGGTCGCGGGCGACCTCTTTTGAAACTGACCTCCCGAAGAGGTCTTGTGGAAACCCGAGTTGACTTGGCGCTGAATTGGTGCTGGAGCCATGGATGGAGAGGTCTGTGGCTGAGAGGTCCTGGGCTTTGGAAAACCCCTAGGGTTAAACTTTTGGGTTGCCTTCTTTCTCTTACAGTTCTCCATCTCTATGTACTTGCCCTCTTAGCAAATAGCCTTACTGACCAGCTGCTGGAAGTTTGAATAATCCTGGGCAATGAGGAGGACTGAGAGGTCGACATTGAGACCTTCCAGAAAATGCTCTTGCTTGGCTTCATCCATTGCCATGTCTTCTGGTGCATAACGGGCCAACTGGTTGAACTTGTGCAAGTACTCATTGACTGAGTGGTTGCCTTGGCGCAAGATGAGGAATTCTTTCTTTTTCAGGGACATACCCGGAGGGATGTGTGCATGGTGGAAAGCCTGCACGAACTCATCCTAAGTGATGGTCTAAGCATCAGCGTGGGACTGGGTGAAGTTATCCTACCACTCTGAAGCTGGTCCATTGAGCTGGTGAGAGGCGAACAGCAGCCTCTCACGATTAGTGCACTAGATCATGTCCAATTTCCTGCCAACTGCTCTGAGCTAATCATCAGTCTCCATTGGCTCACTGCTACTGGAGAAGGTCGGTGGACGCAACCTCATAAACTCTGCTATGTTGGCCCTTGGAGAAGGTGGAGCAAGAACTTGGGGTTGAGCTGCTGCTGCTGCTGCCTGTAAGGTCTAGGTGTTGTCGATGGACTAAGCAAGCAAGCTGATTAACTGAGCTTGGTTGGCCATCATATGGTTCTAGTCGGGGCCTTCAGTTGGAGGAGGTGGTGGTTCTCTTGCACAGCCTCTCTGTTTTGACTGCCGGCGCTGCCACTGTCGTGAGTAGTCACCATCTACCAGAACTCCACAGACTTAGAAAAGAAGAGAAGAACCTAAGGGGGACAGGGCGAAACAACCCACCCAACAAAACAACCAACACAAAAAGCTAAACAAAACAAACTTTAATAACTATACATGTTCTACTCGATGCTAGAGGTCTTCGGAGGACCTGAGGTCTTGAACACCAGGGGCTACTCGAGAGACCACCTATAGAAATTCCAAGGGAAAGAGGAACTATTTGACATTGTAAAATGGTGAGGAGAGAGAGAGAGGGTAAGGAAGAATACCAAGGAGGAGGTAAGGATAGAAAGATGACCCAGATGAGGAGAGAACAAATAATTTTTCTTGTTATATAAAATAGGTTTTGAAATTTCCATTCTACTAGGTTACGACCTACAGTCGAGATGGCTCTGATACCACTTCCTGTCACGACCCGGACCTCATGGAGGTCACAGGCAGTCCCAGGAGCACCACTAAAGGGAGGTCCTATGACGGCCCGGACCTTTGGGAGGTCCCAAAGTCATGACCGGATCTGGGATCACCCAAGGGCACGACCACACGGTTGGACCCGGGAGGTCACGAATCCTCTGTGCACAACCGAGCTAGTCCCAAGGACCAACAGCTAGCTCACACAGTGAGCAAAAGTGGTAACACCCATCAACACAATTTTATTAAAATAACAACAGAGTTGATTACAAAAAGGGGGGAATGTAGCCGACAAGTAAAATTACAGCAGAAGCAAAAGACAACAGTACACCACTCGATTCACCACAGGCAATCGACTGGAGGGCGCAACCTAGACGTCCTAGTCCTCGGGCTTCTTGTAGACTTCCTCTCCTGCTCAATATGAATCAAGCAAGAATGAGCATAACAACCGTTGTCGCAGGTCACACCCGTCAAGTAACAGATTGGAATGCATGCATACAAGGATATCTCAAAGGAGGTCTTATAGGGTTGTCTTTGCATAAAACCAAGTTTCTTTTCAAATACTTGTACTAAGTTCCAAAGCAGTTATACAATAACTAAAATTTATTTTCTAAATTAATTTTTATAATTGGATAACATTCATCAACAAGTGGTGAAGGATACTCTCCTATTACAAGGCTCCCTGCCCAAACCCATTTGGATAGACATCCAAAACCATTTCATAAAGCATTTTGAAATCAAAACCAAAATCTAACTTGGAGTGGCTTTGCTAGCATGTCCTTGACCGTGAACACGGCTATTCAAATAGTTTTACACTCTGTAGAGGTGTACATCTTTACCCACATGACACAACTTCTCTACTTTGTTTGGCATCCATCGATACCACCACTCACTACTGAAGGTAAGTGGTCTAGAGCATGTGCTAATGCCTTTACAATGCGCTATTCCACTGCAGCCCCCCTCGCTAAGGTTTCGCCCCCAACAGATAGAAACCCGCCGAGTTTATAGCCCCCTCTTGCTTTAGATGGGAATAAATAAAAGTAGGTCATCAAGACACCTACACAATTGGATAGAACGGCCATGGTGGAACATTGAAAATTAGTCAGTCAGGTCCTGCCCATACTCAGGATATGTGGTTGCATGATGGGGCTAGCAAGATGCGGCTCGAAGACCGGTCCTTAACTAACTTGGGCGACTTCCAACAGAACCCTGGGCCTCGACCATAGAAATGGATCGATCCCGTGTATGTACATGCACCCATCCAAACAATCATTTCGCCCAAGTCCAAACCAATTTTTTCTTTTTCTTTGCTTTTCAAAAACATTTGCAAACTTCCACGACCACTTAAGGTTATGGTTAAAATATTTGACAACATTGGTCTTTCGATGGTAAAACTTCCCAAATCAAGATTTTTGGTTTAAGCTTGACTAAGTACAGAGTTTTGAAACATGCCAGTTCATACTAAAGTACCAACTAGCACTTTACTATGGTGACAAGGGGAGGACGAATCAATAATCAAGTTCGGATGTACAAAGAGATTAGGAATAACTATGAAGTTAAAACAGGGATTTAAATTACCTGCATTGAAATAAGCATGAAATATGAAACAGAACATAAGTAATTTGAGATACTGGGTTCAATATGATCAAGTGTGTAACTTGTCTTGCTCGAAAGCTTGAGGGTCTTCTTCTTCGAAGTACTCGGGCTCTCCTGAGTCGTCGAAGTCTACACGAGAAAACGAAGCAAATCAAATAAAGACTAAATAAAATCCAAATGGACTCCAAAACAAATCAAACTAGAACCAACAGCAAGAAACCGAAATAAAAACGGGCCCTTGGGAGGAGGTCTATCGGAGAGGGAGGTCGAGGGAGGTCCTAAGGAAGAGGTCTTGAGGAGGTCCTGAGGAAACAACAAAATGATACATGAGGTCCTGAGGAGAAGGTCCTGCGGGGGTCCTAAGGAAACGACAAAATGATACAGGAGGTCCTGAGGAAACGACAAAAGGATACAGAAGGTTCTGAGGAGGAGGTCCTGAGGAAACGACAAAAGGATACAGGAGGTCCTGAGGAGGAGGTCCTAAGGAAACGACAAAAGGATATAGGAGGTCCTGAGGAGGAGGTTCTAAGGAAATGACAAAATGATACAGGTGGTCCTGAGAAGGAGATCCTAAGGAGGTCCTGAGGTCCAACGACCTAGTCGAAGAGGTTCGACTAGGCGAAAGGAGGTCCAATGAAGGGTACGGCTACTCAACGTGGTCGTACGAAGAATATAAAAGGATACGACTATGCAACGTAGTCGTAAGAGGAATACAACAGGATACGATTTACGCAACGTAGTCATAGGAATGAATATGACTACGCAACGTAGTCGTAGGAATGAATATGACTACGCAACGTAGTCGTAGGAACAAGGGAAAAGAACAGGATACGGGGAGACTCACCAGGACAGGGAGAGAGAGAGAGGGACAGAGAGGTCAGAGAAGACTGGAGGAGGACGACGACGGCGATGAAGACGGCGTGACACTCCAGTGAACTTCTTGGCGACGAGATGGTTGAAGATGGCGCAAGCTTCAGTAGACTCCTTGGCGATGAAGCTTGAAGTACGGAAGAACTGGCGAGAGCAAGAGAATTGGAGAAAGGTGATGACAGAGGGCTACTCAGGCTTATATAGCCGGGGAGAGTCACTGGACGACTCAGAGGTGCACATGATCAAGGGCACGTGTGACAAGACAAAGCATGCCGAGCAGGTGAAGGAGATGATGGGAGCAGGTGCTGCAGAAGTGACAACATTAAATACGACACAACAGTATTTAATGTGCGAGGACAAATGCATCAGCAGTGATGCGATAGAAGGAAGGAGAAAGTGAGCAGGAGTGACAAGTGGGGCCGATCAACACTCAGAAGGGTGGTCAAAACAAAGGGAGGTCGTGACCCAAGGGATGTCACGTGACCAAGGGGAGGTCGTGACCCAAAGAGGAGGTCATAACTAAAGGACAAACAGGGGAGGTCGCGACCAAGAGGGTGGTCTTTGTAAAAAGACCAAGGGAGTGGTCTTTGCAAAAAAGATCAAAGGGGGTGGTCCAAACACAAGGGAGATCTGGATAGAAGGGGAGGTCCAAACGCAAGAGAGGTATGGACTCTCAGATCCAAATGAAGGGAGGTCTGGACCCTCAGATCTAAACAAAGAAAGGTCTGGAGAAGAAAGAACTAGGCCGAGGGGAATACGGAGCGAATAGAGAAAGGGGAGAACTCCAACAAACTCGAAAGAAATCGAACTTTAATTTAGTTAAAATTTGATTTAGTCATTTTAAACACCTTAATTCCAAAATCTCAAGTTAAGCTTTTGAACTCTCAACAAAACCAAATAGTTCTCTTTATTTTGAAAACTTGAAAAAGACTCAGAAAAACCGGCATGTTACAATGAGGTCGCAGACATCCTGTTTAAGATTAGAAGAAATGAGAAGAGGAAGTGAAGAGTGAGATTTTGGCAGCCATTTGTGTGGGAAAAGTCCTACTGCAAATTACCATTTTTGTAGTGATCAAATTCGTTTGAACTGTTAGGCATCCGGTCACTACATAAACATCTATCTGTGTTTTTTTAAACAGCAAGTTTGGACTGCCATGTGCGAACCATGCGAGCATTATTGTAGGGTGTAGTAACTCGGTCCATGGCCATGTAACCCTCGTGCTCGGGTGATGACGCGAGGCTCGACTGTACATCGCGGCATTTTCTCGGGCAGGTCAGAGCTCACAGGCTCACGGCTCAGGCAGGTAAGAACTGGAGAAGGGAGCCAACCGGTTCACTCACCCTCATGTGATTGTACGTTTTATAGTAACTTGGAGGAAGATGCGCACGCAAGTTAAGCCGACGTAGATCATATTAATAGATTGGTAGACAATTGGTCCTGTTTGGTAGGCTCTACTTCTCATTTTTTATCTCTCAGTTCCTGTTTTTCAGAGGATCTATTTCTATGAGAATCTGAAGTTTATCAAGAGAAATGTTGGGTAGGAGATTGACTCCCAAAACCCTAAAAAAGGTGATTGGAGGTA
Source organism: Phyllostachys edulis (assembly GCA_036346405.1). Taxonomy (NCBI): domain Eukaryota; kingdom Viridiplantae; phylum Streptophyta; class Magnoliopsida; order Poales; family Poaceae; genus Phyllostachys; species Phyllostachys edulis. Next base: position 21,405,209 of record CM070557.1, on the reverse strand, counting down.
AAAAAAAAAAGACCATGCTACCCGGATTTTAACACTTTAATTTTAATTATATCTTACTCCTATTTGTACATAAATTTCCAAAATTTCTTTACAAATTTCTCGGGATCGGCTTAGTCCTACGTGCAGTGTCGTAGCTAGAAGATTGGAGGCAACGCTAGAAGGTTTGGCTTGGTCCCACATGCAGTGTCATAGCTCGAGCTACACTGAACTCAGAGATGTTTATGTAGCGACCGGATGCCTAACAGTTCAAACGAATTTGAACATGAATTAGAAATTATTTTTATAGTTCTACAAAAATGGTAATTTGCAGTAGGACTTTTCCCGTAGACATCTTTTGTCCGTAAATCACAATGGCACAATGCACAATGACATTACATAATAGGTATTATACGGATATGACATTACTTATGGTACGAAGGCGCGGAGCGACCGCCGAAAGTGGCGGTGGTGGCGTCTGGCTTGTTCCGCCGTGTGGGGCCAGAGTACGTTCTTCTTTGTTGCCAGCGTGGTAAATAATGACTTTCTTCTTCTTTGTCGCGTCTTTGGGCGGGTCAAGCCTAGGTGATGAAGTATGACGGTGAGTAGGCTAAGACGCGTCAGTAACAAGCGGAAGGAGGAGACTAAAAATGGAATTTTAGAGCTAGAAGGACTAGCTTAGAAATTACAGTAGTCAGGAGGCCACTAGTGTCCAAAATTCCAAAAACACCGACGGCGTCACACAGATAAAGGCACTTCGGATTTTTGGTATATGGATATGCTTAGTAGATCCATTAGCATAGTTTCACCGAGATTTTTACTGTTTTGACCCTATAGCAAAAATTTTTTCAAAAGTAGCCTCCGTTCGCCATCATTTACAAGTTTGGCCCCAAAACAAGACATCGCATCTGCGTCCACCGGGCGGCGGGGACTGCCCGCCCGGCGCTTGCAGGACTCGCCCGACCCCGGCGCGCAGTCACCGCTTGATGTGGGTGCAGTGCCTCCCCCGGCGTCGATTTTTCCCTCCTCGCTCGCGCGCCCGCGGCGCAATTTTAAATTTGTCCTCGATCGCTGCCGTTCCTTTGCAACCGAAAGAATTTTTGGCGTATCGTTTTTCCTATTTGCTTTTCTTTACATCGCGTCGCGTCTTTCATTATCTTCACAACTTGACCCTATATAAACGCTGCACAATGATCGACGAGCTTTAAACGCAGCAGCGCTTTTGATTAGTGAGGTAAGTTCGTGTTTAATTTTTGCTTATTGCATTTTGTACCGATTAAATAACGCATTTAGATTTTGCTAATCGTTAGTTTTTGTCTATTTGCAGCAATGGCACGTACTACACGCACTATACCACCCCTACTTGAAGCGGCATGGGATGGCAAGCATCGCTGTCACGCTTGGATCGATGGCGATGGGCCGCCAAGTCTAGTGACACGGGGACCGAGGGAGACCTGGCCGCTGGACGAGCGGTATGTTCCGAGACTTCGTCAACGCTTGGTCGATTGCATTCGCCCGCATCTTTGAACACGGGCAAAACTTAATTGATGCCTCTCTTCTTTCGCCTTGGTTGATCGTTGGCGTCGGAGACCCACGTTCCACTTAGGTGGGGAGATGACGGTGACACTGCAAGATGTCAGCTTTATTACCGGCCTTCCGTTGCGAGGCCGTGCAGTTGTTCCCCCTCCGAGGTCGCCGGACTGGAAGGCGCGTCTCCATCATCGTTTCGGCCAGCCTATCCCCGAGAGGTCAAAGGGCATTCATTACACGGTTGGGCTGCGACAATTCATGCATTGCCCAATTGACGAACGGAGGAGGTGGTTCGATGCCACCTTATTGCATATTTGTTGTTTATATTCGGTGGATCATGTTCCCTAGCACGCAGGGGGACATGGTGTACCCGAGTTATATTCACCTTGCGGAGTCTATCGTGGACGCCGACGATGAGGACGTGCTTGCATGATCTGATTGGGATTTGTCAGATCAGGCGCGATCGCATCTTTGTCAGGCGACGCTTCGCAGCTGCGGCACGGAACGGAGCCCGTGCTCTCGGGTTGCTACACGTTATTACTGGTGTGGTCGTGGGAGCACTTCGCGGTCGGACGGCCGTTATTCCGCGCCTGATCCACCCTTACCCGCACACACAACATTTCTATGGTGAGGCGGAGGCGACGAGGAGGATCCGTGGAAGGCCCGACCATGGGATTCCGGCGGATCGTGGCGATCTTGGGGTGGTCTAGGGAGAGAGTGCGTCGTATATACCCCGAGTTCCACAATGAATTCGAGACCCTGCACGAACGCGACATAGTATGGGCTCCTTGGACGGATGCGCACGTGCAGGGCACGGCGCCCGACGGCCTGAGCTTGCTATGCCACCAGGATGCGGCGTACTGGAGGACAACTTGTCATCTGGTGTTCGCCCACATGGTTGAGCCGTACAACCCACAACGGGTGATGAGGCAGTTCGAGCTGCACCAGGAGATCCCCCCTGCTCTAGGGCGACCGCTTGCAAGGCGTAGTCATTTGTAAGTACATTGCATTACTTAATAATGTTGTAGATCCTTTAGACATACGTTATGCCGGTACCATAAGTTATTTATTTTGTTCCACCTGCAGGCAGACGAAGAAGGGTCGCAAGAGTGATGACTGGCTTCAGACGCAGCAGCCGTGGGTAGATGCATGGCAGACGGCCACTGATTCCATTTTGCAGGAGGCACAACCTTACGATCACAGGACTTACGACCGCGTGCTTGGAGTGAATGCGTCGAACACGCGACGAGATTGACAGCGCCCGCCCGACATGCAGATCCTAGCCACGCCGAACGCTTGGACTTAGGGATGGACCCGCACTCGGCAAAGACGCCAGGGCGATTCGCACGTTGAGCATGTAGTAGATTAACCACCCTCCGAAATAGGGTTAACTAACAAAATTTTGTGTGTTCTGTAACCATGCAGGTGGACCGTTTGAATATCGCTATCGGCGCGCCACCGGAACTCGGCGAAGTCTGAAAACACAGTGGAGCGCCTTTTTACGGCCTTGAAGACGGTTATTGATGATGTCAAGCAGGTCGTTCGTAACATGAGCTGCGGAAGGCCCAGCGATGTCGACTCGAGGCATCGGACGGAGCGTCGTCGCGTACCCTCGCCCCTCCATCTTCCCGTCCGAAGCGAAGTCGACCGGTGGCAAGAAGAAGATGGGCGGCGGATCGTCCGCGCGGTTGCCACGCAGGGACTCTACGCTGCTGCCGTCGTCATCTCGGAGGGACCCTACGCTGATGCCGTCCTCGTCTCGGAGGGACCCTACGCCGGTGCCGCCGTCATCACAGAGGCACGAAGAGGACATTCCGGAGAGCACGGACGTGCAACCCGAACCATGGCGGATGTTATCCCGATTCTCCTTGCAGCCCACCTTGTTGGACAATTTCCAATGGGCGTCTGGCACCATGGTATGAGTCGGGTACACAATGTACCTGCGGCGTTCACCCGCAAGGCGAACCGCACCACGAGCAATTCACCCATCCATCCCGCACCACGAGCAATTCACCCATCCATCCCGCAACTCGAGCGAGTTGGTGCCCTCCACGGATCCTACTACGGATCCTAATGCTTGGGTCACAGACTTGTTCTCAACGCCGATTCTCTGTGTCTTGCCCAGATATCGCCGACACGGCGGTTGAGGAAACCTCGGTATGACTCTGGCAGAACCCACGGTCACTGATAGGTTAGCGTTTCCACAGAAACATTCGTCGAGAGACACATGGGAGGAACCTGCAGCGCATGAAGGCCATCTGACAGGTACTATGCCCGACAAGCGATGAGGAGCGGCGTGAGCGATAGTAGCATTAGTAGTCTATTGTATGTTGTAAGTTGTGCTTCATTAAGTGATTTGTAATCCAAGCCGAAAGTGTGCTAATTGGAATGTAATTGGACTCTTGTACCGTTATCTATGCCAATAGAACAATTTTATTCTCATTCATCAAGGATTGCGATGCATAGATAACGAGTGAACATTACAATCTCATTACACACCGAGCGTTCTACTTGGCAAGAACAAGATACAAAAGAAGAAAGACCGCAAAAGTAACTAACTTAAGTAACTTGTGAAGCAGCTTCTCAACTCTTTCCATCCTGTCATGTAGTGTTTGAAGCCTTTTCTCTTCACTTTGCATGGGTTGATCGAACGCTCGAGGCATTGCACGAATTGCAGTAACACCATGGGAGTCTTGCATTGGTTCATCGGACGCTCGAGGCACTGCACGAATTGCAGCAACACCACGGGAGTCTTCTTGCAAGGCAGCAATTTGCATTGCAATATCTTGGAGCACTGGGGCAGCTTCGTCAGCCCATTGCCAAAATCGACATGTTGTGTTCTACAAAAGAATTGAAGTTTCAAATGAAAGTAAGAAAACCCGATATGTACAACACAATTCATTCGTCTTTGAGTTTGCGAAGTTTCTGAAAGATTTGAACACTTCATGAAAACTCGGGACGGATTAGATTGGCGTATGAGAGGTAAACACATTAATCGGATCCTCGCAACGAGGGCAAAGCAAGCCGCCTCGTAGTGATTGTAATTCTCTGCTCACTCGAATGTTCGATGAGGCCAAGACATCTTGTTTCTGATGCGCAGAAAGGAGAAGAGGAAGAGAAGAGTGAGGTCAATGGCGCCAAAGCATCCATATATAGCGTTAGAGCACGAACGGCCACTCTGCGGAAAGGAGGACGTGACTGCAAGAGTGTGGAAGCGTGAAGTGAGCACTATCTCGAAAGCTGGATGTGACCACTCTCTGAAAGCGTGAAGTGACAACTCTCGAAAGCGGACGCGACTACTTTACGCAAAAGCACGTAACCCAAACGAAGCGGTAATAATAACTCAAGCGATGCAAAGTTGCAACGCAAATCATTACAACACTCACATCACTACAACACCGACATGACTCAAATACACCGGATAGCTTACAGATACTAAGTGGCGGGAGGAAGAAGGTCTACTCGGTAGTTCTGAATGAGTGCCCACGAAGTCTTACATAGCCTACACCTTATTGGTGTTGGCCGATCTCCACGCTGGCTCGCATCCATGTCGTTCTTGGATGCGCCTTGATCGATGCCTCCCACGTACTGGATGCCGCATGCTTCATTCGGTGACCACTTCACCGCTCCTGGCCATAGGTCCTGAGTGGCTTTCCACTCCGAGGAGTTGAACTCCCTGCTCCAAGTATCATACAGTGTCGATGTCGTAGTACTCCGACATGTACATGCTAGAAGATTGGTGAAATCTGAGACATGCAAAGATATACGTGGGAGCAAGGCTTGTGCAAAAGATTGAGGCTTGTTGCGGTGCAAATTGCCACATCGCCTATGGTACAAACATGCTTCCGGTCACCTCTCATGTGGCCGCTGAACGCATTTGTCCGCAAGCGGATCTCGAACTTCCTTCTCACGCCATCCATTGTGATAGCTACATGGGATCAGCCTTCGTAATTTTCTTCTCCATGTAGGCAAGGGTAACCTCCGAGTATCGCTTCCTTCGTCCAAATGTGCTTGGCCATCATTGCCCGATTCTGAAGTAACCGATCAGACGGTTCCATGTCTCGCCTACAACTTGGTGATGGGAGGGCACGGACCCTTTCAACACACCGTTGTAGACCTCGGACATGTTGGTTGTCATGATGCCGCATCGAGCACCATAGGTATCGTGAAGAAGGACCATTTCTCATAGTCGGGGCATGCTCGCCATCCACTCGGCGAACTCACTTTGCGGTGCGCTGGGCGTAACCTCCACTTGCACGCTGGGTTTCGACCTCAAGTTCCCGCCACACGGCATCGAACTTGCGCTTACGGTTCAGAGGCGAGCTTCTTGAACTTCTTCATGAGGTCTTTGCTCGAAGGCGTGTGGAAATTGGCGACTAGATGCCGCATGCACCAACGCAGCGCATGTCGCTCCATTGAACGGTGCCCTAGTACCGGTGCGCATGGTGCGCAACGCGACAACAACCCGACATGACGGCCGGTTATGACACACACATTCGCCGATCCCTTACAACATGTTGCTTTATGTTGGCTAGAAACCATAGCCAATGGCGGTGTTCTCATTCTCCACAATTGCAAAGGCAAGCGGGAGCAATTGGTCGCTGCCATCGGCGGCAATAGCGGTGAGAATGGTGCCCTTGTATTTCCAGAAGGAAAGTACCGTCCATACTCGGGACGGGGCGGCGGTGGAACCTCGATCGCCGCCAAAAGCCCGAAGACTCGATCAAGGATTAGGGAATTTGGGTTGTTGGACTGTCGGCCTATCGTCCCTATTGACGATGTCCCGGATTAGCATCCGCAATTTGCTTCAAAGATGCGGGGACTAGGTAAATGCGCCTCCTTGTAGGTACCGTACAACCCTTCAAGGACCTTTCGCCGCTCGCCGGACCATCAGTAGCTAACGACATACCCTATTGTATTAGCTACGTTAGCCATGAGAACCTTTGGCGAAATGGTCAAATCGGCGATAACCGCATGGCTTACAATGCTCGCGATGTAGGCCGAGGTTACATTCTTATGCGCTTGCAATGGCTCTGAAGCTCACATGTGTGATCCGTCCACGATCGGATACGGAAGGCCGTTCCCGAGGAATCTCTGCGCACGGACTTTGCCAGGGCAAGAGGTAAGAACGCACTTAACTATGTAAGTGTCAGGATTAGACCTGCACATAACAGACGACATATATTAGTTAGTACAACGTACTGTAGATGGTTGAAGATACATCAAACAAAGTTCAAACTCACCTGTACACTCGGTAAGTCCGACTGGTCTTCACCGCGAAACTCACGATAGCTTGCCTGGCGGCAGCCTTGTGTGGGAAATGTTGCCCCACAAGCAGGGTGTCCGCATCGAAGGCCCACGACGACTCGTGCTCCTGGGCCAGAACAAGGGAAGAGGCCGCTTGGCAATCCAACCGACTTGGAACATAGTCCGTGTCAGTCGAAACAATGCCACCGACGATCCCGCCCTCATCATCGGCCGTCCTCATTTGGATTGCGAGTCAAAGTCCTCATCTTCGGTGGCGGTGCCCTCGGACATGCCATCGATAATCTCGTGACAATCAACACGAGCATCCCGCCATCTATCCACACCTTCATTTGGTTGGAAAGTACCGAATCTCCATCAAGCTGGAGCATCTCGCGAACGACATCGGGCGCTCTCGAGACCTCTCCCATCGTCATTAAACCAAAGAGGGGACAAGAGCGTCGCTGGCTCCTTGAACGGCGCCCCGGAGGATTGAGCGGGATAAACAAAATTGACGTACACCATGGGTCGCCCATAGATCGGAGCGTGAGGATTGCTAACGATCTCCATGTACTCTGCCCACATGTTATTCTTGGTCACCTTCACGTGCCCCACAACATCCGCCGTGTTGTGGGACCATGGTGGCGATGACCGCTCTATTACTATCTTGTTCCTAGCGACGTGGCTATCAAACAAGCGCCGAATGCACCGTCAGTAGCTCCAAACAAATCGACGCGTGCGGGTTGGGAACGTTTACCAAGGTGCGTTGGCGACTAGACAAATCAACTCCGTCGACCGCAAGACGCGACGCGTTACCATGGAACACGTCAAAGGTTCCATTTCGACATAAAATAAGACAATATTTCAACCAACACACAACATAAGAACCATCGTGCGTTCTGAAATGAACTTACCGTTACGACGTTACCAACTCTTGAACCTCGGACACTAAGATCGCAAATTCAAACATGCATCGCATTAGTACCGACTAACGAATTCTGCATAAAGGACATAGAAAAATGTTAGGTACGGAGAGGGAGGCACCTCACAAAGAGGGAGAGATTCCCGAGAGGAACGATCGGCGAGTGTGTGGCAGCGCTTAAATAGCCGAGCACCGAGACGCATAGCGTGGCGAGGGGGCAGGTCCCTACCGGTGGCGGAGGGGGCAGGTCTGCATGCGCTGGCGGAGGGACAAGACCACACGGGCAGCTTTCCACGGTGACAAGACCACACAGGCAGCTTATAAGTGATAAGACCAAAGGGACAGCTTTTTGCAAAGGATAAGGACGTCTGGGGAGGTCTCGAGGGAGGTCCTCGAGGAGGTCCTCGAGGACGCCTGGAGGTGGTCTGGAAGAGGTCGTGAGGGAGGTCCTGGAGGAGGTCCTGAGGGAGGTCCTTGGGGAGGTCCTAGAGGAGGTCCTGACGGAGGTCCTTGAAGAGGTCCTTGGGGAGGTCCTGAGGGAGGTCCTTGGGAGGTCCTGAGGGAGGTCCTAAGGAGGTCCTAGGGAGGTCTCTGAGGAGGTCCTCGAGGAGGTCCTCGAGGACGCCTGGAGGTGGTCTGGAAGAGGTCGTGAGGAGGTCTGGAGGAGGTCTGAGGGAGGTCCTAGAGGAGGTCATCGAGGAGGTCCTCGAGGACGCCCGGAGGTGGTCTGGAAGAGGTCGTGAGGGAGGTCTGGAGGGAGGTCCCGAGGGAGGTCCTAGAGGGAGGTCTGACGGAGGTCCTGAGGGAGGTCCTAGAGGAGGTCCTAGGGGAGGTCCTGAGGGAGGTCCTGAGGGAGGTCCTCGAGGAGGTCCTCGAGGACGTCTGGAGGTGGTCCTGGAAGAGGTCGTGAGGGAGGTCCTGGAGGAGGTCCTGAGGGAGGTCCTAGAGGGAGGTCATCGAGGAGGTCCTCGAGGACGTCTGGAGGTGGTCCTGGAAGAGGTCGTGAGGGAGGTCCTGGAGGGAGGTCCTGAGGGAGGTCCTAGAGGGAGGTCCTAGAGGAGGTCCTGACGGAGGTCCTGAGGGAGGTCCTAGAGGGAGGTGCTAGAGGAGGTCCTGAGGGAGGTCCTTGGGGAGGTCCTGAGGGAGGTCCTCGAGGACGTCTGGAGGTGGTCCTGGAAGAGGTCGTGAGGGAGGTCCTGGAGGAGGTCCTGAGGGAGGTCCTAGAGGGAGGTCATCGAGGAGGTCCTCGAGGACGTCTGGAGGTGGTCCTGGAAGAGGTCGTGAGGGAGGTCCTGAGGGAGGTCCTAGAGGGAGGTCATCGAGGAGGTCCTCGAGGACGTCTGGAGGTGGTCCTGGAAGAGGTCGTGAGGGAGGTCCTGGAGGGAGGTCCTGAGGGAGGTCCTAGAGGAGGTCCTGAGGGAGGTCCTTGGGGAGGTCCTGAGGGAGGTCCTCGAGGAGGTCCTCGAGGACGTCTGGAGGTGGTCCTGGAAGAGGTCGTGAGGGAGGTCCTGGAGGAGGTCCTGAGGGAGGTCCTAGAGGGAGGTCATCGAGGAGGTCCTCGAGGACGTCTGGAGGTGGTCCTGGAAGAGGTCGTGAGGGAGGTCCTGGAGGAGGTCCTGAGGGAGGTCCTAGAGGGAGGTCCTAGAGGAGGTCCTGAGGGAGGTCCTGAGGGAGGTCCTCGAGGAGGTCCTCGAGGACGTCTGGAGGTGGTCCTGGAAGAGGTCGTGAGGGAGGTCCTGGAGGAGGTCCTGGAGAAGGTCCTGAGGGAGGTCCTAGAGGAGGTCCTGAGGGAGGTCCTAGAGGAGGTCCTGAGGGAGGTCCTTGGGGAGGTCCTAGAGGAGGTCCTGAGGGAGGTCCTTGGGGAGGTCCTGAGGGAGGTCCTAAGGAGGTCCTAGGGGAGGTCCTGAGGGAGGTCCTGGAGGAGGTCCTGAGGGGGGTCCTGAGGGGGGTCCTGGAGGAGGTCCTGAGGGAGGTCGTGGAAGAGGTCCAGAGGTCCTGGAGGAGGTGCTGAGGAGGTCGTGGAGGAGGTCTTAAGGGAGGTCGTGAGGAGGTCCTAAGGTCCCGGAGGAGGTCTTGGAGGAGGTTCTGGAGGTCTTGGAAGAGGTTGTAAGGAGGTCCCTGCAGGAGGTCCCGAGGAGGTCCTGGAGGAGGTCCTCAAGAGGTCCTAGGGAGGTCCTGAGGAGGTTCTGGAGCTCTTGGAAGAGGTCGAAGGAGGTCCCCTGACGAGGTCTCGAGGAGGTCCTACACGGGGCAGCTTTGCCCAGTGATAAGACCAAAAGGAGACAGCTTTCCGCATGATGATAAGACCAAAGGAGACAGCTTTCTTGCAAAGGACAACACCACACGGGTAGCTTTATGCAGATTATAAGACCAAAAACGACTTTATGAGTGACAAGACCACACGGGGTAGCTTTATGCAATGATAAGACCAAAGGAGACAGCTTTGCTTAAATGACAAAACCACACGGGCAAGCTTTGCGCGATGATAAGACCAAAAGGAGACGACTTTCCGCGATGATAAGACCAAAGGAGACGACTTTTTTGCAAAGAATAAGACCACACGGGCAGCTTTGCCCAAATGATAAGACCAAAGGCATAAAGGAGACGAAATTTTGCAGCAAATGAAGAGACCACACGGGCCGGCTTTTGCCCAAATGATAAGACCAAAGGCATAAAGTAGATAGCTTTGCGCAAAGGACAAGACCACAGGCGGCTTTTGCCCAAATGATTAGACCAAAGGCATAAAGGAGACAAATTTTATGCAAATGACAAGAAATTAACCACACCATGCCAACCATAGGGCTTATAAAAGGGGTTAAACCAAACCGAACACTACACAACACTACACAATAGATACCCGACTATGGACTCTTGACAAACTTCTACGCGAGGTGTTGAAGAAGCAAAATTGGCTTAAGCGAAGAGGAAACGGCTACAATACCCAGATAAATCAATGAAAGATGCTCCAAGACCACCACGTTTTCGATCCCGCAATGTGTGTGTGGCGAACCAGCAGAGATCATTCACCCACACACCACCACCGCGGCAGGCGTACTACGTCGCGGGCACCACCTCGTAAGCATTTCTTTTCGCGCATTGATTTTCGTCAATGTTGACTTAGTAAAGTTTTAACTTCATCCCCATGAAATGGCGGCCGAGATCGCTGCCACTTCTTCCGAAGAGATCGACGGCGGAGAGATGTACGACAGCATTCATCCGGCCAGTATATATTTGAACTACTCGGTGCGGGCGAGAACTTCGTCGCGGTGGAAACCTTACGCACGGACCTGTTGAGGACGCAGAAGAGCCCGATTATCGCCGGCGTAATCCATGTAGACGCGTGAGTTATGAAGAATTTACATCCTTTTACGTTTTCACTTACATCATACAATCACGGGACATGGACGACTTGACATACACGCCCACGTGGGCGATCCGCGACAAGGGCAAGGAAAGGCTCATCTTGGTGAGCCCGGCCGCCACCAGCGTTCCGATCGCCGGCGTACTCAGATTCACGACGTGAGTTACGAAGAATTTACATCATTCTTACGATTTTCACTATAGGCGACTAACATCATGGAATCGCAGGACATGGACGACTTCGACATACCGGCCCGACGTGGGCGATCCGCGACAAGGGCAAGGGAAAGGCTCATCTTGGTGCGGCCGAGCCCTACCAAGACTGATGTATCCGGTCGTCCGGCGAATCCGTGACGACGACGTGAGTTATGAAGAATTTACATCATTCTTCCGATTTCCACTATACGATGAACTTACATCGTGAAATCGCAGGACATGGACGACCGACATACCACCGACGTGGACACTCCCGCGACAAGGGAAGGGAAGGGAAGGCCGGCGAGGAGTTCAATGCCGAGCTAGCAAGGAAGGAAAATGGCCCGATCCACGCAGAGGTCGATCATTACGTAGTAGTCTCCGCCCTACCCCATGTATTTTACTATCCCTAAAGGCATGTGTACTTATATGGTCCGGATGCTTGTGTCGCAGTTGTATCGTAGTAGTAGCGAGGATGACTAAAGCAATTAGCCGGACCATCATGCCATGTCACTCGTGAAGCGTGCTTCGTCTGTCAGATACTCTAATGTAGTTCTTGTTCCGTGTCTCCGCTAAGCATATATTGCAAGTATGTCTTCATCGAGGAGACACTCCGTATTTTGGACATCTTCATCATCACAACGACTGCTCCTAACCCTCCAATCACATTCTCAGATAAGCTTCATAAAGTACCTCATCGATCGTCTCTATATACATGTATACGCCGACGATTTCATCACAGAGACACTCCAATAGTCCCGATACCTTTTTATATATATGCGCCAAACTATGACGAAACCCCGATTTGGGATAAAAAAAACCCTACTCCTTGCCCTTATTTCTTAATGAAATTTTTTATAAATCTCAAAGGCCGATATTCATTTTCAATCAAATATAATGGAATTTCGTTTTTCAGTCCCCGCCGCCCCGGGACGCGTGATGCATGCCTTTGTTTTGGGGCCAAACTTGTAAATTATGGCGAACGGAGGCTACTTTTGAAAAAAAAAATTGCTACAGGGCTAAAACAGTAAAAATTTCAGTTTCACCAGCTTGTCTAGTTTCAGTGCACCTCTTCAACGTAACTGCAAATAAACAACCACTCGACCCCATTGACTTACAGCAGCATTTGCTGTAGGCAGCTTGGCATCATCCATACAAATTTATATTAGTGGCACGACGACATCACCCGAAGCAGAAAATATCATTTTCCATTTCGGACCAAGATGTAAGATAACGATAATCCACACTAGCTTCCCACTGCCAGGTGGGCCCACTGCGTTGCGTACACACGGACCGGTTCCTCCAGCGTTGCGTGCTTCTTGTAGCAAAGCCTTTCCTCCTACTCTGCATCATCTCTATTATTTCATTGATTTCCCGCTTGGCTCTGGTTCTTGTGGTTCGTTGGTTGCGTTTCTTGCGCCGGCCGGGTAGACGGCGAACGGATCGATGATGGGTGGTGGCGAGAAGAGGCCGGAGGCGTCGGACGCGCCACTCGAGGAGAGGCTGCTGCTTCCGCCGCTGTCTGAGTCGGCGGTGGCGGCAAGGAGTGCTGACGAGAACGGAGGCGGCGGCGGTAGGACGAGTAAGAAGTGGGAGAAAACGTACCTGGACGTGCTGGGCGTGTGCTGCTCCGCGGAGGTCGCTCTCGTGGAGCGGCTGCTGGCGCCGCTCGACGGCGTGAGGGCGGTGTCCGTCGTCGTCCCCTCCAGGACCGTCGTCGTCGAGCACAACCCCGCCGCCGTCTCCCAGTCCCACATCGGTAACCAACATCTTCCCCACAAATCTTAATTCTCACAAGAATCTTACAAATTTCAGTGTGTTGTCTTGCCTGAACCAGTGAAGGCTCTGAACAAGGCAGGCCTCGACGCCTCGGTGCGAGCCTATGGCAGCAGCGGGATCATCAGCAAGTGGCCCAACCCGTACATCGTCTCCAGTGGCGTCCTCCTCCTCGCGTCTTTCTTCCGGTGGCTTCTCCCCCCGCTGCAGTGGCTGGCCCTGGCGGCGGCCTGCGCTGGCGCTCCGCCGATGCTGCTCCGCGGGTTCGCCGCGGCCAGCAGGCTCACCCTGGACATCAACATCCTCATGCTCATCGCGGTCGCCGGTGCCGTCGCTCTCAAGGACTACATGGAGGCAGGCGTCATCGTCTTCCTCTTCACCACCGCAGAATGGCTCGAGACCCTGGCTTGCAGCAAGGTATTGAGTCGAATTCAGAAATCTTGCAATCCTGCATTACCTGCCATGATCAATACTTTATCTTGTAGAATTTTAGAAATCTTGGGATGATGCATTTACCTGCCATGATCAGTAGTTTATCTTTTGTAGAATTTGATAAGAATTTGCACTGATGAGTGATGAGAATTCAGTTGCTGAATATGGCTGGCTGTCACACATTGTGAGTGCAGGCGAGCGCCGGGATGTCGTCGTTGATGAGCATGATCCCGCCGAAGGTGGTCCTCGTGGAGACGGGGGAGGTTGTCAACGTGCGCGACGTCGGCGTAGGTACCGTCATCGCTGTCAGGGCCGGGGAGGTGGTCCCGATCGACGGTGTGGTGGTCGACGGGCAGAGTGACGTCGACGAGAGGAGCCTCACCGGGGAGTCCTTCCCGGTGCCGAAGCAACCGCAGTCCGAGGTCTGGACCGGCACACTGAACTTGGACGGTAAAAAACTGCCTTTTCAGTTGCATTCGCAAACTTCAGAAAGTCTGAAACATCTGAAGATCCTCAAACGCAACAATGTTCATTTGGTACTCTGCCACGTTGCAGGTTATATTGCTGTGAGGACGACTGCTCTTGCTGAGAACTCCACGGTGGCTAAGATGGAAAGGCTGGTGGAGGAGGCACAGAACAGCAGGTCGAAGACGCAGCGGCTGATCGATTCATGCGCAAAGTACTACACACCAGGTACGCAACGATGCACACACCTTCAGACATGATCATATTCTGAAGATGGACAGTGGACAACAAATTCAGGAGAAACATTGTTCCTGTGCAGCTGTGGTGGTTCTTGCAGCAGGGGTGGCTCTGCTCCCATTGTTACTCGGAGAACATGACCTGAAGCAGTGGTTCCAGCTCGCCCTTGTGCTGCTGGTGAGCGCGTGCCCGTGTGCGCTGGTGCTGTCGACGCCCGTCGCCACCTTCTGCGCGCTCCTGAGGGCGGCGAGGATGGGGATCCTCATCAAGGGAGGGGATATCCTTGAATCATTGGGTGAGATCAGGGTCGTGGCATTCGACAAGACCGGAACAATCACCAAAGGGGAGTTTAGCATTGACGAATTCCGTGTGGTTGGGGACAAGGTTCAAATGAGTCATCTTCTCTACTGGTATGTTGGTTTCACCACTTGGCATGCAGCCAGCCAGCTACTGATGATGATGTTGCTTCTACTGAATAAATATGACGGAGTTCCAAGGCATAACCAATTTACGCTTATCGTTCGGAAGATATTGATGATGGATTAGTCCTGTTTGACTTAACTTTACTGCTGAAATTATTATGTGAAATAAATTTTGTGGCAGGGTTTCAAGCATTGAGAGCAAATCAAGCCACCCAATGGCAGCTGCGCTTGTGGAGTACGCTCAATATAAATCTATCCAACCAAAGCCCGAAAATGTCGCCGAGTTTCGCATCTTTCCCGGGGAGGGCATCTATGGAGAGATCAATGGAAAACACATCTACATTGGAAACAAAAGGGCCTTGACAAGTGCATCATGCCAGACTGGTAAGCAAAAGTACATGATAAATGATGTTTAAGAACAAAGCTGATTGAACTGAACTTTGTGACGTTTTCAGTTCCAGAAATGGATGACATCAAAGGCGTGTCCATCGGTTACGTGATCTGCGACGGGGAGCTCGTCGGGGTGTTTTCGCTCTCCGACGACTGCCGGACCGGGGCGGCAGAAGCAATCCGGGAGCTGAGATCACTGGGCATCAAATCAGTGATGCTCACAGGAGACAGCACCGCAGCAGCCGTGCATGCACAGGAGCAGCTCGGGGGCGTACTAGAGGAGCTCCATTCCGAGCTCCTCCCGGAAGACAAGGTCCGGCTGGTCGGCAGCCTCAAGGCGAGGGCCGGCCCGACGATGATGGTCGGCGACGGCATGAACGACGCCCCGGCGCTGGCCATGGCGGACGTGGGCGTCTCCATGGGCTTGTCCGGCTCGGCGGCCGCCATGGAGACCAGCCACGCGACGCTCATGTCCAGCGACATCCTCAGGGTCCCCGAGGCCGTAAGGCTCGGGAGGCGCACCCGCCGGACCATCTTCGTCAACGTGGTGTCGTCGATTGGATCGAAGGCCGCCGTCATCGTGCTCGCCTTCGCGTGGCGCCCGGTGCTGTGGGCGGCCATGCTCGCCGACGTCGGGACGTGCCTGCTCGTCGTGCTGAACAGCATGCTCCTGCTGAGGGAGAGAAAGAACAGCGGGGAGGACGAGGCGTGCCGCGCCACGACGAGGTCCCTAGCGATGAGGTCTCAGCTCGCCGCCGGTGCATCGAACGCCGCAACCGCGAGCGCTCAGAGACCAGCTGGCCGTGAAGGAACCAAAGATTGCCATTGTTGTCAGAAGACAAGCGAGTCGCTTGAGCACATGGTCGTGATCGACATCCCAGCCGGCCGTAAGCATCAAGAAGAGCGGACGGCCAAGGCGCGTACGACGGCGAAAGGCGAGGTCCTCGCTGGGTGTTGCAGCGCCGGCGACGCGACTGGACGTGACGCTTCCGTGGCGCCTACCGCGAGCTGCACGTCGCAAGAATGCTGCGTCGGTGAAAGAGGAGACAGCAAGGAAGCAGGTGGAGAAGATAGCTGCGCGAGAACCTGTTGCAACAAGGGAATTAAGCTTGCTGCATGAGCGATTGCAGGAATGCAAGAAGGTGTTGTTGATCTAGAGGAGAAGATGGCAATCTCCAGTGCAAGTGAAAGGCTGATTGATACGGATCAACGTGTAGTTGATGCGTAATGTGGTCCAATCTTTCACGGTACTTGTATTGCAATCTTGATTGGAGCAAAACCCTAGCTTTCCTCGTTGGTTCAGCAAAAAGGGAGAACAAGTATATCTCCAAAGCAAGTAATACTTGGTTGATGTTGAATCAATCCGAAGAGAGAAACAAAATCAAACCCGAAGAACAACACCAAACCGTGAGCAATTGAGGATGCCACGAATTGGTGAGATGATCCACAAGGAATCACGGATCTTGGAAGGAAAGCCACCTCCAATATTCACGCAATCACAAAACCCTAGACGGAATTTCCAAACGCATGTATTCATTTTGCGCCACACAAACATGTGACTTTTCGTATTTTCTTCAACTATGACTTGTCCCCTCTATAGTGCGGCCATGGGGGTTTATATAGCCTCCCACGCAAGCACAAGACTCCTAGTCCGATCTTGTTCACGTGAGCAAGATCCGAGTCGATTCATCGCTCACGTGAACAGAATCCCAACCAAAAACCCTCCTACTTTACATAGATGTTTAAGCTACTCTAATTGCTGAAAATAGATTAAACTATCCTATTACAAGTAATTTCAAAATTAACTTCCTTTAAAGATTGATCTGAATTGGAATTGCTCCAATCCAAATCCATTTAGGATTCTTTGTCTTTTCTTGGTAAGATTCCCTTGCAAACTTTCCAAAATACAAAGTCCTTAGTTCTTGTGTCTTCCCATGTCCGCTCAAGCTTTCCCTTCGGCCTACCTCCCTCTCTTTGTTCTTGGCCGAACCTTCTTCTTGTTTCTTTCTCCATTGATGCATAATAGGCTCAACTTGAGGTTTAGCACACACTTGCAACTTAGGGATGTTGACCACCGTAGTAGATGCACCTAGGGCCTCATCATCCTCCCCTTCTTGAAGCAAAACTGTCCTCGGTTTTAGTATAGTGTTTACGGCCTTCTTCTTGCTAACCACAACCAAATCACTCTTGATTTCTTCATCGGTCTTTGACAGCAAAGCATGGAATTCTCCCTTATGCATGAAAGTATATCGGTTGGACCGTCCTTGATGTGTAGCATTCAAATCAAATTGCCATGGACGTCCCAATAGAATATGACCGGCATGCATAGTTACCACATCACACTCCACCTTATCGACATAGCCATCAATTGTAAGTGGCACTCTCACCTTGTGTGTGATCTTGACTTTGCCGACGTTGTTGAGCCATTGGATGTAATATGGTTTAGGATGCCTCCATGTGGACAATGAGAGTGATTCCACCACATCCTTGCCAATCATGTTGCTCGAACTCCCGTTATCAATAATCAGCTTACATACCTTTTCTTTGATCTTGCAATCAGTTTGAAAGATATGATGTCGCTGTCCCTTCCGTACAATAACAGTGTTATCACGCCGCACCATTTGAGCCATCAAGCTAACACCTTCTGCTGGATAACAAATGAGTGGTTCCACTTCTCGATTCATCGGAAGGTTCAGATTCATCGTTATCGCTCTCCGCTATGTAGCCATCATGTGTAAGCAACACTTGTCTTCATGTTTGGACAATCCTTCTTCATATGACCTCGCCCTTGCACTTGAAGCATTCAATGTTGCTAGTTCTAGCCGAGAGAATGCACTAGAATCAGCATGTGAGACTTCTTTGCCCGCAAGCACTTATAGGCTTCAAGCTTCCTTGAATGTACTCGAACCGGTGTAGTAGATGCAACCGGTTTGGAAGTTGATCTGCATCTCTGCTGGCGCGGTTGCATGCCTCCAAGTGTTATGAGTGGTACGCCACTCCTTGCTTGAGTGCCCTTCACCCATTGTTCAAGACGCCCGCTTGATGAAGTAATTTTGCACGGTATTGTATTGCATTAAATCAACACGGTCCCGCACATCTTCATTCAGCCCCTCGAAGAAACGTGTCATGGTCGCCTCTGCCGACTCACGCACACTTGTACGGATCATGAGCACTTGCATCTCTTGATAGTACTCGCTCACCGTCTTAGCACCCTGAGTAAGTCGTCGTAGCTTTGTATGCAGCGTCCGTGTATAGTATGCTGGCACGAAACGTTCCCGCATAGCATGTTTCATTGCTTCCCAAGTGTTAGGACGTTCCCCTGCACGATTCAATTGATCCCACCAAATAATAGCGATTCGTGAACTCAATCGAGGCAACACGAACCTTCTTCTCCTCGGAGTAGTGGTGGTTGTCAAAATTTGATTGACACGCATCTCCCACTCCAAATAAGACTCGGATCAGATCTGCCCTTGAAATCTGGTATGGTGATCTTGATTCTCCCGATACCGTCATCTTCACGCTCACCACCTTCATTATGATGTCCACCATGTCCAGCACCTCGACGATCAAAGTAATCACGTCGTGGACATCGTTGACGTCTTCCACGATCATCGGAAATAGCCTCCTCCGAATCGCCAGCCAGAGACGTCATCTCCATCTCGACGCACAACACGTTGGGCACGCCCATGTTGTGGTTGGGGTAGCACCGTACATTACCTCCTCGTGGCGGTGGTAGCCTCTCCTCCAAGCAACGGATAGCATGGTTTAGATTGTCAAAACCTTCCATCATCGCCGCTCATTCACGTTGAGACGATCGTTTAGCGTGTCTTGCACCCCTTGGATTTGAGCTTCAAGTTGATGGCGTAACACCTTCTCGCGACGAAGAAAAAAGCCGGTAGTAGCATCAAATTGAGCACGCATATCCGTAATAGTGTATCACCGTACATAGGCTCTTCGTCCAATCCATCATTAGAACCGCTACCGCTAGTTCTTGACATGATGACCAACCTCAAAAGTACCAAGAAAAATTCCACGCACCGTGATCAACCACGCTCTGATACCAAGATGATACGGATCAACGTGTAGTTGATGCGTAATGTGGCCCAATCTTTCACGGTACTTGTATTGCAATCTTGATTGGAGCAAAACCCTAGCTTTCCTCGTTGGTTCAGCAAAAAGGGAGAACAAGTATATCTCCAAAGCAAGTAATACTTGGTTGATGTTGAATCAATCCGAAGAGAGAAACAAAATCAAACCCGAAGAACAACACCAAACCGTGAGCAATTGAGGATGCCACGAATTGGTGAGATGATCCACAAGGAATCACGGATCTTGGAAGGAAAGCCACCCTCCAATATTCACGCAATCACAAAACCCTAGACGGGAATTTCCGAAACGCATGTATTCATTTTGCGCCACACAAACATGTGACTTTTCGTATTTTCTTCAACTATGACTTGTCCCCTCTATAGTGCGGCCATGGGGGGTTTATATAGCCTCCCACGCAAGCACAAGACTCCTAGTCCGACATCGTTCACGTGAGCAAGATCCGAGTCGATTCGCTCACGTGAGCGAGAATCCCAACCAAAAACCCTCCTACTTTACATAGATGTTTAAGCTACTCTAATTGCTGAAAATAGATTAAACTATCCTATTACAAGTAATTTCAAAATTAACTTCCTTTAAAGATTGATCTGAATTGAATTGCTCCAATCCAAATCCATTTAGGATTCTTTGTCTTTTCTTGGTAAGATTCCCTTGCAAACTTTCCAAAATGCAAAGTCCTTGGTTCTTGTGTCTTCCCATGTCCACTCAAGCTTTCCCTTCGGCCTACCTCCCTCTCTTTGTTCTTGGCCGAACCTTCTTCTTGTTTCTTTCTCCATTGATGCATAATAGGCTCAACTTGAGGTTTAGCACACACTTGCAACTTAGGGATGTTGACCACCGTAGTAGATGCACCTAGGGCCTCATCACTGATGCTGCATTGCAAATTTGCAAGAGCTGTAAAAATTCAACTGGTGCATCTTGTATTCATGTAATGTTCCTGACTTCCTTGTGCTAAAATTTACTGCACATGCAGGATTGATGCTAGCTGGGTTTTTTTGGTGCCTTTTTTGTCGATATTTTCACCGTAAACTTTATGTTATATGGACTTTGACCTGTCGGCCCATTTTGTGTAAAATTCGGTCTTATAAACCTATGTATGTCACCTTAATATCAGGTGCAACTATGTTTTATTTAAACATGTATGGATGTGACGCAACGATATGATATGTATATGCTAACTACTGATCATAGGACTGGCACGATAAATGGGACTAGCATGATAAACACATGTGAATTTGAAATTTAAATTCCTGATGTCAACATTCATCAATAGTTTTAGTACTTGTTTGCAGTACACGCTCCATAGGCAAGTTAGGCTTATAAAATTTCTTCTTCAAATTCCCCTTGTACTGCCTCCATTTGTTATCTAACTGACTGAGAAGCCAACTCTTTGCTATTCGATCAACTGCGAATTTTCTCTAGCGCATAGGTCTTGAGCTTTCCTCCGTCATGTTCGGACGAGGGCAATCTCGTGGCAGCGCTAGTCGGTTTCCAGTTGTTAGCCAGGGTGCTGGGGAGGGCGGCGCAGGCAGGTTCGATGGAGAGTTGCTGGGCAACGGTGGACGAGGTCAAGCTCGTATTGTGGATGGTCGATTTCCTGTTGTCAGCCAGATTGGAGCAGACGGCGCAGGCAATCAGTCGTTGGGAAGCGGTGGAAGGGGTCGAGCTCGTGGCTTTGATGATCGATTTCAATCGTCGGTCAAAGTTGTGGCGGCGGCGCGCAGGAGTTGGGTGGAGAGCGATCATTGGGTCAGTGCGATGGGCGTATGAGTAGACTTGGTGGAGAGCAGTCACTGAATACCGGTGAAAAGGGTCAAATCCCGGTTAGCGGTTTTGAGGGCGGTCAGTTGGCTAGAGGCAGGACGTCGGGTCATGGCTCTGTTGTTGACGGTGTACAGAATCATAGAGTGGTTGGAGTTGGAGTTGGAGGCGGACATTCGCAAGGCAACACTGCTATTGATGTTGTCGACGGGCATGTCCAGGGAGCAGTTCGATCTGGTCAATTCTCATTCAACGGAGGTGTTAGTGGTCAGGATGTGGGACTTGGCGGTGCTGGTGGTGGGCACAGAGGTTTCCCGGTCGTTGTTTTTGGCGACAAAGCCTCTTCGCTTAATCAACATCAGATTCAAGCGCCTTTCAATGGCCGTGGGAAGACCGGTGGCAGCAACAGAAGCTGGGGGCGTGGCCGGTTAGGCAATATGCCGGTTAACAAAGGGTTTGCAGGTGATGCTTCTCATATAGTTTGTTTTCGGTGCAAAGGGCAAGGACATGGAATTGCTAATTGCAAAGCTATTTTATTGTGTGATATCTGTGAGGGTAATGACCATTTGGCAAATAAGTGTTCGTTGACACTGATACCAAGACCTATTGCCAATTTATGTGGTTTCGGGGCTGATGGATTGGGGTTTCATCATATCCCAATATCTGGCACGAAGAAGATGAAAAAAGAAAACAACAAGACCGGGCTTGTTCGGATAATTGGAGAAACAATGTCCAAAGACATGCTGATTACGGAACTGAGAAGGATAATTCCTGTGAATTGGCAACCACAGGTGAAGATTCAGGGGGAAAAGGAATTTTTGGTTCATTTCACAACTAGGCTCGAAATGCTCCGTATGGTGGCTATTGGAGATGTCCATGTGAAAGAAAATAAGGTGGTGTTAAATTTTGTGGAATGGAACTCGAGACCTACACCTAAATACCAATTACAGAAAGTATGGGTTCAGGTCTTAGGAGTGCCTGTGGAAATTCGTGATTTTCTGAGTCTTTGTGCTGTAGGCTCGATCATTGGCATGGCTTTGAGGGTGGACATGGACAAAGTGCGTAAGAATGATGTGGTTCGTATGCTGGTGGGTGTTCTGGATGTAGATGCTATACCTGCTAGTGTAGAGATTGTGGTCGGTGAATCTGTTTATGATATCTTTTTTAAAATTGAAGATGCTAAGGTGGGTGTGGTTGACGAAGGCGTCCAGCCTGGTGAGGATCAGGAGGAGGATGACAATTCAGATAGGGGCAAAGATATTGAGATGGCAGATAGAGAGTCTAAGAGACTGAAGAATAATTCGGATAATAATTCACAGGTACCTGAGAGCAGTAAGGGTCAGTCTTCATCTTCCTTTAAGGGGAAAGCTTTAGGTTTGTTGGCTTCAGATGTTATCTGGGTTACGCCTATGGCAGATACCAATGAGGTCAAGAATGGGGCTAGAAAGGTTGGGGTGTCCAGCTTGAATGTCTAGGGAAAGAGTGAGGTCACAGGCAAAGAACGTGTTTGTTCAGAGCAAGTGGAGGACTCAAATGTTGCGTCGGGTGGCAGTCATCTTGAGATTGAGTTTTTGCAGGTGGAGCCGCCTGGTTTGGAGGTGTTAGAGGCTGTCGGGACAGGGAAGTCTGCCGGTGGTGCTATGCCTATAATTGCGCCTGTTGAAATTGTCGGTGTAGAAGGTACAGGCGATGCACAAGTTTCAGCTCAAGATGTTGGTTTTGCTGCTGGATTTAGGCTCCAAGTTGAACCGGTAGGGCTTGAGGAAAGTCAGGTGGAGCAGCTTGTCCATGCAACGCTGATCACGCTTCATAAGGATGGAGTGACCTGTGGCACCGAGAAGACCTCACGGTCGGGTGGCAGTGGGGTCGATCCGGATGCTGAGTCTTCCCAGGAGCTTGACTCGGCGGTGATCTTTTCTGATACAAACTAATTGGATGGTTGCTCAGCCATGGAAGACCCGAGTTATATGTCTCCCCAGAAGCGAGTCTTACTGGCGTCAGGGATTTTGAACATTGCCTCGCTTGACAACAGTCCGACCTTAGTTACCCAAGGTAGGGTTGAGGAAGCAGGGTTTGAGAAATGGTTTGACAAAGTCTTTGCACAATCCTCCACCGGCCAGCGGAAATGCTTCTCTGCAAAGGAATTCGGGTGCGACAAAAACAACAAAGTGGACTTTAGTTGTCCCACTTCTGTTGGGTTTTCTCAGCCGACTTTGTTTCACAAGAAAAATTCGGTGGAGCCTCGACAAAGTGAGCGCATTAAGAAACAACAGTCCGGTGATGACGATTTGATCCAAAAGGCTATACGGCGAGCGAAAGTGCGAAACCTCGAAATTGATTCAAGCAATCCAAGTAAGTCCGGCAATAATATTTCATTTGTATCTTTTTCTGATGAGCAAATTGTTGAAAAAGTTACTAGCATTGGCATTTCATTAGGAGCTGATAGTTCTGAGATTGGTAGTTCAATTAACAATCTTAAGAATATTGAACTAAGAAGATTAAAAAATAAAGAAATTGTAGAAGTAGAAGACATAGAAGATGAAAATCTAGATTGCAATGATTTATCCGCCTTCAGTCAATTCTGTAATGATTTAGATGGTACTTTAGAGGGTGACCAATCTAATTTTACATTAGTGACTTATAAAAAGAGATCGAAAAAGAAGAATCTCAACAATAGACCAATTAAATTAAAGTTAAAATGAAAGGTCTTTTTTGGAATAGCAGAGGTTTGGGAGACTTGGCTAAACATCGTTATATTAGCGATTTGGTTAAGGAACAACATTTAGATTTTGTGGCCATTTTAGAAACTGGTAAAAAGGACTTTTCTGTGGCTTGTCTTAACCATCTTTGTGGTGGACGGAATTTTTTGTGGCATTTTTCTCCCCCACAAGGTCGGTCGGGGGGTATCCTTTTAGGAGTGGATACTCGGGTGTTCGATATAGGCTCCATTGATGATGGTGATTTTTATGTTAAGTTTCATCTAAAAAACAGAGAGGATGGTTTCCAATGGGTCCTTGTGGTTGTTTATGGTGCAGCTCAAACTCAATTCAAAGAAAAGTTCCTTACTGAACTTGTTCATGCCTGACAGAAAGAATCGCTTCCTATTCTTATTGGGGGTGATTTTAATATCATCAGGCATTCAGATGAAAAAAATAATGATAATTTTGAGTATAGGTGGCCCTTCTTGTTTAATGCTGTGATTAATAACTTGGATTTAAGAGAAATAGCTTTATCATGAAGACAATATACTTGGGCCAATTCTTTAGCTAATCCAACCTTTGAAAAACTGGATAGAGTCTTAATGAATATAGACTGGGAGTCTAAGTTTCCTTTGGTCACTGTTAATGCCCTTGAAAGATCTTTATCTAATCATATTCCCTTGCTTTTAAATACGAGAGCGGCTTCTTTTAGAGGAAGTTAGCCGTTATTTAAATTTGAATTAGGTTGGTTGTGTAGGGAGGGGTTCAGGGAGTTGGTGGCAGATGTGTGGAAAAAAGATACTAGTGGTCCTTCCGCCTTACAAATTTGGCAGTGTAAGGTTAGATCTCTCAGAAGTTTTCTTTGTGGTTGGGCTAAAAATATCAGTGGGACGTATAAAAAAATAGAGCTCAATTTATTAATTGATGAGCTTGATAAAAAAGCTGAGATTGTGAGGTTGTCTGATCATGATCTTAATCTTAAAAGGGTTGCTAATGAGAGATTGGCTCATCTTCTAAGAGAAGAAGGAATTAAGTGGTATCAGAGGTCCAAAGCGAAATTCCTTTTGGAGGGGGATAGAAATACACGTTATTATCATTTGATTGCGAATGGGAAGCATAGACGTCAAAGAATTTTTCAGCTCGAACAAGAGGAAGGAATAATTCGGGGTGATGTACAATTAAAAACGTATATCACCAATTATTATAAAGATTTGTTTGGACCGTCCGAAAATAATCTTTTATCTATGGTTGATACTGTTGTGAATGATTTACCTCAAGTTTCTGAGATGGAAAATAAGATCCTTACAGAACCATTCACTGAAAAAGAGGTGAAGGAAGCAATTTTCCAAATGGAACAAAACAAAGCACCTGGGCAAGATGGCTTCCCTGCTGAGTTTTATCAGGTGTTTTGGGAGGTCATTAAATTTGACTTGTTAGCTTTGTTTCAGGATTTTCATAAATGCTCTCTTCCTCTCTTTAGCTTGAATTTTGGGATCATTACTTTGCTTCCTAAAAAAGCGGATGCTAAACAAATACAGCAGTACAGACCCATTTGTCTTTTAAATGTTAGTTTTAAAATTTTCACTAAAGTTGTTACTAATAGACTTATGGGAGTTGCTCATAAGGTTGTTAGACTGTCTCAGTCGGTATTTATGCAGGGGAGATTTATTCTTGATGGAGTTGTTATCCTTCACGAAACAATTCATGAATTGCATAAAAAGAATTTGGATGGGATTGTTTTCAAGATAGATTTTGAGAAAGCTTATGACAAAGTCAAATAGCCTTTTTTAATTCAAACTTTAAGGATGAAAGGTTTTTCTGCTAAGTGGTGCTCTTGGGTGGAAAGTATAGTTAAGGGAGGAAGTGTTGGAATAAAAGTAAATGATGATCTTGGCTCATTTTTCCAAACTCAGAAGGGTCTTAGCCAAGGTGATCATATGTCCCCTATTCTTTTTAACATTGTAGGGGATATGCTTACCATTTTTATTTCTCGTGCTAAAGAAGCAGGCCTCTTATCAGGAATAGTTCCTCACTTGATTGAGGATGGGTTGTCAATTTTACAGTATGCTGACGACACTATTCTATTTTTGAATAATGATTTGGAACAAGCAAAGAATCTGAAACTCATTCTTTGTGTCTTTGAACAGTTATCAGGTTTAAATATTAACTTCCATAAGAGTGAGATCTTTTTTTTGACTCTGCCAAAGCTGTTGAACCTCAGTATACACAATTATTTGGTTGTGAAGTGGGTACTTTTCCTTTCAGGTACTTAGGCATCCCGATTCACTTTAAAAAGTTGAAGAATAGTGATTGGAAAGGGGTAGAAGATAGAATTGAGAAAAAACTTAGTAGTTGGAAGGGAAAAAATATGTCTGTGGGGGGACGATTAGTACTTATTAACTCGGTACTCAGCAGTCTGCCAATGTTTATGTTTTCTTTTTTTGAAGTTCCTAGACAAGTTCTCAAACGGCTTGATTTTTATCGTTCTAGATTCTTCTGGCAGGGTGATAATCATAAACGTAAGTACAGACTTGTTAAATGGAGTTTAGTTTGTTCGCCCAAAGAGCATGGCGGTCTTGGTGTTCAGAACCTAGACGCCAAAAATAAAAGCTTGCTTGGGAAATGGTTATTTAAATTGCTTAACGAAGAAGGGGTTTGGCAATCTTTGCTAACAAGGAAGTATTTGGGTGACAAGAGTCTTTCGCAGGTGGTTAATAAACCTGGGACTTCCCATTTTTGGTCAGGTCTTATGAAAATTAAAGATCAATTTCTTCGCTTTGGGTCATTCCAGGTTCAAAATGGGATGCAAACTAGGTTTTGGGAAGATATTTGGGTAGGAGATTCTCCGTTGAAAAGACAATACCCTACTCTTTATAATGTGGTAAGGTGAAAGGATGATACTGTGGCAACTATTATGAGATCGACCCCTTTAAATATTTCCTTTCGAAGGCCTATTATTGGATCCAAGTTACTTGCTTGGAATGGTTTAATTTTGAGAATTGCTAATTTACAGTTAAGCTCTCAAAAGGACATCTTTAAGTGCAATTTAAATAGATCTGGATTGTTTTCGGTCAAGTCTTTTTATGGGGCACTTATTGATAATTTTCAAGTCCCTATTAGGAATTTATTTTGGCTAATTAAAATTCCCTTAAAAGTGCAAATTTTTCTTTGGTATCTTAAAAGAGGAGTTATTTTAACTAAAGATAACCTGCTTAAACGAAATTGGAGGAAACAAACATGTTGTTTTCAGATAAAGATGAAACGATTCAGCATCTTTTTATTGACTGCCCAGTTGCACGTCTTGCATGGTGGGTTGTTCGATGCGCGTTTAATTTAACCCCCCTGTGAGCATAGCAAACATGTTCGGGAATTGGTTAGCCGGTATTCCAACAAGTTTAAAGTCACAACTCCTGGTGGGAGCGAGTGCCTTATGTTGGTCTATTTGGTGTTGTCGGAACGATGTTGTTTTTAAAAAAGATGATCACTAATCCTTTGCAGGTAATCTTCTTGTGTGGATTCTGGTTGCGTGCTTGGGCAAATTTACAAAAATCGGCCCAGAAGGAGTATATGGTGGAAGGAAGCCTGAGATTGGAGTTTGTAGCAAAGCAACTCCTCAACTCTCATGAGTGGCGGCTTAGTCACCGGATTGGCAATTGATCATTTAAGTTTCATTTGTCTGTTTTTGGTTGTAAGGCTTCTAGCCAATTTTAACAACTTTGGTTATGTTGGTACGTTTGTTCTTTTAATAAATGGGCTATGTGTATCTTCGATGCAGAAATCGAGAGAGATTTTTTCTCTTCCATTATCTAAAAAAAAGTAACAAGGTCGCCATCTTGTGTTACATCACGGAAAGCATATTCTAAGAATTGATCTAGTCCTTTGTATGCAACACTAAATCTACGTTTATCCATCCAACATCATAATATCTCGGGGATGTTTGGGATGGAGGCTTCTCAGAGAAGCCTCGCTGGAGATCAGATTCGCCGCTCGTCTCCGCACGAAGACGTGTCGAGGTGGGGCGGTAGCGATCACCGGATCGCGGCAGAAGCTTCGCGTGAAGCGATGGTCGTGGGGGCGACACGGGTTGTTGGAGCAGGGCGACGTGCGTCCAGGGCGGACCAGTGCTGGACCGACCCATCAATATGGTACCTCGCTCACTGACATTTTCGACCACTCCTAGCGATGTATACCGAGCTTGGTGTGGCGTTGGATTCAAGGCGTGCGTATATGGGTGAGTTAGGTTTTCTTGCTAGCTTGGAGACACAGTAATAGAGGATATTGATGATGTCTGCGGCTACACTGCACGTAAAGTTTAGGAGCTCTAAATGGACGGCTAAAAAGCATCTACTAAAATCTAACACCCCATCGCTATGTACGAGGTACGAGGGCTAGCGCTCAAACGTACATTTAGAACACCTCTTCAACGTAACTGCAAATAAACAACTACTCGACCCCCATTGGCTTATAGCAGCATTAGCTGTAGGCAGCTTGGCATCATCCATACAAATTTATATTAGTGACACGACGACTTCACCTGAAGCAGAAAATATCATTTTCCATTTCGGACCAAGATGTAAGATAACGATAATCCACACGAGCCTCCCACTGCCAGGTGGGCCCACTGCGTTGCGTACACACGGACCGGTTCCTCTCCTTGTATCTTCAAGTCTGACGCGCGCGAGCGTTGTGTACTTCTTGTGGCATAGCCTTTTCTCTTTTTTTAATAATAGAAAAAAAAATCTCTCCGATCTTTACATCAAATTACACATAGCCAATAAAGCCACACATAGCCAATAAAGCCTTTCCTCCTGCTCTACGTCATCTCTGTTCTTTCATTGATTTCCCGCTTGGCTCTGGTTCGTTTCTTGCGCCGGTCGGGTAGACGGCGATCCGCGATCGGATCGATGATGGGTGGTGGCAAGAAGAGGCCAGAGGCGTTGGACGCGCCACTCGAGGAGAGGCTGCTGCTTCCGCCACTGTCTGAGTCGGCGGTGGTGGCGAGGAGTGCTGACGAGAACGGAGGCGGCGGCGGTAGGACGAGTAGGAAGTGGGAGAAGACGTACCTGGACGTGCTGGGCGTGTGCTGCTCCGCGGAGGTCGCTCTCGTGGAGCGGCTGCTGGCGCCGCTCGACGGCGTGAGGGCGGTGTCCGTCGTCGTCCCCTCCAGGACCATCGTCGTCGAGCACAACCACGCCGCTGTCTCCCAGTCCCACATAGGTAACCAACCTCTTCCCCACAAATCTTAATTCTCACAAGAATCTTACAAATTTCAGTGTGTTGTCTTGCCTGAACCAGTGAAGGCTCTGAACAAGGCAGGCCTCGACGCCTCGGTGCGAGCCTACGGCAGCAGCGGGAGCAACAGCAGGTGGCCCAACCCATACATCGTCTCCAGCGGCGTCCTCCTCCTCGCGTCTTTCTTCCGGTGGCTTCTCCCCCCGCTGCAGTGGCTAGCCCTGGCGGCGGCCTGCGCCGGCGCTCCGCCGATGCTGCTTCGCGGGTTCGCCGCGGCCAGCCAGCTCGCCCTGGACATCAACATCCTCATGCTCATCGCGGTCGCCGGGGTCGTCGCTCTAAAGGACTACATGGAGGCAGGCATCATCGTCTTCCTCTTCACCACCGCAGAATGGCTCGAGCAGCAAGGTATTGAGTCGAATTCAGAAATCTTGCAATCCTGCGTTACCTGCCATGATCAATACTTTATCTTGTAGAAGTTTAGAAATCTTGGGATGCTGCAATTACCTACCTTGATCAGTAGTTTATCTTTTGTAGAATTTGATAAGAATTTGCACTGATGAGTGATGAGAATTCGGTTGCTGAATATGGCTGGCTGTCATACATTGTGAGTGCAGGCGAGCGCTGGGATGTCGTCGTTGATGAGCATGATCCCGCCGAAGGTAGTCCTCATGGAGACGGGGAGGTTGTCAACGTGCACGATGTTGGCGTAGGTACCGTCATCGCTATCAGGGCCGGGGAGGTGGTCCCGATCGACGGTGTGGTGGTCGACGGGCAGAGTGACGTCGACGAGTGGAGCCTCACCGGGGAGTCCTTCCTGGTGCCGAAGTAACCGTAGTCTGAGTTCTGGGCCGGCACACTGAACTTGGACGGTAAAAAACTGCCTTTACGGTTGCATTTTCATACAAGTTCTAGAAGTCTAAAACATCTGAAGATCCTGAAATGCAACAATGTTCATTTGGTACTCTGCCACGTTGTAGGTTACATTGCTGTGAGGACGACTGCTCTTGCTGAGAACTCCACGGTGATATCCTTGAATCATTGAGTGAGATCAGGGTCGTGGCCGTTCTCCGCCCTCAGTTCACCTCCGGCCCTCCTCCTCATCTCGGTGAGTTCGCCTTGCCATGTGCTAGCTGGTGCTCCCTCCCTCTTTTCCCCACGCTGCCCCACCTCCGGTTTGCCGCATGCCCATGGCGCCGCCGCCGCCTCTAGCTCCACCGCGGCCACTCCGGTGCACCGCCAACCCTGCCGCCTGTACCCTGATGGCCACCGTCCTCTTGGCGTCCCATTTTTGGCCTCACCCAGTGCCGTCGTTACTTCCTCCGCCAGCAGTGAGCCGGAGCCGCAAGCGCCCGAGGAGCTCCCTCTGCTGTCCGAAAACAAGACCGGCACTATGTGCCTCGTAATGACCCAAATTATTGTTGGTTTAAGAGCTAAGCAATGATTAGCTGAGTTAATTGCGGAATTTATTGATGCATTCAGTCACTACCATGTGGGCTCGAGGAATAGTAACGGCAGTCTTTAACTCCCGGTTTGTCCCTCTTCGGCTGACAAGTGGGTCCCGGGCAGAGCAAAAAGCCTCGGTGCACCGTGGACCATGCACTGTGCATGTTGACCTCCAGTCTATGCACTGTTTCCATGCGCCATGCCACTATGCAATGGGTCCCCCACGTCAGAGTTTCTCTCTCCCCTCTTATTTTCTCTGATTTAATTCAAACTCAAACTTCAGAGGTTCTGTTCTCCTCCGTTATAACTCCGATTTAAGTGAAATTTGTTTCTAAATTTGTCTAAATTCAAGATCTTACTAATGGAAGTGGTCTTATTTGATTTAGAGTTCATTTATTATTTCTTTGGTATTTATTTGTTCTCTTTGCTTGTTTTCTCTTTTCCGGCACGTTCGTCCGAGTAGAGTTCGGAGAAGTGGAAGACCTCCAATTTGACCAAGCTCAAGACTATCAAGACCCTCTTGCCTTTAATCCAGGCGAGTCAATATTTTAATCATATTGAACCTACATTTTATACAAATTATATTCCTTTAAACTATCAAAATTGCATGCTAAGTTTGTTATGCAAATGTATATATGTTAAATGTTTAAGGTAGTTAAATACCAATTTGATACTTGAATATTATCACACCATCCTTTGAAATTTGAATCCCTTAATCCTTGTCACCCTAGATAATTATGTGGTAACCTACTAGCTATAGTCGTACTTAAACGTCATCCTTGTCTTGCTTAAGTACCGGGGCATTACTTACCCCAATCATCATCTTTTAATCATGAAAATGGATTTGGGCCGTCATTTTGGATAAATGACTGGAATGTTTGAGACGATCTATTTTATGCTTCTCAAAAACCCTAATAATTGATGTTACCACATCTGAGCGGGTAGTATGATGGATAGTATGATGATGGGTGCTAATACAGCCCAAAGAATATTGGTATGTGGAATGAACCGCCCAGATGGTCTCTAAAGACTTAATCCTGTGATGACTTCCCAATGTAAAACAGTACAACCACAAGTCTATAATGGTATCAACTTGGCTAAATAATTTGTATCCATTAGTATAGGTTGCACCATGTAGATGACCCGCGACACCATAAGTTTTTGTGGCTACGAGTTGGGGTGCACCGCTTACACATCTGTGTGGGCGTATGTCATGAAGGCGCAAGAGGGGGTCTGGGTAAGGGTTGACGCAAGTGTGGGAGCATAACCCTTCTCAGTTGAAACCTTAGCGGGTGTAACAAATGCTGAGGGATGCCTTGTGGTGATCCCCCATTGATTCACATGTCTAAGGAAACGTGTGTGCATATTAGAGCGATTATCTCTTGTGGGTAAAGTGTACAGTCTCTGTAGGGTAATAAATTGTTCGAACAACCGTGCCTACGGTCAAAGGTGGGCATGGGAATTTACTAGAGTTAGATCTATTTCAAAAACTTTTGTAGGTGGAATAAAAAATTGTCGGGCTCACCTAGCTCTGAAATTAGATTTTTTTTGGGTGGTCGTACCCAGTGTTGTTAATAGGTGGAGGTAACCCCAATCAAAACTAAGCATAAGGTGGAGGTAACTTTTGCCGTTATTAATATTGCACAATTACCCTCTTTAGTAAATGTGATTTGGTTAAAATGCTAAGTGATAGGAATTTCTAATAATGATAATTGAAAACATTGCTTTGGCAAATAAAAGAATTCCGAGCCACCCTTGTTAAGTCTTGCATATATTATATTACATCTTGTGTATTGGCACGCGAGCACGAAAGTTGTGCTCATCCTTGCTCTTTCCCCCAAACCTTCAGAACTTGTGAATCAAGGACACTATGTTTACTATGAGGACCCAGAAACCGACAGGCAAAGCAACGATGAAGAGTAGTCTAAGTCTCGCCTTAGTCCAGCTGACACAGTCGGTGCTTGCGTACAACCAATATTATCTAAATCCATGGGTAATATCAGCCGTACACATGTTACCCCAGTCGTTTGCCTGTGGAGAGATGTGCTTTACCCCTTTTGCTTTTGCTGTCTCTTTTGCTACTTTTGTGTTGTAATCAATTTGGCCTGTTCGGCCCTTATTGTAAAACTTAACCTGATGAAGTCTATGTGACTCTGGTGTTTGTAAATTAATGAATGGCTTAGTCTACGTTATGTATGAATTGATTCAGTAATATACCTGTGAGCACTATCTACTGATTCAGAGAATAGTACAGTGGTTTTCATATAGGATTTTGGATTTCGAAATTCAGGTTCGATAAGCGTGGCCGCCGCCGGGTGTTGCAGGCATGCAGCGCCGACGACGCGACTCGACGTGACGTTTCCGTGGCACCTACGGCGACCTGCGCGCGTCACAAGAATGTTGCGCCGGTGAAAGAGGAGACAGCAAGGAAGCAGGTGAAGAAGATAGCTGCGCGAGAGCCTGTTGCGACAAGGGAATTAGGATTGTTGCATGAGTCTGATTCTTTGCGGGGATTGTTGAAATAAGTTGTGTTAGAGATATATTCGGGTGTATAGATAGAAACGGAATCTGTATATAGATTGTAAAGGAGTATCCTATTCCGTTTCTATCTCCAGATCGTATACGATCTGTTCTGTGCTGTCTTCAGATCCTTCACGATCTGTTCTGTCGAATACGGGTTGTATTCTGTTCCTGTGGCCAATGTGGCAAGACTCGACAATATATATACATGCCTGCTGACTGTTTGGTCATCGAGGCATTGAGACAATTCAGTTTACATGGTATCAGAGCTTGTTTCGATAATGTTGACCTCCGCATCCGCATCTACTACTTCCTCTACTTCCTCTGCTTCGAATTCAACCATGGCTAGTTCAATCACTTCAGTTCCGATCAGCCATGTCATCAACATCAAACTCTCCAAAGAAAACTACTTGTGGAGAGCCCAATTCCTTCCGTATCTGAGGAGCACTCAACTTCTTGGCTATGTCGACGGTACCTTCGAGTGTCCTTCGAGGATGATCACAACAGAAACAGAATCTGGAGCAAGTCAAGTGATCAATCTGGCGTATCTGACCTGGTTCAACCAGGATCAGACTGTTCTCAGCGGGATTTTTTCCTCGCTGATAGAGGATATGTTAGCTCACGTCATGAACGCCACTACAGCGCGTGAAGCTTGGGCAGAGCATTAGAACGCATGTTCTCAACCAGATCGTGAGCTCGCATAGTTCAGATACGTATGCAGCTTGCCAATTTCAAAAAGAGAGATCACACGGCGACCGACTACTTTCGTCAGATGAAAACACTTGCAAACACCCTTCCTGCTATTGGTATGCCACTTCATGATGATGAGATCATCTCATACATCCTTGCAGGACTTGGTCCAGATTATCATGCCTTGGTTACCTCCATCACGACCAGATCGGATGAACTGACAGTTGATGATGTCTTTGCTCATCTTGTAAGCTATGAACTTTGGGTTGAGCAGAACAATACTGACATACAGATTGGAGCATCTTCAGCTAACTTTTCAGGGCGCAATCAAGGAGGCCGAGGGACCTTCCAAGGAGGCTTCAACAACTCCAATAACAGTCAACGAGGAAGAAGTTGCGGTTGGGGTCGAGGCAATAGCAACCAGAACCGTGGTAACAACAACAATTCTGGTTTTGGTGGTCGTGGCCCTTGACTGACATGCCAACTTTATGGCAAAGTTGGTCATACTGTGATCAATTGTTGGCACATGTTTGATCACACCTATCAAGCAAATGAAAGTCACTCGGCTTCCATGGTAGCGACGACATCCTATCAAATTAATCCGAACTGGTACACTGATACTGGAGCGACAGATCATATTACAAGTGATCTTGATTGCCTTACAATGCATGAAAAACATCATGGTCCAGATCAAGTCCAAGTCGGCAATGGAGCAGGTTTGCATATCTCGCATGTTGGTCATTGTTCTATTAATATTGCTGCTAAACCACTTGTGCTCAAAAACGTTCTCCATGTTCCTAAGATTTCCAAAAATCTTACCTCAGTTCACAAATTTACTCGAGATAATAACGTCTTTCTTGAATTCTATCCTGATCACTTTGTTGTTAAGGATCGGGCATCGAGGAGAAAGGTGCTCAGTGGAAGATGTGAATCCGGACTCTACCCTTTCAAGTCTCCCACAATAAAATTGTCCAAGTCTGCTTTGCTTAGTCCAAAAGTGAGCAAGGAGCGGTCACATGCTCGTCTTGGACATCCTTCGTCTCAAATAGTTCAGTCTATTCTACATTTAAATAAATTGCCTTGTTCTAGCACCATCATACTTTAGTTTGTAATGCATGCCAACAGGCAAAGAGTCATCAACTCCCCTATTCCTCCTCAGTTCATGTTTCATCATCCCCATTAGAGCTTGTGTTTTCTGATGTTTGGGGTCCTACAACTCAATCTGTAGGAGGTTATAAGTACTATGTAAGTTTTATTGATGATTTCAGTAAATTTACAAGGAACTATCTACTTCGTGCCAAATCTGATGCTGAGAATGTATTCCTACAGTTTCAGAAATATGTAGAAAGAATTCTTGACAAGAAGATTCTCTGTGTTCAAACTGATTGGGGAGGAGAGTATCAAAAACTTCATAAATTATTTAGTTCCATTGGCATTGAACATAGGATTTCCTATCCACATACACATCAACAAAATGGTTCAGCTGAAAGAAAACACAGACATATCGTTGAGACTGGTCTTGCACTTCTTGCACAGTCTTCCATGCCTTTGAAGTTTTGGGATGAAGCCTTCTTGATAGCTACATATCTTATAAATCGACTAACTACTCGTGTCATTGATAATGCTAGTCCTCTTGAGCGTCTATTTCATGCTAAACCCGATTATTCATTGTTGAAAATTTTTGGATGTGCTTGTTGGCCTCATCTTAGACCTTACAATAACCGAAAACTCTCCTTTCGATCCAAGGAGTGTGTCTTCTTAGGTTACAGTTCTTGATGCTTCAACTGGTCGTATTTATATTTCTCGTGATGTTGTTTTTGATGAAGGAGTTTTTCCCTTCTCAAAGAATTTTGATGCCAATCAACCAGACTAACATACACCTTCATTACTTGTTCATCTTCCTCTGTCTTCTTCTCCAGCCGTGTCAGAAGTACCCGAGCACTCCATTGACAGCAGCAATATTAATAGTTCTCATGACCAACTAACACTTGATGTGTAGTCTCCTGTTTCTGCAGAAAGTGATGTGTCGAGTTCATCCAATTTACATCCTGTTCAGCATCAATATGGCACTCGGCTTCGACATAACATTCGTCAGCCCAAGCAGCGAACTGATGGCACTGTTGCATATACAGCTGAAATTGAGCCATTGTCGGAAGAACCATTGTTGATTGAGCCGTTGTCAGTTGAGCCATTGCTTCATATTGATGCTATGCATGACTTGCAGTGAAAAGAAGCTATGGATACAGAAGTTGCTGCATTACAGAAAAATCAAACTTGCCGCTTGGTGGCTCCTCGACAGGTTTGAATATCATTGATTGTAAATGGGTTTTTAAACTGAAGAGGAAGGCTGATGGTTCTGTGGATCAACACAAAGCTAGATTGGTTGCAAAGGGGTTCAAACAACGCTACGGTATTGATTATTCAGATACATTCAGCCATGTGGTAAAACCAACCACTATTCGAGTGCTCTTGTCTTTGGCAGTGTCTCGTGGTTGGCGCATGCACCAAATTGATATTCAAAATGCCTTCTTGCATGGAATTTTACATGAGGAGCTGTATATGAAACAACCACCGGGATATGAGCATCCAAGATTTCCCAATTATCTGTGTAAATTGGAAAAATCACTTTATGATTTGAAACAAGCTTCGCGAACATGGTTTTCTCGTCTAAGTGGAAAGCTACAAGAGCTTGATTTCACTCCATCCAAGGCTGATGTGTCACTGTTTATTTTCAATAAAGGAGGAGTAATCATGTATATTCTCATTTATGTTGGTGACATCATTATCATCAGCTCTTCAGCTAAGGCTACTGAGTTGCTCATTCAACAACTCAAGGATGATTTTGCAGTTAAAGATCTTGGGGTACTTAGCTACTTTCTTGGCATTGAAGTCAGTCAAGTTGGAGATGGGATTCTGCTGTCTCAGCACAAGTATGTTGAAGATTTGTTGCAGAAAAACAATATGACTAAAGCTAAACCAGTTGATACACCTATGTCTTCAACAGATAAATTGTTAAGGTTTGGAGGAAAGGCTTTGTTAGAAGCTGAAACAACACGGTATAGAAGTACAGTGGGAGCTTTACAGTATCTAACACTAACAAGACCAGATATTTCATACAGTGTTAACAAAGTTTGTCGATTCCTTCAGACTCCAATAGAAGTTCATTGGTCTACAGTTAAAAGAATTCTGCACTATCTCAAGAATACCTCTCATTTTGGACTAATTCTGAAGAAATCATCGTCATCTTTGATTAGTGCATTCTCTAACGCCGATTGGGCTGGATGTCCAGATGACCGAAGGAGTACAAGTGGTTATGTTGTTTTTCTTGGTCCCAATCCTGTCTCCTGGAGCTCGCGAAAATATCCCACTGTCTCTAGATCGAGTACTGAGGCAGAGTATAAATCAGTGGCAAATGCAACTGCTGAGATTTTGTGGATTCAAGCATTACTGGGAGAGCTTGGTATCTCAATCTACAGGGCACCATGCCCATGGTGTGATAACCTTGGTGCTACTTATCTTACTGCCAATCCCATTTTTCACACTCGAAGGAAGCACATTGAAATTGATTATCACTTTGTTCGAGAGCGAGTTGCGCGCAAAGCGTTGGAGATCAGGTTTGTTTCCTCAAGTGATCAACTTGCTGATGCACTCACCAAGCCGTTGCCAACTCAACAATTCATTCAATTCAGAAGCAATCTCAACACGACTTCATCATGTCCAGATTGAGGGAGAGTATTGAAATAAGCTGTGTTAAGAGATATATTCAGGTGTATAGATTGAAACGGAATCTGTATATAGATTGTAAAGGAGTCTCCGATTTCGTTTCTATCTCCAGATCGTATACGATCTGTTCTGCGCTGTCTTCAGATCCTTCACGGTCTGTTCTGTCGAATACGGGTTGTATTCTGTTCCTGTAGCCAATCTGGCAAGACTCGACAATATATATACATGCCTGCTGACTGCTTGGTCATCGTGGCATTGAGTCAATTCAGTTTACAGGGATTAGTGCAAGAATGTAAGGTGCTGCTGATCTAGTGGTGAAGCTGACAATCTCCAGTGCAAGTGAAAGGCTGATGTTGCAATGCAAGTGCTGTAAGAATTCAAGTGGTGCATCATCATGTAATGTTCCTCACTTCCTTGCGCTAAAATTTACTGTGCATGCAGGATTTATTTGCCGATTTTTTGTGTAGTCGCATTTATACAGGCTGTTGTGCTCCAGCGCGAAGCGTATAGCTACCATGTTAACGACCATTACGATCCTGATCCTGAAGTAGTACTGTGTAAAATATTGACCTAGATCCTATAATCTTTAAAATCACGATTTTGCAGCTGCGATCCTAGCTACCGTGATCCAAGCATCCCGATCCTGTCAACCCTAAAACAATCCGGGCTATCTGGGTAAGGTTCTGTTGATCCCTACAACCTTAGCTGTAGGGTGGAGCATGGTTAGAGCCAAGGTGAGCCATGGCATCCCCACTATAACCAATTAGGTTTGCTTGTTCTGGTAGCGCGACGACAGTTGCTGCTTGTTACTCGCCAATTTAAGCGTCAGTTTACTTGCTGGTTGTTGCTCCGTGAATTCCTCGCCTCCGGCTCTTGCGGGGGTGAACCGTTAGCCACAAGACAACTAGACAACTAGACAAGGGTCCTCTTTATTTAGGCTTAGGTTTTTTGGCTTATAGCTTAAAGCCAACTTTTTGGCTTAATCAGTTTATAAGCCTCTAAGCTTTTAAGCCAAACTATGTTGTTTGGTAATCAGGCTTTTTGTAGGATGTTTACTTATTGAGTTGTGTGTGAAGGATGAAAGGTCTGAAATATCCTTAAAGGTTTAATGGACCTTTTTAAGAATGGATTTAAACTGATTTTTGCATGATCTGAAAATATGATGATACATACAAGTATACATATGAAACAAAATAGATTTCGCTTGTACGAGCATACGTGTGTACCACAACCTACCCAAATAAATTGCAAATCTCGACATTATTACTATGTATCTTCTCAATGAGGCTCGCAATTAATCATACACATAGGCAGACATTTATCACAGGATTTCTCTGGATTGCTGTTCAGCCGTCGGGCCATGTATAAGCAAGGTGTCTGTTTCACTGTATAGTAATTTCATTCTGAAACTTGATGCACCATGCTAGATTTACAAACATGCCTGCCCGAAACCTCCCTCAAAATGCACTATATATAAAATGTCGAATATATTGTCAATACATAATAAACATACTGGGATCAAAACAGCGCATTGACTTGATTCCTCGTATCTCGAATGCTTGTCCTGGAAGACGCAGACCTCAGGGGGCTTCCAGTAGCTTTCATCATCGACTTCGTTCGGATCAGCCTCTCGATTTGCTACTGTAGCCTAGTTGAGAAGCCACATCTGAAAGGTGTTCAATAGCATGTCAGTACAAATTTTGTCGAAGCAACTCTGATGGACTCAATGATCTCTGTCGTGATACGGTCACCGTGACCATCTTGTATTGCTCAAACTTTGCTTCTTCAAGACTCAATGCGGCTTTCTTGCAGGCCCTGATAGTTCCTGAAAGAAGGAAAGGGGTGATCAGCTCTGCTCTGGCATACTAGCCTTGCAAAAAATTTTTTTTTTCTTAGTGATATGGCTAAGCATCCAAACTACACATGGAGAAACACAAATAAACCATCACGCCAAAGTTTTTTTTTTTGAAAAGGGAAAGAATCCCAGCTTTTGATAGAAAGTAACATTTTCAAGCCAAAGTTTGACCAGGGAAAACGCTAAGAACTAAGTTTGTGGTCTCAATGTGAACTGACGATGCAACAAACTCAATTGTATATGTGTATGTTAAGAAATCTGAAAAATTTGACAATGCTATTATTGCTACCAGAACTTACCTACTAAAAAGCTATAGTTAAGTGCACTAAAAAGAAGCAGTTATACATCAT
Source organism: Phyllostachys edulis (assembly GCA_036346405.1). NCBI lineage: Eukaryota > Viridiplantae > Streptophyta > Magnoliopsida > Poales > Poaceae > Phyllostachys > Phyllostachys edulis. The sequence goes on along the minus strand of CM070557.1, from coordinate 21,365,877 downwards.
GACAATTTTTTTACTAAGAACTCTACACTAACAAGAACACTTGTCCAATTTGATACGGAGATGGGTATATCAACTTGTTGCTAAAATATTGCATTCCACTCTAATTTAATTCAATAGTTCATAACATTGTAGCGAGCACAAGGAGATTACATTATGAATTCAGCTATTCAAGAATTGATTCATGGTGCATCAAATTAAGTTTCACAAAACAACCAAGTTAAAAATAATAATAATTACAACTAAGACTGCTTTAGCTCCACCATCCATGATCCACTCACCACTCACATCCAGCAGGTTGAAAGATACAGGGATCTTCCCAATGCTTCTCACCATTGTGATAGCAGCCCACACTTTCTGGTGATCTTCGCGTGACACTCGGATCACGCAAAGCTTCGTTAGAGGATTTACGTACTTCACTGCAGAGGAGTAGAGCTCATAAGTACTTCTAAGTTAAACAAGTAAACACACTACAGACATCTATGATGATCTGAGAGACGCAGCTGGGCCACACTCCCCAAAGTGAGAGACTCTTCAAGAAAACCAAGGCAGCATTTCTCCTTATCGAAATTAGACCGACATAAGCCGAGACCAGGAAGGATCATGGCATGGCCAGGCCAGTGAGACAAAACAGCAAACACTTGGCAGGCATGGCTGGCACCGCCCAGCAATCATAGGGAATTTCATGAATTGGGAATAGCAACTTACAAACCTCAAAGAAGATGGAGTGAGGAGAGGGTCGGCAATGGAGGCGGCACCGGAGCGAGGGAGGAGCGGCAACGAGGAGAAGTGAGGAGTGGCGGCACTGGGCGATGGGGAGGAGGCACAAGATTGGTGTGGCAGAAGACGGAAGTGAGGAGCGGCGGCGGAGGGTCCTACTTCTGCCGTCCTGCATGCGTCTAGGGCAGGGGAACCGCGGATGGCGTTGCGGGCGGGGAAATGGGAGGCGGCGGCGATGGCAAGGGGAGATGGGAGGCGGCGGCGATGGGGAGGGGAGATGGGAGGCAGCGTCGTTCGGCGGGGGGAGAGGGGAGATGGGAGCGACGGCGATGGGGATGGGGAAACGGGAGGGGGAGGCGTCGGGTTGAGGACCTGACTGAAGGGTGGAAACGATCGAAAAAAACGAAACGGTTTGCAATTATATATCAATGGTATTTTGAGGGTAATTTTAATGAAGTTCGGTGGCAAAGAGATAATCTATTTCGTAAAAGCCAAATAAAGCACCTCATCCCAGGCCTATGGCTTTTAGGTTTAAAATGGCTTAAGCTTTTTATAAGCCTGATAAAAAAGCCACCCCTTTGGCCCTCTTTGTTTAGGCTTAGGTTTTTTGGCTTATAGCTTAAAGCCAGCTTTTTGGCTTAATCAACTTATAAGCCTCTAAGCTTTTAAGCCAAGCTATGTTGTTTGGTAGTCAGGCTTTTTGTAGGATGTTGGCTTATTGAGTTGTGTGTGAAGGATGAAAGGTCTGAAATGCCCTTAAGGGTTTAAAGGACCTTGTTAAGCATGTATTTAAACTGATTTTTTCATGGGACCTGAAAATATGACGATACATACATTTGTACATATAAAACAAAATGGATATCGTTCGTAGTGCATGCAAGTATTTATTTTGGACATTAAGAACGGAAGAAATTAATACGTAAATACCAATATCACCAACTAAACAAAATAACACAAGAATAAAATAATATTTAATCATATATGATGCAATTATCTTGTCACCGCAACATGTATATATCATACTAATGTTTAACTGAGAACTCATTATAAGGTAACAATAATATGAGTACGACATAACTGAATAGTTTCAACCCCTTACATGATTATCACTGAATAGTTTTCAAATTAAAAAAATAACGAAAAAAAAGATCTAATCTTTCTTCATCTTGAGATCAAACATCCTCCTGAGCCAATTCATCTTTACTTCATCGGTCTTCATGGTGACAAACACTTCTCGATTTTCTAGTTTAGTAAAGAGCCTTGTTAGTGTGTGTGAAGATTGCATAGTTTCAGATGTTGCCATTCATCCAAGGCATGCTAAGGAAAGAAGACTGCATCAGTTGGAGGGATTCAACTTCCTGGTTTCTCAAGAGGTGTTTCTAAGTACCGAGGGGTTGCAAGGTAAAAACAACAAAACATTTCAAACTATAATCATCAGTAGTTCCAAAAGTAAATCTATAAACTGAAGATGGGAAATGCAAATTGCAGGCAAACTGATGATACGCCAAATAATTGCTCGAAGTTAACGACAACTCATTAGTTCAATTGGATCACAGTACAAGACAAATTCCAATCAAACACTCCAGTTTAAGGCTGGAATTGCACAGATATACAACAAAGGCAGGCAGCTTTACCAACTTAAAGATAGTAAAAATTAAACCGGCACACCTTCAATTCCAGTACTCCACTATAATATCAGTGGATACCTGCAACCTACACTTAAGTCACAATCTGAAGAAGGCTAATTTCCTAAGAAAAGTGAAACAATTTGCTGCCTTTCTTGTTCTACTCAATGAAGGGAGAAAAGCTAAACAACTCTGAACCAGAGCTGCGGGGAGAAAAATAAGGAAGAGGTCGCAGTAATCAGAAGCTCTAGCAGCCATCATTTGAGTTGAGACCAGTTCAAAGATTCCAAGCTTTTATTTTATTTTTACAATCACGACAAAAGCACCCCAATACTACTTTACTGCTAATAAGAAGTTAAGAAGAAGGAACACTGCACTCAAATACAACTTTACTGCTAATAAAAAGTTAAAGAAGGAACACTGCAGAGGGCAATCCATTGTAGATGCCGAAAACTGAAAAGTTGTTTCCTTTGGCCCATTCCTCGCAGATGAAACCAACTGGATCAAGAACTCACAACCATTGCTCACCAGATGAAACCAACTGATTCGAATCAACGAACCAATCGACCATCTGCAATAAAAACTACTCGGATAAAAATAGGTCGCCTTCCCTATTACGAGTATGCAAAAACAAGCAATTAACATTAGAAAGGAGGCAGGAAATGGGAGCTCTCTGTGACCCTCTCTATGCTGTTTATTTGTGCTATTATGCTCCTAGACTCCCACTACACTTCTATTCATTTCTGTACTGAGTAAGATGAGCATATAGCTGTGTAAATGTGCTAATCTAATTCATTCAGTATTCTCCTAATCATATATGCCATGGTTTAATACTTAAACTAGCATACCAAATACAAGCGAGTGATGTTTCATGGTCATCTTAAGATTGTAAATTAGCCCACCTGTAGCTTTTAGATCATATTATGTTCAAACATGTTATGTCTACTTGATGACATCTTGCTACTACCACAAAATTGAAACACTTTGTTGACTTTAACGGACCACTACCTCCAAACATCAATTCATCAATAATACATCATTCAAGTATTCAACTCAAAGTCCCAAACCCAACTAGAAGGGAAGCTGCTTGCCACAACAAAACTCAATTGGGCTCACCTTGATCTAGGAGGAGAGGCGGCGTCCGTGGCAAAGGAGAAGGCGGCGTCGGGAGGCGGACTCAGGCGATGGAGGCGGCGACGAGTCCGGAGCGAGTCGAGTCTGAGTGAGGCGACGTCGGGAGGATGAGTTAGGGGGGGGAGGCGCCGTCGGAAGGATATGTGAGGCGGCGATGGGGATAGGAGATGGGAGGTGGCGGCATTGGCGATGGGAGGCGGCGTTTCGGAGGAGGAGGAGGCGGCGGCGTTCGGGAGGAGGAGGAGGCGCCGTCGGGAGGGGATCGAGAGCAGGAGCGCGGCGGGTTGGGGAAGGAAGCGCGGCGGGTTGGGGAAGGGATCGAGAGCAGGACTCGGTTGGGAAGGAATTGATGCGAAAAAGGGAATGATTTGCAATTATATACCAATGGCAATTTGAGGGTAATTTTAACGAAGTTCGGTGGCAAAGAGATATTCTATTCCGTAAAAGCCAAAAAAAGCACATTTTCCCTAGCTTATGGCTTTTAGGTTTAAATTGGCTTAACTTATTATAAACCGGACAAAAAAGCACCCCCTTTGTTTAGGCTTAGGCTTTTTTACTTTTAAGCTAGAGAAAAAGCCTAAATAAAGAGGGCCTATTTACGCTTAGATTTTTTTTCTTTTAAGCTAGACAAAAAAAAACCTAAACAAAGAGAACCAAGATATTGCGGCAGCTAACGAAGCACGATGCATCCGGACACACAGCTAGCCCCCCTTGAGACTTCACTCAAGTTCCGCCACCTACCTAGCCATCTTCGACGATCTTCAGTTCAGCAGTGTGTACTCGGTGCGACGATTTGCTGCGGCGCTGAATCTGAGCACACGTTATTGGGTGAGAGTCAAGGTCAGGCAGTGAGCAGAGCCACGCATTTGTCATGCAATTCTGGTCAAAGACGTTGGGACCACCATCGTGATCCACGCCCGTGGTTCGTGGATGGCAACAGAGTGGCGACATCCGTGGATAAGCATGCAGACTTCAGATCGATCGAGGCTGCAATTTCAATTCAAACCTGCACGATCTGTACTCCCAATTTGTATGTGCGAAGCCAGGAACTAGATTTGGGTTGACTCGAACGAAGGCGACTACTCTTTTACATTATACACGGAACAAAGAACACAAAGTGTATACTTGCAAGATACGAAGTCCGAAACAAGTGCAACTTGAAAAGAGGACGTATGTATATATGCTTGAAGTTTTTTTAGCATAAATGATCAAGAGGAATAAGAAAGTTTTTTTTAAGATGGGACGGGATAAAACTTATTTTCGACATTTCAAATTTAAGGTAGAAGTGAGACTCAAACTTGAGTGGCTGGACAGATTCACAGCCTCGTGTGTCGACCATTGCACCTTAAATAGTTAAGTTTTAAAAAAAATTATTATTCCTAAGAAAAATAAGAAGAGAGTTTTTCACGGGATGTGGGGTCCGTGGCTCTCGCCGGTCTCCCCTCCCTCTGTCATTGCCAATTTGTCCACACACCTATTAGGAAAAGGGTTTCTAAATATTCTACAAGCGTAAGTAAACAAACACAGCTTATTTTACTCAGACTACACTTAAATTTAGTTCAAATATTACAAATGCAAAATTGAGAAGAAAAGAAGAAAAACCTTTCCTTTTTTTTCCCTCTTTGGTTGTTATAATTCATTTATTTCTGCATCAACACCTAGAACTCATCTTTGTGTGCCCACCATCGCACCCTAAGATAGTTCAAATAAGAAATTTCCAAAAAAATTATTGTTCCTAAGAAAAACAAGAAAAGAAAGTTTTTCACGGGATGTGGGATCCGTGGCTCTCGCTGGTCTCCCCTCCCTCTGTCATTGCCAATTTGTCCACACACCTATTAGGAAAAGGGTTTCTAAATATTCTACAAGCGTAATTAAGCAAACACAACTTATTTTACTAAGACTACACTTAAATTTAGTTTAAATATTACAAATGCAAAATTGAGAAGAAAAGCAGAAAAACTTTTCTTTTTTTCTCTCTCTTTGTTTGCTATAATTAATTTATTTCTGCATCAACACCTAGAACTCATCTTTCGTAGAGCAAAATCTTAATTACGCCCATTTGGCCAGCAAGGACATGAGGCCGGCCCCAACCAGCATGGACAAGTTGATCCCGAGCTGCAGCCTCCCTCTGCTCTGCACCTTGGGGTTCATGAAGTCCTCAGCGAGGAGGTCGACGAGGGCCATGTAGATCAGGATCCCCGCCGCGACGGAGTTGAGGAGGCCCTCCACTACCAGCGCCCTCGGGCTGTTCTCATTGTACCCATTCGATATGCCAAAGCCGACGATGATGCCCACCGGCGTGGTCAGGCAGAAGAAGAGGATCATGGTCACGATGGACCTCACATTGAACTTTGCCTGGATGAATAGCAAATCGAGTTAATCCATTGTGCGGTTAATCTATTAAATTGAATAATATACATTCAGCCGTGGAATGGCATATAAGCAAATAAAATCCATTAAAACACAGAGAGGTATAACTGCAATTCTTAGATCTTGAGGAGGGGGGTCATGGACTCATGGCACCTGCTAGTCCCGACTCCCTCGCCTCAGGCTATTTTTCGAACATCAAGATTTTGCGGGAATTATGTAAAAAACGTTCGTCGAGAGCTGGTGCAAAAAATTCATATTGAATTATAATTCCCTTTCCAAACAAATGTCTTAATGAAAAATGCAAACTAATGTGTCACTTTTTTGCTTGACTACATTACTGGGTACAGGGAACAAATCCTAACAGGAACACAACTTTAACCTCAAACATCCACCCTACAATTTTGGCGTCCCAATGATGTTATGCATTGCTTGTTTTGAAACCATCCGAAGTGCCCTGACTGTACTTTGTTCTTTCTCATCAGTATCAGACATCTTTTCTAAGTATCTTCGAGCTCCAGTGGTCTCAATCTCTTCGCACCTCTCAAGTCACCATGCCTTTCACATCAGAGCATCATAGTACTCTTTTTCAAAGCAACTAGCCTTTGTTCGTACGTGTTTTTTCCACTTTTGATGGAGACCATACATACTAAGTTTTATGCCTAGCATCTTTCCAATCTACATACGTCGAAAGGTATGTTCTTTTTAACAAAAAATAAATAAAAATAAATAGGCATGGCTAGTTATTAAATGCAGGTCGAGCAATTTTTTTATTTAACAGTTTCAATTTATTTTTACTAATAACTCATTGTCCAACTTATTTCTAAATCCTACCATTTTGGCCATGCTAACATTCGTGCATAAGGGTAGCCCCGAGCCACGAAATGGCCCTTTTGGCCGCGCCATGCATGACGACTAGCGTGACAATTGTTGTTTGACCACGTCACGAGTGTTGGTGTAGCTAAAAGGGTCAGATTTAGAAATAAGTTAGGCGATAGGCTATTAATAAAAATAAAATTTAAAAGTGTTAAATAAAAAAATCATGTAAGAAAGTTTTGACCATCAATATTGTCAGCATAAATTTGATGTTACTAGATTCGTTATTAAATATACTTTCATAGTGTTTATTATCTGCTATTTCTCGCCGAAAGTGGTGCTTTGAAGACTACGTCAATATCCCAAACGTTCCACAATTAATGACACAAGGAGAATAATAGTCAATCATAACATGAACTACAAGAGTACTACGGGTGTACCTGCACGATGCAGCCACCGAGCCCCATGCCCTCGAACATCTGGTGGAAGCAGAGGGCGACCACCAGAGGCCGGATGGCATCCGGGTCTTGAGAGGTGCCGAGGGAGATGCCGATGATCACCGAGTGCACCACAATACCCAGCTCCAGGACCTACACCACCATCGTGGTCGACACAAAAAATTAAAATCCACATAAGGATACATTAATTTTTTTCTAGTGTCTTTTTCATTCTAATTAAAAACTAGTCGTATACATATGCTACATTTTTAAAATTAATTTCAAATATGTATTACTTTGTTTTTATTGAGTATATCTTCTAGTGTTCACCGCTGCTCCTTTGAAGGGAAGTGGTTTAGGCAACTAAATCAGGCTGTAATCGTCACAATTTTATTTTATTTTTTGCTACGGTGGTAAATTAATGCATGGTTAAATAGCTGTTACGTAAAAAAAAGATTTATCACAGCAAAAAATATATATTTAATGATTTGTCACTCTACATATCATTGACATGTGGTCCACGTCTTTATAGTGGCAAATCCTCGGTAATTCCGGGGAATTAATCTGTGCAGCTAGCTCACGATTAATACTACCTGAGAGATGACGCGATGCCGGAGCGTGTGCTCCTTGTCGTCCTCGCCTCCACCGACGGCCGCGACGAGCGCCGTCGACCCGTGTGCGTGGCCGTGCGTCGCGTGCGTGTGCACGTGCACGTGCCCCTCGTGCTCCCCTCCGTCGTGGCGGTGACGAGCTCCCTCGTCGCCTCCGCCCTGGCCCTGCTTCTCCTCGTCCCCGACGGCGGCGCTCCCCGCAGCGTCGGCGACCTCCTTCTTGAAGTGGACGCGCGTGAAGTACCCCGTGGCGAGGGTGTCGACGACGAGCGTGCCGATGGCGCCGACCATGGCGCCGAACCCGGCGAACGGGAACTCCTTCCACGGCCCGTCGGCCGGGAGGCAGGGCGACGTGAGGTTCTCGAACGCGTCGGGCAGGATGTGGATGAACCCCGTGGCGAGGATGACCCCCGCCGCGAATGCCTTGATCAGGAAGAACACGTCGCCCTCGGGCCGCAGCACCGGCACGCGCCGCCCCAGCACCGGCAGGGAGCACCCCAGCGCCCCGGACACCAGGATGGAGAAGAAGGCCGCGATCTTGAGCGTTTTCGCCCGCGATCGGTCGTGCGCCGCCGCCTCCGACGCCCCGCAGTCGCTGCCGTCGTCGCCGCGCGCGGCGTCGACGGAGAAGAGCAGCGCCACGGCGGCGGCGAGGAGCACGGTTCTTGCGGTGCTCGGCTTCATGGCTGCTGCTGATGCTACTACACGGAGACGAGGAGAAGAGCTCGCGGTCACGTGGTTTTATACAGAGGAGGCCACGGCCACAGGACGGTGGTGTTTACTTAGGGTGTTAATCCCTTCGATTAGCTGGACACGAGAGAGATTCTGACGAAAGCGACGACGGTACACGATGACGACATGCGTGTGAATATACACTAAGCGAGTTCGATTTTGCCGATGGTTAGTGAGTTAATTAGGGGAGGAGCCGGGGTTTCCTTGATTTATTTCGGTGATTAGCGGGGTAATTACACACGGATGACGACACCTTTTGTGCGGAGAGGGAGAAGGTAGCGACATAGTTTGCTGGCATGGATGTGAGCGTGTGGAAATTACGCACGGCGAAGATATAAACTTTCTCAAGAAGGAATTTCGTTTCCTTCCGTACGAAAAGATATCCGAAATTCGCGGGTAAGATTTCAAGTTCGAAAATGGACCAGTTTATACGCTTGATTCCATAGTTTATTAATCCCATCAATATACTTGACATCTCATTCAAGTTTTTTTTTTTTGAAAAAAAGGATAACCCAGCTTTTATAGAAAGCACATAGAAGTTCTTATAAAGGTCAAAAGAACAGACGCTGGGAACACCAGCTTACAGTGGGGACATCAGCTTACAGGACGTAAACCAAATAGGCATAACAACATCCAAAAGAGGGCTAAAATAGACAAGAGATTAGATAGAATCCGATGAACAAAAGTCTTTAATCTATTCTTCAAAAGTCGCCAAGAAGTAATTCAGTTTGCTATGGTCAACACCTCTGATAAGAATCCTCCAGTGCTGCAAGCAAGATAAAATAATTGAAAATCACTTTCCTAAGATGCTGAGAAAAATTCTTCTCGATCATCATTTTGTTCATAACTTGCTAGAGGATCCAGCTAATGCTGCAAAACTAAACAGAGTGATATTATAGTTATTAACCTCTTTCTTATCCAGCTAATTAAGTTGGAAATCATCTAAAGAAGTTGGAATCCTCTCCCATCTTAACATCTCTTTCACACAAGACCAGACAAAATTTAGCTAAAACACAGGAGAACATAACATGGTCAGTGCTTTCTTTAACATCACAGAGAATGCAATTCTCATTCCCTTTCCATCCTCTTCTTTTAAGATGGTCAGCAGTTTGAACTCTGTCAAGATAGCTTTGCCAGAGAAAAATCTAAACTTTTAAAGGAATCTTATTTTGCCACAGTTTTTGCAACTTCCTGCAAGTAACTCCCCCAAACACCACATGTCTGTACAAAGACTTGACAGAAAACACCTATGATTTCTCAAGACACCAAGAGACTCTATCCTCAACCCCATTCAGGTTAACCTCCACAAGACCGTTTTTCAGAAGATTGCATTGAATAAGCTCATGTTCCCCAAAATTTCTAAGAAAATCAATCTTCCATTCATTATCAATGAAACGGCTAGCAACACTAGCAGCATGAGATTTACAAATACTAAAAACTTTATCAAATTGAATCCTTAGAGGACAATCACCCTTCCAAACATCCTTCCAGAAAGAAATGTCACAACCATTACCAAACTGAAATTTTGCACCCCAATTAAACAGATATTTCACTTTATGCAGAGAATTTCAGAATTGGTAGCCATTCAAAGGATGGGCATCTCTAAAAGATCCCCAAGGGAAGTACTTAGCTTTAATAATTCGAAACGAAAGCTCATTAGTAGCTGTAAACTTTTCTAAATCTATTTAGCTAAGAGACAAGCATTCATACTCCTAGTATTGATAACCCCTAGGCTCCCAAAATCTTTAGGTCTGCACACAGCCCCCCCCCCCCAATTCACCATATGGTATTTAAACTTATCCCTAGCCCCTCTCTAGAAAAATCTAGCTCTAATCGAGTCCTTTTTTTTGTGAACTTCCTTAGTATACCTGTAAAAACCCATAGTGTAAGTAGGAAGACTGCTCAAACTATTATTTACCAACACTAATCTCCCCCTTGAAGAAAGAAGATTATTTTTCCAGTTATCTAATCTTCTTCTTAATTTGGTAACAACCTTCTCGGCTGCACTCTCTCCCCAACATGTCTATCTCCAATCATAATGCCTAAGTAATTAAGAGGTAAATGAGCCAATTTACCATCCACTCAAAACAATACAATAGAAATTTAAGATTAACCATATGATCTTCCTCACATTTGAACATAATCACTGTGTCATCAGCATACTGAAGAATGGGAACCCCTTTAGGAATCAGATGGGATATCAGACCCCTAATCAAGCCCTTCTCCTGAGCTTTTGCAACAATTGTCGCCAAGGCATCAACGGCCAAATTAAAAAGAAGGGGAGACAAAGGGTCCCCCTGTATTAATCCTCTGTAGGTATTGAAATAAGGACCAATCTCTCCATTGACATTAATGTTAACTTTGCCCCCTCTAACTGATCTCATTGTCATTTGGATCCACTACTCAGAAAAACCTTTTCTAACCAACACTTCCTCCAAAAAGCTCCAATTAATCTTATCATAGACTTTTTCAAAGTCCAGTTTCAAAAACACCCCTTCCCCCTTAGAATGTTTAATCTCATGAACAATCTCATGAAGAGTTACCATCTCATCTAAAATGTTTCTATTTTTATAAAAGCATACTGACAATTATTGATAATTTTATCAGCAATAACTCCCAACCTATTAGCCAAAATCTTCGTTAGAATTTTGAAGCTAACATTCAACAAGCAAATGGGTCTATACTGCTTAATAGTGTTGGCTTCTTTAGGTTTGGAAATCAAAGTGATAACTCCAAAATTCAACCTTTTTAGATCTAAATCCCCCTTAAAAAAATCTCTGACCAGACCCAAGAACTGATGCTTGATAACCCCTCAAAACTCTTTATAAAAAGCGCTAGGGAAGCCATCTAGCCCAGGAGCAGAGTTTAAAGGCAGCTTTTTAATGATTTTCCAAACTTCTTCTTCAGTAAAGTCTTGCAACAAAAAGGCATTGTCCTCTCCAAAAACTCTATGATTAGTACTCCAAATTTCATGGGATAAACTAACCCCTTAAGTAGAATCAGATCCAAAGAGGTTTTTATAGAAACCATATATATGTTGTGTGAGTTCAGCTTTATTTGTAATAGTCACCCCTTCATGATTCAAACTAAAAATGTAATTCTTCCTCCTTCTCCCATTAGCGCAATTATGAAAAAAGGCAGTATTCGCATCCTCTCGAGTGATCCGGTCCACTCTACCTCTTTGCTGCCAATGTTTCTCTTCCATATCAAAAACCAATTCCATCTCAGATTCCAAACGATATCTCTGAGTCCAATCTTCTACATTTAAGCCCCTTTTGTCTATCAAAGAGTCTAGAGCTTTGATATGCCCTAGGACACTTTTCTTCTTCTACTTATATTCCCCATTTGTATTGGCCCCCTAGCCTCTTAAAAAACCCCCTCAAAGCTGTAATGCAACCATTCCATCTGTCTAGGGAATAGGTTTTTACAGATGTTTACCATTAAACTCTAACCATTTATTCATAAGCAAATCCTTAAAGTCCTCATGACACAACTATTTTGTTTCAAAAAAAAATCTACCCTTCTGAACAATTCCCCCTCCCCAGAATTGAGCAAAATGGGATTATGATCTGAGCCCACTCTAACCAAACTATTCACATGACAAAGAGGAAAATGAGATCCCAATCAGTAGAAACTAAAACCCTATCCTGATTAACCATAATAGGACATTTTTGTTTATTTGTCCAAGTAAATTTAGCACCCCCCCCCTCTTTTAATCTCAATCAACTTATTATCAAAAATGAAGTCATTAAAAAGATTCATGAGAGTGAAATTCAAATTGTTGGTATTTTTATCCCCTGCCTCCCTAATAAAGTTGAAGTCCCCCCTAGAACCAAAGGCAAAATAGCCCTTTTGCATTTCTTATCTAGCTCATCTAAAAAAGAGTAAACTATATTATGATGAGCAAGGCCATAAATAACCATTAGCTCCCATCTAAAATTAGTACTCCTATTTCTGATCACCATGCTCACAAAAAAACTTCTTGCATCACACTCCACCTCCAGAAAATCTTGCTTCACTCCCAACAAAATACCCCCAAAATGACCTTTTGTAGGAATCCAGTGCCATCTGAAAAAGGAATCCCTAGCAATATTCTTAAGATCTTTTTCAGAAAAGTCATGCTTGATTATTTCCTGAATTCCAACAACATCCACCCCCTCTGTACAAATCAACTTCTTGAGTTGTCTCCTCCTTGCAGCTTTCCCCAAGCCTCTAATATTCCAAAAAAGAACCTTCATAATTTAGAATTATTACCACTGCCACCCCTCCTTTTCAGCTTATTCTTCACTTTCTTACTCAGTTTAAAACCTGAGACACCCCTCACCTCATTATAAATTATATCTAGAGTTTCACATTCCTCATATATAACCCCCTTGGAATTATGGCCCCCAACATCCACTTGTTCAGACTTATCTCTTTCTGCTTTGGCTAAAGCGGCCCTAACTAGCTCTTGAGCCTGCATGGCTGTGATAATCTCACTAGCCGATTGGGATTCAGACCCTAAGATAATACCACATGAAGAAGCAACCTTATCTAAATATTCAACAGAAGTATTATTAAGAACATTAAAAGAGTTAATGGTATTACCTTGAGATTCAAAATTCTTAATAGACTTTAACCTGGCAGCTTTCTTCTCCATAGGAATCCCTTGATCTTGAATTCTTGAACTCTTCCTAGTTGCCATTAGAGGTTCCATGACTTTGCTTCTCCTCCCTTTCTTCCTTGCAGACATCCAAGCTTCATTCATACCCTCAAAATTAGAGATTATCATCGACTCTCTGTCACTTTCTGTAAATAAATTGTCCCCATCAACCCTCTCGCTAACAACCCCCTTACTAGCTAAGTCCACCTTATCAGTTGAGATGATACACCCCTAATCAGAGCTTAAAGTATTCATAAAATCTGACCCTAAGAAATTAACCTCCTTTGAGGACTGATGAGACCCCTTCTTGAAATTAGCTCTAGGAGTATGCAAACAAGGCCATAGAGAAGCAGACAATAAAGTGGGACCCCCCTCAGTTTAAACCACAATCTCCCCCTCCTGGATTCTAGAGGCCTCCAAATGACTTTATCTACTTCAAAACTTGGCCTTGCCTGAGAATAGATAGAGACAGTACCATCCACATCAACCCCAGCTTCATCAGGCTCCTCCAGGTTCTTATCAACCTCAAGGTGTGAGGGAAAACTAAAGGCAAGAGGGACAATCTAGAGAGCATTGCTAGCAATATTCATTTCTACCATCTCTTTGCCCTTATCCGAATTTTTAGAACCGGAAGAAAGATCTTGACTTTTATGCTTGCTTTTCCCATTACCCCCGGCTTCTTTCTGATCTCAGACATGCTGAGAGTCAGTCCCATATTTCTCAGCCATTTTTTTCCATTCGGTTTTGTAAGTGCTATCATTAGACTCCTCCTCTTCATCCTCTTCCTCATCTTTTGTATTAGGTTTCGTACTACTTGATTTTTTAAAAGAATCCCCTTTTTGCAGAACAGGACTGACATCTACCTCAAATTTTATCTTATAGCCAACAGAATTAATAAATATCTCAACAAAATAGTTAACTTGAGAAGGATCCCTACAATATACCTTTACTCTGACAGGTCCTGCTCTCATCAAGCTAATCTCATCCACTTCCAAAGGTTCCCCAATGGTACTAGTAATTTCTTTAACTAGTTCCTCAGTTTTAGCAAGTAAAGGTATCCCAGAGACTTTGACCCAGGATGTTGCCAAAATCGATGAAGCCTCTAGATCCAATGTAGATTTCTCCACTTTGGGTTTGATAGAGTGCAAAGCTAATTCTACCCCTCTATCTTTGGACCAAGTATCCAAGGCCTCTTTAGATGGGAACACCACAGCATATTCAACATCAAAAATATTTCTGACTTTCCAATCCCAGTTAGATTGGATTAGATGTTTCATCCCTGCTTCTATTCATTGAGCATTAACTACCCCCTCCTTTACAATAATAACCCTGTGGCAACCTGTTGTTCAGACATCTGAATCCCAGGAGCCTGAAGACTGTAAAATCCTTGACTTGGAATCCCATAGCCGAAAAGTTTGATCCCCTGCAACTTCTTATCTATAGGACAACTAGTAGTCAAATGGCCGAGTTTCTTACATTTGTAACAAATTGGGGGATTGTTACACCTCGCCTAATGATGCCCAGTTTGGAGACACCGAAATCAAGTGCCACGATCCTCAGCTCGGACAACCCCAGTATTAGGACCAGAATCGCCCCATCCTTTTTGCAAATCGTCTTTTTTACCCAAAACACCATAATCTCCCCTCTGGGTTCCAGATCTGAGTTGCTCCTCATGGAAATCACCCCTCTGACCAAAACCACCCCTGGACAAACCCCGTGTTGGATTGCCTCTGCAAAACCCCCCATCTGGAAATTTATGTTCTCTACTAGGGTCCTCATGCCACCCCTTGGCCAGAGAAGAGAAGTCATGAGCTACACCCCCTGGGAGGACGAGAATCAAACCTAGAACCAGTAGTATCGTGAGATCCATATTGCGTACCTGGATTTTGAAAGCCCATTTGTTGATCCCCCTGGATCCTGTGCTTTTGGTCTTGATCTTGTTGAACCTTTGCTCTCAACCCATTCTCCGAGAGCAAATTGTCCTCCTCCATCCACTCCTCAGGAGCGTTGTGTTCCCCCCGATCCACGAACGAGATCTGCATCCAAATCGCCGAGGAAACCTCCCACGACCTCGATCCATCACCCCTCCTCTCACCGTCCCTACAAAGGATCTAAGCAGGGGTTCTGGAGGACGAACTCGCCGCACAACTCTCGTTGTCACCCCAAAGCTGCAGACCTCACCACTCTTAGCGAGAAAACCTAGATCCCCTGGAACCGAAAGTTTTAGAATCCACTGCCACAATGTGATCGGAACCCTGCGCCATGAGTGGTCAAAAATATCCGAGAGGTTAGTACCATACCTATGGGCCGGCCCAAGTCGATCCAGACCATGTCTAGGCTCTCTCGATGCCTGCTGCGCCTCTCCACCGCCGCCCTCTAATCGATCCTTAGCCACGTGCCGCTCCCTGCCCGCATCAAGGTCCTTTGGATGAGATCCCGAGCAACAAGTGACATCGCCGATGCTTCGAGAAGCCTTCGACGTGTCGAGATGCAGCGAGGAAGGAGACGTGTCAAGACGCAGCGAGGAAGGAGACGTGTCAAGGCGTTTTGTAGAGAGCCCGCCGTTTGCCTCACCGCCGAAGTCGGCTAACCATGCTCCCGGCCGCTTCATCGTCGGCAGTCTCATCGCCCTCCCATGCACCTTGTGCTTTGCTGAGTGCGGAGGAGTAGCAGTGGGAGTGAAGCAAATGGCAGTAAGGCAGGTCTCTCATTCAAGTTTTCTCTTATAAGAGTTACTCAAGATTAAACGCGTTTATTTCAAGAGCATGCACGCGTAGCAAACATATATGTGTTTCTTCTTCTAAAATATCAGGTACATCCTGGACCATCAGACTGAGACAGGAGAAGGAAACATGTATATGACCCCTTATCAATCTATTATTCTAAAATTGTCTTATTCATGTGTGGAGCCCTTGAAAGAATACATGAATAATATTACAAAATTCAGCAGGTTTAATCCGGTGTTCAAGTTGGGGAAACCAAGCCGGATATAATTCGTGCTACCTCTGGTCACAAAAGGTAGTCGCCCTAGAATATGTACAATTAAATCATGTCAATTTTAACCAAAGATATTTTTTCTAAAACATGTAGTTTGGATATACAAAAATGACATGAGTAAATTTGTCACGAAAAATACTTTCATAACATTACATTTTCATAATTGTTTTTTAAATTATAATAATAAAATTTAATCACCAAAGTGGTATCTTGATGAATTTGAAAAGTCAAAACCCACTTCTTCCTCAGGACCATTTAGGCCTGAGATCAATTGATAAACAAAGCGGAATTAATCACCAAAGTGGTATCTTGATAAATTTGAAAAGTCAAAACCCACTTCTTCCTCAGGACCATTTAGGCATGAGATCAATTGATAAACAAAGCGGAAAAATAGGGTGAAATTGTTATGAAACCTAATTGTGGGCAAAAGACTAAACCGTCCCTGAAGGGCTTTTATCTATTTGGGCTATAAATATGAGGACCCCTATGTACAAGAGATAGATAGATTAATAAAGATATTGTATCTCCTCTATATATTGTGTCTCTCTTTGGTGTTTATTGTGTGAATGGTCTATGTCAATGCTACGACAACTATCGATTTCTTAACATGTTATCAGCACGAAGCTCTTTGATCTAGGTATGTCGTTCTATAGGTTGGCAATTAGATCAATCTTGTATTTTTTCCGATTCTAATCGCCAATTGATATGTGATTTGTATGCACGATCCGATTTATTTCCCTCATAGTAATCATGTGTGTGAGAGCCCTGGGAGATTTAACTTGTAATGTTTAACCTTCCAAATGGTCCTAGCATCACAGGAAAAACTTTCTGCTCTTAATGTACTGTGTATCTCCCAGGATAGCGGTACACATACACCTTCACAAACAAACATCAATGCCATACACAAAGTTATTATAATACCGAAGTCTTCATAGTTTACAACAAAATAACATACAAAGTTCAGATTTCATACATAGGGCTGACCAGCCAAATAGCACAACAAAAGACCGAGTTTGCAGCGGAAGCAAAAACCATAAGATGGCAGTGAATAAAAGTCAACCAGCTGCCCTTACCCACAAGGCAACCGACTGGTAAACCACCGCGCTAGTTGTCACGTTCATAGTCGATCTCACATTGATTAACCCCTTGGGGTCAACCTCCTCTGAAGCAAGTGGACAATTCGGTTAAGTACAAAGTTGTACTCACAAGTCTTACAAACAACAAAATATAGTAGATGCATTCAAGTATCAAAGGAAGGCTACTACACTAGAAAATTTTCAGCATAAAGGCATTTTCTTTGCAATAGAGTAATAGATTGTAAGACAATTTACCAAATCTGTTTTTATTTGTTTAAATAACAACGAATCTGTTTTTATTTGTTTAAATAACAACGAGACAATATTTAGTGACATAAATAACAATCTAGAGGTGTTGCCCACAGCCACCACAATAATAGCACAAATTTCCCAATTCATACCACCCAATTTCAAGTTTTATCGAAAATGTAAAATCTAACTCTTGCAAGTCCAATCCAAGCGTGTACATAACCCAAGGACGTGTCTATTCGAATAGATTATACTCTGCAGGGTGTACAACTTTACCCACACGTCAGACCGCTCCTTTGCCAAGTTATAGAGCACACTTCCTAAGGTATGCCGGCAGAGCTAAGTCCTACAAGACATTTTCCAATGAAATGTATTAACTAAGAGCCGCCCTAAGAGTGTGAAACTTTCCGTGAACCGCCCTTGTGTGTACAGATGGGGCTCCCACGGAGTACCTATACGTTGTGTCGGAGTCACCAGTAAAGCCTCAGCAACTACCAATGCTCCTCAGGTGAGGAAACCTTCCCGGATCCCACCCCGCACATTACCAACAACAACAGAATATTTTTCTCCTTAACAACTACCACCTGCGGCTCGGAGTTAACACACAACAAAGTACTAAGTCATAAGGGACCCCATAATCCCCTCATGTGGATGCACGCATTAGTGCTTGGATTCGGTGAAACAATATGTTCGGCCCTTGATTGACTTGGGCACAAACCACACACCCGACAAACACACCATTTAACCATCTGCCCAAGTCCAAATCGTTTTATTTTCAGTTTTAATTTTTTAAATACATTACTTACATGAGTACCCTGACCTAAGTAATTAAAGTAATGATATCATGACCATCGCCAAAATGATGATTCCCATTCTACCGAACTAAGCATTGCTAAGCGACACGACTCATATACAATATAAATAACCATAACTTATCCACTGGGCTCTAATTCACTAGTAAGAATATTAACCTAGGCTCAGTGGCAAGGGATAAACATTTACCTACATCTCATGCAACTACTAGGATTAACTACCTCTAGCAAGGAATTAATCATCAAATAGAATATGCA
Organism: Phyllostachys edulis; assembly: GCA_036346405.1. Classification (NCBI taxonomy): domain Eukaryota; kingdom Viridiplantae; phylum Streptophyta; class Magnoliopsida; order Poales; family Poaceae; genus Phyllostachys; species Phyllostachys edulis. The sequence continues at coordinate 21,347,404 of CM070557.1, read as the reverse complement.
TACATAAGGTTGCAAAACAAGATAATAGAGTTAAAGATAGTAGGATCAACATGAAAATAAATATCAAAGGGATGCTTGCCTTGTTGGGGATAGTCCAGATGCTGCTGAGGATCACTCTCGTAGACAATCGAATCTCTGAAATCTATCGAACGAATGAGAAGAACGGATAACGCCGAATGTAACCAAAAATTTAAATTCATCAAAAATGCATGAAAATTATACAGGAGGTAGAATATTATTTTATATGATTTTAGAGACAAAAATCATTTGATTTGAAGTTTGCATGTGAGAGTTATGCCCTAAACAAATTCTGCCAAGAGAGAAAATGCTAGAAAAATAGTCTTCGGTTACTGTAGCCGAAATTAATTCTTTTCGCAAAAATTTCTAGGATAACGGTGGAGATAAAAACTACATGGCATGAAAGAGAATAAAAATTTATGAATAACAAAATTTGAATTACCCCATTTGGAGTTAAAATGAATTACTTATGCATTTTTAAAGTTAATTGAATTTTCAGTGTAAAAATATTTTTTCTGAATTTAATTCTAATATCAAACTTTTCTGTGACAATAAAACGTTTCAAACCTATTCTAAGTTAAAGTACAGTAAAAATGGAACCCAACTAAATTGGTTTCACTCAATTTGGAGTTGATTTGAAATAGTTATGAATTTTTGAAGTTTTTTGAATTTACATTGCAAATTTAATTTGTTTCAGAATTATAAATGGAATTAAATACTTTTTATACCCAGCTTGAGCTAGCCACGGTCACTGACCAGTGGGTACTATGAGCACAGTGCTTTCATTTTGTTTTTTATTTTAATTTCTAAAGGAAATCATCACTAACACGTGGGTCCTACGTGTCATAGGCTCAGCTCATGGAATATCGCATGGACCGAAGGTCCACGACACAATGTTTTGGTCCACACGGTGGGTCACTGTGCACTAAAATGCCCTGGGCCCACTCGTCGTTGGCTCTAAAGGAAACCAGATTCTAATCTCTCTTCAATAACTATTCATGGTACCCACGCATCATAGAGACAAAGCGCTAATTAAATCGGACATTAAAGCAATGATTAACCTAAACGACATATATTTGATTATTAATGACGTGCTACAGGAGCGGTCGCGTTCAGACAGAGTAGGGGTGCTCTCGCCCGTGACTTTACTGGGTGCGTCATCGGCGAGGGAAACCATGGCGGCGCTCGCTAACGGCCAAAATGGGACCCTGAGGTCCAAGCGAAGCTAGGGGTACCAGCGGTGAAGTTTTGCGGTGGTTTGATGCGGTGGCGCGATGAGGAGAAGCGGAGGTGCTCTTCGGGCCAACGTGCCATATAGCAAAGCAAGGGCACCCGATGCAAATTAGTGTGCGCACCAGCAACAGGAGGGTTCAAGGATTATACTAGAGTCGAGTGGGAGGATGGAGGTGAGCTGAGGGTGGCCGACAACGATGGAGAGCGGTGGCAATGGGAGCTCCACTGTGGAGAGGACGGCCTGAGTAAAAAGGAGGAAAAAGAGTGATAGGGGAAGCTCAAGTAAGTTCAGTAGATGGTTAAGGAGGGATGAATCGAAGCCTAGCTGATCGGAGAGGACGATTGGTTTGCTTTGGCTCTTCTGGCCGGAGCCAAGGAAGAACGAGATTGCAACGAGGTCCTGCGAATGAAATGCCAAATTAGTTTAGGGGAAAAGATGGTGGGGATGTGGAACACAACGTGACGAGGATAGAGAGGGTAGAGTGGCACTAGAGCGGCCGAAACGGTGGGGTGGCGTCTCGGCCGAAGCTTGGAGCTCACCTCTTTGCAATTCTCACTCGGTGGGAATGGGAAAGGATGGAGGGCAACAGCCTGGGGTGGCGAAAGGAAAAGAAGGAGATGCTCTCAGGCTTTAAATAGGCCGAAGGCAGACAATGCAAGAGGGAGCCACGCATGGGTGACGATGCACTCAGCGCGCTAACGCACGGGCGCACGAGCGACTAAGAGGACGGTGAGAGCGACGGGCAATGAGGCGCGGACGATGCGATCGAGGTGAGTGAACTCGGGCGGGCAGTTGAGCTAGTGTGCTAAGCGCGGCGTGCTTGGCGAGCTGGCGTGGGGCTACGCTGTGCCGTGCATGTGGAGATGAAGGCCTGCGGTTGGGGCCCATAGGTCAGAGAGAGGTGAGGTGAGGGATTTGGATCTTAGAAAACCCAATTAGACTGAGACTTTAGGGAATTTTTAGATATAGATCCCGAACTCCAAAAATTATGAAAATTTTATGAGAGGATCCTAACACTGAGAAGACCATTGTGTAATTTGTCTATGGTTTTTCTTATATTGCATTTTTCTCTAGAATTATTTTAAGTTCTAGTTTTTGTTGGTTGACTTTTGATTCTCTAGTTTGACTAACTATTTAAAAATAGCAATTTAATTATAAAAATAGTGAAAATTTGAAGGTGAGTTTCTAAGGTGCTCGAAACGCAGAAAAATTTTACTGACCTTTGTTCAGATAATTTATTTGTATTTAAATTTTAAATTCAAATTTGAACATGCAAATTAAATAGGGAACCAAAAACCTCCAAAAATTCCAGAAAATTTGAAACAACCATAACAGAGAAGATAGAATCCAACTATGGGTCCTACTATATTTTTAAAATAAAAATTAGTTTGTAATTCTGAACTAGAGAAAATATATTTTTAAGTTCGAATTTGAGAGTTCTTTTGAAATTACCTCAAGCATTCTTGTAGTCTTTGAGGTTTTACTATTTTTAAGTTGAATTTCAAAATAAACATTCCCACACTTGAAACCTTTTTAGTTTTGCCCAAATTCAATTTGAGCTTTTGAATAGGAGAAGGAGTATTGGATTTCTAGGTTTACATTCTAGTCTTCAAAAATCAAAGGATTTTCAACATAAGGTTTACACTCCACTCTGAACTAAGTTTGAAGATCTTGACAAAATTTTATTTTGTTTTAGAAAATTCATTTCTAGGATTTGGAAGACCATGTTTCAACCTATTTGCTTTGCAACAAAATTTTTTAAAAAGTCCAAAATTTCACAAATACACAATAAATGATTAACTAATCCAACTTAAAGATCTTATGCTGTTACAATGTCCCGTTACAATGCGCTGGGAGACAAAGCCATGATCGGGAGGATTGGATCTATAACACATCGAGCTGACGTAAATGGCACAATCACCGATAGGTCGACCCAACAATAAGTGAGTCGATCCCATCTTGGTAAAAATAATCATCTATTCATTTGCCTAACAACGAGGGTCACCGGCCGAACCACGCCACGCCTGTCAGGCGCCGCTTGCACCGACCCCAAGCAGCCACCACCTTGCACTGGCTGCGCCTCTGCGATGCACCGCCGCCTCGCCTCGCCTCGAGCAGCGCCACACGGTCCCGCCACACCGCGTGGCCGCCGCCGCCACCACCGAAGGGCGCTAGGGTCCGTCGAATCTTTTCATGTCCCTTTCGTAGTGTCTTTGTTTTTTTTCTTCCCTGCTTGATCAGGAGTTAGCCGCCGTACGTCGTTTTTGTTAGGAAACCGGGCCCATGACCAGGAGTCCTGGCCCAATTGGACACCTCATAGTTTAGTAGTCTATATAAAGGAGAGGGGACCCCCCCCATTGTATTTGATCAATATTGAAAGAGCAATAAAGAGAAGCCCGAAGTCCCCTCATATCTCTGTGTTCAATCTCTTATTCTGTTCTTGTGTTCTTGATTTGTTCTAAGCGATTCTACGCTTGTTTGCGAGGTAATCGTTCGGATTGGACTGGCCAGCGACGGTTACTCAACAGCACGATCGACTCTCCTCGCATCGAAAAGGTAACTGTCGATGAACGACACTCGTAGATTGAATCGTCTTCTTTCTAGATCGCTTTCAATTCTGCAAATTCGCTTTCTAGATTATTTTTCTACGGTGCAAATCCTTTCTAATCTACCGTGAGCCGACTTGAAGTCGCCGACACAATGTCGATGGGTAGATTACACGAAAGATTGGATGTCGATTGTACCGTAGAAGTTGCAAATCCGTTCTAATCTACCGTGAGCCGACTTGAAGTCGCCGACACAATGTCGATGGGTAGATTGAACGCAAGAACCGATGATGATTGCACTGTATCGCATCGCATCGCATTACATTACATGCATATATGAACAGTAATATATGAACATGCATATATCGCATCGCACAGCACGTCGGCCAGGAGCAGTCGGCCATAAAAGCTTGCCATGGAGCCGCCTGTAGCAGCCGCCATGGAGCTGCCAGTGAAGCCGCTGCCACCGCCACGAGACCAGCCGGCCGAAGCCGCCAGACCCGATCCGTTGCGGGAAGGAGCGCCATACCGATGTCTTGAGCAGCAGCCGCTACCGAGGCGAGCCTGCGCCGTACCAGAGCCGCCGCCCGCCAGACTGCCCCGCCTCAAGACGAGACTGCCGCCGCTGCCCTCGCTGCCCTGCCTCGCCAGAGACGCCTGGCCTCACGCTGCCCGGCCTCGCCCGGCTGGCGCGCCGCCCGCTGCGGCCGCTGCCGCCGCCTCAAGACGAGGCCGGCCGCCTGCTGCCTGCTGCCCAGGCAAGCGCGCTGCCGCTCTGCCCGCCAAGGGCCGAACGCCTGCCTCACGGGCCCGCCCCGCGCCATGGAGGCGCCGCCGCCGCCCCTTGGACATGGGGATAGGGGAAACCCTATCCCATGCTTGGTGCCAGCCGTGATGGGCCAATGGGCCGGCTAAAAGAAAAGAGAAAAGAAAAAAAAAGGGAAAAGAAAAGAAAATCCGATTTTGCGAATAGGCCCTCCGAAAATTTGAAAATTACGTGAAATTTTCTCTGAACTGAAAATTTTCGTGTTTTTACCCCCGGAATAGCAGAATTCGCCGAAAATTGTTTTCCAGCAGAAAAAGGCCTCGGGAATTCAAATTTTGCACCAATTTTTGCATTTGAAGCATATTTTACTTTGTTATTGTTATTTCTATGCAATTTATTTATTGTATTTACTGTTTTGATTATTTGTGATTGTTTATATTGCTTTTAATCATTAGAAATAGCAGTAAATCATGAAAAATGCATAGAATAATATGGGAACATTACGAGAACCTTTGCGACCATTATATGCAAATTACCAGCAGTAATCTCATACACCTTTTGAATGAATATGCAGATGACTGGCATTACGAACCGGGAGTTCAAGAGTCGCCCAAAGATAAAGGTAATTACTCGACTTGGGCATCAGATGTCGAAATTGTACTTGGAGCCAAGAAGCTCCGTGCTGCTATCGGACTTGGCACCTCAAAGGATGTCCTACCGACTGCTGAAGAGAATGATCAAGCACTTCATTTCCTCAGACATCATCTCTGTCTAATGCTCAAGAATGAGTATATGGCGGAGAAGAACGCACTAGCTTTATGGACCGCCCTGAAGAAGCGGTTCGAGAAGCTAAAGTACACCATCCTTCCTCGTGCAGAGCAAGAATGGAACCGACTACGTTTTGCAGTGTGAGACCCCGACATTTATTAGGCTCATAATACTTAGTCATCCAATTGACCCTAGTATTATCAACCGAATAAACTCGGTCTCGAGAGATGTATACTCCCCAGAATGCAGTATACATACCTCACAACAAAAGAATATATCAATTCCATACAACACATAGAACATAAGCAACAAACCGAAGTTAATATTAATAAGGAATAGCTACTACAAAAGAGGGCCCTTAGGCCAAATAGCAATAAGTTACAAGAATACACAATGAAGCAAAAGTGCCATAAAGATGGCTATAACACAAAGCCAATCGGTGTGCCTTAACCCTAGGCATCTCGACCGACCGCCAAGCTAGTCGTCAAGAAATCGCAACACGTGGCACGTAGTAAGGCTCTTGGAGCTCACCTCCGCCCTCTCGCAACAAGGTTGTTAAGCAAAGCAAATGAGTACAATAACTTGTTTATTGTACTCGCAAGACTGACGACGTAAGATAATGTAACTATAATTTAGCTACATGCAAGCTTTAATTAAGTGGATGGAGCTTTGGACTTACATTTAGCATAAAGCAAGTTCCATTTGCAATAACATAATAGATTTAAGGCAATTTGACAAAGCATTTTTACTTGTTGAAATAACAACGCAATAATAACATAATAACAACAACAAGAACAATCCTCGAAGTGACTAACCCAATAGCCACCACAACAATAGTATGAATTATCCACTCATACCAACCATGTCAAGTTTTAATTAAAAGTTGTAGTCTAGTTCACGTATGCGTTTTGAGCGTGTCCATAACCTAGGACGAGGCTATTCAATAGTTTTATCCTGCAGGGTGTACCAATGTACCCACACGCTGCATCGCCTTTCCTTTAGGCACACTACCTTTGGTATGCCGCACACGGTTAAGTCCTACGAGACATTTCCAATGGACGATGCTAATTACGAGCCAGAACCCACGGGGACAAGGACACATTAGACAGCCCTAACCGCCCGCCAATGCTCCCTCCCAACACTACACATACACATTTTATTAAAACATACCCACCAACCAGCTCATAATTAACACCCCCAAAGTACTTAGTCAAGAGAGGTCCCATATCCCCTCGTGTGGTTAGCACATAATATTGCTCGTAACGGTGGCGCAAGTAACTCGGTCCTTAACGACTCGGGCATACTACCACATTCCAAAACCACACCATCCATCCAATATGCCCAAGTCCAAATCAACATTTTATTTTCAGTTTTTATTTTACAATTAATCAAAGCACAAGTGCTGGACATATAGGAGGAATAATTATACTTGTGTGATCAAGACCATCAACTAAGTCGATGATCGCCCATTACTACCGATAGCTAAGCATGTCTAAGCAGTTTAAGTCGAAACTACTAAGTGATAAGAGCTCATCCAACGAGCTCCAACCACAGCTAATAACCTAGGCTCATTGGTAGTAGAGGATAAACAACTCCTACAGATTATGCAACTATAGGATTACTAGCGACAATTAACACAAAGTAGCATGCATACATAGAAGTAAAACAAAGTATTAAGCTTTAAAATAATGGGACAATGATGGAAATGGTCAAACTGCTTGCCTTGCTGCTGGTCACTTTGTTATGGAGGGTCGCTTATGGATCACCACAAATGTCGAAACCTAACGGAAAAACGATAAAGAACCGATAAGAACGACGAAAAACAACAAGACAGCACAGCAAACGAACTCCAAATTCTCTGAAATTTCTACAGCAGTAAGAGGGTGATTTTTAGGGAATTTAGCAACAAGAACCAATGGATTTGGATTCTTAATGCAAAAGTTATGAGCAAAACAATTGTGCTCAGCCCCTGAAAATACCAAACTGCACTATTCACTAATTTAATTATGAGACAACATTTTCTAGAAAAGTGGTGAGGCTGAGATTTTTACTGTGAAACCAGCACCTCATGAGATGAATAACACAATTGAGTTCATCCCATTTGGAGCTATATTGCACTTTCTATAATTTTTCAAAAACAAGAACTTGAACAAAATTATAATGCACAAGTCCTTATTTCTATAACAGCAATATGCTCAAATCTAATTTTTACAGTGAGTTCATTAATAGAGGAAGCTAACAAAGTTGGTCTCATTCAAAAATAACCTACAGAACATTAGTTATGGGTTTTACAAGTTAAACCTAAATTTTGAGTGTATTATCCAAAAGGAGTACTAAAACCTATGGCAAAACTGTGCTCTGGAGCTGAACTCAACTTACAACCATTTTTGGATTAAAGTCAAGTTTAAGACAGAGCTAACACAATTTGAATGACCTCAAAAGGATTTAAAATGAAAAGGATATGAAATTCTAAAGTCTACCTCATTTCAGTTCATACTTAAGAATTTACTGACCTTCCTAACATTCACAAAGACATGGGAGGTCGTGAGCCACAGATCTCAGATCTAACGGCTCAGACCTCCCAGGAGAACAACACACATGCACATGGGAGGTCCAGAGGTCCTAGACCTCCTAACCACGCACATGCGCGAGGTGAGGGGAGGTCATGGCCGTAGATGGAAGATCTAACGGACCACAACATGGAAGGGAGGTCCGGAACGGACCAGATTAAAAGGGGAGGTCCTCAACGGTGAGATGACCTCGAGGAGGTCCCAGAGGAGGTCCTCAACGCCGCTGCACCTCCAGGAGGTCTCGACGGCTAAGATTGCGCCAAGGAGGTCTTGGACGCCCAGATCTCCTTGGAGGAGGTCCGGATGTCCAGATCGGCCTAGAATTAGCGCACGACACGCACGCGCTATGGACAAGAGATTAAATGCGCGGGACCACGAGGAGGTCGCGCTGGAGGACTTAATGGCGCAATAAATGGTGGATTTAAGACAGCTTAAGACACACCAAATGAATTCAATGATGGGAGCAATGATAAGCGATTAACTCGGTGGATCTTTTGTCCTAAAACGACAACGACGCTGTCGTTGCGTCCGACAAAACCCGTGTTCAAATATTTGGTTCTCGCCGGCGATGTAGACCTCGCCGGCGAGATCCAATGGTACCGCGGTTCGCAATAACCACGCCGCACTAACGGACCTTCTCTCAACGGCAATGACGGTTTTGAACGCCATGAGCCGAGAGGACAGAGGTGACCCAGACGGCAAAACCGAAAAGCAAAAATGAGCTCACGCGACAAACAAGCTTATGCCAAACTAAAGCTCATGAAAACATTCATAAGGGTGCCAAGACTAAGGGATTACCGGGGATGTACCGGAGGTCCTAAGGTGCCGAGGAGGTCGAGGAAGGAGGACCGGTGCCGGGAGGAAGGGTGCTCCACGGCCAAAGCTTGACTCAAGCTCCACTTTGTCCACCTCAGAATCGCCCAAACCAATTCAAGTTAGGACTTGGTCCCAGAGGGAATGGCACAAAAGAAGCTTAGAGAAAAGGAGAAAAAACTCCAAGGACCCTTGTCCACCGAGGAGCTTCAAGCTCCAAAGAATGGCGTGCCAAGGAAGCTTTGGTGGTTTAGAGCTCACAAAGACAGGGTGTAAGCCAAGGAACAAAGGTGTGCAAAGGAAGCCAACCAAGCACAAAGGGGGAGGCTTTATACTAAGGGCACAGGAGGTTAGGACCACCGCCAAGCTCATGGTGAGCTTGGCCCATGGGAGGTCCATGGCTTGGACAAGACACAAGGTTGACAAGGTGCAGCACTGTGTGGACAGGGGAGGGCGGAAGGTCGACTGCATTAAATGCGGGTCAGCAAGAGCTGTTGAAGTGTACCTCATGTGCAGACACGCAATAAATGCATTGCTCAGAGCTTGCCCGCGCGCCAGAGGAAGGAGAAGAACAGGGGAGGTCTTAGTGGCCGTTGGATAAGACCTGGGAGAGGTCCTGGCCAACGGATGAGAGTTTTGAACCGTTACGTTTTAAGTGGCTGGGTGGAGGTCCCAGCCACACGATCAAGGATGGGGAGGTCGTGGCCCTCCGATTTCATTAATCGCGAAACGCACGTGGGAAATGGGACAGAGGTCCAAGGCGTTGATCTCCCTCCGGTCGCGGACCTCCAGTGAGGACTTAACCGCACACGATCGAAAAGACATGAGGGGGAGGTCCTGGCCTTTGGATTAAAATCCAAGGGCACTGACCTGATGGGGAGGTCTGATACGCACAAAGCGAAGGGAGGTCTTAGTCCTCCGATTTGGATCCAAGGGCTATGACCTCAAGTGAGTGCAAAGGGAGGTCTGACAGTTAGATTGGGAGGAGGAGGTCGTGACCATGGATTTTTGATCCAATGGCTGTGACCTCACGTAGGTGGGATGTGGACTTGCTTAGTTTAACGGTGAGGGAGGTCAGGGCGCGGATCTTGAATCCAAGGGCCAAGACCTCACATAGGTGGGATGACCTCGCTGCGATGGCTTACAGCACGATGAGGTCCTTTGAGGTTTAACACACGGGGAGGTCTTATGGGGTTAATGGACCAGTTTGAGTACTGGCTCATTTCAAGGAACAAGGCTCTGCTTTTAAATTTAATTTTCTAACAGCTAAGACTTTGCAAAATTGTTTGAGATAGCAAATGAACTCCAAAATTCATAAGATTTTAACTCGAGCTAGCTGACAACATGATTAACCTTACATAAATTTTCCAGAGGTTATTATGCAATGCATTTTTCTCAGGAATTTCATTAAGGTTGTTCAATGATTCATTTTACCTCCAAAATTATCAAACTAGTTTTACAACTTGTGATATTTTTCAGAGGGTCCCACCTCAGTTTTAGGACCAAGGAAGATACTTTCCAATTGTTTGGCACAAGATTTGAGAGAATTGGAAAATGAATTTGACTTTTGGTCAACAAGAGCTTTGTGTTCTTGGTTTACACAACTCTTGGACAAGAATTACATGAGATTGTAAGGGTTTTCAAGTTGTGAGAAAAGTTTTAATTTCTACACATATAATTATACTTGAATAACCCTGATTATACATTTGGGATGTTACAAAATCTCCCCCTAACAGAAATCTCGCCCCGAGATTTGGCTCACTCGTAAAGAAGGATGGATAGTCCGCACGCAGACGATCTTCTCTTTCCCAAGTAGCCTCATCCTCGGAATGGTTTGACCCTCGAACTTTAAGGAACTTGATGGTCTTATTCCTTGTCCTTCGCTCAGACTCATCGAGCACGCCGAACAGGTGCTCGCGATAGGTCAAATCTTCCCGACATCGAGTGTTTCCAACGGAGCTTCCTCGCTTGGAACACGGAGGCACTTCTTAAGCTGGGACACATGGAAAACATCATGTACCCCGCAAGTGCAAACGGCAACTCCAACTTATAGGCAACAGCTCCTTCTTCTCGATAATGCGGTAGGGACCGACATATCGAGGAGCCAACTTGCCCCGACGCCAAACGTTGATGGCCCTTCAAAGGAGAGACTTTGAGATAAACAAAGTCATTAGGCTCAAACGTAACTCACGCCGGGCGGCGATCCGCATAGCTCTTTTGCTCGATTGAGCTGCAGGCGCAAACGCCACGAATAAGTTGAACTTGGCGCCGGCCTCATTGATTGAGTCCGCCAAAGAGAGGTCTCTCACCGGTCTCGACCAGTTCAACGGGTTCTACACTTTCTCCCGCATAAGGCCTCAAAAGGTGCCATGCCGAGACCGGCCCGAAAGTGTTGTTATAAGAAAATCTCAATAATGGCAAGCATTTCTCCCAATGCTTCCCATAGGAAAGGACACAAGCACGAAGCATATCCTCCAAAACTGGTTGACCCTCTCGGTCGACCATCGGTTTGAGGGTGGAATGCCGTGCTAAAGGTAAGACGGGTTCCCATGGCCTCTTGCAAACTATGCCAAAAGCGAGAGGTGAAAAGAGAACCACGATCCGAGACGATCGTCTTGGGCACACCGTGCAAGCACACGATGCGAGAGACATAGAGGTCGCCAATTGACCAACAGAAATCTTAGCCCGACAGTAAGAAATGCGCTACTTTAGTCAACCGATCAATGACAACCCAAATGGAGTCTTTCCCGCTGGTGTTCGGGCGGATCGGTGATAAAGTCCATGCCGACGAATCCCACTTCCATTCCGCAAGACAGCAAGGGCTGAAGCAATCTCGCTGGACGCCGATGTTCGCCTTGACACGACGACATACGCCGCGACTCTAAGAACGAACTTCGCAATCTCCCTCTTCATTCGGGTCCACCAAAATCTCAAAGCGGAGATCTTGATACATCTTTGTGGCCCCGGATGAATGGATAAAGGCGAATCATGGGCTTCATGGAGGATCAAATTCCGCAACTCCATGTCCTTTGGAACCACAAGGCGCGTTCAACCTCACAACACCATGCTCATCCTCGTAAAAGCACTTGGTCGTTCCGCCTTGACATTTGCCTTAATGTGGCTCACTCCCAACCGATCGCCGAGCGGACTTGATCCGATCCACCAAGGTTGGTTGCACAACCATGGCAGCGAGAAATCCATGCTCAACTATCTCCAAGTTGAGACGCTGGAATGCTTCGAGAAGAGAGGGCTAATGCTCCTTGAGCACTAAGGCATTACAATGCGCTTTGCGACTAAGTTTATCAAGAATCTACATTAGCCTTGCCGGATGGTAGTGAATACCCATATCATAGTCCTTGATCAATTCCAACCATCTCCTTTGCCCGAGGTTCAGTCGGGTTGGGTGAACAAGTACTTGAGGCTTTTGTGATCCGAATACACTTCACAACGACACCGATTAGGTAATGTCGCCAAATCTTAAGTGCATGAATCACAGCACCAACTCCAAATCATGAGTAGGGTAGTTGAGTTCATGAGGTCTCAATTGTCTTGATGCATAGGCCACTACCTTGCCTTCTTGCATAAGGACACAACCGAGGCCTCGACGAGAAGCATCGCAAAAGATATCGAAGCTTCGATGGATATCAGGAAGAACAAGAACAGGAGCGGTGGTCAAACGCTTCTTGAGTATTTGGAAACTTTCCTCACACTCAGCGGACCACAAGAACTTCTTGTCCTTCTTGAGCAACTCCACATCGGCCGCGATCTTGGAGAAGTTCTCGATAAAGCGGCGATAATATCCCGCTAAACCAAGAAAACTCCGCACATCGGTGACCGAAGAAGGCTGACTCCATGAAAGAACATCGGTGACCTTGCTAGGATCAACGGCTACGCCTCGCCGAAAGAATATGGCCTAAGAAAGCCACTTCCTTCAACCGAATGCACACTTGTTGAACTTCGCACATACCGGTGCTCACGTAGCTTGCCTAACACAAGCCTCAGATGTCGATCATGTTCCTCATCGCCTTGGAATAGATAAGAATATCATCGATGAAGACCACGACAAACTTATCCAAATACTCCATGAATACCGAATTCATGAGATTCATGAACAAGGCAGAGCATTGGTTGTTTAATGACATGACAAGATACTCATACAAGCCATAGCGAGTAGAGAATGTCGTTTTGGAATATCCTCAGTCGAATACTTAACTCGATGATATCCCACTCTCGAGATCAATCTTGGAGAAAACTCGAGCTCCAGTTAATTGATCAAAGAGATCGCCAATGCGGGCAACGGATACTTGTTCTTTATCATCACTTCATTAAGTGGGCGGTAATCAACGACATGCGTAAAGTACCGCCCTTCTTCTTTACGAAGATTGCCGGACAACCCCACGGAGATGAGCTAGGCGGATGAAACCCTCTCTTGCAGCTCGCTTAATCGCTTCTTCAACTCCACCAACTCGCTCGGTGGCATCCGATAAGGCCTCTTTGAGATAGGGGCGCACGGAGCCAACTCAATGACAAACTCGAGGTCTCGAACGGGTGGCATCCTCGAAGATCAGCGGAAAGACATCAACAAAGTCACAAACTGTTGGGACTTCGCTAATATCGAGCGGCTTCGCTTCAAGTGCGAAGAGATGAGGGTTTAGCGACTTTCATGAGAAGCAAACCTCGCCACGGAAGAACTAGACAGAGAGATGAGCTTCTGGCGCAATCGATTTGTCCCATGTGCCGAGACAACCAATCCATACCAAGAATCACATCAAGACTCGCTGAATGGAGAAGGATAAGGTTTGCTAAGAACCCTACGCCTTCGATCTCGATAGGACATCTCTACACTCGGATTCAGCTCTCAACTCCGAACCAGAGAGCGAATGAGTAAGGGACCGACAATGGAGAGAAAGGAAGCTCTCCAACAGAAAGAAAAGACTCGTAAACAAAGGAATGAGATGCTCTGAATCAAACAAGACAAGAGAGCAGGGTGAGAGTTAATGAAAGTGTACCTAGTACGACGCCGGGTGCCTCCCGAGCCTCCTCTTCGGTGATGGCGTTGACGCGACCACTACCCATGCCTTGGGTAGCCGGACGATCTTCCGTCCCGAGATGCACCACCTTCGCCCGCGCCCTCCATTAGGACGAGGGGTCGCCCGGTCTTCTTAGGGCATTGGTTCGCATAATGCCCCTTCGTTGCATGAGAAGCATGTGACTCGCCGCCGGATGCGGGGCCACCGCTGATCGGCAAAGACGGATCGGGCACGGCTCGCGGCGACGAGGGACGGACAAGGTGACCTCGGGGCGCCAAGAATGAGAGTGGTACCCGAGATCGCTCAAACGAGGGCGGAAGAATCGGGCTCGAAGTCTTATAGGTCTCCCACTTGCGCTATGGAATCCATAAGCTCCCGAGCCGCATGCTCAGCCGACGATGGCCTTGTCGACCAAGGTCTGAAAATCAGAAAGTCGGCAATGGATAGCTTGTCCTTCACTCCTCTGACAAGCCGCGCCGAACTTGCCTCGCATGGCCATATCAAGGCCACATCCTCGGGGAGCATAACGAGCCGATGGTTGAACTCGCATACATATTCCATGATCGAAGCTACGCCTTGCTTGAGCGCAAGAAGAAACTCCCCGCTTGATCTCCATCAAGCGGCAGGATGTGAGCCCGACGGAAGGCAAGACGAAACTCCTCCCAAGAGACGGTGTGGTCTACGGCCGCATGGCGAGATAGCTCTCCCACCAGACAAAGCCGCACCTCAAGCCGGTGCGATGCGAATAGCGCCTTCTCGTTTCGGCCGCATGCGCTATGCGGCTTACGCCCACAAGACGGCCAATCGTCTGCGATCCAAAGGGTCCTCGACCGAGAAAGGTAGGGGGCCGAGTGACGGCGAACTCAGAAGACCCCCACGAGGCCGATGGGCATTCTCGCCCAGATCCCAAGCTCCGGTAAGAAGCGGTGGTGTTTGCGCGATGACGCCCAAGAGAACTCTCTGTCATCCGCGCGGTTGCGCTCAATCAAGAAGGACCTCAGCCATGGTCGGAGGAGGAGGAAGCTCCTCGTCCGACCAGTGATCGCCTTGGCCGCTATAAAGCGCCCGCCATCCTGTTACAAGAAATTTTGGTTAGCAACTAGACCAAAAACTAAGCCTTAAAGAAAACAAAAGCGATCGACTAGGGAATGAAGATCACCCTAAACGAAAGCCAAAACAACGAGTAATTAAACTTTAAAAGCTTCTAAAAGACTCTACAAACAGCCAAGAAACACCAAAAGCAAGGTTCAACTTCTCAACTCAACTAACCCGTATTGAATGAACGAGTAATTGATCGAAGATTACAAATCAGATTGTAAGATGAGATCTAAAACTATTAGAGAGCAAGGTTAAGGCAGCGAAATAAGTGTTAGATACTTAGCTAACTAGTATCACATCTTACCCTTTTATTCCCACAAGTTTTAGTTGATTAGCCTCTCATTTTCTACCTCATTTACTAGCTTAAGCATTGCTGCCCTAAAATGCTTGCTTGCTGTCCAGAATTTTCAGATTTGAGTTTCGCCTTCAAATACTTCTATTCTTCACCAAGAAGGTAGCCAAGACATCAATTTAGAACTCTCATATGTTACCCAAAACCCAATTAATCGATAATGACTATTTTGTAGAAGAGAAGAGAGGAAAACAACTTTCAAAACTCAAATTAGAGTGAGATGAGAAGAGAAAGCTAAGGTAGATGAGGAGTAAAATCTGAGAATTTTCTTAAGCTTTCAAATCTCGCTTATACTTTGAAAATAGGTTTTCCAAAATATCTTAAAGATTTACCAAGCTTGTGTTACTACGGTCATAACGGCTCGATACCAACTTTTGTGAGACCTCGACATTTATTAGGCTCATAATACTTAGTCATCCAATTGACCTAGTATTATCAACCTAATAAACTCGGTCTCGAGAGATGTATACTCCCTGAATGCAGATACATACCTCACAACAAAAGAATATATCAATTCCATACAACACATAGAACATAAGCAACAAACCGAAGTTAATATTAATATGGAATAGCTACTACAAAAGAGGGCCCTTAGGCCAAATAGCAATAAGTTACAAGAATACACAATGAAGCAAAAGTGCCATAAAGATGGCTATAACACAAAGCCAATCAAGGTGCCTTAACCCCTAGGCATCTCGACCGACCGCCAAGCTAGTCGTCAAGAAAGCGCAACACGTGGCACGTAAGTAAGGCTCTTGGAGCTCACCTCCGCCCTCTGCAACAAGGTTGTTAAGCAAAGCAAATGAGTACAATAACTTGTTTATTGTACTCGCAAGACCGACGTAAGATAACAGAACTATAATTTAGCTACATGCAAGCTTTAATTAAGTGGATGGAGCTTTGGACTTACATTTAGCATAAAGCAAGTTCCATTTGCAATAACATAATAGATTTAAGGCAATTTGACAAAGCATTTTTACTTGTTGAAATAACAACGCAATAATAACATAATAACAACAACAAGAACAATCACGAAGTGACTAACCCAATAGCCACCACAACAATAGTATGAATTACCCACTCATACCAACCATGTCAAGTTTTAATTAAAAGTTGTAGTCTAGTTCTTACGGGCGTTTCGAGCGTGTCCATAACCTAGGACGAGGCTATTCAATAGTTTTATCCTCGCAGGGTGTACCAATGTACCCACACGCCTGCATCGCCTTTCCTTTAGGCACACTACCTTTGGTATGCCAAGACGGCTAAGTCCTACGAGACATTTCCAATGGACGATGCTAATTACGAGCCAAGAACCCACGGGGACAAGGACACATTAGACAGCCTAACCGCCCGCCAATGCTCCCTCCCAACACTACACATACACATTTTATTAAAACATACCCACCAACCAGCTCATAATTAACACCCCCAAAGTACTTAGTCAAGAGAGGTCCCATATCCCCTCGTGTGGTTAGCACATAATATTGCTCGTAACGGTGGCGCAAGTAACTCGGTCATAACGACTCAGCATACTACCACATTCCAAAACCACACCATCCATCCAATATGCCCAAGTCCAAATCAACATTTTATTTTCAGTTTTTATTTTACAATTAATCAAAGCACAAGTGCTGGACATATAGGAGGAATAATTATACTTGTGTGATCAAGACCATCGACTAAGTCGATGATCGCCCATTACTACCGATAGCTAAGCATGTCTAAGCAGTTTAAGTCGAAACTACTAAGTGATAAGAGCTCATCCAACGAGCTCCAACCACAGCTAATAACCTAGGCTCATTGGTAGTAGAGGATAAACAACTCCTACAGATTATGCAACTATAGGATTACTAGCGACAATTAACACAAAGTAGCATGCATACATAGAAGTAAAACAAAGTATTAAGCTTTAAAATAATGGGACAATGATGGAAATGGTCAAACTGCTTGCCTTGCTGCTGGTCACTTTGTTGCGGAGGGTCGCTTATGGATCACCACAAATGTCGAAACCTAACGGAAAAACGATAAAGAACCGATAAGAACGATTTAAAAACAACAAGACAGCACAGCAAACGAACTCCAAATTCTCTGAAATTTCTACAGCAGTAAGAGGGTGATTTTAGGAATTTAGCAACAAGAACCAATGGATTTGGATTCTTAATGCAAAAGTTATGAGCAAAACAATTCTGCTCAGCCCTGAAAATACCAAACTGCACTATTCACTAATTTAATTATGAGGCAACATTTTCTAGAAAAGTGGTGAGGCTGAGATTTTTACTGTGAAACCAGCACCTCATGAGATGAATAACACAATTGAGTTCATCCCATTTGGAGCTATATTGCACTTTCTATAATTTTTCAAAAACAAGAACTTGAACAAAATTATAATGCACAAGTCCTTATTTCTATAACAGCAATATGCTCAAATCTAATTTTTACAGTGAGTTCATTAATAGAGGAAGCTAACAAAGTTGGTCTCATTCAAAAATAACCTACAGAACATTAGTTATGGGTTTTACAAGTTAAACCTAAATTTTGAGTGTATTATCCAAAAGGAGTACTAAAACCTATGGCAAAACTGTGCTCTGGAGCTGAACTCAACTTACAACCATTTTTGGATTAAAGTCAAGTTTAAGACAGAGCTAACACAATTTGAATGACCTCAAAAGGATTTAAAATGAAAAAGATATGAAATTCTAAAGTCTACCTCATTTCAGTTCATACTTAAGAATTTATCGACCTTCCTAACATTCACAAAGACATGGGAGGTCGTGAGCCACAGATCTCAGATCTAACGGCTCGAGACCTCCCAGAGAACAACACACATGCACATGGGAGGTCCAGAGGTCTGGACCTCCTAACCACGCACATGCGCGAGGTGAGGGGAGGTCATGGCCGAGATGGAAGATCTAACGGACCACAACATGGAAGGGAGGTCCGGAACGACCAGATTAAAAGGGGAGGTCCTCAACGGTGAGATGACCTCGAGGAGGTCCTCAACGCCGCTGCACCTCCAGGAGGTGCGGACGGCTAAGATTGCGCCAAGGAGGTCTTGGACGCTCCAGATCTCCTTGGAGGAGGTCTCGATGTCCAGATCCAGCGCTAGAATTAGCGCACGCACACGCACGCGCTATGGACAAGAGATTAAATGCGCGCGGGACCACGAGGAGGTCCGCGCGCGGGAGGACTTAATGGCGCGCAGTAAATGGTGGATTTAAGACAGTTAAGACACACCAAATGAATTCAATGATGGGAGCAATGATAAGCGCATTAACTCGGTGGATCTTTTGTCCTAAAAACGACAACGACGCTGCTGCTGCGTCCGACAAAACCCGTGTTCAAATATTTGGTTCGCCGGCGATGTAGACCTCGCCGGCGAGATCCAATGGTACCGCGGTTCGCAATAACCACGCCGCACCCAACGGACCTTCTCTCAACAAGCAATGACGGTTTTGAACGCCCGAGCCGAGAGGACAGAGGTGACCAAGACGGCAAAACCGAAAAGCAAAAATGAGCTCCATGCGACAAACAAGCTTATGCCTAAACTAAAGCTCATGAAAACATTCATATGGTGCCAAGACTAAGGATTACCAGGATGTACCGGAGGTCCTAAGGTGCCGAGGAGGTCGAGGAAGGAGGACCGGTCGGGAGGAAGGGTGCTCCACGGCCAAAGCTTGACTCCAAGCTCCACTTTGTCCACCTCTCAGAATCGCCCAAACCAATTCAAGTTAGGACTTGGTCCCAGAGGGAATGGCACAAAAGAAGCTTAGAGAAAAGGAGAAAAAACTCCAAGGACCCTTGTCCACCGAGGAGCTTCAAGCTCCAAAGAATGGCGCCAAGGAAGCTTTGGTGGTTTAGAGCTCACAAGACAGGGTGTAAGCCAAGGAACAAAGGTGTGCAAAGGAAGCCAAGCAAGCACAAAGGGGAGAGGCTTTATACTAAGGGCACAGGAGGTTAGGATCACCGCCAAGCTCATGGTGAGCTTGGCCCATGGGAGGTCCATGGCTTGGACAAGACACAAGGTTGACAAGGTGCAGCCTGTGTGGACAGAGGGCGGAAGGCCGACCATTAAATGCGGTCGACAAGAGTCGATGAAGTGTACCTCATGTGCGCACACGCAATAAATGCATTGCTTAGAGCTTGCCCAGCGCCAGAGGAAGGAGAAGAACAGGGAGGTCTTAGTGGCGTTGGATAAGACCGGGAGAGGTCCCGCCATCGGATGAGAGTTTTGAACCGTTACGTTTTAAGTGGTGGGTGGAGGTCCCACCACACGATCAAGGATGGGGAGGTCGTGGCCCTCCGATTTCATTAATCGCTAAACGACGTGGGAAATGGGACAGAGGTCCAAGGCGTTGATCTCCCTCCAACGGTCGGACCTCCGGTGAGGACTTAACCGCACGCGATCGAAAAAGACATGAGGGGAGGTCTCCGCCTTTGGATTAAAATCCAAGGGCACCGAATGACGGGGAGGTCTCGACACGCATTTCAGCGAAGGAGGTCTTAGTCCTCCGATTTGGATCCAAGGGCTATGACCTCAAGTGAGTGCAAAGGAGGTCCGCAGCTTAGATTGGGAGGAGGAGGTCGTGACCATGGATTTTGATCCAATGGTGTGACCTCACGAGGTGGGATGTGGACTTGCTTAGTTTAACAGGTGAGGGAGGTCGTGGCCGCGGATCTTGAATCCAAGGGCCAAGACCTCACATAGGTGGGATGACCTCGCTGCGATGGCTTACAGCACGAGGAGGTCCTTTGAGGTTTAACACACAGGGGAGGTCTTATGGGGTTGGGCTGGACCAGGTTTGAGTACGGCTCAGCCCAAGGAACAGTGCCCTGTTTTAAATTTAATTTTCTAACAGCTAAGACTTTGCAAAATTGTTTGAGATAGCAAATGAACTCCAAAATTCATAAGATTTTAACTGAGCTAGCTGACAACATGATTAACCTTACATAAATTTTCCAGAGGTTATTATGCAATGCATTTTTCTCAGGAATTTCATTAAGGTTGTTCAATGATTCATTTACCTCCAAAAATTATCAAACTAGTTTTACAACTTGTGATATTTTTCAGAGGGTCCCACCTCAGTTTTAGGACCAAGGAAGATACTTTCCAATTGTTTGGCACAAGATTTGAGAGAATTGGAAAATGAATTTGACTTTTGGTCAACAAGAGCTTTGTGTTCTTGGTTTACACAACTCTTGGACAAGAATTACATGAGATTGTAAGGGTTTTCAAGTTGTGAGAAAAAGTTTTAATTTCTACACATATAATTATACTTGAATAACCCCGATTATACATTTGGGATGTTACATGACTATAAAGCAAGGGGAGTACAATCGCATTGCACGAATTTGTACCAATCTTCACTCGTGGTAAGACAATCACAGACGAGGAAAAGATTGAGAAAACCCCTCTACCTTTCACCCAAATGCGTGCAATCCGCACACAACTACCGCCAAGATGGCTACAAGGAGTATGCCGAATCGATTGACATTATGCAAGTTATGGAAGCTCAAGATGAGATTCTAAGGAAGAATTACATCTCACGTACCACCTAGTAGCAAAGTTGGCTATGAAGTCCACGCTAGCACTACAAAGGTGAAAAAGCCTCGCCAAGAGAAAGAGGCAAGAAGGGTGATGGTCGCAAGATTAAGCAAAATGCTCAAGTCAAGAAGGGC
Organism: Phyllostachys edulis; assembly: GCA_036346405.1. Taxonomy (NCBI): domain Eukaryota; kingdom Viridiplantae; phylum Streptophyta; class Magnoliopsida; order Poales; family Poaceae; genus Phyllostachys; species Phyllostachys edulis. The sequence continues at coordinate 21,326,533 of CM070557.1, read as the reverse complement.
GGAAATAAGAAGCGAGATGAGAAGCCCTATGGTCAGCAGGACCAAAATTGCTACAAATGTGGCACTCGGGGCATTGGTCACGATTTGCCGTGAGCCGCAAAGACGTGATTGATGCTTTCAAGGCCATGAAGAAGGGCAAAGCACCGATGAGGCACACCTCGCCATTGCGTGCACGGAGGATCCACACTCATTGGTTGCATCCATGGATGTGGACTGACTTAGAAGCACCCCCATCACTCCCTCCTTGGACATCGCAGCGGCAAAGCAACTGTAGTTGCCGAAGAAGAGAAGATGGACATAGAACAGATTCAGTCAGAAGTTAATTCATACTTCATTGATTCGATCTAGTGCACGCATTGCACTTAGATTTTATAGTCATTTGCAGTTTTGGTTAGAACTTTGAATTATTGAATAATGGTTGTAAGCTCTAGGAGAGCAAATAATTGCATTCTCATAATGAGTCCTGCAAGACTTTTCCCGTATTAATAAAAGCAAGTTATGTTCTGTTTGGAGTATTTTTTTTGTGTGGATTGCTTTCTACCCCATATTAATAAATACTTTATATATATCAGAACGCGTGTGGCGCCCTATGGAGGAAGTGTGCTTAGCAGATAGCGGCACAACGAATACCATATTAAGAGAAACGAAATTTTTTCAATCGACGTAAAGAATGTCGGCAAGATTACTTACAATCGCAGAAGCTTATACATGTATAATAGGTTCGTGAAGAGCCACAATTATACTCCGATGGGCACAATATTGGTCATTGAAGAAGCCTTATTGTACCCAGAATCGACTAGAACTCTCTTAAGCTTTAAGGATATTCGCTAACGGTCTCCATGTAGAGATCAAGAAGAGTATGGTAAAGAATACCGCCATTACAAAGCGTGAAGAACATGGAAAAAGGGTATTAGAACGACTTCCTTCATATGAATCTGGGCTATACTACACTAATATTAAGGCACCCGCAATTTATATAATCGCCCCGAAAACCACTTTTAGAAGCTCAACTTTTTCTGCATCTCTCGCATGATAGATTAGGCCACCCCGGTCTTAGAATGATGAGAAATATAATTACCAATTCTCGGGACATAATGTTAATGTAAAGAATTTCCCAAATCAAGAAGATTTTGTGTGCCCGCATGTGCCATCGGGAAATTAATTACTAGACCCTCTACTCGAAAGTGAAGGATGAAATCCTCGCTTCTCGGATCGTATCCAGGAGACATTTTGGTCCTATACACCGCCAGGCCATTTAGGTACTTCATGGTGCTCATCGATGCTTCCTCTAAATGGTCGCGATGTATGTTTATTATCTACGAGAAACCACGCTTTTGCAAAGCCGATCTCGCAGATAATTAAAATTAAGAATAATTTCCCGATCATCACGCGTGAAGTCCATCGTAATGGACAATGCCGAGAATTTACTTCAAAAGCATTTGATGATTATTGCATGGCAATGGGAATTACCGTTGAGCATTCAAGCATCGCACGCCCACACCTGAATGGACTAGCAGAGGCATTAATTAAAATAATTAAATTTATTGTCCGACCGCTTTTGGAATTGTAAATTACCAACTACATGTTGGGGACACGCAGCCTCGCACGCAAAGAACTCTTATCAATTTTAGACCATCGGCATATAACATCCATTCACCTATGCAACTAGCGCAAGGGTCACCACCAAAAAATCTCTCACCAAGGTTTGGTTGCAAGGTTTATGTACCTATACCACCACCGCAAATAATCCGCAATGGGACCTCTCCGAAAGTCCGATATACGCTGGTTATGAGACAAAGATCCATAATCGTATTTGGACCCTATGATCGAGATTTGCATACAAGCCGCCACGACAAAGATATTTGATGAGGATAGTTTCGTCATTAGGGGAGGAAATCAACCCCTTGATGAAGAATGTCGAAATAACGTGGCAAGCCACGGAATCCATGCACATGACCAGCAAGACTAGTGAAGCAAATGGAGAAGTCCAAAAGATAATTGATTTGGTGCGTTAGCGAATCAACTCGCTCGACCACTTTTGTGATTTGAAGAGCGTGACTAAGTCGCATGTGCTCGCACGAATGCACCGGAGAGGGTCGAAATACCAAAGAAAATTGAAGGTATCCCTAATCCCGCCCAAAGGCCTAAGAATAAAGGACGAGAACTCCCCCTCGAATCCTAAGTAACCAGGACGCTCGCGAAAAAGGATAAGAAGGACTTGACATACCGATCACCGAAGTTCCCTGTATTAAGAAGGGGAGCCGCTTGAGACCGGCACCAAGATGGAACCTTCAAGAAAAGGCATACCGATTTGAATATTCCCACGAGGAAACATCAAAGATGGATGTGTGCGCACACATCGAGTGAAAAACTAAAGGACTTGCCCTCGCAATTGGAAGCAAATGTGAGCGAGTAGAAGCATTAGCGTAACCGCCTATGAAGAAATAGCTATAAATTATATGACTACGGAGAATCTATGAATAGAACAACAGCCAATATCGATATTTATTTTGCAAAGAAAATTGCCACAATCATCGATCTTGATCCAGAGCTCCGTCGATCGTCACGAATGTAAGAAAAGATCGATTGGAAAGATTGGAAGGAGGCAATAGAAGCAGTAATCTAATATCTCTCAATAAAAGAGAGGTATTTGGGCCTCGAAGCCGCACACCTCCCCATGTGCACCCTCAGAGGGCATTGTCGAGGGGGCACAACGCCCCTCGACTGACGAAGGCCCGCGCCTCACCGACCGGAAGGCTACCCAAGGCTTCAAGGTTACCCCAAGGACTCAAGGCTACACGGCGACTCAAGGCTACCCAAGGACTCAAGGCTACCCGAGGCTCCTCAAGGTCTGAACATCTAGACGGTCCAAGCAACCTGTGAGGCGCCCGGAGATTTCCGGAGGGCTCCCGGAGGGTGCCAAGAACCTGGAGGAGCCAGAGACCCGAGGAGCCCGGAGAACACACTGCCTTGGACCAGATGCACTAAAGAAGGTGGACTGTGCCCAGCTGGTCTACCACACGTCGGGAGCTAGGTCTAGGGCTAGAAAAGTCCCCGCAGCCCCTACCAAAGATAGGGCCTCAGAGGAGGGGTGCTTGTAATCCTGTGTATTTTGTAAAAGGCTATAAATAGCCCTCTCTCTATAGGGGGGCTTTGGAAACAAAGAAAGGAAAGGTCTGCAATACAAGTCCTTGGTTTACACCGAAGTCCCTTATCTCGAGGACCCCTGCACCGGAGGGGTCCCTTTATTTATCGTCTAGTCTTTCAACTACGACGCTTGGCGCCGTCCGTCGGGTTTGGCAGGTAAGCCGCAAAGAACTAAACCAAGGATGGCCTCGCACGAGGGCCGCACCTGGACCTCGACATCCGGCACCAGCGAGGGCGCTGCACCCAACACCCGCAGAGCCAAGAGGAGCAGAGCTACAGCCGCAGCTACACCCCGCCCAAGCTTCGAGGAGGAAGAAACAACTCTGGCGCAGGGGGCGCCACCAGGATCATACGAGACGCCCAAAGAGAGCCGTGGCCTCCGCCGAAGTGGCGGACCTTCGGCACCGCCAGAGACAACCTCGCGGCCCGCCAAGAACTCCAGCAGAACGGAGCGGAGAGCGCCACCGCGACCACCGTGTTCTTCCGCCCCGCCCGACAAATGCCGCAGAACGGGAGCAACTCGAGACCCACGCCCAAGTGTTCGAGGCGACCCGAAGCCCCCTGCCGAGCCTCGGCCGGGCGCAGATGGCTACCGGGTTCAAGATGCCGAGGTCGCGCCTTTGAAGGAACTACGGATCCTCGCATTCCTCCGTGTACGAGATACCATCGAGGCAACGGAGGAGACGACACTACAAAAGCGAAGAGCATCACCGCCAAGGGCGCCGCGCTAACTCGGTTCTTCACCATACCTCCCCGCCCATCTACGCATGGGAGCAGCCCGAGATCTCCTCCGCAACAACTTCTGTGAAACTACACGAGCCAAAAGACGCGGGGCACATGTTCGCCGTGAAGCAAGCACCAATGAGACCTCCGCAGCTTTTTTCGTAAAGTTCGCAGAGGTCAAGTGCGTGCAAGGCGCCAACGAACGACCATCATCAACGCAGCCTACGCGGCCTCCGCGAACGGGCCGCTTAAAGATTGGCCCGCAAACCCGCACGGACGGTAATAGAACTCTTCGACAAAATGGAGGAGTACGCCCGAAGCGAAGAAGATAGCGCCCGGAGGGGTGCTCTCAATGGTCGCCGCAAACACCGCCACTCACGGCGAAGCATCCAACACCACCCCGATCGACACCCGCAAGCCGCCGCAATGACTACAAGCAAAGGTCGGCGTTTACCACGAGACGCGAGCGCCGCGACAATGATGGGGAAGACAAGGCCGGTGGAAGGAAACACGGTGCGACGCGCCGCAACACCGCCGCCGGGCTTGATAATCGCCGTGAGCATCACAAATTTTGCGACTTCCACGGCGAGGGAGCGACTCAACCAAATAATGTCGCACCATCGCTGCCATGCAAGATTAGATGCGCCGCGATCAACCTACCGACTACGACAATAAGAGAGCGTCGACAATCGACTCAAGCGCCACAACCAAGACCCCGCGATAGAAGGAGGTCGCACGAGCACCATCGAGGGTCATCAACATGATCACCGGGGATCCTCGCCAAAGATGTCCTCGAAGATGAGAGACGCATATGCCCGCCAAATCCACCACATGGCAACATACCCGCCTCAAGCCCACCACGCCATTCGAGGTGCCCATATCTTCGGACTCGAGGATGCGGCGCGTATTTCCTCACCAAGACCTCGTTATCTCCGCCAACATCGCGGACTTCGAGGTAAGACGCGCCCCTCGCTGACGGAGGGAGCTCGGCGGACCTCCTCTTCAGAGACGCCGACAAGATGATGATCCTCGTGATCGCTTGACTTCACCGCATCCTCGCAAGGCTTCGGAGGAACCCTGTCACGGCCTTGGGCGATCAACCTCGCAGCCACCACGACGATTTCGCAGATCGAGGACCGAGGTGGTCACCTTCGATGTGGTTCAAATGACCTACCAAGATAACGCAATCCTCGGCCGGGCCACGCCAACACCTTCGGGCGCAGTAACCCACCACAATTACTTGTGCATGAAGCTCCCGCCCGCAGTATCGTCACACGCGCGAGAGATCAGACCTCGCCGTAAATATTGAACTAGAAGTACTATCCCCACCAAGACGCCCATGCTGGGGCCGGACGGATCACGCTGCCCCACCTTCACGAGGCCGGCGCAAGCACAAACCACAGTGGCCAGCTCAAGGGTTCCGCCGAGACAACTCACCGAGAAGACCTGCCGCCTCTCGCTAACCTTGATGAGGAAGCACACGA